>JAVJGI010000065.1:19630596-19709277 GCA_035590275.1 Ibycter americanus | reverse complement strand
GAAGAAATTCTTTACTGTGAGGGTGGTGAGGCACTGGAACAGGCTGCCCAGAGAAGCTGTGGATGCCCCATCCCTGGCAGTGTTCAAGGCCAGGTCGGATGGGGCTCGGAGCAACCTGGTCTGGTGGAAGGTGTCCCCCCAACCTGCAGGGGGTTGGAGCTAGCTGACCTTTAAGGTCCCTTCCACCCCAAACCATTCTGTGATTCTATGATTCATTTCCTGCAGCTCTGGAATACAACACAAATCATTGTAGCACAGTAATAATTACAGAATGATTAGGTTTTTATTTGGGGTGGCTGTTGGCTTTTTCCCCGTGGTTCTCTTCTCCACTGCATTTCTCATCTATAAAGCCACAGAAGTGTGTCATTGTTGCATGACAAAGCTTCCAAATGAAGCATTTAAATGAGATGAAGATTTGTTAATTCCAAAAGAGGGCAAAAAAAATGTAGCAATGCTCAAAGGATAAAACCTTGAAGCAGAGCTCTATGAATACAGCTGAACAGCTCCAGCTAAAGCAGCATTTCTCAAAGTGTATGCCATAAAGCACCAAGAGGCTTGCAAAGGACATGCCTCTTCAGACAGAAGGGTGCAGGTCACTCCTCCAAAGGAAGAGACCAAACACAGCAGTTACAGCTAAGGGAAGGGTTAGTTACCTCTAATTGCTAACACTCCAAGTCACAAGAGATTTTAAACATTTCAGAACTGTTTGGGGTGGGGAGGGCAACCTCTAAGAGCAGACAGATGGACTGATGTAAATGATCTTTACAAAGCCCTCCTTTGTGTTAGCCTCAGTGTTGCCTGAGCACAGGTTTGTTGAACTGAGAGCAATCTGTTTGGCTCAATGACAGAAAGAGGATCTGTGATGTTTAAATAAATTCAGCTCAGCCCTTGCAGTATCAGCAGCATACATTTTGTGTTTGATTTCTTTTTTCTAGCCTAATAATTAAGAGAAAGAACTTTTTTTGGAAGAAAAGGAAAGCCAAAATTTACAACTAAAACCCATGCAGGAAAAAATGTTTCCAAGTATCAGCCAAAACTAACATTTATATTTTTGCAAGGCATTTTTAAATTCATCAAGATTTGATGAAGATTAAATTGAGACGAATAAAATACTTGCAAGGCTTAGTCCTCAGATTAACATCTTACAGCCACTTTGCCAATGCCAACAGCTTCCTTTTCTCCCAGTGCAACGGGAGCCAGTGCAAGGCAGGTCTAAGATGTGCCAATCTGTAATGACCATTTAGGAGTTGCTGCCTCAGCTAAGTTCATTACAGTGGTGACCTTTACTACCTTCACTGCCATAAAGGCAGCGACATTTCCATCCCAATATACCTGCTGTGACAGAAACCTTGTAAAAGTCATCACTTGCTCATCATTTCGCTCTTGCCAGGGAAATCAGCCGTACAGGTAGCACAGCTTCAGGGTGTCAGTTCAAGAAACCAACCGTACTTCACCGGGAAGCAGAGCAACTGAAAGCTAATCAGTGGATCCTGCTCCTCCATAACTCTGGTCCAATAAGAGTTAATACATCCTGGTTTAGTCCTGTGACTTTTATTACAAACCCAACAACAAACAGCTCCAGTGAGATAGCCCTGGACATCCAAAATTCAACCCCCCCTTAAATATTACTGAGAATCTGCCTCCAGTTCACTGGAGGTAAAGGACCTGTGTCAGGTGCCAGCTTATAGTTATATTTATAAACAAAAACTTTAAGCTCCATTTGTTGTTATTTATTTATACAGCAGGGTAAGTCCTTTCTTCCCAAACCAGAGCCTTACTGACCAGCAAAGCAAGAGCCCCTTTCTGCATAAAGTTGTTGTCCAGCTCCTTTTATGTACATCTTGTAAGAATTATTGTGGGATAAATAATTTCCCAAAGGAATAATTGTTACAACACCTCAGGCAATGCATTATCCACACAAAACACGCTTTAAAAAGGTTTTGTTCAGAGGGGGTGGTGTGTGTGTGTGTGTGGTTGTGGGATTTTTTTAAAATTTACTTCTGATGGACTTGCATCCATGAAGATAACAGTTATCCAGGCACTAAGAGTTCTGCAAACAGAAAACTATAGGAATACAAGTATTTAGTATTGCCTCAAGTGTTCTGCAGAATACCAGTTTCTATACAAAGGCATCCTTATGCTCTATAAAGTGTAGTCAGTAAGGATGTTTTCAGCTTTTCTCTAACCCCTCTGGAGACAATTAAATGAACATACAATTAATAATACAAGCGTTCCATCGAAATCAAGCCATATAGCAAGACTTCCACTGGTTTCAGACTGTCTCTACCAGGAAAAACCCAAAACATTCAGGCAGGTTAAGTTATATTTCCAGCAGAAGACACCAGTTTTAAAGGACACTACAGTTACACAGACACAGGTCTCAGTTGCAGAATTTTGCTTGAACCTTTGTCTGCTTTAAATGTGCTTTGATCTGGAAGCTTAGCTCAGTCTTCTCTGAAGCCCCAAGCCTATATTATTTCATGCTGTTTACCTCTGATACCATCATTCAATACCTTAATCCTACAAGACATTGCTCACACCTGTGAAGGTCAAGCAGGATGAAGGGCCAGGCCCCAGTCTCTAACAAGAGTTCATGAGACTACATCCCAGACAGTTTTACTCATGTTTTGAGACAATGTATATTGCCACCAGATATTTAAATATTCATACAAGCCTGTTCTCTGAAAGCATACTGCTTGATCGCAGAATTGGTCAGGTACTTGGCTTTTGTATCTACCTTGCTAAATTCATACCACCTACTTTTGATTTTTTGCATTGTTCCTCAAAATTTCAGGCAAAAGAGAGACTTCAGCTAGAAAAAAAAGCTTGTGTTGCAGAAGGTTACCAGTTCCATGTGTAAGCTTTGGAAAGTGTGCACATGCAGCGAGGAGAGGGAAATGCCTGAAGCCCAGAGCACTCTGCAACTGGCTTCCAAGAACTTCAGATATGCTCAAAATTCACCTGATCATGGTCAAAGACATAGAAGTACTGATTTGTTAACCTGATTTTCATATTCTTGTCTCTTTAGAATCTGGCATACAGATATTAGCTCAAGAATTTGTACAGAGACATGGTTTGCAGCACACCATACAAAATAATTTGAAAGGCCCTTTTCAATGCAACTGGGTTAATTAACTTCATTCCTCATGAAAAAATAGTGCCCAAAACTCCATAACAGTCTCATTTGAATGCTATATGAAAAAAGAAAAAAATATTAGTGGTAAAACACTTTATTTAACTGAAATTTAGAGTCCACTAGTGAAAGTGCCAACATGTCCCCTTGTTTCTGCATGAGTGTCTACTGCAGTTTTGCACTAACTTTACCAAGAACTTGAGCTAAAAAGAGTGTGTTCCATGTCATCTTGGTTCAAAACCACCTTCAGTAAATGCTTCAAGTCTTTTATTGATACTCTAATTTGTCAGGCACTATCTCTTAAAAATATCCAGTCACTTAAATTGATGCAATTTCTACCAAAGTTGAAATGGCCACTTACCGCTTTCCATTACCTACAAATCTCAGTCAGTCCAATGACTTACTAAAAATTATGACAAAAATGAACATTCTCTTTCTTTTATGATTTGAGTGTTCACACATCTTTTACGAAGCCTTTGTATCTTCCAGCTGAGCTGTTAATGGGTACAGGAAAACAGTCTGTTTTATTTCCCTGAGTTATTGCAGGCCAATGTACTTGTCAGTTCTGACAAATACAACAGTGATGACTTTTTTTCTGCTGGAACATGGAATCCAGTTACAAGTTGAATTGTTACTTTTTAAAGTCAATTCCCTATCCTCATACCAGTCAGAATGAAATCATCTACTAATACACTCAACTATTTCAGGTTATAGGTAATAGAGTGGTCAGTTCTCAGTGCTGTAAATTGGCATATCAGGAGCCTGCATCACAGGGATCAAAAGTCAACATATACATATATATATATTTATATTTAAAAGTTGATGATATTCACTTCTTTCAGTAGGAGTCAGTTCTCTACAGACTGATGACTCTCTTCACTTGAAAACCTCTACATGACACTTACCTCTTAGCTGCTTTAAAATTATTTTTTTTAAATAAACCTTAGTTGGTCTGTTCTCCTTCATTCATGTATCAAGCAATTAACTTCAGATTTGTCTTCATGACCCAGTTAAGTCAAGTGACAGACATTTAGTTTTGAGCACTCTGTCTTGTCATATCAAGAGTTAAAACTGCAACCTTGAGACTTCACATGAACTGGAGTATAGGCATTGCATCAGGTGACTGATCTTCCTGACACTTCCCATGTCTCCTTCTTATTTAGTATTTATCCATTGAGGTCAGTCTAATCTAGAGATAATCCTGATGGTCAAGCCACATTTCTATGACCCAGTTTTTTCCTCTGCGCATCCTGCTCTGCATGCAACGTGACTCTTCACCTCCTTTTCGTGCTGGAAGAGTCCCAAGAACTTTCAATTAAACGTGATTGAATACCTCTATCCTGAGGATAGCAGGATAGCTAGCACCTGCTGTTTTGCTCATCTCTTCTATAAGGCACATCAGTTTCAGCCCAATGAAGGGCAAACTCCATCTTTAACTCCTTAATCCCACAGAAGCTTTTGATCTGCTCAAGTGAGTCAGTTAAGGCATATCTAAATGTCATAAACACCTCGTGCTAGTCTGTATGACCCTGTGGACATGAACTTTGAATATTCATGACTGAGGATTAAACCATTAGCAGTATTTTATGGTTCTTTAATTCACTCCTTTTTTCACTCTCCCTCCTTCTGCTTTTTTAATATCCTTAATGTTGGAAGGACATGCTTAGTTCCAAGGGAATAGCAGATTCTTAATGTTACTTGGTTTTGCAAGTCATCTTGTCCTTCTCCTTCACCTTGCATATCACCATGAATTACCTTAAGTTTTTGTAGTTTAATAAGTCATTTCTCTGTTCTTTTGTACAAGTCCTCTTCTTCACTCTCCCACCACCTACTTGTCAACACTACCACCACCCCCCGAACTATTTTGGATTCACTGGGAAACACTACATCTCTTTGCTTTGTTGTCCCAAGTGACTGTAAGCCATGAAAAATACATTACAGGAATACAAGGGGCTTTCACCAACTTTAGGTAGGAACTGTGGGTAAAAACTCCAGTAAAGATGTTGAATGACCTCCTGAAAACATGATATCCAGTGAGGTCCAGGCTGTAGTTCTTCCAAAAAGAAAAGCAACCAACACACCATATTCAGGACTTGGCAGCAGTGTCTAGATCAACACATTTGGATCAGTTTTTCATCACCTGCTGCAGAGACAAGAGATCAAGACTCTGGGGAGCGTTAACCTCTACTAGGACCTTTTGGATTAAGTGCTATGCCCACAGGATATACATATATTCACAGCTTTGTGAGGAACAGTGGGGCTGGTCACTGGATGCAGAATGCCTGGTGCTGTGCCAGGCTGAGCAAGGCAGCCTGGTTTTCTATAAGCAGTTATAAAAGCTGAGGAGCTGCCAAGATTCTCCTTCACTGCACCTCTCCAGGTATCTGAGCATCCCTGACCTGTTTGCACGCAAAAACCAGCTGACTTGCTTCAGAAGTCTAAACCCAGAGATCCTCACTCAGGGCACAGAGATCCCCCAGGAATTTTGATATCCAGGTCTTGTGGATTTACCCTCCAAACTGCAGGCTTGCTTGGAGAACCTTAAGCCTTTCAGATGGATTGGCTTCACACCTGGCAGAGCAGAGATGACCAATATCCACTGCACTGTTGAGCAAACACAAGCTTCTGTAGCTCTGGAATAGCAGTATTCTCTTCGCAGAAAACAAGAACGCTGTCACATTTCCTCTAGAAACTATTAGAGCTCACATATCCCCAATCCCATCCTGCAACTTGGTTTTGTTTCCTAAACACTTGGTGGGGGGACTAAACAACTAGAGAAGATGACATGAAAAACCAGCTCGTGAGCACACGAAGTCCAGCAGGTTACAAGGGGAGAGCACAGCAGGACACGCACCATAACGAATCTACCACACTGGAGTCCCCAGGCTTAGCTACAGAGCAGGAACATACTTGTTCTCATTTACACAGGGGCTGGATGTACAATTCAGTTGTGGTGCAAAGGACTACTGAGTCTGGGAATAAAGCCTCCAAAACTTGTGTTGAGCTACCACTAGAAAAGACAAGCAAAAGCATGAATTGTGATCACAGATAACACTTAAAAACGTAGTGCTCAAGAAGGAAAAGCCTTAGAAAGCACAACTCTTGCATTTAACTCAAAGGTCAGTTGAAACCAAACTAGTAGAAAATTAAAATGGGCTACTACTGAAAGTTATGATTGCTTTTTCTGTCATTGCAAGAGTGAAACCGTCTGGAAGAATGTTTCCTAAGGACTTCGTTGATCAGGTTTATGCTCTTGCAGTCCTATTGGTAACAATTTGACAGAAAAATGCCCTGAAATTGTGTGATTACTACTGCTAGAACAATGAATAGTAAGATTTTAGTATAAAAGTTCAATGTTGTGATTACAGGTTAGGCCTCCTTCTCTGCTGAAAGCAATTAGGCTTTGCAAGACTGTTTTATAAGACTTTTTAGTCAGAAGACAGCCCTTGGTATTTCAAGTTCATAGTGTCTTCTTTTCTATACAGGCTTTTATGGCTTCTTGTATTCTTTGTAATGCATTCCCAAAAACAGTGAAAGAAAAACTCAGACAAAGCATATTGATCTTTTCCAGCTCACTTTTCAAGTTTGGAACACAGTTTCTGTAGTTTGTAACACTGTCATCAACTTATGTCTCAGAGCTGGACTATCTTCAGTTTGAAGCTTTTGAAAAGCCCAGCTAAACTCCTCATTTTTCTAAAGCATTTGACTCGAGCAATCTCTTCTCTACACTAAAATACTGTTAAGAAAGGTTGAAGAGTAGAGCACAGTTATTCTAGCTGGGTAACAAGCAAGAAGGCTTGAGCTCAAACCTGATAAGCCTTTTAGATATAGACTGGCAATCAGAGTATTTGTAATACATAAAAAGAATGAGTGACTGCCTAAAGATACCTGCAGCATGGGAAAGTGTAAGTAAACAGAATATACCCAGTTTCTTCCTATACTAGAAAGGATGTGTGCTCCCAGCTGGCATCTCTCTGCCAGTAACTTAGATAACTATTTGAGATGCTTCCCCACTCCCCCACCCCCTCCCATTAGTTCATAAGGGAACGTATTTAAATCACAAAAATTACAAGATATACTCCATCAGCAGTGACTGTGTCACATTTCATATTACATGCAGTTGTAGTACACCTGCCTGTTAGAGAACAGCAGAAATTCTTTTTAGTTAGCAGCTTTCAAAGTAAACATTTTGCAAATGCTTTTTTCCTAAACAAAATTATCATTCTTATTTTGGAGGGGTACTGATTACTGAGGTACTTAGAGGCGCCTTGGTTCTCATAATGTGCAGTTGTCTATACACACACACACACGCACACACCTGAAGAAAAACAATCCCTACCCTGGAGGGCCATTCTTGAGAGAGAGATAGAAACTACAGAAGGGAAAGCTGCATTATGCCCTATTTACAGATGGGGAAGTTGTCGTGATGAGGTTCCGTGACTGACAGCATACCCGCCCTACAGCTGAAGCACAGCACTGCTCACCAGCAAGCCAGCTCTGAACAGGTACCAGCAGCATTCCACACAGGATGACTGCTATATCGCTGCAGCTGCATTGTCTAATAAATACTCGAGTGAGGCAGTTTAAGACCAATTCAAGTCTATTCCAGCTATATCATCACTTTGGGGCTCTGAGGTCAGAGGCAGCCTTAACGAAGAGTATGTGAGAAGTCACTAGCAGAGCACAGTATTCAACCCAGCTCTCCTAGAATACAAACCAAAAGTTTTTAACCCAATATGTTCCTTCATTTTATTGTTTCAGCACAACCTTGAACACCAGGGATAGAGTCAGCCCAATCATTTAGAGTAGTTATTTTGATTTTTTTCTTTTTGCTCTGTCATCACTGCAAGACTCCATGAGGCACTCACTAGGCATCCAGAAGTGCCACTTAATTACTTGCCTTCAACAGAGCAAGTTGCTCACCTGATGAGATGCAAGAGCTCCAGAAATCACAGGAAAAGGTTTCTTTCTGACATTTTGGTTGACATTTGAAGAATACTGACATCATCTAGGGCAGCTACACAAGTGAGTTGTGCTGGCAAACTCTGTGGCAATTGTACTACCTATCTTCTATGTCCTATAACAGTCTTTCCTGACATACATCTATGTAGAAAAAGCAGAGCTTGAAGCTGCTACATGATCCTCTCAAATAGCTACCTGCAAGCAAGAGACTGCTCAGGCATTTTCCTCTTTTTTATTTAAAGAGTCAGGCAGTGAAAGAATTGGCACACAGTCCTTTACAGGCCTGCAGATAAAATCTTAGACAAAGCTAAGAAGAGAAATTTGGCTAGACTTCGTATGACTGCCAGTCTTCAATACCAATTTTTGCTTTAAAATGACTAGAGGTGGCAGCACTATAGGGCAACATGGCAAAAGCCTACAAAGAATATTCAGGGGAATTGCACACTGGAGTTGAGCCCTCTGTCCCACACAGACCCAAGCATGTCCATACATCCTTTCTATCCAGGTCTAAGTGACAGAACTACATCCTTCAAGTAAGCCAGTGGTGCACATGAAGCAAGAGGCAGTGGTGCCGGTCAGACCACCTCCTTAGGCACTGTCTTGTTGTACAGTTTGTTCCCTGCTTGTGCTCAGCAGCCTGATTCAGGCAGCTACTCGTCAGCCCACTTACATAGGCCTGTCATCCTAAAGACTGTGATTATCGCTGTTTTAAAGCCAAGTAAAACAAAAGCAATGGACTACATCTCTACTTAGTATTAGACTCTTTTGATAAAGTCAAGACTAGACAAGCCATCCATGGAACACACATTACCCTAATGAAACATTTGCATGATGTCTCAGGTTTCTCTGCACACCAAATTCACCGAGACCAATCATTTTTTGTCCAGTAAAACCCAATCTTGGAGCCCACACTGCTCCTGACACTCCCAGCCTGAAGCACATGGTGGAGGCATTAGCCTCTGCATGTTCTGTTCCCTCCTGCCGCTAACATCAGGAAAGATATTAGCTTTAGCAGACAGAGCAGCCAGCACAATTCTTACTTCAGTCAGGGAAAGCTTGGCATTATGTTTTCCTATCTTTATTACTAGGGAACCCTAAAGCCTTAGAAAAGTCTTTCTTCATGAACCTGCGTAAGTCTGTAAATCTGTTATACTGCCTACCACCTAGACAACTGGTTTTCTCAGGGTCTGAGTTGCATAGCTAGTCAAGGAAACCGAAGCAGGGTAAGGGAGGTCTGGAGGGAAAAAAAGCCCTTTCTGCCTGCTACTTAAATCATAAATAAATGGCAGAGAACAAGAGACATCCATTTTCTGCCTACCATCTAATCCCCAGCAGCTCACAATTTCCTTACCTCCCCCTTCTCTACCCCACCATAAACTTCACACTGGCAGAACGCAGCTTCATCAAAACACAAAAGTTTATGAGAAAGAAAATCTTTGAAATCTATATATTGAAATGAAGCAGCAATAAAATGCCTTGTTTTGATAATGTTTGACTAACAGAATGGTTTTAAAATGCTCACTTCAAGCTTAACGATAAATTTGCCCACAAAGACAATGACAAAGTTTCAAGTCTGATGCTTTAATTGTTCCATTTTGCAAAATAAGAATTTTTATATTTTAGGAATACTGCCTTACTGTTCATGATGGATATGGGAATTCAGGAGAAGTACACTTTCCACACAGAAAAAAAAAATATCTGGTTTTTACCGCTGTGTGCACAGCTGTGACTAGAGAAGGCACACCAGGGTTTGCATGGGAGATAACATTACTGTTTTCCTTACTACAGTTTGTTGTGAAAGAGTGGCAGCTACTGAGCCTCACAAACATCTCTCGCGTGCGGGGCAGTGGGTATCCCACAAGAGGAATGGCAGCTCTCCCTCTCCCTGAGCTGGGTGGAGAAACTAACACACTGCTGCTTGGCCTAGCTCCCCGAGACAGGGTATTGGTTATTATTTGACATTTATACCGAGGTTAAAGGAGTCTCCACATCTTAGATGTCACCCTAAATTTTCTCTTTTCCTTATTTCAGCATCTGATTATACTACCTAGGATATAGTTCTTCTATGAGTCACTTTATTTTCCGTTGTTTCCCTGCTAAGGGATTTTCTCCTCACTCCAGACAAATGCAAGCTTCTCCTCACACATAGTCCCATTTTCAAGGCAGCAAGAAAGAGGAGAAAAGGGGGAAGACAGGGCAGTGAGGGACATTCTTACAGAAGTCATCTCTTAGGAAATCAATACTAGCAATATTTCACCTCCTCTCCAATCCCATTGTGTTGTATCCCAAGTGTCCCACTTAAACCATAACTAACAAGTAACAACAAACCCCTCCAACCATCAGGCAAGGCCTGCAGCAGTGTATCTGCCGTGGCATCAGGTGGTAAACTTCATAGGCTCCCACAGCTATCCGTAAGACTCCAGAAGAAGCAGCAATCTCCCTTTCCAATTTATTCCTTGCCAGTCAAAGCTTAAGGCCTATATTCAAATTTATACACACAAAGATAGAAATCCCACCAACTCCAGAGGCAGTTGCTTCATTAGAAGCTGAGTGAAAACAACCATGTCAGCAGTTAACAATGGATTAGTTCTTCCTCAGTTTGAAGAAGGTTTCTGACTAAACCAACTTACAACATAAAATACATAGAAGCAGGTCAGCTAAGTGGCTTTGATAAGAAAAACGCAACTCCTGATTCTGCCACTAGAACAGATGGGATATTTCCTAGTGGCAAAACATTACCTAAGGGATCACAAGAGCTTGGTTCAAATCCTGCGTGCATTTTCTTAACATAAGGGCCTCTCCAAATTTATCATGGAAATTTTGTGAAAATGTATGCACATTTTCTTAGCTTGGTTCATGTCTTGGTGAGCCTGGAGGGAACTGGAAGATGTACTCCAAGATACAACAGGAAACATTGTCAACATAATGTGAAAATAAAAGGAAAAAACATACATGCTAGAAAGGTTTTGGTTTGCAAAACAAGTCACAAGATGCAATTCAGTCAAAGACAACTGATAGCTGCATTCTTAGACCATCTAGGTGAAAGATCCCCTCAGAGTTTTCCCCAATTCACAGGTCATACATCCTGCACTGTTCAGAAGAAATGACATTTGCTAATGAAGCATGCAAGTTCGTATATAACATTAGCTGCTTCCCTGTGGGAGGCACAAGAGCTCCTGTAAACTGTAAGAAGTGTTGGTAAAACAGAGGGCACAGTTTCAAGTCTTCAAATCTTGGATTCTGCATCTGACTTTCTAACTCCTTTAGTTAAAAAAAAAAAAGCATTACAGCAGAAGCTGGCTGTCAGCATCTGGGTGATTTATTCAGTTCAGGATAAGCTTCTGGGTCAGAGAGCTCTGCTCTAGTCCAATCCATAGCAGATCCACATGCAGTTCCTACACGGCAAGAGCACTGTGCAGACCCAAATGATTTCTCTTCTCCAGCCTTTTTTTTTTTTTTTTTTTTTTTTATAGGCTGGGATAACACCTTTATTTCCTCACATGAACATATTACCACATGCAAATGTACAGACTTGAATTTGCTCATGAAGAGATGGGGTAGAAACAGGCACACAAATAGGGTTAAGTCACCTTACAGCAAGCTTGTCAGGACCCCAGGCAGCCCTCTGGTGCCCTGAGCCACAGGCTCAGCTGTGGTTTTAATGTTGGTGGTCATCATGTGATGGCAAGACCCTCCCTGCTCCACCATCTCTTGCTTCCTCTTAGCAGGCAGAAGAAAGGAGAAATAAGGGCAGGGAACCATCCAGGAGAAGGAAGGAGTACTCCTCTGGGGGCATAGCGCCTTGGGAGTCCACCCATGCCACAGGGAGATGGTCCTCAGACCTGGCTACAGCTGCTAGAGAGGACTCCAGTCATATTGAACTTGACCCCACAAATTCTCCACTAAATGGTTACCTCCTTTTCATGCCACATAAGCACATGGGAGGACCTCATTTTAATACTAAACCAGTTTTCTGCCTTGATGCGCTACAGGAAACATGAACACAGAAGACTGTTCTTGCTCACCAGTCCTGAGGCTTTTCAATGTGCAAGGCAACAAAAGCAAGTTAGGTCCCCTACAATAGCATCTAACAAGATTAGCAGTTGCACAATTATTTACTGTTATTAAAAATGGATTATTACTACAGCAACAAGAGCACTAAATACACATTAAGACATTGTTTACAAACAGAAAAACGTGGCTGCGTCTGCAGCAGCATGCATCTCCTATGTCTGCTTACATTTCTCCTATTTGAAGTCCACAGGAACTTGGCCCAAAGTCCCCTAGGAAAGCTGACTATTTTACAGCAGTACTAGAAAAATCAGGAAAGTCCAAGAAGAACCTAGGCCTTCCTAGGATCAACACATTTGAGAGTAGTCATCAGTAAGCCAGATTAGCAGCCCAAACCCTGTGCTGGGCCTAGAAACAAGTAATATTTCACAGGGGGGAAAAATGCAGCCTGAAAAGTTATGTCTTCAAGACAGAAGAAAAAAGGAAAGAGTTCCCCACTGATTTTCCATACTTTAATTTAAAAGACCTCAAGCAATCAGGCTGCCCCTTGAGATGGCCTGTTATTCGTTATTTCTATCATATTACATATATCCTTAACCTAGTATCTGATGACGATTCTGCTCCACCATTCAGAAAAAAAGCCACAAAGCCCACAAAAAAAAGATATTCTATAAGTCTCATAGAAGTGTTCTGGTTCAAGAGAAGAACAGATCTTCAGACTTCATCCCCTCCAACTCTGCTCCAATAAAAATTTTACTGAGGGTGGAGAATAGAAGAAACATTTTTCTCCTATTAAGTAAGGAGAAACAAGAAACAGAAATGACTTCTTAAAAGCATGCCTTTAAATTTCTTTAACTTTTTAGCTTTCTTCAGAACACAGCAAGCAGTTGGCAGGATGGCAGGGGGTAGAGCTACCTGTGCCTGCAGCAAGCTAACATATACTTGCGAGCTATACTGCTGACCGAGGCCAAACAGAGTTTAAGGGTTCTAGAGCACTGACACAAGCATGGTTTTGCTTATCCTTTCTGAAGAAATACCTGCTTGCCTGACTTGCATGCCTCATGGGGTTATATTAAAGCACATCGCAGGCTCTTCTTGCAGCCTGCTGCTGTTTTCACAGAAGAGGGAAAGGAAAAAGGGACAAATCAGTGGTTCCCTTCTCCCTTCAGGAGAGTTCCCTATCGCTTTCAGGGCTTGGACAGGAGCCCAGCAGTAGCCTCCTTACACCTGAGGCTGGGGAGGTGGGTGGGAGCCTGGGTAGCCAGGAGGATCAATGGAGCAACTGGAGGTAAGAAAGGAAACAACACCTGGAGGACCACAAGTCATCTGGAGAGTGCAAAGTAGAAACCACTGGGCTGCAGGACACAGGAACAAGAATGCCTGTAACAGCAGAGCCAAATGCAGGTCCTTCAGTATGCCAAGAGATCAGTGCTAGCCATCACAGGAACAGGCAAATCCTAAAGAGCAGGATACAGATGTCTCCAGGAGTACAAGGAAATGAAGATGTTTCAAAGTCATAATGCTAGGAGCCAGACATTAGTAGCCTAGACTTACATCACTTGGGCTGACATACTGCATGGTAGGGATATAAATCCAGGATACAATTTCAAAGTCAGCAATATTGCTCTGGAAGCACTTCTCGTAACATGAGAAATGAGACTACTTCATCCTCCAGGATAACGTAACACTGTATAGCGCTGATCTGACACAAGAACATTTTGTCAACTCATTCACCAAGACAGACTTCCCTCTTCTTATTTTAAAGGATTCTGCTGCATCATACCCAGCCCAGTTTTTCCCTGCATATTTCTCTTTCCCTTCAAATCCAAGGTGTTTTAAGTGAAAAGCACCTAGTTATCAGTAATGACTTTTAGTGCAGTACTTTCTGTGCAAATGTACATCAATACCTGTTTGTCTCCTGCTGCAAAATGTGGATATGCCTTCCCAAATCTGGCCCCAAGGTCTAGGCACAACCTTCCTTATCTTTCTGCTTCCGACAGCTCCAGTTAAAAAGTGGTTTCATGTTAAGAAAATGAAAAACACCTGGAAAGAAAAGCAGCCTCTCTGGCTTCTGCTCTACTGACTCCCAGGGTCTCCTCTGCTGTATTGAAACACTCCTGCTCCTAGTTTGCTCAGTAGCCACATTAGCAGGCAGTTACCTTTGCAAGTCAGTTTTTGGAAGCAGGATAAATGGCCTCAGGAATTCTGTGCTCTGCCTAGCTTCCAACTCAGTAGTAGTTTGGGGTTTTTTTGTGACAGGACAGGGAGAACAAAGAAAAGTTGGCATTTTTATAAAAAAAAAATTAATTCATTCAGCCAAACAAGCTAAGGAATGTTCAGGTTTAGGAGGCAAAGTGTTTCTTCTTGGGCTAAAGAATGTTTAAAGTTATGAAGCTGTTACAAAGGAACCCCAAGAAGGAAAACAACGAGAGCCCCGTCCTTGTGTGAAACCCACAAGGATGAGTCAAGGAGAGCAGCTCTCCCTGGAAAATCTTGCATATTCAAGGGGTTTAACCCCTCAAGGCAGGTAAGGCTTTTTGTAGGAGGCTGGATGAAGTGTGTTTTGGGGTTGTGCCAAAATTATTATGGAGCATTCAGGTGAAGGACTCCGGAATCTACCCAGAAGAGGATACAAGCAAGTGTGCTATGAGGAAAGCTTCAGGTGGGAATTTGCATCTTATTAGACATCATAGAAAGCCATGGAAAACAACCTCAGGTTGCTCTGGGATCAGCAGAGCTTATTTTAATTCCTTTCAGTAAGAAAATTCTAGCAGAAAACAGCCTGAATTTCTGACTGGAAAGTATTCAAAGTGGAAAGAGTAAATAAAATAATCAAGTGTCACAGCCTGATTTAAATCATTGGGGGTAAGAAAAATACTTGTTTTATAGAACTAGCATTACACACTTTGGCCTAGGTTTTCAGAGTTATTTACCCTAAGTCCCTTCTTTACATGCAATCAATTAATTTTCAGTACTCTATGCACAATGCAAATGCCTTACAATATTTTGTGTGCATAATTAAAATTATTCATAGACAGAAATAGCAGCTGTGGATATGAATGCAATGTTTCGGCATTGGTTTTAATATCAGCAGGCAGGAGAGTAATTAGTTAATGGCCATGCAGAGTTTTTCTTAAAGGGTGAAAGCATTAATTACTATTTCTTATATATTAAATTGCTCTAATAGACAGGTTCCTCCCAGAGTACATCGAAGACTTATTTCAGTCCAGATATTGTTTCAGTTGTACCATTTCAATTGCACAATTGAAATTCAGGATTAAAATGAACCATCACCCAGGGAATAGGTAATGACTATTATTCCTAGTGGGGTTTTTTGCCTTGAGAAGTATATCCCATACTCTTGAAGAGTAACTCACCAAAGGCATTAGTAATTTGCACTGCAGTTCTCAGCAAATGCACTAATTTGCCTAATTTGGCAGCCATCTCCAAAGCAGGCCTTTCTTAAAGGGTTCCTGACCATCCCATGAACATTCGTTCACACTGTTTAATACGCACTAGAGGATTTTTCTTTGTCATCTCGGCAATTTACAGGCTTGACCAAGCTCAAAGGAAGGTTACTCCAAAAAAGAGAAGTTGGCTCCACATAGAGACAAAGCACACAGACCAGCAGCAAAGCTTCAGGCAGGTCACAGAATGACAATAAGGGAGTTGCACTCCGATTTCAGTACTGTGGAGTCTATCCACTATTTCACCGGGCAACACATGCTTGACAGAAGCCATTTTTTATATGGGAAACTTTCACAAAAGCCACACACATAGTAGAAATCATGTGGTGACAACCCAGGGCCAGCAGGAAGCAACAGCGGTCTTTCCAGATAGGCACAAACAGGAAAGCCTCCCAGAGTAACGGCTTCACATCGCTTTGGGCAAAAGCAGAGCTGCTGGCATTATGATTTTGGAGTTACTCTAAGTGTCCTTACACCTAGCTTGTTTCCTGGCACCCCCAGTGAACAGCAGCTCTACAGGCTAAACCTCAGCGCCGTTGGTCAGTAAGTAGCAGGGCTGCACTTGCCCTCCAACACCACCTTGTAGCTACCACACAGCCAAAGCCTCCGAGCCTTCCATGCCACGGGAGCAAGCCCACCACCAAACAGGACTGATGCTGCAAAGACCACACATGGCTTGAGTAGGTGCCCATAAACTACCTGATATCGCAAATACAGAGCTCTGCCCCTCACCCCTCAGCTCCCTGCCACCACAAGGCAGTTCTCAAAAAGGAGCCTCTGAGATACACCACCCCCGTCAAGCAGTGAGCTTTGTTTGGGAACAGCCCAGGTGACTGCTGGTAGGAAATTCAAGCTCCCACTCTGGCCTCAGCCGATGGTTTTTACAAGAAGGATGATGACTGATTTCCAGAACCATTGCTGCATTTAGAGCACATAGCTACAGCAGTCGAAGGAGGAAGGTGTAACAGTAACGCCGGTTATCCAGTTCCCAGAAAAGACTATCCCCACCAGCAAAGCAAGAAAGGAGTTGTTCAACACAAGGCCTTGTATGTATTATCTACATTTTGCATCACCACCAGACTTCCTTGTACATGTATACAAACTGAAGCCTTTATTTCCTCTTTCAGAGGGTAGTAAGTATTCCCTGCACCATTTCCCATACAAGAGTCTAGTAAAGTGTATAAACACAGACACTGATTCATAGTTGCAAAAGACTTCATTGTCACCTAATTATTGTTTGTACTAATTAAAATACTATATGCAGATAGAGTCACCACTCAGTGACATTAGATTGAAAACATCTAAAGCAATTCATCATATTGCTAAAATATGCAGGCACATTTCTCAGCACCAGAACGGCTCTTTTCTAATTTAGGAGTGAATTAGGCATTGCTGCAAGTTTGTAACTCAAAGATAATTGCAAGACACTTTTCCTGGCTTCTTGTGTTTTCAATTTCTGATGGCTGCAAGAAGTCTAATAGTAGCTGTAATTCTCTGTGTCACCCCAGAAATCCCCAAGGGGCAAGCCACAACACCAGTTGCTCAGAAGTAAACCATTACACTTGCTTGCCATAGAGATCAGGATGTAGAATAAATCTGAAATAGATTTTAATTAAGAACCACTTCCTTCAGAACATTATTCTAGAAGTCTGAGTGTTTTGATGAAAACCAGTGAAGATCAATCCCCTTGGCCAGGTAGCAAGGGCTACCTCAGGATGATTACTTTCTTAAAAACTAAGAACCCCTATCAATTGCCTACTCACTACAGATTGGGCTGAAACACAGAGTTGCTTAATGTTGAGTTACATTGTTTAGTTCACAACAGACAAATACCCAAATTGCCCACGATGAAGGGTAGAATAGGGAAAGACAAACAGACTTTTCAGAACATAGTCCATGGGCCAATTTCTTATACTGAAGGCTAGAAAATAATCCCAGGGGTTTTATGGTTGGGTTTGGGGGGGGGCGTGGGGAGGGGTGTGGGGGGGGTTTGGGGTTGGTGGGTTTTTTTTGTTTGTTTTAATCCTACCAGTAGTGTTTAATAGCCTTGAGCAGCTGTTTCCAGCCACTTGAGGGAAAAGGGAAAAAAACCAACCCTCTACTGTGAGATTTAATTGAGATGCATTAGAGAACAGCAGAAGCGAGGCTGCAGGTAAGATCTTGGTACTGAGTTGTAGTACATCGGTAACAAACCCGTATAACTGGGATCAAAGCATAGCCAAAACCACTTAATGCTGTTGCAGTTGAAGGCAATGATCAATTTAATTAAAACCCATCTAGTCAATGCAAGAAATTTCTAACCCAGCAGAACTCCACCAGCCTGGACCACTACTCAGAATTTTCTGTTTGTACTGGTTTCAGCTGGGATAGAGTTAATTTTCTTCCTAGTAGCTGGTATAGTGCTGTGTTTTGGATGTAATACAAGAATAATGTTGATAATACACTGATGTTTTAGTTGTTGCTAAGTAGTGCTTACTCTGCAGTCAAGGACTTTGTTTCCCATGCTCTGCCAACAAGCAGGTGCACAAGAAGCAGGGAGGGAGCAGAGCCAGAACAGCTGACCCAAACTAGCCAAAGGGATATTCCATACCATACAACATCATGCTCAGTATATAAGCTGGGGGGAGCTGGCCAGGAGCAAGTGGCTGCCTGTACTTAATTGCTGGCTGGGGTTAAACCACTAGACAGTCATAACCTTGTACTGAACACCTAGACCACAATTCTCTATTTCTATTAAATGGGGGGAGCAAACCCATACAATTCCTGAACATTCCCCCCTTCTGAATCCCTTCAGCTTTGAAGCAAGCCAGCACAGAAAGCATTGCATGTGCCTGGGGGGAAAAAAATCAGTCCCCAGTGCCTGCACATCCTACTGGGTCAGCAAAACTCAGTGCTGCACCCAGAAGTGACTGGACCATCACAGCTGCTGGCTGATCACCTCCCCTCAAACAGACAGTTGAGTTGTCAGCAATAACAAAGGTATTTTAAATGGTGTTCCTGATCATCACAGCTAAAGCTCTATGTACACAGTGGTGCCAAAGTATTAGGAGAGAAGAGTCCAGATCACCTTCCAGCAAGTACTTCAGTGACTCTTCTTCATCTTGTCTCTGCTTAGACAGCCACTACATTAGCTATTCCTCCAGACAGAAATTCTTTATTTTTTTTAAAGTACATAACTCTCTTAAATACACAGTAAGGTTTTGTTGTACTTTAGAAAGCACATGCCCCAGGGCCCTGCCATCAGAGTATCTGAATAATTGTAGATTGCTTGTGACTCAGATGGAAGAGACTAAAAGATGAGCAAGCAGAAACTGCCCTTGAAGTCAAGACAAACACTTACAGGGCAGAACACAAGGAGGGGAAAACAGAGCCCCCAGCAGAGGAATACAACAGAATTATACATCAGACACCCTATCAGTGCAGACAGAGCATGAACATCACTGCCAAGACCACCACACACTGCCTCCCAGGTATGATCAAATCCCCTGAAGCACAGGTGAATACAGATAGATTCCGCATCTCCTCAAGACACAATCAGCCGCAACAAAGTGTAAGGGTCCCAGAGACACACAAATAAAACCCCAGGTCTGGGGCTTGAGGTTATACAAGAGTAATACCAGATGAGAAAAGTAGGGTACTGGAGAGCACAGAACTAGGGAAAGAAGAGTAAGGGAGGCATGTTACTTTAAGAAAATAAAAATGTTACAGAACATATTACCCTATTCTATAGCCGATCCTCACCTTTCTTCACCCCAAATTTCACATCAGCTCAGCAGCTAAGAGCACAGCACTTTCACAAGTCACTCCATGGTCTTTGCCTGACAGGCTATGCATCCATAATACAGCACCTTTCCGTAAGGGGGAAGAAATGCATAATAGATCATCTGCACAAGGGCGCTAACAGCTTGCAGGCAGCAGTCACCTTCTCGCTTCTAGCACCCTGGGCAGCAAGTCTCCCACAATGAAAATGACTGTTGAAGATAGAAATAATCCTATACAGTAATGCTGCACCTGGGGATTCACAAAGAACAAAGAGAGCTGACATTTCCTAACACCAAAGCAAAGATGACGACGTGGGTGTTTGTACTGTCCCAGCCAGACTTGCAGGCTTCACTTCTCTTTGGAATGGCCTGAATGCCTGTGGAAGTACACACCACCCTAATGATGTTTTTGTGAGTTCGCACTAAAGACAATTTTGATCAGCAAGTTTTGAAGTGCTGGAATTTAACAGTGGAGATTCAGACATGCTGGAGCAAAACTTGTGCCCAGACTGCCGCAGACACTTTGGGGACACACAGTTGAACCTACCAGTCACAAGAAACTCATACAGGGGAGCTGTCATTGGGGCATCATTTTGTCGGGGCTCAAGATGACTAATGCATCGGAACAGAGATCCCCAGTTAAAGCAAGAGCCAGCACTGCATTTGAAGTTGAGATTCTCCTACAGTTTATGCCTTTCCATTGTTCACCCAGGCTTCATGGGTCACCACTGGTAAGTTTTTCACATGCAAGTTCATTCTTTACACTCATTTAAGGAAGAACATTAAAATCCTTTGGAGTGCTTTTGCCTAAACTTTAAAAAGAGTATGCCACCGGAAAGAATAAAAAGCTTCCCTCCTCCCTCTTTGTGAAAGAGCTTGAAAAGCATCAGACAGAAGAAGCTACACAGATGGCATGTGTTATTAGAGAACAAAGGAGATGCAATTAACTTAACAGGCACATCCTTAGTTTATTAGGAGACCTACACAAGGCAAGGAATTCAGTACAAGCCTCCTGCAGCTCTAGGAGAATTTGAGTGACACTGTGATTAACATACACACACCCTGTGCTTCTAAAAGAAGGACATTTAGCCTGGTATAGTTTAGGCAATGAATGAGAACTGAACAGAGCACTCATTGCTGTGGTCACTTTTTGGGTTTACTGAACAATTCTGGGTAGAAACACAGAAAAGCAAGACTACATTAAGCAAATCCTTGCCAGAGGGAGAGAAAAATCTAAAATATTTCTTGAAGGAATAGTCAATTCAGCACATGTTCAGAAGTCACACCTGAGATGCATGGAAAATAGAGACAGCTTTATTGTTTTTTTTTTTCCATGTAGCAGGATTTTTTGTTTATAAAAAAGGTGAAAAATTACCTTCAGCAAGTTAAAGTCAACCCTTCCAGAAAAAAAATGAAAAAAGCACACCTGTTTAACACAATACAATATTAGAAGTACCTACTAAAATAGTAAAGAAAGAGGACACCCAAGCTTGCCACATATTTACTTTTGAGATCAAACCATCCACTATCACCTGCTACTTTCTACTAATTTTAGCCAGCTGCGATTTCCAAATAGATCCCTACAAAATACCTGCAAAAGTTAACTACTTCCCTGCACGAGACCTCCCAGCCTGTGTCTGCAGGTACCACAAACATTTCAACACCTCCCAAACACACACAACTGAACAAATAAGTATTGCAAGATGCACTCCCCGTCTTTTCTTGTATTATTTGAGCCTAAGCTTAACTACCCATAAAGACCTTTTCTTCAACACTGAGCCTGCTGATGTGCACTCAACAAGCTATCGTTGCTACACATTCCTCTCCAAACCAGAGCTGGCTCTGCCCAAACTTGCCCTCCTTCCACCTACTTACATACGTAATAGCTCTGGTGAACACCAGCTTAGATAAACCAGAAGATGTACAGATCCACAGTGTGTGACAAGGGGGAAGAGCTCCAGGTATACGCTTCCACAAAGATCTGGGAAGACCTTCCCCAGCAGCTCCACAAGCCCCTTCTCGTTCATACTTAGATATCTGCCAAGCTTCCTGCTCAAGTCCAACCGCCGTACCCCACACACATCCACTCCCTCATGCAACACGCTTATTTATAAGCATTGCTGAGTGTTTACCTATTTGCTCCACTTTTCAAAGTTGCTTGCTGAATAAGGTCTTCACCCAGTCAAAGACCATTACACACACGGCAGTGTTTGTTAGAAACCAAAACAACATGTTCATACTGAGTTCTTCCATTCAGCCAGCCTCACCCCTCCAACACCACATTTTTTCCTACTCAGCCTAGCACACCATTTGCCTCAAGTTAGGTATAAGGCTGATAGCTTTTATGATTTACTGATTTACCTCTTTTTAAGGCCACTTGATATGCACTAGATTAAAAGCAACCCTATCACATACACACAAAAAATAGCCTTATTTCCCCTCACTCTTGATGTGTTGTCCTTCCTCTCCAAGTAGGACCCACTCCCTGCTGGGTAACTTGCTCCATTTATCACAGCCTGCAGAGAACCCTGTTACAGGACTTGGCTGCATGTTGCAGCACTCCACTGCCTGCTCTGCACGTTGCAGAACAGTGCAAGTATATAATTAATTATACCTGATGTTTAACATATCGCCTTTCATCTATTCATCACCCAAAGAGTCAAACTGAACCTACGTGAAAGATGTTTCTTACATTTCACTAAACTAAAATGTGGATACAAGTTTTGGCTCCTCTTACTACGTAGTTAAACAAAATCTTCTGGCTACTACTATAACTAACATGCTGATACAACCAAGGGATTATTTGCTTATGAATTAATGAATCACAAATACATTGACAAGAAAGTGTCATTTAGCATACAAGAGGGGAAAAACAATTAATAGCACAAAATACAAAATTCCTATCTCTATCATAAAATAGACATTCCATCACTGAAATAATTGGCACCAATTGAGTTCTACCTTTGCTTTTTGAAAAGCAGTTTGATGCATACTTTGCTCGTCATAACCTATAAAACTTGACCACTGTGAAACTAGAACAAGTCTCAGTCTGCCAAGTTCAGTGGACAGCATGTAGCAACTCAGTTCGTTTGTCAGTCTCCAGCTCAGAGCTCATCCTGTATCTTCCAGCATCTTGGGTACAGCTTACAATCTCCTACATAGTTGCACTTGACCGAGACCCAGCACTACCTCAATGAACACTGGTGTAAGTACTCTACTGGAATAAGTTTTTTTCCAGGGGAAAACCTAGGGATGCCCTGAGTCACTGCAGGTTTTAGTCAATGTATCAGAACTACGCAGAGAGGCTGGCAGTAACCTAACAAGAAAATGCTTGCATTAAATAGATTATGAAAAGCACCTGGAGACAAATAGATATTAGTTACAGAATCTCTTCTATATTAAGAAACAAACAAAACACAATGCCCAAAATCTTTGCCACATCTACCTTTCAGGCTTACCTAGAAGTCTGTTACAGGCATCAACACCTGAGAGAGAGGATTAACCTCCAGTACGTGCAATCCAAAGCAAGAAAGGCTTCAGAACAGGTACTACAGCCTACTGGTTAGGACAACTTCTGTAGAAAGAACTGTTTTAATGAAGGAAGAAAATAACTAGATCCCCTGCAGGGGGATTCAGCAGGGTAGGAAGCACACATGCACATGTGGAGTTTTGCCAATTACACTTTTGACACTGATAAAGAGCTCCCAAACCAACCCTTTAAAGGGATTCCATTGCAAGATCTACCACCTAATTTTCCTCAGGACTAATTATGAATTAACTGTAGTTCACCACCATCTATTTAACTGAGGCACAGCAGTTATGTCTATCCATTCAGCAATACTTAGCAAACAGATTACACACATCTCCAGAAATCAGTAGCTATAAAGAGTATTCAGACTTATAACGTGTTTAAGTACCTAAACTCCAGCCATATAACAATTGTTATCAATACTTTCAGAAAGAAAAAAAAAAAAAAAATCCCCCAGCAGGATCTTGTAAAGCACTTACCTTCAACCAAACCTTGTCCAAAGAGCACCTTCTCTCTCAGAGACTCATAGGAAAACACAATCATTCTTACACAGCCCAAAACTTCACTTCTTCCTTCAAGTTTTATTTTCTTTGGTGTGCTGGCTTATTAAGCCAGGCACTCAGCTTCCCCTGGAGCTCATTTTGCAGGTGAGAGCAATAAGGTCATCTGGGAGACCAAGCCACACAGGCAATGGGAAGGTCATAATGTAACATTGATAAAACATGTGTCTTTTTGCAGAACTAAGTGCAAAGTGCATTGGAAGGTGACCTTAAGAGAGAGGACAGAGTCAGTGTTAATACTTGCAAGTGCTTAAGACGTACAAGTTAGACATAGACATGCTCTTCCCAGCAGGTATAGGACTAACTGAAGGACAGGATTGGGCTACGGGGAGAGAAGTTCCCAGATCAGCTAATCTCTCAAAAACTGACACAAGAAAGCTTCGTGTTTTCTTTCCCTGCAGGAAAGATGTTCTTTGGACAAAGCTAGCAGCTAAATCAGAGCCATATGATGATCCTGGCTGACCAGCTGGGATGCACAGGCTCAGTAAAGATAGCTGGATGACAGAGATCACGTTAGGTGATCTGATGATACTTTTGTCCTTGAGGCCCAGGCATGAGAGAGAGAAGACGAGCAGTGCACAGACTGTGATACACCTGTGTAACTCCTTGTTCTCTAGGTTTACTTCCAAGAGCTAGCTCCTCTTAGTTAGCTGCACGCTTTCTTTTTAGGTGCCATGAACATGTTTTGTAAAAGAAATATTTTGTGTGTCCTGAGTCCACTACAGATAACACAAGCATTTCCACAGACTTTCCTGGGCCTTAGTCCTAAATAAACAATGAAGATTTCTGAACTGCCTTTTCCTTTGCCTCTCCTGGGAACCCAAACCTCTTTGAAAATAATGCAGTTTTTCTAGGAGTCTGCAACCTCCATGAACTCATGCCCCATCTGCTGCCAGTGGGATCTTAGATCAAGGCTCAAGTTCTCTACCTGTGAGAGTGACAGTGGGTCTTTTCCATAGTATCCACCAAGACGTTTTCTTTCTTATGAGTTTATATGGTAAAGAACAGCTCAAGCATTTTCATATCACACTGAACTTGGTTTTGGTCAGGACGGATCTCCACATATTACACACAGAAGATCTCACCATAGCAATAGATCCCTGAAGCCCTCCAAAATATCATTACCAACCTTTTCTCCTCTAGGCTCAACCCACCCAACTTTTTTTCATTTAACTTCCCCTGTAAGTTTTCCCTGTGGTTACAGAGAAGCTTTCCCCTACCTCCTTCTCTCAGCTTCAAGTGCCTGTTTGTTGTGACTATCTAGCAAAATAGTTAAATGTTTCATCTTTGTCTTTTAGCCAGAATTAATTGTTTTATGTTCCACACAGAGTATTTTCTTTGAATAATTAAAACACACATACAGGAAGCTATACAGTAATTTTCCTGCTGTTTTCTGCTAAATAGCATTTTGTGTTCTGGATATTATCTGGAAAATTTGCAGTTCACTTAAGAACTACAAAACAGAATTTCAAATTAATATAAACTAGTTAATATCATAGCAAAACTAACACCAGTGCCATCAGTTATAAGGCAAGTCATGACACACTACACATTACTCAAGGGATTTGGCTTTTGGCTGTTATTACTGCTGCAGAATTACAATATGGTGCATTGTTTTGATGACATAATAGAAATGCACCAGGCTGCCTACATGTTGCCTGAGTTGATGTAGATGATCTAATGTTCTATGGATAAATTTAAATCCTGTGTGCATTGTTATTCTAGGTGCAGCAGGTCAAACCACAAATAACAAACCTCAGTGCACCTGAGCTGGCATTTGAAATACAGCTGAAGACTCAAAACCTTCAGGCTGAATCTGCTTCTAAGAAAGACTTACCACAGAGCATAGGCTACTGTATCTCACATGTTGGTGATTATGATCGCTTTGCCCCACGTGAGCAAAGGAGCATCTTATTCCTGTGGGGTGTAGATAGACCCCACACCCATCACCTTTAAACCTGTAAGTGGCACGGCTTGCCGCAGGTGTTTTAGGTATGCCAGTGCGAGGAAAACAAACCTCTGTGCTCCAGTAGCAGTTTGTGCTTCCTTGCCTTGGGAAGGCACTGGTTTCCACAAGTGTATTATTCATCCTCTGCCTGGTCTTGATTGCTCAAGGTCTGCATGGAGTCACACCTGCCCACGGCTTCGCAGACCAGCTTTCTGGAACCAGCCTTCCTCCAGAGCTGTTTGTTCAGATTGCTGCCAGTCTTCTACACCTTGAAACTCACATCTGGATAAGGGAAACTGAAGAATTTATACAAAAAAACAGTTGAAAGAGCCTGGTTTTGTCTGGAAGGTCCACGTATCTTTCAAACTCCCAGCCTGGCCCCCAGAATGCCAGCAAAAGCAACTCTTAAGCTAAGACCAGTGTGAGCCAGAGGCCCAGGTACCAAAAGATGTACGGCTGTGCAAACTCAGGCGGCATGCACAGGTACAGAGCTAATATATTCTGAAACTATTAAACAGATATATGTTAAATTAATTGCACCTAGGGTTTCAGGCCTAAATCATGAAAGTTAAGTTCTTTTTTTGTTTTTGTTTAATCTTCCAGTGGCTATTGCCACTGCTGTTATTAAAACAACACTAGGATCGATTTGACACTTTAAATATCATGGACAAATCTTCAGTCACCATTCTTGTCCACACTATTTTCTAAATGGTATCTAAAACAATTTCCTTTCTATTTTCCCAGCAAAGTGTGAAATTGTTTTCAAAAGTAATTAGCACACTGTGCGGCAAGTAGGAATTAGTACAGCAATTGACATCACAAAAACCCTAGCAGTCCACAAGAGAATGGATTTTGAAACAAATTGCCTAAATCTTCATAAGGTCTTGAGCCCAAAGAGGCAGAGAAAATTACCACAGAGATTTAGCATGAGCTCCCATTAAAGTATTGTCGTATGCAGGAATCTGCTATAATTAAATTAAAAGTAAAGATGATCTTTCTTTGCTATGAAATGATAATAAATAGCCTGTGGTGACAAAGATACACAGTCTAACTCTCCTTTTCTTGGAAAACAAGAGAAAGCTCAGAGACGCTTCCAACAGCTGCAGGCAGACAAGAAGCAAACTTGTGTTTCCCCACCCTGCTAATCCAGGGGCCATCAGCTGGATTTGGATCCAGGTGATGCTCTCCAACATCTCAGGAAAGCCATGAAGCAATTGTCTGGTGCTGGGCAAGCAGACATGTTGTCAGATGTGTTTCAGCATTAATTACACCATGGAAGAAAAAGCTGCATTTTTGATGTCCAGTGATTCACTAACAATTAAATGAAGTTTTAGGGGGAGGGGAACCCAAAACAAACCACAAATGTTTCCCTTCTTCTCATTCTTCTTGAAGTTACTTCATTTTGTCCCAGCTTCTAGAAACATCACTTTTTTTTTTTTTAGAGTCACTTTTTAATTAACTTGCTGCTTTTCTGAAGTTCCTGAGTAAAATGTTTGTTTGATTATTTCCTTCTCTTCCCTTAAGATATTTTTAAAATTTCCTGTTCCTTCCAGACACTACAGGTGTCTTCAATAAGGAAGCATATGCTTGGCCTTCCAGCCACTGTAACTGAGGAGTGCTCCATTGACACAAATTAGCTCCCCAGAGCCCAGCTGAAAATTCAAATGCTGCCAAACATTTGGTAAAATCCCATCCAGAAGTGGCTTCATCAAAGCACCCACAATTCATCAAATATTCCATACCAGCCTCTCAAAGGGAGAATATGTATGACCTGGTCTGGGCAGCTGCTTGCTGCAGGGTGTCAGGACCTGCTCCAAGGGCTGCGAGAGGTGGCCAGAAGCTCCCTTCCACCCCACCCCATGCAGCTGCAGCTGTGCTTCACAGAGCCAGCTTCAGGGGTCTTCTCCATCACCCGAGTCTCTGCTGCAAGCTGGCTAGGATTGTTCAGCGACTGATCTATTTCCCCAGAGCTCAGAAACTTTCAGAGTATCTCTTTCTACCCTCTAAGCCTGGTCCGCATCTGAGGCACTGTTTCCCATCCCAGGTGATCTTACTGTCTGTCCATAACAAATCCATAGTGAGCTCCGAGTGCTGGCTTTGGCCTTTCCTTCCACAGCACTTAGGAGCATCTGCTCCACAGTGTTTTAGCCCCAAAAGAAAAAAACAGAAGCAGGCAATCATCCAAGAAAGCACTGAAGGTACAGTTTAGTGGACTTCTCCTACACCTAGGGTATGGCAGCAGTGGCTGTTTCAGAAAGACAGGAATGGAGACAAAGCTGTGAGATATTCCTGAGTGGTTGATACAGGGGACAGGCTACCTATAGGGCAGGTCCAGGTCCATCCAGGAGGAAGGGTCGCAGGCAGGCACACCTACAGGCAGGGGCTGATGGCCCCTGGCTGAGTTAAAGTGGGTCTCCTGGACCACAGGCAGGGGTGGGGGAGGCTGGGCAGGGGACAGGAAGGGCCATTAGTGCCCTCAGGTCCCTGACAGTGTGGCCTGTCCCTTCATTTGAAAGATTACATTTGCAAATGTTAATGCCAATATGAAAGCCAGCAACAAATTACCTTCAATGTTATGATCTCAGCAGCTTTCTGAGATCCCCTTCAACTACATGAACACTTGCTGGGATAAATTCTTTTTTTCACTTTTTTTTTTTTTTTTTTTCTTATATATTGATAGGCAATTATCTTCAGTACCAGATTAGATGATCCAGCTAACAGCTCACAAATGTAGGGAATCTTCCTCACTCATCATTAGTGCTCAGTTAGTTCACCAGCTGACTGAATTATTGCTTGTAAGTACTTTTGGATTGATTAACTCTTGCAGGGTATTTTGAGCTGTTTGAATGTACGTTAATTTCTGGATCTTAAATTGCAATACATCAGAAAATTGGGCTTACAGAAATGCTTTAGTCTATCATGTTTTCTGTTCTTTGCATCATTTACATGGCTACTTCTGACCCCTAGCAGGAGTGAAATGCATATTCCAAAGTATCTGTGTCCCATTATACAGGTAATTAAGGCACAATTAGATCACTGACACTGCTGAAGTTTTCTCTCAGAACTGGAAGGTCAACCCAAACTATGCCAATTTTCTTTTCCCCTGTTCAACATCAGTTATTTTTTAACCAAAATCTTATTTCTGTAAGGTTTACAAAGCTGACAGAAGTTCCCTTTGATTTGTGTGAGACAATCCATGCTTGAGAATGCAAAGTCTTCAGTGAATTAGCATGCAAAACATCAAATCTGCATTTTCCAGATGTAGACTTTGCAAACAGGGTAACATACATTATGGTTTCTGGCCAGTATCAGGTGTATACAAAGATTTCCTCAGAGCTGGAAGACCTGTGTGGGTCAGGGATTAGAAACCACAGTAGCTGGTTACCATTCGCTGCCTCTGACTTTCCAGGCATCCTCTGTCCTCTCTCGTGCCTCTGAGTTCCTTGACTTCATTTACCATAGCCCATCACATGGAAATAAAAATATTTAACAACATACTGCAAGGACGTGACAAACTTCTACAACATTTTGCAAACCTAGCATAAAGGATACAAAAGAAATAGCAAATATTATTATTAAATTCCAGTTCTCCTATTCTCCTGCAGAATCAAAGTTATCAGCTATTGGGCTGATTTTGTACAGTTCATCACAGTGTGCTTGCTTCTTTCAAATGGTTCATCAGTGTTTTGATAGAGAAAAATCATATCTAACATTGTGGAATTAACACTGTAAGACTCCCCAAGAGAGCTGCACCAAGCAATATGCCCTCTGGTATAATGAGACAGATTTGAATGGATCAGACAATGCACTGGTCCTATTTAGAGCCCATCACTGGTAGAATGATCCATCTTAGGGCTGTTGCATTTTTCTGCTCCTGGATTTTCTGGAAGTAGCAAATTTAGATTTTCTACAAGTAACAAAAAGAAACAATTCTTTTTTAAAAACCTCAAATGACAGAAGATCAATATGAAATCTGCAGGAATATAATCTTTCACAGCTGTAGTACAAGCTTTTTTCGAGAATGAGTTCAAAGTACAACTCTCAGACCAGCTATTAAAACAAATACGTTTCAGCTTGGCAATGAAAGTTTTTGCCAAGTTTTCCCAAGATTTATTCTGTTGTTTCTATCATGCTACAATGAATGGTTCTGAACATTGCATTTTTTTATTGCAACAACCTTCAGCAGTGGAAATGGGACAAGACACAATCTGTTCAGTCACATCTTCAAAGCAGGCATCACAATGAACATGCAGTACTGCCGCTTCACATGGGACAAGCTGGAGAATTTAATATTAAGCAATACTGTGGGCATTTAAATAGACTGAAAAAAGCTACAAGAAAATTGCCAATTGGTACCCAAATATTCCCAGTCTGAGTTCTCATTCCAAAGTTCACATGAAATGTGGCCTTAATAATTGCCCCGCTGCCTCCTATGGCAGAAATGCCCACTAAGTCCCCCAGCTGGGACTAGATCTTGCAGACCACTGTTACTACCATGAACACCATTTCTTTGCTATGTGTAGTCACTGTCTGCAGTGCAGACAAGGTGGTCTTGGGGTGAAGAAGGTTTCTTAGCACTGTCAAAGCTAAAAATAGAAGGTCCTGTCTTCGAACAGTCACATAGCAGACAGCCAAAGGGGCATGTGTAACCCAGGGCAGCCGATGGGTAGGAGAAGTGCCATTGACAGGTAATTGCCTAAATAATTAATCAAAGACTGAAACTGAAGACTTGCAAGTGCCATTGAAGATTCGTAAGCGTTGTGGATTCGCAGCTACAGAAGTGAAGCATTCCATATTGATAGGACGGAGCACGCCTTCCTTCTTGCCGGCCTCTGGTGTTCTCAGCTCCCGAGAGGTGCTGTCAGTGCTCGCTCTTGGGAGCTGGTGATGAACTTCAGCCGTTTAAATATTAGTCAAGCTGGATGTTCAAAGCCACATAAGGGACTTACAGGCCCAAATTCCATTAATTTTAGAAAGGACTGAATGCTCCAAAACCTTAGGGACCATCAAGCATTCTACCCTCATTTCCATGCTTATGATTTCCTTTCAAGGAAATCTTTTAGTAAGAAATGCCATGGGGGAAAGCACTGATTTGCAGCTATTGCCAGAGAGAACTGATTACTACAAGCAATGAGTATATGAGTTTTCTTTGTGGTTTCATGTTAGTCTTGTGTCCTGTTTGTAGCGGTGATTTTTGTATCACTTGTGGGCTCTCCATTGCAGGTGACAGCTGCAAGGTGAGGTGAAGAAGGACAATCTGTGCAACATTTGCGAGCAGAAGCTGAGTGATAAAAGTTTTAAATCACTTGCCTGTGACAAGCAGAAGGACTCTGTGGCTAAGATTTACTGACTCTCTGACACAGTAGTTTATAATTTTTGGCCATTCTCCCTCTCTGCTTGCTTCCACCAGGTAAAGTGCTACTAGAAATGAAGCAAACGACAGCACGAGCTCACACACATATTTTATTACCGATGGGCCCAAGGCACTACCATAACCTTCAGATGTTTATCCGGATAATTCAAGGAGCATAAGTGTTCAGACCTCAGACTTTACTTCAGGTTATTCTAAAGATGGGGATTAGCCAGGTCAACATCATTTGCTGCTGAGCTACCAGGTCAGTCATAAGAGATTTATAGGAATTTACTAAGACCGTGGTACTTTTGTCAGTCCCATTGCAGATGCTGAGAGATGACTCCCACATAACACAGGTCTTTCTGAAGTGCTGTAAAGCCTGGCACGCTAAAGAGACTCCCCGGGGGGCTCCTGCATTACAGCTCGGCACAAATCAATGTGAAGCCCCAGGCTCTGCCCAGCGCAGTGCCATGCCTCCCTTCCAGCCCTGTGGTCCCTCTCCAGGGTAATCTAACCTCTGCACCCAGGGACAGAGCACCTCACTGGTGCCAGCAATCACAAGAGCCTCGCTGGAGGACACAGCTTCCACGACACAATTAGATGGTTTTTAATATTCTACAGAAGGGTGAACTTGAGACATGGTTTGAAGCATTCGTTAACCTTAACAGACAGGTATTGTGAAGTCCTGGTGGCAGTAACCTTACCTCCTGCCCTCTTTCTTATCCAGGTGACAAGAAATCTGCTCCCACATCTTTCCTCTCAGGGTCCTTTCACTTGGTGATTTCAGACGGTTCCCCACATGAGCAATACTGAAAGAAAAAATATAACCCCCATTTCTTCATTAAACATTTAAACAAGGATTTAGTATAGAACAAATAGTAACAACAAGGCTCTGTCCTCCTGCTCACACATCTCTTTCACAGGAAAAAGGGTTTGAGGTAGTTCCACTGTCCTGGATGGTTTGCAGAGTTCTCTGGATGGACAATCACAGTCACTGAGCATGGCAGCTCAGCGGACAAGCCGGGAAGGTAATCCAAGTGCCTAACTCCTGAACAAGTAGGGAGAACAAAACCTGTTGGGCATTTAGGACAGTGTTACCAGTACTCACAGTGTGCTGTCTGACGGCGCTGCGGCCAGGCGCTAGGCAGAGGTCTCACCCAGCGACTGATGCTCACGGTCTCCTGTTGGGAAGGAGTCCAGGGGGATTGTGCAGTCAGTTAGAGTGACGGAACACTCGTCGGAGTTTCTGAGGAGAGGCTAGAGGGGAGGAAAATGATGAGAGGACAACATATCTCTGAATTCAAACTTTGATTTTTGGAAGAAATCCTAATTTCTTCCTAAACCTAGCAGCACGTAATAGTGCTGCTTTATGAAAGCAAAAGTGTAGCATCACGCAGGTTTATGGGGTCACAGCACAGCCTGCTGCAGGGGCGTCGGGAGGGACTGTTTGTTCCTGCACACACAAAGCCATCACATGCAGGGCACATCCACACTTCCTAAATCTCATCATTGAGCGAGAACTGATTCCTATTATGCTCCCTTTGACTGACAGTCTCTCTTCCTATCGCTGCTTAAATCCCTCTCTATTGCAGAAGTAAAGGATAGCACTGGCATTCGATTAAAAATATTCCTGCAGCAATCTGGGACAGTGCGTGATCCTGTGCCCCCCAACTCAGAGGCAGCCTGTGAGAAGATTTAACTATCCAAACCAATAAACTTCACAATAAATTTCACTCTCAGAAATGATAAACCATAAACTTTACATCTATATAGGCCACCAAAAAGTTTATTCCATGCTAAATATCTCTTTCACATACACTGACAGCTTCCCCAGCATCTAATGGAAAGGATCAACTCCAAAGCTGGAATTGCAGTTGAAAGAGAGGAGGGGAAGATACAGTAGTAAAATGGATAAAATATCAAGTGGCACATGAAAGGGGAAATAGAAGTCTCCTGCATATGTCCTTATGAAGGGAAGGAGATAATCTAGTTAATGTGAATTGGGAACACATTGCAGGCTGGTTGGAGGAAATGTATGTCATTTTGCCTGGGCAGGAGCAATTCATGCAAACAGTCATGAGCCTTTGAAACTCCCACAGTGCTGAGGGATACAGAAGATCACACAATAAAAGCTGTCTTGTGTTTCAGCCTGTGTTCTCAGCCATGAACTTGGAGATCTGGGAATAAACTTCCCCTTTGGGTGAGTTATTTAACTGTGGGGTTTCCTGGACTTGTGTCTTAGCAGATGCCCCTGGCAGCTGTCAGAGGCAGGATGACACAGACCTGGTTTTCTTCCAGCTGGACAAATCCTGCATTTCTATACTTAACAGAAACTAAAGGGTCACGTTAAAAGTCGTGTTTATTAACTCTACAATACCACAGATAATTCACTTTGTTTCTGAGCAAAAGAAAATCCTGGGCTCTTTCCCTTCTAGAAACCTGATTCCCTCAACTACTTTGGAGAGGTACTCTGCAGATTTCAAACCCTCCCCGGGGAGATTTTGTAGGTACAGTAACACTGTTTAAAGATCCCTGCCAGCTAGTTCATGTCATTCAAAATCCTTCTGGAAGTATTTAAAACAAGCAGATTGGAGAGGTTGAAGCAAGGCAGCAAATGTGAGAGTTGTGCAAGAATACAAGTGTGCAATAACCTTGCTGGGGTCCTAAGAGTGTGTTGATTATCCGAGCCAAGAATCAATTTTGAAAGCGGCAGAAACAACAACTTTTCTTTTTAATTTTTGATAAGCAGAAATAAAGCCATAGAGAAACTCTGATAACAAATTTATAACATGCTCTATAAGAAATTCACCAATAAAATTGTATTAAAAACATATTTAGTAAAGTTTTGTGGTGGAGAATCAATGAACTGAATACAGGAGCTGGAGCAGAGCCTAACATATTTTTATGAATTCATAAAATGTTTTACAGGATGTCATGAGCAAGACCCTAGAAACCAAATTGGAAGCCTGAAGCAAACTTTTTTACAGTTCATATATAAAAACAGAACCAGAGGTTTTTAATGACAATGCTGACACACTGTTGACCATGAGGAGAGCTGGTAATGTTAAAAACAAAAAAGAGAAAGAAATGTAAGAATTTACTGGGTACTGTGAATACATACAATACAGAAATGTTTTCTGCTGTTTTATCTGGAAGCAAAACCATTACTTGAAACAAAGGCAAATGGTGAAATCATTGCTGAACTCCTCCTTCATGTTACTGGAAACTAATAGCGCTCTTCAAAAATGCCTTTGGATGAGGACAATGTTATAACCTGACTGAGCCGCTCCCAGCACTGTGTTTTACCATGAGCACCATTTGTTTCTTTGCAATGCACTGCCATACCCCTTTTTTTCCTGACTGGAAGGGCAAATGATTGATGTTTATTTGTTGCTTATTATGTAGCATTGCTTTACACACAAAAAAGCAACAGAGCACCTTCCTAAGATATATGGATCCTACAGAGGATGAATGCAGAGAAATCTATCTAATAACTAACTTCATTTTCACTTACTTTGTCAAGTATTGTTAGTTTTCCTGTACAAATATTGCGTGTAGGAAAACAACTGCTGTAAAATGAAATGCATTAAAACAGTGTCAATCCTCTTACTTCACAGAGCCAATCACTGATTAGGTTATCGTGCCAAGAACGCAGAGAATTCATTGAACTGGGACCATTTAAATAAAAATAAATTCACTTTCACCTCCTCCCTCCATCATCAATCCTCACATAGTATGCCTTGCATGAGCGAATAACAGATTCATTGCAGCCATGCTGTAATTGGTTGCTATAACTTTGCATATTTTACCAATGTATATTAAGAGGTTGTACTGAGACTCTCAGGATTAACAGATCTATGCTTTGAATTACTTTTCATTTCCATTCAAAGTCCATGCAATTCTTTACAAGGGCTCTTCAAAAGCAGTTCTGCAGAAAACAAAGCCAGAAAATTCACAGGAGATTAAAACTCAGCAGGGGTGAATTCGTATGTGGTGAAGAAAGGAATTAAAATAAGAACACCAGTTCCACTTTCACATTTTCAAGCAAGCAGAACAAACATGACCTTACAATGATCATAATTCTTACAGCAATACAAACCTTAGTGTCTGTTCATGTCTGTTAACTTGTCTAAGTATGGCCTAGAGAACTAAAAAATCTAGATTCCACAGGTCTGCTCCAGTTCCCAACAGGAACAAAATAAGGGCATGGTTTAGGTTGGGAGGGACCTCTGGAAGTCAGGTGGTCCAACACGCCCCCACCCTGCCTCAGAGCAGGGCCACCTTAGGACGTGTTGCTCAGCACCTTTTCCTGCCCAGTGTTTGACACCTCCAAGGGCAGAGATTCACCAGCCTCGCTGAGCCCTCGCTGCAGGCTTTCACTGCCCTCACTGTGGAGCTTTTCCTGGTATTTGATAGGAATTTCCCTTGTTGCAGCTTGTGTCTGCTCCCTCTTCAGAACAGGAGAAAGCAAGCCTTTGTTTTGGGGGTGGTGGTGGTGGTGGAATTTGGCACATTATTCCAGATGTGGCCTCTTACATGTTCAGTAGAGGGGAAGAAGCACCTGAGCTCCAGCTAACACAGCTTACAGTGCAGCTGGGCTTTATGGTCTGGGCAAGCATCGCTGGTGCATGACCAGCTTGATGCCCACCAGGACATGCAGGTCGTTTTCCATAACTAATTTCTGTGTAAAAGGTCAGTCAGTGGCACTGAGAAGTAAATAACATCTCCAGCACATCTTCTGTACTCACTGAAATTTTAGAACATTCCAAGATCACCTTGGCATATCTGGTACACCACAGGAAACATCCCTGAATTTTCCAACACAAACAAATTTTTACACTGTACTTTAATTTTGTCCTGGTCTGTTGTTGTCTTATTAGAATCCGTTGAACCAGAGTGGCTTTAGAAGGCACATCTGGAGAAGTCCAGCTGAAGATGGACTTTTAATGGACAATTAAGCTCAAGATGGACATTTAATCCAGTGCCTTTCGTAGGCATTTGAAAGAGAAAATGAGAATAATTTCAGTAGGACATGAGAAAATTGAGTAAATGACTGATGCCTCTCCGCATTCTTTAGGTGCCAGTCTCTACTTTGAGTTAAACTTTTTAATGAACTGGAGTCTAAACCCAAATTCTTCAGCTAGGTGTGGTATGTAATTTATCTAACACCTGATATGTAATTGGCAGGCATTTTGCTCTTAGCTCATCTCTTTGGGTGAGCCTCTGTCATCCTAATGAGTGGGAATAATCTTGACACTCCTTCCCAAGCAAGCAACATCCCCTGCATACTGATACTACATTGACAGCCCTTTAAATCACTCTGTTTTGCTGTCTAATGAGGTTTCCACATCATACCTGGCTTCAGCTGTCCTTCTCCCAGCTCCACAGAGTTCCCTTAACGGTTGTGCTCACCTGGCACCTCCATCCTTCTGGTCCAGCCCTTCCTTCCAGCAGTTCCCAGTGTCAGCATCAGTCAGCCACCAATAACATCTCAGGACTGGGAGAGAGGGTGAGGCTTTTATGAGCATTTTTCCTTTAGGTTGCTTCCTTTCTGAAACCCTCATCTTAGATAAAGCTTACCCAGGGAGACAAGATTTTCCCACAAAGCAAAAGGAGATACAGAAGGAGGGTATGGGAAGAGAGGTCCTCATATAGTCCTTCACGATCCAATGTTACTTTTTTGCAAGGGTGGAAACATGTAGTCCAGTTCCTGAAATTTTTCTTTTACCCAGAATTTTCAAGTGGGTGTTATGCTCGTATTCACTGAACTGGTGTCATTTAATGCTGTCTCAAATTGTTAAGCAGCTTCTGGATCCTCTCTTCTGATGGATGAGGCAATTCTATCTTTACGTAATTCAGAGGAGCCACATGAGACTTAATTAGTATTTGTAAAGCATTCAGGATGCTCAGTTGAAAAGGGTGATGATATAAAAGCTCCACAAAACCACAATTTTTCAAATTCTCTGATGTTGCAGGTCAAGTTAAAGACTCATTTCTCTCCTTGATTTTCCTACAGCAATTCTGTCCCCCGTGGGCTGTGTGGAAACAGTCAATGCCCAGAAGTCAGTAACACAGGGAATTTAAAAAGAGAGGGTAACCTATTTATACTTGTAAAGGATGGCATCCCATGAAGAGCAAAACCAATGAAACAGTATTTCTTGTGAATTTGTGTCCCATCTCCTCTAACCACCGCCTCATTGTACATCTTCCCGCAGCCCTTACATTTCCCCTGGGGAACACGATGCTACAAGCAGTAGTGAAACTGCCGAGGGGCTGGCGAGCTGACGCAGGCTGACGCATCTTGAAACAGGGAAGGAGTTGGGCTGCATGGTGATGGTATCATAGCTCGTTATTGCATCTGCTATCGCTCTGACTTCTGCAAGCTGGTTGAAATTGTCTGCAAAAGAAGACAGACATCCCAGCTGTCTGAAGCACCACATTTCTTAAAACTGTGAAGCACAACCCCAAGCGGAGCAGAGCAGACCAGACTGAGGCTCTTGAGGCCTCTTGGTGGTATCTAGTTTCTACCTATTCCTCACTCTTGAAACAGCTATCGGTGCCACCAAAGAAATTAAAAACTGCTTAAGTGAGGCTGGAGCAGAGTAGAAACCATCCCACCTCGCTGCAGGGCAGTACCAGAGAGATGCAGTAGGGATCACAGCGACAACAGCAAAGGCACCGGACTGGAAGGGATGTGTTACAGCTGGCAGACAAAAGCACAGGTTAGAGGAACATCATAGCCCATAGGGAAACATGTGTGTTTACTTTTTTAGGTCTCATCTACCAGGCAGAGGAAAATTATAGAAAGAGAGAGTGTTTGTATGTGTTTGTATCTCCATTCAACCATGGTGGAAAAGGGAAGTCATCCAGAGTGCAGATTTGTCTAACGTGGAATGATTTGATGGCATATGGTGTGATTCAGCGAGTAACCTGAGGCCACCTCGTCCCGCAGCAGCCCAGCCGTGTGGCGCTGCCGCCCGCCCCCGCCCGCGGGCAGGGCTCCCCAGGGATGCGGCCGCCTCTCCCCGGCAGCCCCCTCCTGATGCTTGATCCAGACGCTGCTCCCACCCAAAGTGGGGAGCTGAGGGGCGGCCAAGCAGCTGCTCTTAAGACAGAAAGTTGGAAGTTGTTTTATTTCTCCACGTGCAATGCCTACAACTGCTTCCCGGAGACACTCAAATGATCACGTCCCTGCCCTGTATGAAGTTGAAGGATTGCCAGGATGGAGCTCCTGAACCATGGTGCCCTGACACCACACTCCAGTTGAAGCACTGGCTCTCGTGGGCCCATCTTGCTGTCCCTTTCCTCCCCTGGTGCCAGCTCTGGCATATTCTGGTCCAGTGCTGGGCTGTTTCAGCACCGGGAGCTGGCAGAGAAGTCTCCACTGTTTTGTTTTCACACATGGTCCAGTCCATCCTCTTGTCCTCTTCTGTGTGCTTCCCCAGAGTACTCCTTTTCTGCTGTGCCTACAGAAGCAGGCTGCCTGTCAGCTGAGACCCCTGCCCACCCCACCACCCGTATCACCCTGCTGTCGGTAACTGGTCTAACCAGCCAGCCCTCTCTGCTGCTGGTGGCTCTGCCACAGTTTGGCATCTCCTGCCAGGCTGCGACGTGCTGCAGCCGATCCTCACCACAGCACGCACGAGGTCTGTGTCCCTCTTTTCACTGCTGGGACACATTCAGCCCCCGAACAAGCAGCTTGGGAGCTGTAAAAAGCTTTTCATCCTGAATATCCAAACTGCCAGTTGTGCTCAACGCCCTTACTTGTGCTTGCAGAGCAAGCGCCTCTAGAAGGAGCAGCAGGGAGACTCAGTGCACGGACCGAGCGGGCAGATGCTTGGAGGCAGGAGAACAGTTGTTTGTCCATGCTGGTGGTACCAGTAGCATCTCTGCACTGCTGCCAGCTGGCAGGTGAGCAGAGGGAGCTGCCACCCTGGATGCTCAAAAAGCTGCTGGATCTGAGAATAATGGAGTGAGAGGGAAAGGAATGTAGGAAAGCAAAAGGGAAATGTTTGCTGCAACAAGATAAGGCTGAAGTGAATCATTTGGGGGTGGATTAGCTGATACAAGGGCACTTATGAGTTTTACAGCTGCCCTCCAGTGGCTGCGTTCGTATCCATGAATCTCCTCCAGGCTTGATTAGCTAATATTTCAGATGTGGAAGAAATCCTTTTAGAGTTTTATTTGTGCTAGAGTGACCACTTCTCTCACAAGAAGTTTAAGACAGAGGAATTGATTCCTTGTCATTTTGACTAAAGGAACCAAATTCTGATGTCAGCAGTTTAGTGGCAGAATAATAAAAATAGTATTGCTACTGAAACTGTGCAGCAGGCCAGGCTGCAGAGGACAGGCACAGGGAGTTAAATGCAGCCTCTTCCAGCTGAGAGTGTGTCTTTGGTTTTATGATTTCTGGGTTGGCAGCCAGAACCGTGCTCCTTCTCACTTTTAAACCATCTCTAAGGCAAATGCTCTTTTCTCAGATCCAGGCCCAGGTGTGATGTCTGCCCTATACATCATCTGGGAGGAGCAAAGGGACCTAAGGATCCTGTTGGTGTTGCTTTGCTCCCCACACCTTGCTTTTTGGCCTAGCTGGAGATTGCTTGAATGGCCACAGAAACTTAAAGCCATAAGGGTAAAAGGCCCTTAAAAATACTGGTGTAAGGCATTCCTGTCCTCCTTTCAACCTTTCTGCATCACTTTTTCCTGTCAGCAGCTTGGCTCCCTCCACCATGCTGACAGCAGCCAGTGATACTTTGCAAGGAGCTGAACTGAGACTTTGATCCACATGAAGAATAATCCAGAAGAAAAGAGAATGGGGGCAGGGGGGAACCTGCAGATTTCCATTCAGCTGTGCTCCCAGCAAAGCCTCAAACCAGCTGCTTAGGAACAGGGGGCACAGGCATTGGGGAGGAACTGAGCAGGGACAGGGAAGAGGAAAGGACAGGATTTGTCATCATCAAGATTGTTGTCAAGAAATGCACATGAACCACATCTCCTGGGCTCCAGAGAGCTATGTGGACACCAGGACAGAGGCGCTCAGTAGGGCACCAGCCGTCTCCCCGTCCAGAGCCCACATCTACGTGCTGTGCAGCAGTGAACTGTGCCATCTCCCCTGCCCTGAAGGATTTCTTAAACTCAGGGGCTCCTCAGTTTTTATTTAGGGCAGGTTCAAACCTGCTTTGCACTGGCGGGTGCATCGGGAGGTTTTTCAGTAAAAAACGCTGTGTGCTGATGAATTAGGCTGTTCACTCTTGTTCCTAGGACACTTGAGTTCAAGAAGGTTATCTTCCCAAGGAGAAGCCTGCAGAATATTTTAAAATGAAATTAATGCTTGTAATGCTTTACAGAATATTTAGGAGATGCAGTGATGCTGTGAGAGCACCTTGTACCCACATTCGGTCTGTCTTGGACTTGCCCTCCAGCATCAGAGGAAGGTTTACATCTAAAGGGGGTAGGCTGAGCCAGCAGCCCTGCCAGGCTCTCCAAAAGACCCCGAGGACACAGCCTCTCCTTTCTACCTACCTTGCAGAAGATCCAGTTCTCTGCCTTCCACTGCTGTAGAGGGACATGAGTTTGCATGGGGTGGGAGGGCGCAGGCATTTGATATGGGTCTGCAACCCAGAAGTCCAGTCTTGCAACTGGGACACTTCCAAACTTAAGGCATGCTCAGGTCTGGACTTGGAGTGATGGCTTCATTTCCTTAAAATCCCTGTCTGGACCAGGGTTGCAGGAGGAAGACCAGGTGAAGAACTTCTGCCCTAATGTAAATTTTCTCTTGAAGCAGCATAAACACCGCTCCATGGCCACAGGCATTAAAGATGGTCTTTCAAGGTGGTGGTGTTTGTGTCAGGTGCCAAACACAGCCTGACAGCTGCAACTCTGAAAATCAATCACAGCAACAGATAAAATCAGCTCCAAACGAAGTGCTTTCCATGTTAAGCAAATATTGCATCTGTCTGCCAAGGAAATGATGATTTGTTTCTGAGGGAGAGCCTGCGGGCTGAGGTATGGGAATGCTGGTGTCCCGGCCCTCGGCAGGAATCGCAGCTGTAGCTGAAACTCCACCACCATCTGCTGGACACACTGAAGTGGAGCTGGGATCACCGGGTTGTCTGGTAGCAAAATGACAACATCCCTCTAAAGAAAAAAGTTACAAATGCCGGGGCCAAAGTCCTTAACCCCCTGTTTTCCAGCCATCTGGAATTTTTCTACCCCTGGACCTAAGTGGCAACTACAGCTCTCCTTTGGGAAGTCTGGTTTTATTTCTTTTTTTTGTAGCCCTGATAAGGTACGAATTGCAGATCTCAGACCTATGAAGTACAGTCTGAATGCAAAAGCAGGCAAACTGAGGAAAGAGTGTTTTCTTAGGCAATTTAAACAAAAACCCCTTATGTGGTTTACACGGTAGGGAGCAGATAGACTCAGGGTGATCCCCCCATATGAGAATGAGTTGGGAGAAAGCGATCATTGTACGGGAGCCCATGCAGGCAGTGGGAATTGCTACAGTCACGTAGCCGTAACAGGGAGAACCGGATTTCTTGTATTAAAGAAGAAAATCGCCCTGAGCTCGTTGGACAGGGAGTCTCACTGTGCCTCCCCTCATGTATTCCCAGCTGCCGTGATGCTGCCGGGTGCCCAGTGCCTGCCCAGCTTGGCAGCTCCCCGTGCACACCACGTACCCCATCCCTGCTGGGCAGCACCTGGGCAGGTGCCTTTGTCCCGCTCGGGGGCAGGGATGGGGCAGACTTGCCCAGCACAGAGATGTACCTCAGGATGGCCGGCACAGCAGGGCATAGCACCGTGCACATTAATACCTGCGGAACCATGGAGGCATTGGTCCAGGACCTGCTCCCAGGACCTGGGTACCACAGGGCATCACGCCATTACCTCTTGGGCACCAAAGGATGTTTTAACAAACATAGAGCATTAAGTGATCTTCCACATTTGGAGACCACTTCAGAGCCAGGAGCTGAGTTCTGTATCTCCACATATCACAGTGCTGTCCCTTCAACCCTCCTCCAGTGCACAGCCCTCCCATCTCCCCATACCCTCTCAGCTCATCTCTTCACATGACCCACAATAACAATCCACAAGGACATGACGAGGCTGTCTCCAGGAGATCCTGCATACACAAAATTTTCTGCACTGGACTCACCTTCCATCTTATGCAGAGTCTGCAGCAAGGTACAACACACCAGGCTATTGCAACAGCAACGTCTCAAGCCTGCTGCATCATTTAGATCTGTCTTTAATAAATGAAGAAGTGAGGCTTTAATAACACATAGGGAAGCCTTGGAGTGCCTTGCTCAGACTAATCTTTTAATGGTTGAAAATGATAGACAAGCTGCTCCAATTTCTTATATAGCATCTTGCTCTGAATTATTAATAACCAATTTGTACTTAATTTACTTACTTCAGAAAATTAACTACATGTGTCACTGGTTCCAACATTTTTCATTTTTACTGTCTTCTGCATTGGCAAAGAGATAACTTCATATAAACCAATTAAAAGACAAAAACACACACACAACCTCCTGCCCTGGTTTGCTCTCCTAACTCTCTGGAGTATATCCAGAAATACCAGCTTCTAATATTTCTATGCTTTTTTGCTTCAGACTTCCTTAAACTACAACTTGGGTTAATGATTACAGTTGGTAAAGAGACAGAATTCTGATATCTAAAAGTTTTCCTAGACTTTTGGACAAAAAGAACCATTTTGGGGTACAAGGGACAGAATCTACAGTTTTGAGAAGAATGGAGCAGTTCTAAACCCTAGCGGCAAAATTAATTCACAAAAATGTAAACACAAGACACGTCTAAACCTCCTCATCTCCTACAGACAGGGACCATTCACTTTATTAAATGCAATGATTTCTTCTGGGAATTTAAAAAATGTTTTTCAAGGAATGTGCCCTGTGGTATGGCTTCCTCAAAACATAATTTCATTGCATAGAACATATTATTCTCCAGCATAGCGTTAAAGTTCATCTTATTGAGTCAGGCTGATAATTTCAAAAAATAATAAATAACATTTATTCAGGAAAACAAATATTACTGGATTAATCAAGCTAGTCTCCAAAAAGAAGATGAAATGAATTACATTTCCATGACGGCTGATTGAAGCATCAGGAACATTTCAAATTCAATTGCTTTGTTGAAAGTTTTTATGGAAAACTTTCAAGAAAAAGTCTGTTCTACCTTCACTTTCAAAACCCCAAACTGAACTACTTGAACACAAACTCTTTCTTCAGATTTAATCTTTCACAAACACCTTGCCAAAATAAGGAAGCACAGAGAGAAATATACCTGCTTTTTAACACATTGAGTTTTAAGGAAACAGGATTTTTTGATAGGAAAAAAAATATTTTAAAAATTCGTTAATTTCAATTACCATGTCTGGATTTTAAAGGAGCTTATTTTTATACTTTGGGGCCTCTGTTTGAATGAGAAAGCTGAGTCACCCAGCCAAAGGGTTCCGGTTAAGAAGGACTATGAGAAGCACCAGGGAACAGGAATGGTCAATAGGATGACGAGTGTCTAAACCTGTAGCACACAGGAAGGAGAAACTGGGGAAACTGGAGGCTATAAATGACCAGCCAGCCAGCAAGACAAAGGGAGAGATTTGTAGGCAAAGGTGCTGAATTATGATAATTAAGTTTAATGAAGGGGAAACAGCAACACTGAAAAAAAGGCTTTTGCAGCTTTGCGACAGGTAGTAGCTTAATTGGCCTTCTCCATCCTGCAGAGACAAGAGGAAGGCTGATTCAAAAAGATGCCTAGCATCACTGCTAAAATTAGGCTTCTGCTAAATTTAGAGAACACATATATTAACATAGCCATAAGGTGAGCCTGTAACTTTCCACAGATATGCAAAATGATTAACCGGGCAACAAAGCCAATCCATCAGCTCTTGCTTAGCCTCATCTGAAGGAGGACAACAAATTAAAGGTGAGACATTGGTTTTATAGACACGTTCCTGCTCACTGTTAACAAGCCATCTTGGGTACCAGCTACACAGCAGCCATCTCACAGCACAGAGTTCACTTACAGAGGTTGCTTAAGTAATTTTTGGGGCATCCCGGAAAGCCTTCCAAAGAAAATGCATTATGCTAAAATGACAGTGCTACTGTCAATTCTGCAGCATTTATAAATGTTGTTGCTTTCTTTGGGTAGAACAATCACTGGAGCCTGACCTCCTGAGATAACACAACAGTTGAAGCAGTGCTAAACCCAAACCTCAGGAAGTATCACTTGGCTTTCAGCATTTCCAAAGCAGGGCCAGAGTTGAACTGTAACCTGTGAACAGATTACAGGGTTAATTTGTGATTTGTTGTTGTGATCTGCCAGGAACAGTCTGGAAGGTGAAAATACCAGGGGCAGGATTCCTCACGCATTTTCCAGTCACCAGGGATTTTACCACTGGCAAAGGCAGGAGGCTCCTAGACATCTCTGCCTGAAAATGCTCACACAAGGCAAGATGCAGTGCAGAGGCATGGACATTTCACCTGGTTTCTTCTCTTTCCTCCTGCTGGCACTCCATGTGCTTTTTAACTAGCAAAGACACTAAGCAAACGTTTTTACAGAACAACCTTAATAAAGCCCTCATATATTTTATTCCTGAATGATTATAGGAACAATAAGTATAATCTATATTAGAGCTGCTCCTGATCTCAGGACTCAGGGATAAAGAGCTGGCAAGGCCACCAGTCAAAGCAGGCTGACCAAGCTTCTTCTGCACAAATCCATTTCTATTTCACGTAGGAAAGCTGCCCAGACCTGAAAGGCAGACCTTCACCTCCCATCTGTTCTGCTCACCACCACACTGCATGGCACAGCCAAGAGGGACAGGGACCCAGTACCCAGAACAAGGGAAACATCAGCCCCCTGGCCATCTATCTCAGTGCTTCTCGTTGCTTACAGTAAAAGTTTTACAGTGTCTAACCTGGCTCTTTCCACTGCAATTGAAGACTAAATTCGCTACTTTTATCCAGCATGGGTACTCCTATATCCAGGGAGTAATCCAGATTCTCCTCTGCTTCTCCACCAGGGCGGAAAAAAATGCTTTTTTTTTTTTTTTTTTCCCCCTTCTATCTCGCCTGTATCGTCCTTCAAATAGTGCTTCTCAAACAGAACATGGTATCCCAGCTGAGACCTTATCAATCTGAAAGGACTGGGAAGTTTGGCCCTATGGTTGTCATTCACGTGCAGATGTAAGGTACCTTTGCACGACGCCTGCCCTTTTCACATCAGCATGCCACTTGACTCATGTTCTGCTTGTGATCTGCCAGTAAATTGGAGTTTTCTCCAAAAAATTGCTACACAGACCCTCCTGTGCCTGCACATTTAGTTCTCTCAGTTGTAATACCTTGTACTTCCCTGGTTGAATTGCATTCTCCTTCTTGCCTTCAGATATTTCCAAAATGTACCATTACCATTGGGATCATGACAACCTCCAGTGTAGCACCTGGCTCTCCTGGATCTTGCTGTCTGTAAAGAGCTTGCTTGTTTGTAAAGAGCAAACGCTCTCTTCCATTCCCCAGGTCACTAATGAAGATGCTGAACAGATGAGAACAGGTGCTAGTGGAATCATGTCCACTACTAATAGCAATTCTTCCACTCCATAATTCTTCCATTCTGACTGCGCATTGTGCTTTAAGAAGAAAAAAACCAAACTACTTAGTACCTGTACACATGCAGCTTTCCTCAAACTACCATCACTTGCTAATGAAAACACAAGACAACATCAGAAGTGACATGTAAATTAGGAGCAAAAGCATAGGCTCATAGGTGTCACTGAACCCACGCTTGGCCTTAGACACTATCTGACCCCCACATCTAGGTTTCCTCACCTGTCAGAGATTGCTGCACTGTAAAATGTTTGAGACCAAGAGATTGCAAATACTATCAGTTTAAGAACCAATATTGAATACTATTACATATTACTATGCTGGAGAACAGCCTTTTTATGCAAGTTACTTGTAAATTTGCCATGCATCTTTTACTGAAATTTTGCATTGCATAGTTACGTAGACATGTATTTGTATAACTGTTACACAATGATTAATTAATCAGCTGTTGTTTCTGTAACTGTCAATGCTTTATGACAGGTGACATCTAAAAATCTCTTTGGGGTTTATGGTCTCTCAGGTCTGAACTGTGGCACGACACACAGCAACGAACATTTCATACATGTTTCTTCCCCAAAGCCAGAAAGTTCCTTATTCTAATTACAGCATCAACAATGATACTTTTTGGACAATTACATTAACAGGTGGGTCAACTTACAGAATTAAAAAGGACGATACTTCTCACCCAGCAAATGCAAAGTGTGATAAACATCTATGAAAGACTGAAAAGAAAAATGTTTCAAGCAGCAAATCAGATCAATGTGGACCATACCTTGAAAATACAGGGCTGCTGAAAACTTGGTGTACCATAACAAGGAACAAAACAGAGAGCTCAAATCAAGTGATTCTTCTAAATAAGCCTGACAAGCTTTTATTACAAAAAAAACGAATTAAGCAAAACCCAGAGATAAGTGCTTTATCTGACATTTGGGATTTTAAAAGACTGAGAAATAGGAAGACATTTTACAGAAAGAATAACATGTAAGGTCATCACCAATAAGAACTGGGTTTTAGTCAAGCTATTGACAATAATTGAATTTTAGTTTCCTGCCTCAGCCTAAAGTTGTCAATTAATCGAGCCTTGCTTGCATGTGAACATTGCTAGAGGCCTCTTAAAGAATCAGTTGATTACAACTTTTTTTTTTTCTCTGAAGAGTGAAAAAGCATCCCTCCTTCTCAATCTAAGTAATGATCATCTATGCAGGTTTTATTATATTAAAGTCCCACTCCAATTGATTCACATTTGCCAGATGCTGTCAGAATTGTTGACAGGTGCTTATTGCACTCCAGGTCAGAGAAGGGAGTCCGTGGCACCAGAGCTGCCCCAGACTCCTTAATGACACCCCCCCTTCCCCTGTAAGGCAAGAGGAATTTTAAAAGAGGAAGCCACGTACAAGAGCCTTGCGGGGATGGGGAAAACAGAGAAGCAAAACGGCACCTCTGCTTCACAACAAAACAAACAGTGACTCAGGAGTCAGGATGTCACCTCAATCTGCTTTTTAAACGGTTCCGCTCCAGTACATATACCGGTAGAGATACACCTACAATAAAAGTTTTTCATGGTTTAATTTCAGAAACTACCTGGGATGGGACAAAGTTATTGAATGAATTACCTTGGCAGGTTATTTTAAAAAAACCCAAACAAAAAACAACAAAAAAACAACCAAAAAAACACTAGAAGAGCTTGTTAAATGTCATATTAGCAAACAGTTTAATTTATTAAAATGACTCCAGTACACCTCTGTGCTTCTACAACAGACACGGCATTACACGTAACAGGTAAAACGTGGTAACATTCTCAAGGAAGCAGTATCAGGCTCATTAGCACAGAAACACAAGAGCAACAGTATCTTACATCACCTCCCAGCTCAACCTTCTTCTACATGGCAGTTGATACCTCTCTGTGGAGCAGGCAGTCAGCTGAATGCAAGCGTGATATATGCTTCCTAAGCAGAGATAGGTGAATAAAGCCCTGTACTGCCCAAGAGAAGGCAGGTGTGCCTCCCACGGCAGTGTGAGTAGAAAGTAAATGTATTAACACGTTTATGATCCCTGGGGGCCTGGGTAGCTGTGGTGGCACAGACAATGGAATTCTACATTTTAATCACTCTAAAAACATAAGATCTACAGGATGCATACGGAAAGATTAAGTTTCTAGTATCGTGAAAGATCCTGGCCCAAAAAGACTTGCACACCTGAGTAATATGCGCACAAGAATGATGAGACTTGTGTAAGTCTTCGTAAGAGGAGAGTCTCAAGATACATTTGTGGTAATTCAGGGCCAGTCCTTTCTTCTTTACTGGCTAACTTGAAATTAACTCAACCTGGCATTCTATCAGCAAAGAAAACATGAGAAGTTAATAAAATCAGAAGACACTGAAGGTGTAAATACAGTGCAAAAGTGTTGGGTTTAGTTTTTGACTGTTACAGCCTGGTAATTTTATATTCTGTGCTTTATTTTTCAGGGAAAAGCATAGTTGTTGTGTGTCATAAAATACACACTTGCATATATATGTATACATACACACTTGCTGCAGAATGCAAAGGCTTCCAGTGGCATATGATTCATAGTACTTGCTTCTCACGTGCAGGTGTTTTTTTCATACAAAACAAAACCAGTTTTAGAGGTGCCCCCTCCCTCTGCATACTAAATGTATTCATTAATGTGTATTCACATGCATTATTACCCTACCCACTCACTGATTTATATTAACCAGAGTTATTTTTTTTTAACATATGCCATAAATTATCTTAGTTGCAACATCTAGCCCGAACACTCCAGTGACCACAGTACTCCTGGGTTTTATGGTAACTAATATGTCAGTTGGCAGAACATTGTTAACAAAATGACCCAAGTTTTGTTTGCTTCATATTGCTTCATTTTTAAAAATCTTTATGTACAATCTTCGCTGTTAGTACACTTCAGATTTACTGAAATACAGTAAACTATGCGAGCTCATTATTCAGAAGCACCTGGTCTTTTTTTGACGTTAAGTGGAAGCCATCAGCAACAACCATTGTATTGAGCATTCATCAGGTTAACCAACAGTGCACATCAGCTAGTATGAGATGAAACTGTTCTCAAAATAGCTAGTAGACTTCACAAAACAAATTATGTGCGATGTAGTCACTATCCTGCTGAGACAGCAGAAGGACATAAGAACAACAGTGACTCTAGGGTCAGTTTCTATCCGTATTAATGTAGCTTTGGTTCAGAAATTCTTTAAGTGTTGTAGAGCACCTGGTTTAGTGACAAAACACATGCATCTCACAGTGCTAACAGTATAATGCTAATAAACTATAAACTGCAGGTTTCAAATATTAATAGCATTTAATAAAAAAACTTTACAGAAATCTTCTTGTTGACAAATGTGCAGTACAAATGCAAGCTCCTTGGCTACAAACTCAAATTGTGTGCATTGGTTTTGTGCTGGCATAACAGCGCAAGTGCTGGGATTCAAGTATGCTTTCCCGTATTTATGTTAAGCAACAGAGATTACATGATGAAATTTGGGGGATTTTCTGCTCACAAGGCCAGGACACGAGAATCAAGCGAAACACTGCAGTAATTGAAATGTTTGGCTTCCCTCATACAGAAGGCCATCCAAATGAGGAAAACCACATTTCACAAGCAAACCAGCTTCACATACCACCAAGTTATTGCTTCAGCTAGATCAGCTGTACTAAAACCACAGGACTACAGGTTGCAATCTAATCTCCACTCACATGAAGAGAAGATGAAATCTACAGTGCAAGTCCTCCATGCAAAAGGACTAAATCGCAAGACCAGAGCCCTGTTTCATAGGACAGAACTTATTCATCATTCAGTTTTGTCTATGAATATTTTTTTTGTCAGTTAGATCAAAGCAAAAGTACATTGTTTATATTTCTGTTTCTAGAGGTTACTACTTCATGCCAATTTAGATCTGTTCAGCAACAGAACACAATATAAACATTTGTTTCCAAAGAATTGCAGAAGTTATTGCTGAAATTTGTAGGGCCATAATTAAAAATTATTTCACCAAATCAAGTCTTTACTCCACTTAAAAAAAAAAATATCTGACATCCCATTAATTAAAAGAACCAAACACCAAACTTAATAGCTTTTTTCAATTAAATAGTAATCTAAGATTTTACAAGATATTCACATTCAGGCAAACGTCTCCTGCCTGTCATCTGGCTGAACGACAGATGCCATAATAAAAACAGGAACGCTACTCTCACATTCTTCATGACAGCAGTGATTAGTGCAATTTACCACTGCACTACACAGCTCCAATAGTGCAAGATGTGCCTGCTGACAAAGTTTTTCACAATCATCTGCTACATGATCATGATTCTCAGATGTCTGTAACTGTTATTCTCATTAGAATTTTGGCATTTATGTTAACGTTTATGAAAAACTATGGCTTTATCCATGAAATATATATCCTGCCTAAGCAAAAGTTTTAAACCATTTATTTAAAACAATAAAACTGAATTGGAATGAAAGTTACTTGTTTATGTCATAAGCTGTGTTGCCACTAAACTCAAGATCTCAGGGTTAGCTACAGATCACCAATATGTGCATTTGTGCATGTTACAGTCTTTAAAAGTGTATTTAAAATGTAACACTGATAAAACTTCACTCTTCATTTTAAATCTAATTCTAACCATTTATCTTTTTTTTTTTTGCAACATGTTTAATAACTTGTATCCAAAGTGTCATCTGAGTATCACTGTATTACAACAGGATTGGGACTGTAAGAAACCCATAAATGCATACATAAGAAGGCACTTGTCTTCCAGTAGTTCAAGTCAAAGAAGGCCTTACCCAGACAGTGGCACCTTACACTCTGAAGGATTAGCAAATGTCCCCAGGCTTTGACACAGCCTCAAAAGCTGCCCTCATGTCCCTGGACAAAGGTGCTCTATGTGGTCTATAATACCATGAAGCTCATGATGAATTCCAGTAGTTTTTGCCTGTTGCGCTGAGGTAGGAACGTAGTGCTTAGTTCCAAAATGGTGTCTCTTCTTTGTTTCGTCTGACTGAAAACCTAAAGGACACCAAGAATATATGTAAATATCACCATGTTAAAGAACTCTTCTTTTGTGATAAAATTTTAATGGTCTATACTAAATTTGCCCTCATTTACAAGACTTTTTTTCCCTCTTTTCTCCTTTCTTGAAGGCTTAGATGGCTTTGCCTTTAGGTATTATTAGAATTCACTCAATATTGAAGCCCTTCCAGTGATACAGAAGAATAGAAACTGAGGAATAAGCACAGCACATGATAAACAGCCAATTCTTAACAGCAAGGGATAAAGCACACACTCAATAGGCACCTGAATTCAAAGTGTAAGCACTTTAAAAAGAAGAATTCAGATGCTATGCTCTAAATAGATGCTCAGCAGATGCTATCTAGTTCCACTTTTTCAACAGCAGAATAAACTAGTATTACAGCAATGGATTTGTTACATGCTTTCTTTGCAGCTCTTACACTCTACAGGAAGATACCTGTACTACAGGCTAACTGTTGTTAGATTATTTAATACACCAGAATTTAAAGACAGAGACTTCAAAACCCTTATCCAGCAATACTTTGCCTAAACGCTGATGCTTTCAAAATTATAATGCTAAATCCCATCTGGCATTTAGGAAGCCTTGTCATTCTGATGAAAGAACTCTTCATCTGCAAAATCTAGACAGGCGATTTAAAATTCAAAATGCTAGTGGTAAAGTGCAAAACTAATTCTTTGTTTTAAAAACACCTGTATCCTCATGGTGGACACGAGGTCTATTAGGATGGTTCTCCGGGACCATCAATCACTGCTAAGGTAAAATTCAATAACTAATAATTTGTTGATGATTTAAGTAGTCCTTCAAAATTAAATTTAGCTGTTACTAAGCACAGAGCTTGCTCTCAGCCTTCCAACATTGTCACTGGTGTCCAATTAGGACATGGAGTAGAGCAGAGGAACTTCATTCACTGGGAATAAAAATGTCTAGTCACCTAGACAGGTTTTCTCAAGGGCAAGTGCCCTGCTCTGCAACGTGGGCTCTTCTGCAGCCCTGACCCTTAAGGAAAACAGAATGCTCAAAACCCGCAACACTTTTGCACAGATACATCCACAGATTTTAAACTGACATTGAACAGGTTTTGTGAATTGTCAAAATTGTGCTCATTATTAAACTGAAACTTAACAGTCTCCAGCTTTGATCACAGAACACTTACCCCAATTTCCTTAAAAACTTTCACTGCATTTTTCACGTGGCTGTAGGTAGCACTCTCAGCTGTAAGAAAGAAAACCCAGAGATAAACAAACTGCAAATGAATTTGGGCTACCCTGTACTAGGAGAAACAGAATGAATCAAATCCAGTTCCAAAACCAGTTTAACATACCATATACAGCAACATTCTTCTCTGTCCTGCTTATTAAGTGCCTGTGTAACTTCTGAAGGTATTCAGACTCTGAAACAGGACCACTAAAATTGTGCACGAAGATCACAGCAGAGCTATATGCCTCCAGTAAAGGTCCCAATAACCTCTGCAGGAAAGTGATGTACTGCTGGTGCTCTTGGGACTGGCTCACCTAAGAAAGGGCAACAGAAGCTTAAGTGGGAGAGACCAGTGGAAACAACAAATTACCTGCAACACAGTACACAGCAAAATGGCAGCTGAAATAATTCTTAGTACAAAAAGGAATATGGGGGCACAACACAGCACGTTATGGAAGCCTAGCGAAAAAGCAGTTTACTGCAAGGGACAAAATAGGCACTGCACATCACAGATCAATGCTGCTTTTTTCTCCTCCAGGGTATTAATAACTATTTTCTTAAGTTAAAATTAAAGACATCATGCTGTTCTGCAGCCAGCAGCAAGGTTGCCATACATTCACAGAGATGGGTATAAGTTTGCAAGTGTTAACAAAATATCCTAAAGAGTGTTTGTGTCAGATCTGTGAGAAAATGGTAATACGTCTAAAATCAACGTGATCAATCTATGAAGTGAAATTTAGGCTGAAAATAATTACCAGCTGGATGCACCCCTTTTAGAGTGTGCGCTATCAGTAAAGAATAAAACATTTAGATGCTAAGATACTTGAGCCGTTATCAGTTTTTGTTATACTAACCATTGCCCTTCCACCTCCCTATAAGATTATTTGACGTTTCTTCAGCTGTTTTCCTCATGGGAAAGAAAGGTGTTTTACTGACTGTAGCAAAATACAACAGACAAACACTGCGAGCCAGCAAAAACAAATAAATTATCATTACCCCTCCCAAACTAGCAAAGTAGTTTGTATCTCTTGCAACAGGCTGCAGTGTTACTAGCCTTAGGACAGTATTACCTTCAGGTAGCAATCTCTCTGCTCTTCTCCAAAATCACTGTCTTCATCTTCCTCGTCACTTCTCCAAGACAATGGCTCAGGGAGTTTTTTATCCCACTGCTGTTCTGTAAGACTGGGGCTAACATCCTCCTGATCATCCTGCTTAAATTTGAAAGATAAGGTGGTAAATAGGCAAAAAATCCAGATCCAGGCAAACAATAGGTTTATTTTACAATCTCATCTGACTTAGTCCATTCATTAACCAATACTTAATAAAAGCAGGTGAGACCCAACTATAAAGAAGGTTGAGACAAGCAGAGAGAAGAGACATTTGGTGAAAAAGACTGTTTTTCTTTAGTTTGCCTGTCACATAAAAGTGAAAATCTTTCAAGTGTGGTTGGACCTTCCTACTAGAGGTCATGCAGTAGCAGTTGACAAGAAAGTGTTTTCAATTGTGTTAGGATGAAAAGTTGAGATGCTATCTGGATGCGGATGTTCCTAACCTCCGTACTATTGCTGCCTTAAAGACGGAGTAGTAAACTCTGTGTTATTACATTACAATAGCTAAAATCTCGATTAATACAGAACATTACAAATTGCTGTTTGGAAGTGGTAACTTACTGCCTCTAATGATGCTGTTCTTGCATTTGACCCCACGTGAGATTTTGGTTGGTATAGAATGAGCCTATTTTAATCACAAAGGCCAAAAATGGTTTAAACCTTGATTACGCTGGTGCGGGTGTGTCAGAAGTTCAGATGTACAGTATCTGAGGGGCAACAGGAATACTCCACCTGACCAATCAATATTTGATGCAACATTCAATTTCAACAATACATCTTCAGAAATTATTTTTAGAGATAGTAAACACAAGTTTATTTGAAAGAATAAGGGAAGCCTTAGCGCCAATCATTCACCATTATTTGTTTTGCTCAAAGTAGTAGAACAGAAAGGTTTTTCAAACGTCACCAGTGCTAAGTCGCAGATGAAAGACTCCCATAAGGTTATTCCATTTAGAAATGGGAATCAGGCAAGATTAAAACCAAATGGATAACAGACACATTGTAGATGTGATTACTGCCATAATATTCATGACAAAGAAAAAGGCCTCTGCAGCAAATGAAGAATGACATCCTTCGAATCCTGCACTCTGACCAAATGTTTTATTTTGAATGAAGCAAAGGTCACAAAATAAGTTTTAAAAAAATACCAAAGTGTTCACTATGTATTAGGAATATTTATTAATTTTTGAAGTAGACACTAGAATCACAGGAAAAGAATTTAAAAAAAGCATGGGTCAATCAAGCTCAATTTAATGGGAAATTTATCAGTGTGTTAGTGTCAGCAGTAAACTAAAATAATTGGAAGGGACAGAAGCTAGCGACCTTTCTTTGAGAACAGGTTGTAAAAACCCCACAAACATTTCCAACTTGTCTGAAGTCATGAAACAACCATTGTTTACAGTGTTTCCACTCATCAAGCAAATTCTTAACATTTTAGAAGTAGCAAGCAAGTACAGAGGTTTTCTAAGTTTAAGATATTTAGTGACAGGATATATCTTCTTTTCAAGCATTCAAATGTTGCACTGATCATGTGTATCAGACAACACAGGCAAATATTTACACACTGCCTAATAGCTATCTATATCCCAGCTACAAACAGCTAAGTACCAGGCTCAGCAACCAAAACTTACAGAAGAACCCTCAGGACAGGTCTCATGCTTGAGTAGACAGAGGTGCATATCTGCTGCTGTCCACACCTATTTTCCTCATCCATCACCAGGCATGGAACATACAGGATTTTTCCTAATCCTCTGATTAGCATTCATTTTTGGATTTATCTAACAATGATTACAATCTAATACATGACATGTCAGTAGTTCAGATAAAAAGCAAGCAGGAGCAACTCCAAAGAAGGAGAATGTTCAATATCTAGGTATATCAAGTAAATATAATAAAAATGGAAGCATGTATCAAAAGGCATACTGTAAGATTAGAGTGAAGCAGTGGCCATTAACAAATACACCAGAAGCAGCTCTAGCCTCCTTTGAAACTGGAGAGCTGCAAGAAGAAAGCAGCCAAATATGTACTCCTGTTTCATGGCCTCTTTAAATTTTGTTGCTTCCTCCTGTGCACCAAGGTTTGTTTACTGTGCATAAAAAAAGTTTGGGAAGGAAAGGTAAACGGAGTAAACTGCCCCCTGTTCCCCAGGTTTTCTTTACACTGTATGCCTCTGGCAGATTGCACCACACAGCAACTCCAGTACATCCCTGAAACTGCAAATTGTGCTAGCACAGGATGTTTAAAATAATTTCAAGATCGATGCAAAGGAATAAAAGAATGACAAAAGATCTGGACTACTGACTCATGTACAGTAGAAAGTAAACATCCATGTAGCTATGCTACAATTTGAAAGGGCTCCAATAATAAAATAACCCCCCATTTTACAAGACAGTATGAAATACATGTTTTCCTTAGTAGGTTTAATGGAACAATGAAATTATGCACAGAGTCATTCCTAGCATCACAGGATAACTATATCCAAATGTCTGACGCTTATAAATGTAGGAATGAAGTAGTATCAGTCCTGGACTTGCTGTTACAAGCCTTCAGTAACAGCATATATTTAGAACAAGACTCACAAATAAGAAGCATAAACCACTTATGGCTAAAGTCAAGAACAAGAAACAAAGCTCATTTAGTATCTCTATCACTTTACCTCAGCCACCAGAAGAATGCCATACTGTATCAGCCTTTCCACAGATTCATGGCAAACTTGATATATCACCTGGCAAGGCTGCACAACATAAAAGAAAGGCACTGAAAAAAATCGCATCCATTATACCCATTATAGCAACACCAGCTCCCCATTAAGTATGAATGGTTTAGATACAGCAGCATTATCCTTTTAAGTTATTAAACTTTTACCAGTATAATCCCAATGCACCACTCTTATGTTTATCCTAGCAAACAGGCAGACATTAAAAAAATTACAGTGAAATTGGATATTTAAAATTTGTCCAATTTTTTTTAAAGAAATGCATTATTACCACACTGTTAATAAACACATTAAATACTCTCCCCTCTTTTAAACACCTCTAACCAAATTTTATTTTAACAGTTCTGGAATAAAGTAATTATAAAACTAAAATAATTGAGACTCATACCAGTGATTTATTTGGAATTTAAAGGAAAGTACACTTCCAAGAAATTGCTTTATGTATTTTGAAACTCTGAATAAATAAATAAAAAAATAAAATCAACCTCTTTTACATTGTTCATAATCATGTAGGAAAAAATTTTAAAGTTAAAAAAATAACAATCAATTATGAACTCTGAAAGCAGAACGATAAGATTACTAAAGAACCCCACCCTATGAGCTACATTACTGCCCAGACAAAAACACTAAATGTAGCTTACGCTTCATTATGAAAGGCACAAGTCAGAGATACATGTACAAATTTAAGAATTAATTCAAGAATCTCCAGAATTCTAAGTAACTTCTATGCATAAGACAGAAAAATATCTAGCACTTAAAATTGCAAGTATACAGAGTGTAAGCATACAGTGTCTGAAATCTGAGATAACATCAGCTCTCTTCAGCGTTTTGTAACAAAACAAAAACCAAATTCAGGCCGTGTTTAGAACTGCCACTAAGTACTAGGTGTGGCACGCTGCGACTATTGCACTCCCATGCAAATTAAGAATATCTTTAGAATCTGGAGCCTTAGTTCCCAGCATAATTTCAATCATCTACACAAACTTATACGAGTCGGGTACTCTCAAAGACTTGTATTTATGTAAAAAAAAAATATTTAAATAGTTTGGGCAGAATGGAGATATAGTTTTGATATTCTAATGACATAAGCGACACAAAATCTGTTAGAAGGCATTAATCAGCCCAGCCCCAAGCCGTGGGAAGCTGACAGAGACAGAGTGAGCCGCTTTTCTCTCTCAGGAAAGGCCTGAAGCCAGCACGGCAGCAGTGCTGCGCGCTCATCCCAGCATCACCCACTCCAGCACTCCATGACGGATCCCTGAATCCAGACCAACTGGTTCTGTCGCACCTTGCCAAGGAAACAAGGTAGCGACAGGAGCTGGGCAAGTTAATTCACGTGTTATCTTAGGCCAGACATCTTTTGGATGAACTGTTCTGATGGAACCACAGCCGTTCAGATGTTCAGACATCTCCTTGAAGCAAGTGGGATCGACGTTATCTTCCTCCTTCAAATTATATTCAACCTCTTGATACCCATTACCATCAGACTGTACTTACAGCGAACATACTAGAACTGTGACACTTGAAGAAAGCATCAATTAGTTTTAAAGTAATGTATGCAGTTACAAGCGGAAGAAAAATTTGCAACATAGACAATCAAAGCAATTACTTACCAAAGATACAGTAAATTCATTAGAAAGCAAGTAACACAAGCTCGCAGCTTTTCGGACCAGGTGTTCTTGACTAATCAAACTTGGAGAAGCACCATTGGAACAGTTTCTGTACCTCCTACTCTGAACCGCATGAAGACTACAGGCTAGAGCAGAAACAAACAGAAGCAAAGTTTGTTTTTCCAAAGAGCTTTACAGCAAAGGAAACTTAAAACTTATTTTGCCTATTTCTAGGCTTAAAAGCCATCCAACATTAAGCGTGCAATTGAAGAATAAAGACAGAATTCACCGCTATTTTGTTTGTGTCCAGTTAATGTCAGATCAAACCAAAATCTTAATAAAGCACACGTTTTGCTGTGTTGGCTCTAAACTCTGATAGTGGCTTGGCTATGGCAGTGACCAATTAAAAAAAAAACAACAAACCAAACAAAACAAACGTCCAAGAAAGATAAAGGATGATGGGAAAAATGAGTGGGAACATTCCAGAAACAAAACACAAGTTTACTTTAAAATTGGTTTTGTTAGGGTAAACATGGGCTGAAGCAGGGAGGGAAGAAATATACAAAAGTAAATTACATGAAAAACTGATGAGTTTCTTTGTGCAGATATTTTGACTTCCTGGATTACAAGAAAGTCTTTCCTTGGCAAACCTCAAAACATACCAATAATGGCCTCTTTAATGAACACATGAAGTACTCCATTGCTGTAGAAGTTGAGTTCAAAGACAGCAGGTATTGTTGTGCTGGGAGTGATGAAGAACTCATTGTTTCGACTAGTGTTTGTGATATTTACACAGTTCCCCAACAAGTGGATGGCATGCATGACAACATCATCTGAGTTCCCTGAAAATCCCAAGTCAAAATCACGGGCTAAGACTTCCTCCTTCATGGAGAAGAAATCTTCTACCAACCTGGAAAGATCAATTCCCTAGATACAGAAACAGAATCACACAGTGAAACAATTTTTCTGCACAGTTTATCTGTAAACCACATAACCACATGCACAGCAAACACATAAACAATACACTAACTGTCAACAATACAAAGCACAACAGTCATATTAGAAAAACTTATTTTTGCTTAATTTTGCATTTTATGGAGAATTTGCTTAAATAGTCCACAGGTTTTGTATTACATGCAATTATATTTTAAAGCCATGAAGGTATTTGGGAATGCAAGTTTTTTGTTTGCTTCTTGGTTTATTCATGACCTGCAGAGACCTGAATTGTTCTTCAAGAACGTGTCAGAGATACCATATTTCTATTACTTATGCTATAAAATCAATGATCAATTATCTGGGAATATTGTAATTAACAGAACTATTCAATTGGTTGGGAACATGAGAAAAAGCTTTGCCTCAAGCACTTCCTTTCCTTGTTTTTTTGTCAAGATGGCTTCAGATCACATTGCAAAACACTTCTTTGATCCCATTACTTTAGGATATTATAAAAATGGACTGATGGGAATGATGATCTTATTCTCAACAAGCAAGATTACACATCTGACCAATATTTTTCAATTTGTTCTCCATTTATGTGCAATAAAAGCTTCAGATCAGAGGGAGAAAGAATTTCAGAAAAAAATGCAAAACACACTTGTACGAGGAAAAAAAAAAAAGTCTTCCAAGGCTCAGGCACAAGCCTTCAGTTAAACATTAGTACCATTATGCCATCGTGATATAACATTCTAGTAGTGAGGAACAGAAAAACTAATTTGAAAAATAACAGAAGAGTTTCTAGCATATTCAACAGTGAATGTGTTTGACATCTAAAAAACAATCTTAATGCAATGAACCGAAACCATTTATTCTTTAAAAAAAGCATAACTACATTTTGAATTACAAAAATTATTTCCACATCAGTATTTATTATCACCCATTCAATAACGGCTTATCTTCAAGCATCCACTACTAATTAAAATATTAGCACTCAGACTACCTGAAATCCACTGTAATTTAAATGCATCTTTCTTCTTCTGTTAGTATCATGTAATAGTAAAATGCATACTGTTTAATTAACAAGGCCAAAGTAATGTTTGGCTATTTAAGCAGCATAGAAACCTTACCTGCCTGTGTCTGTACAGCAGCAAACAGGCAACGATGTGTGTAGACATCACAGCACAGGACTTGTTAGCAGCTAGAGGTAAACAAGATAAATTCATTAGGCAACTGAGAAGTTCAGAACATCATTACAAGTGAAAGAGTACTCATTATTTTTTAAAAGAAGTGATATTGGCATAGAAATGTACCTTCTGAATGAAATACAAAGTGTATTATCTCTATATAGTAACGATATTAAAGTAATCAATTAAAGTAACTTGAACTAAGAAGACCAAGTAAAGCTTAGACGTTTACTAAGCTAAGTACTGTTTTGTATGCATCTCTCATATCACAAATCACAGATCTACTGACTGAAGCATACACCAATCTATAAAACCTGGCAACACTGGTCCATGCAGATAGATGAGTTAATGTGAGTATGGTCTTAAATAATGCCATTAACTTCTGCACTAAGTTCTTCTGCAATAACCTCTCACATGAAGTGCTAAGAAATCAGCGTATCAGTGTGACAATCAAACACTTCAGGGTACAGCAAGTTCAGCATACTAGTCCAAGGAATACAAAACTTAAAAAAGCAAACAGAATAAAAAGCCTGTATTTAATCAGAAAGAGGTGGGAGGGAGGGAGGCAAAGGATGGAAAATTGTCAAAATAGCATCTCAAGTCATGAAATGATCGCCCGATTGGAGGGAATTGGGAAGTACGACATTGCATGAACTAACTTGCTGTTTGGTAATCAGCAAAACATAACAGGCAGGTGATAGTGATAGTATGACACTTACTGAACAAAATATGCTCAGCCAAGTTGGATATCAGCTCTCTTCTGAAGGGTTCACTGGTGATATCCCTGGAACTGGGCAGTGAAGCCTCTGTACCTTCATCCACAGTACCATTAGGTCTGAATACAGAATTAAAATTCACATTATGACATTTAGATTTTGATCAAAATGTAAAATAACTTGGACTAATTTTTTTTTTAACACACTAACTGAACTACAGTGCAGAACACTACTATGCAGTCTGGTAAAGGCACAAAAATGTTATGCATAACAAGCTCCACAAAAATTTTAGCATCTACCAACCTTTCCTGGTTATTTCTTCACACTAAACAATCCCAGATAAGACTATCAAAAGAAAAATTGCAACCTTGTTCTATGGCTATTCATGACTTTGCCTTTACATGGCACCCCACTGCTCTCTTCCCTTCAATGAATATGGACAACAGTAGATTAAGCAAATTGCCTAAAAGGTAGTTTCCAGCCCAGCCCCCTCTACAAACTAGAAATGGTCCTTTGTATGGACCTACAACTTTCTAAAGATAAATGACTGTCTCTACTAGAACCACACAGGTTTGTACATGTCCAGGAAAGACCTCGACTAAAATGCATATCTGCGTAACAAATGCAGATCTAGCCCTTGAGCACCGTTTTGCAGTTCTGAGTGACAGTCACTTCCTTGAATAAGGGGTATTCACTCCCGAGTCCTATTTACTTTGGAATTATACCAAAACCCACTTGAAATTTTTTTGAGGTTTAAAATCAAATCACTCATTTTAATTAAGTGTGTCATTTTTTCCCCAAGTTATTCCATAAAATTTAGACCAACAGAGGTCACTAAAATCAAAAATAAAATAAAAAAAAAAAAGGAAAAAAGCCTCCTCAAGCTTAAACAGAGCTCCCCAGAAATAACACAACTCTTATTATAAATTGCAGAGTTACAATTGTCTAAATTTGTATTTTTTCTATACACAATTAGATTACCCTTGGGGAGTTCAAGCACTGCTCACAATGCAGTGCAGAACACTAAAAAGACAAGAAAACAAAAAATCCCTGACCTGTCCTCCCTCTCCCCAGCACCCAAACAAATCTCTACCTTGATGGAAGTATAGCCGGCAACAAAGCTTGTTCCAAAGAAAGAGGAGCAGGCACAGGTTTTTGGCTTTGGCTGTTTACATATTCCTGTAAAGAGAAGTCTTGTTATTTTTTTTGTACGTTTCCCACCTTATTCTTGCATTCAACTGATAATATTATTTTATGAAAAAGGCAATTCTTCAAAAATGCAACTGTGATTAAAAATAGCTCACACTAAAAGAGCAGTAGTAAGGTCAAAGAAATTAAAAGTTTTCAACAAGTTTATTCACTTCTGATTTTATTTGATGAAAAGGCAGACTTTCTATTGCAAGGAGTCTGTTCTTCATGAAAAACATTGCACCAAAAACAATACACAACCCCTGTCAGCACCCTGCTGGGAACAACTCCTTTGTGACTAGCTTCTCCATGACTAAATTAATGAGAACTGCCTTCATTAATATGAGCGACCACAAAGTCTAATACCCATTCAGAACCAAGACTGTAATTATTGCTTGCTGCTGCTTTCCTCAAACGCCAGGATAGGGAATTTCTCCAAAGGTAAACTCTAGCGTAGAAACTCCAGTTGCAAGACCCCTCACAGTGCCACAAACTAAAGTACCCAGGAAGCAGGCAAGGTACTACATGCTCGGAATTCTTGAATCCCAAATTTCTCAAAAGCCTCTCCTTACAGTTTAACATTCGCATTATTCTGTTTTCAGGACACCGTGTTCTTTCAGTTTCTATGAAGACTGATGTGGAAAACTAAAGAGCCACTTAACCTGCTAGTCAGGAAAACAGTTTCCTCCCAGGAAAGCTGCTTAAAGGACTCTCCCAGCCAGCTCGCTCTCTTCTGCTTCTAAGCCTGTGCTCACAGGACTGCAGACACCCAAAATAACCCCCAAAGCTCGTCACCTTTAGAAAAACCTGCAGCAACATAACTACATCGATTTAAAAATACAGTTACACTTCTGCAAATTTTAGTTAAGGCATACTTAAACAATTTGTGTCATTTATTATCTTTCTGGAGTACAAAAATGAACACACATACAAATGAGACCTGACAGAGGCTGCTAGGAAGGTATAGAGTGATTAGCATTTCACTAGATTAAGTGGACAGATAACCTCCTTTTCCTTATACTGATCCAAGAGCAATTGTTAACTCCCTACCAAGAATAGCCCAAGTCTTCTCCTTTGGAAGTGAATTAACATCTTTCCCTACTACGCTAATTATAATGCAGTGCAGACAGTCACAACAATTTCATGCTGTGGTAATTGAACCCTCCAAAGCTCTCCAACCTACTGCTTTTTTGAGAGAAGTAGGGCAGAAAGAAGAGCACCTAATTAATTTGAATAATGTTCTAGTAGGTTGTTGTTACAGTAATTAATCTTATTAAAGTCACACTAAAAATAAGGTATAATGTAGCAGAACACAGATTAGTGAAATGCAGATAAACTGGGTATTAGTACTAGCAGATTCTGCAGAGAACAGAAAAATGTAAAAGTGAAGGCACATACTACTGCACCGCACAACAGTATTTGGTGAACTAGTATAGGTAATAGTTGTGTAAACTAATAACAAACCACGACTTTCAAAGAATATGCAGATTTTTATGATATATTACCCATGCTACTTTTATAGCTACTAATTTGCTTAGCAGTTCTTAAAATCCAGCTACCTAAATGCCCCTCCTCAACAACAGTGTAAGCCATTAAATTGCTTAAACTGGAGAACAGTGTTATGTTTCCTTCAACTTCAAATGTCTCCTTCAAATGTTTCATCTCTTCAAATGTCAAACAATTTCAAAGATCGTTTGTTAAAATAAAACAAAGATCCCCAGTAAGAATATTTACACCATTTCAAAACTAACATAACCCTTTGTATCAACTCTGAGACTATTTCAGCTTAACACAAATGTGTTCGAAAACTTACACATTCAGCAAAACAGGGATGCTTTTGTCCCACTGAAATGGGCTTCAGCAGATAATGCTAGTGATGAAAACCCACAAGGAGAAAAAAAATCAAAATAAATGTGTCAAACATTCAAAAGAATCTTCAAAATATCAAACTCACTTTTAAGGAAAATGGTTGTGCAAAGTCTACTCTGACACAGCCGTAATTCTTCCGCAGCATCCTGAAGACCCCTCTAGCTATACTCCAAAGACTTTCATTCTTCTTTGGCTTGCCCTGGAAAAAATAGGTAGTTGTTTTGGGTTTTTTCCAATTTGCAATTAAAAAGTTATGTTTAGAATTAAAATGCATGCAACAGCAGACAAAGCAAGCCCAAATCTTTTGGCATACCTCGTAACTTCAAGTGATCTAGAGAACTACTTTCTCCATAGATACCCACTTGAACATACTATTTGTTGTGTCATGAATTTGCATTTAGAAGTATGTCACCTGTACCTCAGCAGTCCCTATCACAGAGGTTTTGTGATTCACACACTCTTGAACAGTAACACCAAGTACATGTGACAGAGGACTACCAGGACATCATTTAACTATGTAACACATTGTCCTGCACATAAACAGAAAATTTCCTAGGCAAAACAAGTTGTTCAGTTGCTCTTACCAGCTGTTCACTGTTATAGTGACCTTCAATTATACGATCATAGGAGATTCCCACGGGTATAATTAGGACATCAGGAGTAGCATTTGAGAAGAGAGCATCCACCACTACAGATAAAAGACCTGCTCTAGCTCCAGATGCCTTTCCACTTCGAGACCGTGTGCCTTCCAAGAATATTTCTAAAAACTGCTGCTGTCTCAACAATTCTTCTATGTGCTGAATACAAAAAGGATTGGAAAAGAGGAAAAAATAAGTACCTAATTATACTGGCAAATTCACATTTGAAATATACTGTCAGCAACCATTTCTTTTTAAAAACATTGGAAGAGCATGAGTTGGTATGAATACATATGAAAACAAAAAAGTAATAATTAGTGCTTGACACAAACCCAGACCAAAGTGCCACTGAATTTGCATGAATATACAAGCAGTATAATGCCATTTGCTCAAGAACAGCATCTCTAGCAGCAGTTGATCCAGCTGATTCGCATATGCCTCTCCTGGTTCCTCAGTACATCCCATCTTCCAAGATTGAAATACAGCTATTATACTGAATGGCACAAAGGATTACATCAACCCATCATAAACAGATACTTCCATTAAGTTAACAAAATCAGTGTAGATATGTCTCAGTACAAAATAAATCTGAGAAACAAGGCTTAAGTTTAACATTAATTCAGAGAGTATTAATTCCACTTTCTTTAATAAGGATTACACAAGGTGAAAATCTGCTCGTCCTCAAAGGTGCTGGGCATTCAATTCTCTTTTGTTCTATACACTCAAGACTTCATACAAATATGTGTATTTTTTTTGCAGCATGAAACATAAGACAAATTCAAAGCAGTAAAAAACCATCCCCAGACTGATGGAACTCACTCTTCCACTTGCCACCTGACTGAAATACTACCTGTACAAAGACAAGAAATACGTACCACGTAGAGCAAAGCTCTGTAGAGGAAGTCCTTACGACCATCAGGACTCTGATCTAGCTTTCGACGAATGAAAAATCCACCTAGCTTGCGGATCAGTGTGCTACACAATAAAGAAGAACTATAGTCATCGATTTCAGTTTGCAGGAAACTACTACACATCCAGTACATAACTCCTAGCACACAACAGGAACTGAAATTACTGAAATTCTAAAAGACTAAAACACATTACACTATCTGCACATGATGGGACCACACAAGTATTACTCTATTTAACTTAAGCAGGCTTCTCTACAGTGTCCTGCTGCATTTCACCCCCTTGACAGACCACTTACCCTCTGCAGTGACCGTGGCACACGGAGATGTTGGTGGCCCAGGTAACAGCTAACGCGGGCTGGCCCAAGCCTGTGCCGTGCTGCACACACAGCACAGCCTTCGTGCCCACGCTGTGCCGCACAGTCCCCGCGGCCGCAGCATCAGCGCAGCCGGCTGGTTTTGACAGAGGAGCCTGCAGGCAGCTCCCACTGGGCACCAGCAAACATGCCACCTGCGCGGCCTTGCCTTTATCTAACCATGCAGCAACAAGTTCTCATGAGAACTTCCTTTCTCCTTGACAGAATAAATGATGAATAGAGTTGTTTTCTTGTAAGAAAATCCCACACTAGCTGAAGTGACCAAAATGGGGTAACCTTTTCTGCAGACAAGGGTCCACACGGCATGCAGCGTGTGGATGGAGGCCTGCTGGATGCTGCACAGCTCGGGGTTCCCAGCGTCTAAAGGGACGTTAGATTACTTATGCTAGTCTTTCTTTATACTGCTAGGCCTAACAAATACCATTTTAATTATACTTTGTAGAGTCCGAGTGCCTTACCGGGATCATCACAGACCAGCACCTACTGGTGCAGAACACTCTCTAAGTCAGGGTATCCCCCTTCTTTCGTTTCCTGCAATATCCAGTGGCTTTTCAGAAATCAGTTATCCCCAAATCCTGTCTCACAGAAATATCACCTAACAGACCTTAGGTTCTTCAGCCATCAGAAATGTAATTTAAACATAGACCAAACGGGAGTACTTTCCCACAAAGTATTATTCACTCAGCACAGTTGCCACCCATTAGCCAGCTCATTAAACTTCATGAAGAAGAGTGGTCCATTCACAACACTTTTTCACATATTCATCTTTCCTTAGTCATCAACCCACTTTGAGACTCCTAGAAGAAAGGAATATCCTTCCTTAACCTACTGAGGTTATGACAGTTTCTCAGAAGGATTTTATTATGCTGTCTCTCTGAGCATGGAGTAAGAACCAAAGAAGTTCTACATGATGTCTCAATAATACTCAGATTATACTTGGACAAAAGATCTGTTACACAATAGGTCACCTGAAGATCCCCCACCTCAGTCTTTTTCAGATAAGAAGAGGTTATTACCTGAAGATGGGGATGTTGAGATTGTTCCCTGCAGCAATGTAGGGTGCTTTGATGTTATGGCAGAAAAGTATGAATGTAAGGAGCAGGTAGTCAATGTGGGATTTGTGAACAGGCAAGAAGATAAGAGGCAAATTCATCTATGGTGGGGAGAAGTGGAAAAAAGAGAGAAGACAGATGGTAAGAAAGGTGTAATATTACTCCTTTTTTAAAATCCATCATTGAGATTGCTAGCATCATATTATTAGAACCAATACTAGTTTCTGCTTGTTTGTTTACTTCTGGTTTTCATTCAGCCATGACAGTGAGAACATTTTAGTCAACTGTACCTCTTAATTTTCATTTACTGTAGTTTTTAGTTGTATTCATTACATTAACAATGATTAATACTCCCAGTTTCTTCAGACTCACAGTATTGAGACAACAATCAAACAAGTAAAGGGATGTGGCCAAATCATCAGTGTCACCAACGTACTGCTATTTCTTAAGATATCAGCAAGGATCTATGAACAGTGAGGTTCCCAAACACTGTAATCAAAAGGTAACAGAAAATAGTAGGCACCTTTTCTGTTTCACTTATCTAATCCATCTTTCTAAGGCAAACCCTGCAAAAAGAATCATTCCTTTGAGTGTAAAGAAAATAGAATCACAGAACGGTTTGGGTTGGAAGGGACATTAAAGACCATACAGTTCCAACCCCCCTGCCATGGGCAGGGACACCTTCCACTAGACCAGGTTGCTCCAAGCCCCATCCAGCCTGGCCTTGAACACTGCCAGGGATGGGGCATCCACAGCTTCATTTTGATCAATTTCAATAAATATTGAAGGACTGGGAACAGATTGCTAGTAAAAACCAGGAAAAGTTTATTTCTTAAAGCTTTTTATTCCAAATTAAGGTAAGAATGAAAAATCCTAAACAGACCTACTAATTTATAACTGGCTGCCCCAGCACAAAAAAAAGAAATAATGCTGGATGCAGGTTATCCGAGATAATCATTCAGCCTGATTGTTTCAGGATCAAATTTTAACTAAGGTAAAACCAGAGTTCACACAGTTTTTTAGGTTACACAACTCAAAGAACATTACACGTAATTAAAAACACTATTTCACAGATATGAGACAGTTCTGTCTACAATCTGGTATCATACCAACAGCAGAACTCTCCTAAGAAGAGGAAGTGCTATAAACGTTAATAGAAACTACATCAGAAATCTATCTTACTAGATTCTTACCCACACTCCCTTACCTCTGTTGCTGCTTTGACCATTTCTATTTGACCTCTGTGGATCTGAATATTCCAGAAAAAGCTGTTAAACAACTTCAGTAACACCCAGCCAGTCAACCTGAAAGAAGAACAAACACAACTCAAAAAACTTCATTCATTTCTGCCTCCATTTTATATTGCTTGTATGTGACTAAAAGCAAAGCCATAAAATCTGATTACTTAATATTCAAGCAAAATTCCTATAAATCGAATTGCTTAACATTTTTTGCCTATCAGCTAAGCCGTGGTTAGTAACCACATTTCAGCCTCCTGCAGTTATGACACAAAACTTGTTCGCATCAACCCCAGTGAAGGTTGTTCAAAGGGCAGAGACCACTTTACATATGAGGCAAGTTGATAGAGCTCCTGTGATCAATTAAAATTACCTAAGCTAGTCAGGTGACATGTTAGGTGACAAGTGTGTCTGGTCTTGTGGGGGAATTTAATATAGTTAAAAAAAGGAGGGCTTGCATCACAGCATTTGGTGAAAGGGACTAGGAACATGACAGAGACAAATTCATCCTTAGTAGTAAAGGTAGACATCACAGTAGATTTTTTAAGACAAGACTCTGTCTGAGATATTTATAACTACAGGCTATGATATTCAGTGGGCTACTGGAAAAAAAGTCTTTCACAGTCTAAGATGCTGCAGCTAGCTGCTGTCGCTCATATCAGTCTGAAACAACAAAACATACTAATACTGGTCTAAGCTTTAGCACCAAATGTAGTTTCAGGAGGAAAAAAAAACCAAAAACAATCTGTATTTAATCTTATCGTAAGCTTTATCCCTTGACAAGGTGGAGGGTTTCTGCTGCATCTGAAAAGTAAGTACCACTTCATTAGTTAACATCAGAAAAGGGATTTTTATGAATAATGTACTATTTTTTAGAATAATTATTCATGAATAATGTGTTACAAGCTCTGCTGGTGTAATACAGAGAGAGCTTGGGTGTCCTTCTACCTGTTGACAATACTGATGAGCCATTTTTCTTACCTTATTAAAGCTGGTGACACATTTGCTACCATTTCCTGGAGAATCTTCCTAGCTTTTTTCTTCACTTTGTTGATGGCTTTAGGATCCGTTTGAGCAAAACTGCCTGGAGCACTTGGTTCAGAAGCTTCATCTACAATGGCCTTCTGGACTCTAACATTAAAAAGTAAAACTTATGAGACAGTCCTGCAACAGAAGAGTTCAAGACACAGACAACAACTGCTGGGAATGAGCTGTACATTACTACAGGAGTAACTTGCAGGCATAAAAGAACATGCATGCTGAAGTACTGCATACTCCAAATGCACGGAATTTAATTCAGCGGTTTTCTAAGCTCTGATTAAATAGGTGCATGATGGATGAATGTTGACCATATAAAAGAGTTTGTACACAGTTCACAGGTACTGATATTAAGTGATTGCCAATTTTCAGAAACAGTAAGTGAGGTTAAAAATGCAGAAAGAACATCTGAAATCTCCTATTTTTTAATATTTACTTTTTCCTGCCATGGCAATTTCACTTACCTCAGACAGATATATGCAGTTGCTATTCTGCACTTCTACAGTATATTCCCCCTTGAATTCTCAGTTTTACAAAGTGTAACTAAATTTTATGAAGGCTATTTTCCCCATTTAAAACATACCTAAGAGAGATTAAGTGGTCTAACACACCATAACTGTGGCACAACATGGTTTGCTTTACTTTTCCAAAGCAATACTATCATCTACAGATGGGACTTGAACATTAAAAATTCAGGAGAGTTAGGAATGTTAATGTAGGCAGTGCGTGCCCTCTGACAAAAGCAGACTCAAGGAGCGCGCATGCGGTTGAATTTCTTTGTGTCCAGGGGAAACTGACACCTTAATAGCTAATCAGGGGCTCAACGTCCCATTTACAAGGCAGTATATGAAACAGAAAACAAGCTGCACAAAGTAAAGGGTGGGTATTTTATGCCATAGCCTTTTCCCAGTTTTGCCTCACACTCTTGGTGTACACTCAGTGTACTCTGAAACTCTGTTTTCCGATTATTTCTGAAACACTGTCAATTTCCGATGGGTGCAGTGTGACTTCAGTCGCATGTATTTACATGAACTAGATAAACATTTGAAAAGTTACCATGTAGCAATTTATTTTTCTGTGTACTGTCTGCTGTCCACCCACTATGTATCACTCATTTGGAGATTTATAATTCTTAATCCCCCCTCTTTTACTATTCAAACAGAAACTGCAACTGCAAACTACAGTCCTGAAAGGCTGTGCTGTAGATACTGCATCTTCTAATGTTTTAAATAGTCTGATTTTCAAACCCTGCCATTTCCAAATTCTTCAATCATATTATAATGTATCAGTCATTCAAAAAAAATTTTGCATTATCTTACCTGCTGTTATTCAGCACATTTTCTGTCAGATTCTTGGCAAACATACCCTTATGAACATCCCTCTCTTGCACAAAAAGGACATAACAAAAGCGTCTTGCAAGCCATCCTCTGTACCTGCAAAAATATGAAGGGTGTTTGAGCGTGACCCTCAAAATATTTCACTGCCAGAAAAAAGAATATTAACCACCTGAAAATATAATTAAGACGCAAAAGTAAATAAAATTTTATGAAAGGCTGCCTAAGGTTTTTGTATCATCTAGTAAATTGCCAATATGTTAAGTTATGGATGACATAACTGATGTATAGCATAAAATATGAGACAACTGAGGCCTGCATTACTTCAATTCAGGCTGACATGGCCTTGAAACATCCATAGTATCACAGGAAAGCAGCTACAAACCAGCACATACATTTTGTCTGTCCACTGGAACAGACTCCCCAGCTGAGCCAGGACAAAAGAAGAGAGAGGCAGTGGTGATTTCAGATTCAGTGACTTTCCATTGAGGAATGTAAATGCCCAGCTAAGAGGTTTGCCAACTTCCTCAAGAAACAGACTCTTCTTGGGAAAGTTACTCACATTGGACACACAGGGTAAACTCTCACAGACACTCTTGAAAATGTTTGCATTAGCCACCGACACCAAAACCACTATTTTCATAACCTTTTCTTCCAGTATTTTTAAACACTCAGTCCTATGTGCTCCTACGTACCTTCTACTTCCAAAGTTTTAACAGGAGTAGAACCACTAAATAATCAGTAAATCTCTCTATGCATTCAAGTGTTTAAGTAAGGCAACTTAGCTTACGTGGCCAGGCTCTTCCTTTGAAATAAACCCTGTCCTCTACTCACTGGATCATATAAGCAGCTATCACCTGAGAAGATGCTTTTTTAACAGTTTTCCTAACATCACAGAAGATGCGTGTGACATGGGAAAGGCTAAAACCCAGTCCCCATCAATGATTATTCATTACTATTTTGTCTCCTACCACCCACACTCGCCAGGCCAGGACTAGACTGGACAAGCCACCACACATGAGGGTCACTCCACAAAGCAAACAGAGCTGGGACCCCTGAACAGCAGAGCTGATGTGATAGGGCAGAATTAACAGCTGGAAGAAGAAATTAAATTCTGGCCATTCCTAAGACCAGAGCACTCACTATTATGCAAAATCCCTGTCCTGAAGTCTGCTGCTGCAATGCACTGCTGATGCTCTAGCAAGTGTCCCAAACCGGACCATGGGTGGCAATGCTCATGTCGGTTTCCATGCTGGAGTGTCGCCAAGGTCCCACTCCTTGCTGTCACCTGAGTCACTGATCTTGGCTGTTCAACCTCCCTACCACATTTCAGTAAATTTATACGTGTTAAAACCAGCTAGGAAAGATGAGAAGAAACTTCTGCACTGCAAAAGGCCAAACCACCAGAGCGCAGACCACTTGTACTATAACTAAGATGAGTGCACATGCACAAACCATCAGCAGAGCCTGATGTAACAGTTATACATATATTCAGCCCATCTCGAAGGACAATGAATTTTACTATTCATGCTGTCAGGGAAGTAGACTGGTGATTCTGTCTTAACCGCTTTTCCATTTCCCACTTCTCATCAGAGTTTGAGAGTCTTACTGATTTTTCTAAAAGGCAAAGTTAAGGATATGCTTCTTTCTGACAACAATTTTGGCAACTACGAACATATCATCACAACAGCATACAGCTATTGCAGGGATCTGACAAGGTATAAAGGCTTCTACCTTCATTTTACAGCTTAGATATGATGTAGCATAATTAGAAAACTTTGTTTTCTAATTGTGTAGCAATGATAGAAGACAAAACCCACACAAAATAGGCCCAGCGAAGATATAATATAAAACTGACATATTCACACCTCAGAAAAAGGCTGTGGTAACATCTCAATACTGGCACAGTACACTAGCAGTTAAAGAGAATGCCTCTCGCTTTCTAAGGCCAAGAAACTGTGACTATATAACCCCATGGGACCTCCTAACTTCATTAATATTTGTCAGTTTTCAGACTATAATGACATTCTGAGCTAAAGGCATTTTATTTCAGAATAATTCAGTAACCTGTGTTTTGATGCCCTTGTATTTCTAATTTAAGGAAGTCTGACCATTCAACACCATTCAAACATCAGTTCTGAAACTAATTTTTTTTAAAAAAAGTTAAACACTATTTCCGTTATATCTCTGTACTCTAAACTACAAGCTCAAGTCTCAAAAAAACATAATTAATTCAAATTGAAGAACGAACAGCCTCTAACATTAGCTTCCTCCCTCTCAAGCACAGCACAATGCTGCCTTTCTTCCACTCAGACACTTTGGCTCATTTCTTTCAGGCTGCTGGCCTCTCTTTGTTTGCTCTGACTCTACGACAAACACTGCAGGACCTGCTTATGCTAATGATTACTGTAAAAACTTTAGCAAGCGTTATCAACTTCTCAAAGAACAGAATAAAGATTTTTGTATACTTCCTCTACCTTCGTCCCAGAACAAAAGATTTATTTCCAATAGCGCAAAGATACATCGTTGTTTTTAGGTCACATACACCATCCTTCAGGAGCTGCACTCTGTCACTGAGGCAGAGACAGTCTCGCAAGACATGTTCAGCTTTAATTGTCATTAATGATAATAGTCAACGCCTAAATTGTGAGCCAGATCTGCTCCGTAAATTAAAATGCAGCCTGAAGTCATTGTTAAGCATGGGAATACAACAGCTCTTCTCAGCATTACGCTGTGGATGCTGCCATTTGCACTGAAGGAGAAAGGCTGTGCTTTTTGTGAAACAGGTTTGACCCTTACGTTCCTTGTCTATAACCCCAAAGGACTTTGCCCAGCTCCCAGATACACACAGCCCGATTTAACGAGTATATTACTTTCCTGAGTTCAGCACCAATTCCTGTATTTTAGGACAGCAACATACATTCACTCAGTCCGGACTATCCTAGAGATTTCCCTGCCATAAGATCAGAACACATTGAATTTTAAAAGCAAAAGAAAGACTTGCTACATTACCTTGTATGTGTCTCATTGATATATATGACATTACGTAGACCCAAAGATGGAATACTAGCATTGAAGAAGTTATCCTGTAAAACCAAGTAAAAAAAGATTGGTGGACTATTTCATTACGTAAGAATATTTGTGTCTGTACATTCATCCTAACATTTAAGATAATGCAACGTTTTTCACCTCCATTACAAACAAAACCCAAAGCAGAAAAGTGCTGAACTGCTTATAAAGTACACACAAACTGTTCTGAAATGAAAATAAAATTCAGAAAGTTACTACTCCCAACTCCAATACTTTCAAACTACTCTGTAGGCTTTACTGCATACAAAAATGGTTGTATTCTTCAGGTCAGAGTATTTTATCATATTCTGATGTAATATAAACCAGGACTTGTCAAAATACAGAACTCATCTCTGAGACAGAACTTTATTAAGCCACATTCGGCATTAGTGTAATCATGAGCCTTTTGACACCCAGCCTGTGACACCCAGTTTGCCAGCACATCACGCATCATGTAACGGCAGCCCAAGGGTCAGAATATCCATCCACAGTTAGGTGGCAAATTTCCACATTCCTCCTCTGCCTGAGCAACAAACTCAATCCAGCCTTCTACATCCCTGGTACAGACTCTACGTGCCAGGCTATTAACTGTTCTGGGATGAGTTTGGGTGCAGTTCCACTTGGATAAGCAAATATTCCTTAGCAGGAAGGCCTAAACTTTAATCTTCCATATTCCAACTAAGTACCTTGACCGAGAGGCCGGTTTCTTTCTGCCCAAGTAATATTTAATTATAAAACTGGTAACATGCCAACAGTGAATTGCAGCTAAAACCACTGGGACTGTGCATGTCAAGGAAGGCAAAAACAGGACAGTGAAGGAGAAGGACGGTTACCAACAACAGCACAGCTGCAGAACAGCCTCAACTACCAATTCTGCAATGGGAGTCAGGTAAGACTCTCATTTGTTTGTATTTTATTTAGGACACACCATTTGCCAGAAATTTAAATATATGAGTGTCCTATGTCATTTGCAAATCAGGTAGAAATCACGTGCTACAGTGGGAGCACACAGTCTTTTGCCCCATGTTAAAGCCTAACTGCGTAGTACATACAATCAACAAATTGTTGCTCTAGGCTCTTAAGAGAAAACTTCAAGGTAATACTAGTTTCTTGGACTATTCACTAGTAATTTTTTGTGGATCTTAAAGCTGATGAAATGTTCTGGCAAAGAGAAGTGAAATTACTTGCTCTTGGTCTCCCAAAAAATCAGCAACTAAGTTAAGTGCCACTGAATGCCCAAGTCCACTCTAGTGGTTATAACCTCGCTCTGTGAAATTCATCCTCCAGCTGCATGTCATGCTTTAGCTTTTTCTTATTTAACTCTTCCCCAACCCTGTGTCGGGCAGAGGATCTGGTTCTGTGAGACCAAACGAGCCGATAACAGCATCTCCCTGATGCCATGAGGAAGAAGCCCAGCTCCCACCACCACATCCTACCCTTTCCCACTGAATACTACCCTTCACCTCTTAACTTTTACCACCTCCAGCATTCATCCCACCCCTTAACAAGCCAACTTCATTCAGGCAAGGCCGAAAACTAAGACAGCCAGACTAAATGAATAAATAAAGCAGGTAGTTTTCTGCTTGCTTAGTGAACTTGATCAGCCCCCAGGAGAACAGGAAGGAAAACAAGAGGGAGAAGCAAGATTCCCCACTCCCAGCATCAGGACACTGTTAGTTTGGCCAATGCATTTAAGGAAATGTCTCACTCATCCATCCCTTTTCCTTAAGGGAATTAACGAAACAAGCAGCTCAAAAAAAAGTGAAATATCTGGAGTCTAACGAGAGGATCTGGTTTGTTATTGTCTGCTGCAAAGATGGTGTTCACTCCTTGTGGCAGAAGGCAATAAAGGGCTTAATCCGGTGACGCCCCTCTCTTAAGTGGGATCTTAGGATAGTTCATTTGTTTCTTATTAAATGGACAAAATACAGAACAAGATTCTTATTTTTAAAGCGTAATTCCCAGCTTGAGAGAAACAGCCTAATTACTAAGACTGATTACTAAATGTATAAAGCCCTAAGTTCAGGATTCCTACATACCTTTTTGCAAGTCAAAACACTTAAGTGTCTGTTAGATGTTGCCTCAGTTTATCTTATTGCTTGTCTTGTTGCCCATATCATATGTAGCCTTCACAGCACATTTGGACTTCTATCCTACATTTGTATGTCATTGCTGCAATTTTCTATTCTGGCATAGGAATAGAGTGAAATAATACATTTTCCTTGGTCAAAGAAACAAGCAAATTTTCACTCTAGTCCAGCCAACCATGGAGCTCAGTGCCAGTGTAACTGAGTGCAATTTAAAGTCTAGGCTGTACACACAGTCAAATTACATGATAAGCTGATTACAAACTATATTATGGCATTTATCAGCATTTTGCATCTTCAGCTTCTGGAAAGCCTGCCCAATGCAGTTCAATAAAGTTCATATTTTAAATCAGCTTGCGCAGCCTCTCTAGAGCCACCAGCTTGACACTGTTCCCAGAAGACAAATACCCCACCATTGTAACTGGCACTCCTTGTTTCCAGGCTGGGCAGAGAAGCCAGGAATCAGTCAAGTGTAGAAAACCAACCTGTCTTCTCCAGCACAGGATCGATCTCTTCAAGTTTGAGGGGACATGTATTGCTTACTCTCAAAACTGTATTTATTCTGTGGATATAGAACTAAGCGTCCTAAAAGTAAGCCTTCACACTCTCATATGCACCAAATTCCCATTATTAATTTAGCAGAGCAGATAATTTTTTCCAACTTCCTAATGCTAATTCTGAAGAGCTGGAGAGTCCTTTAAGTTCACACTGAAAAGTGAGAGACAAAGCATCACAGTAAGTCTGTGTCATCCTCTAATTCCATGAAAAATACAACCAAAACCAAAGATGAAAAACTACATTCCTTTATGAAGTAAGAACATTATGGCCTTAATTCTGAAGGCAGAAAACTACTGAAACTTCATTATGCTGCAACTATGCGTTACTGTCTAACACAATCCAGCACATAATCTTCTTACCCGGCTCTGGGGAGTGCATACGTAGCAACATCGTCCCACAAATGGCCTTTTTCTGCTCAGCAGCGTCTCCTTCCATTTTAAAGTGGCAGATCGGAAGAGAGTGGGCCTAGAGTTACACTCTCCCTGCAGAATAAAAGACCACTGTGTAAATATCCAGAAATAGGTTTTACTGGGTATGTGAAAACTTTGAGTAAGAGGAGTTGCCAGAGGAGAAAAAAAAAAAACCACACAAAAACAAACCAAAAACGCAAAACAAAATCACAAAAAACACACACAAATTTTGCCAAGATTTTTCTAAAATAAATTATCTCCAGATGATGTGATTTTTAAAAATAAAAGCAAAATCACAGTGTTATACTTATGTATCTTAAGCACTGTAGCATTTGCTGACACACAAAATTTTAAAATAAATAATAACTCTAATAAGAAACAGCAAGAAAGCTGACAGCTGACAAAAGTAGAAGACATTAACAGTAAATTACACTCTCAATAATGTAAGGGTGCTTGTAATATGAGCAATGTGTTTTAAGCTTTAACTGGACATCACACTGCAAAACTGCAAGACAACTGAATGTACACAAAATATTAACTCTGTAGCCTCTTTCTCGGCAGTTTCACGCAAAGTGATATGAAAAAGGAACAGCTGTGCTTTCTTAATGTTACACTGTCTTTCTGAAGATTACAGAACCAAAAAATCCAAAGCAACTGCATTCACAAAACACATTCTCTATATTAGGGCATAATGAAAATATACTTAACTACAATTTTTGTAAAGACATTGATTGTGCCCATTAGTCTACTGAATTATTGCCTGCCTGAGAACGAGCATTGGATTGCCATTTTCTGAGTTTATATTCTAAGTTTTTAATGAGGGAAGCTACAGAAACAAAAAAAGCCAAAACTAAAATGTTGTTTCAAATAGCACATTTAAGTGGAAGAGAAGCAGGGTAGAAGAGTTGGAAACACAAATACAGATTGCCACATACTCAGCTAGAAAGCCAGTCCAGTGAGAAACAACCAGAAAGTCAAAAGCAACATTGAAGCTGGCTAAAACCTAAAATGTGCATATATTGCATTTGGCAAGCGGTGTGAACTGGCAATTATGCCAAGATTAAGCCTTCCACCTGAAATAAACAAGCATCAAGATGCTAAGTCTGGCCCAATCCCTTCTATGTCACCTTCTGTAACGCTAACTCCAAAATGAACCAACTTTGTAACAATACCGTCTTCCTTCTGCTTGCCTCCAAGCCCTGACTGAATTCGACACCATTTTCTTACTAAAACCCTTTCCTATCTCTTTCGTCTTGCCTGCCTTTATCCCACCCTCTCGCAGATCTCTTGGTTACCGCAGCTTGCTGTCCAGTGCAACTTACATCTAGCTAGATAGAAAACCCGGCTGCCAGGACATGTGTCCTTTCCCTCAACTATGACCATGTCTCCAACTCTTCTTCTGTACGGAGTTCAAACTCCTCCTCTCCAGCGCTGTGTCTAATTCTTCCCGATCTAGGCTTTAAACCAACCAGGACCAGTCCAGTCCCCATGTGGCTTTTTGCTCCACCCAGCCCTCCCTGCTCACTGCCCCCTTTGACTCCTCCAAATCCCAAGAGTCACTCAACAGAGGACACAGACTTTTAATAGGTTCCTTATTTATATCCACCAAATTTTCTCTGCCTCCTGTACTGCATGAAAAGCTCCAGCTACAACGGCTACATGACCTACATACCTCTAGCTTCACGCTCCTTTTCACTTGTGCATTTCAAACTACATCCTTCAGAACAGCAACGAGCTTACTGTTTGACTTTCTGTTTGACCTCAGCCTACTCCAGAAAGTGATTCTGCATATTTACCGGTATATAAAACAATCAGTAACATCACACCAGAAGACAGTAAGACTATCGATAGGGTTTGATAGGGTTTTTCTTTTCTAGCAACATTAGTCTTTGGCACAGCACTGAACTGTTGGTTCCTCCTTACATTTCAAGTTAAATTAAAACCAAACTGTATTATGCATGAGAGACATGAAGAATGAAGATAAAGCATCACAATAATAATTAAAAAAAAAAAAAAAGTCCACCTTTAACTTGAAGAAAAAGTAAGATAAATATGGCTAGTAACATTCACAACTTTTACTTACCCATTCTTCACTGGAATGCTTACATCTACTGATACTGCACTCTGCTGAGGTGGACAAATAGGAAACATCTATTGTTCCAAGGGACAAAGCGGTTTCATCCATGACACAGGAGTTGAACTGAAGATCAGAAGCTGCAAAATAATAACATACAGATGTGCATACACATATATACACACAGAAACACACGTACACGCACATGACTTCAGTGATGGGTCTCTAGCAACAAATCAGCAAACTGCTATTTGTACACCCTTCAGTACAAGTCGGGTTCTGAAGCAGTTTCATTGCAGTCAGAAATCAGCATGATTTTAATATGATAATAAAGCCAGCGCATTCGACTTCCACAAGCATGGCACACCAGGCGGCTACCTGCATGTCCATCCCTCCCTGCTCCTCTTCCCGTTACAGGTCAGTATAGTCCCTTTACGCTTTCCTACTGTTCTTCACTGCACGGTTTAAACCATTCAGCCACAAGGATCCACATTTCAGCCCCTTTCAAAAGTTTACTATTCCCTTGCACTCCATGACCTCACTCTTTCATCATCTGCTTCCCAAGGACACCGGTTATCTACAAAAAATGCCATTAACGTTCTGCGCCAGCCCTATCTCACTGTGTATTTCCCGTGTCCGGTCCAGCCGCAGTCAGGTGGGTTTGCAAACCCCTCGGAGGAAGGTGCGCGCTACACAAAAGCGCACCCCTAAATCTGAACACGCTGTTGACGTTACGGGCTTGAAAAGCAGGAGAGAAGTCTAAACTCGCGCTATTATTTTCACACGGCAGTTTTAGAGTTCATATAATAAGCGCAGCATATAATTCTGCCCTGGCCAAAGGGAAAAGCACGCAGGCCCAACGCGTCAGGGCAGCTCGGCGCTGCAGGTGCAGCGGTGGGGCGCAGGGTCGGAGCTGGCGCTGCCGACGGGCCGCGGGGCACCAATCCCGGCGTCTCCATCC
>JAVJGI010000065.1:19584432-19629290 GCA_035590275.1 Ibycter americanus | reverse complement strand
ATGGCCCCAGCGCAGGGCACGGCTGGGCCCCGCAGCCGCCATGGCCGCGGGGAAAGCCTGCGCCCGGGCGGGCAGCGCTGCCCGGCGCTGCGGGGCACCGGGGCCGAACTAGCCTGGCCCGCCCCGCGGGCCGCGGGGCCGGCGGGGCGGCTGCGGAAGGCTGGGGGCAGCTATCGATCTGCCGCCGGCCTTGCGGCGGGGCCAGCCGCCTTGGCTGAGCGAAAAAGCAAATGTTGATTGAGATTGCTGCACATCACCAAACATGGGCGGAGGGTATCTTTTGGCTTGGGCTATTTAAAGTTAGTTTTTCTGTGGCTTAAGGTGAGTTGCAGGCCTGTGGAAAGGCTGGCGCCTGCGTTTCATTGCATGTCCGAGTGGTCACCGTCATTCAAAACAGTGCAGCACAGGAATAAAACGACAAAATACAAGACATCGTTTCATGCCAATGCAAATATTCTGCTTCTAATTTAAGTGACCCAAAGAGGTATTCTCCTTCTACAGGTCTCGCTTCTAGATGTCATTTTGGATTTATTACAAATGAGAATTGTTACCTAAGAATTACAAATGCTTTTCACACGTAAAAGAAAATGCAATAGCCAGAACCCAAAGTGCTACATGCTTCTGTGCGTTCCCTGCTTCCCACAGCTGAGCGCATCCCAGGGAGTATCGCCAGGGCATTACAGCTGATACTTTACAAAGACCATTCTGCAATTTACCGGGCAGAAGAGAGTTTGAATTTTCCCCCTTTAGCAAGAAAAGATACTCTCTTTTGTGGCACAGTGGACTTTGGATTATAAGACGTCTACTTTTCAAATAAAAAAAATACTACAAGATGCAGCCCAGTGAAATGCACGACTCATTAAAAGCTTGTATTTCTGCATAATATACAATGCAACATTTGTGTATAGCAAAGCACCATTTTCTAGGGCATCACATTGTTATAGAGAAAGGACAATCTCTAATTATATTTCTTAGAGCACATTCACATTCTAAAGTTTCTCCCAGTTTTCTTATAATCTGGGCCAAGAACTTCAAATTTGATTGAAGTTCTGTGTGTCAGTTGCTTGAAATAGTGCCAAACACCCACTTTCAAGTTTTGGTCTTGAAAAGCAACATAGCCAGAATCTCTGGTCACTTCTGAAATACAAACCCATAACTGTCTAGCTTTGTAACAAAGCTTTTGACTTGATATCAATTTTTCTTGATAGCTGAAGGTCAGCCGGGAAAGAGGGGGCAGATTCTGCTTTCATCTGGGTCTACTGCAGCTAAGTGTAACTGCTTCGCTCATGAGAGCCTAGCCCAGGAGGCAGTCTATATGGAAAGAAAGTACATAAGGTTTCCACTGACAGAGAGTCACAGTGCTACTGTCAGATTTGTGTGATCTTAGTTATTACATCCTCATCTCAGCTCCGCTTGCATAATGAGCATCTCATTGACTTGGTGCAGTTGTGGAGGCCAGAGAAGGAGATGTCTGCCTCTGATCCTGGGGCCAGCCGGTCAGCGGGGCCACGTCCCAGACTCAGAACTCCATGGAGTTTGTCCTAGGTGTATCGGAAGCATCAGAAGGGGAAACTGAACTCCACTCAGAAAAGTGAAATCCAGCGTTAAATCACTTATTTTCATAACTGTCTTTGCATAAAAAGCAGATTGCAGAGGTACCCAAAGTCCCAATACAGTGCTGCAGCCACCATCCTGATCATTGCTTCCAGGATGGGTCCATCTATGTAAGACTGCATACAACGGGGAAAGCTAGAGCTGTTACTGAAGTGGCAGAATTATCCCCGAAATCACATTGGAGGAGATTCAACAACTGGATTACATGAAAACTGAATATAACAGAGGTGGCAATGAATGGTTACCTCTAGAGTCTAAGAAAATGCATGAAATGTAAGGCAGTTAAAATTCTTATTAGTGTTGTCTCATAATTTAATTGCTCCACTGCATTTGGATTGTTACTTGGGAACTTCTTAGTAGGTGCTCTGCATTATAAAGGACCATAAACATTGCTTACACACAACTTTATCTTCTCTAAGTATGGAATCACTTTGATTTTTTTCCCCTTCCATGCATAAAAATATGGGATCAAGCAGTGCACTCAATTTCAGCACACTATAATGTAACTCAGAGCAAACTCTCAGCCAGAGTGTAAAGCAAGCTTGCCTGCTTTGCTTCCCTCTATAAAAGATGAACTATATAGTACATTCAGAATCTAATATGGATCTTTTAGCATGCTTCTTCCTTGCATGCTTTTACACTGGTATATTTTTCAGGTTGCAAAACAGTTATTTCTGTGATATTAAGTAATAGAAAAATCAGAAGAAAAGCCTCAATTGCTTTATCATAATTTTATGCAGTCTCTAGAGTCTGATTTTAGTATCATTTATGAGAAAACTGCTTAGGCTATTCTCTAGACTATTTTGAAAAGAATAGTAAATAGATACAGTGTTTTACTCAAACATAGTGATTCTGTTTAATAATAATAATATAAAGTTGTTTCTGGTATGATTGCAGAGCAGTTTTCTTGTTTTTCTAATCTTATAAAATTCTTGGCTTATTGTAAAATAAATCCAGAGTTAATTTTGTCACTCATTTGAAAAGGATGCAGAATTAGTCCAATGGCAATTGTAGCTCAGCAAGATCTTTTCACAGGACACACTTGTATAAATCTTCAGGCTTAGTAGTAAAATCTCATTTCAGTATTGAGAGCTTGGTGGTGATGTTGTGTTGTCATGGAATCAAGCAAACAGGAAAAATTTTGGAATGCCCAAAAGGAACAGACTTTCAGAGCTGCATGTGCTCCAAAAAGCTCAAATACTGCTGGCTCTCACTTCCAGAAAAGAGAGGCTCTATCCTGCTTCCACTGAAGTCAATGGGAGGCTTGCCACTGATCTCAGTAAGAGCGGGAGCATGCCTAAGTTTTGCAATCCATCTTTTTAAACTTCTTTAAACTGAGGTGTTTACCGTGCCAATGAGTCCAGGGAGGCAATTTACATACGATGGCAAATCAGCAGAACCCTGGCTTTGGGTGAATAAGCTGCTGACCACAGCGTGCATAGCAGCCTGCAGATGAGAAAGTGACAGGACTCTATTTAAAAAAAAAAACAATGGTTTGTCCTTCCTATGTTTAAATTCCTCATAAAGCTTCCAACGGAGTTCAACAAAGTACCTGTTTGCTCAGCAATGCTGTGGGGAGGAGGAGGGGGAAGGGACAAGGGGGACTTCTTTTTATATCGCCTCTACCCCAGGTCTGTGCTCCCAGCTCCTTTCCAGCAATTCCCATGATGTCACTTCTAGTAATGGAGACATGTTTACAAAAGACTACACAGCATCCTCTTTAGAAAGAAACTTTCAACCCGGGGAGTGCTACAAAAGCTAGGAAACCAAAAACCGCTTGAAGAGGGAGTAAAGATCCAGACAAAGGTTTTTTGTTTGCAGTGACCAAACGTGACCTCACATGACTAGGAACAATCATGAACATGCAATTTGGCAGTTGCAGAACTCCATGTCAGCAGTATTGCCTTTGGTGTATAATATATTAAGAGCATCTGAGAGTGGCAAGCGGCCATGAAATGGACTGATAAGACTGTATGTAGAAATGGTTTGGGTATATTTTAGATCTCCTTTCAAGACAAATGATCTAATGATCTATTTCATCTCCCTTGTCTTGAGAACAAATGCAAAATTCATTAAGAGTACAGTGACTCTCTCCTATGTAATATAGCACATCGTATTTCTGTAATTTCTTCTCATTCAAATATCATATTTATTACTGTAATTTTGAAAAGATAAGAGTATTTCAGGCCAAACCACTCCTAGCTTTTCTCTTGAACTTGTTACATCAGTATAAAAAAGACTTTTGTTCTAACAGAAAGCACTACTGGGTTAAAACCAGTATAACTAACATTTACACTTACAAACTTAGCACCATTTAACTATCACAAATCAAAAAACCTTAACTATCCAAAGGCATTTGCTAGCATTTTTAATTGAGGAATACTGAATGACAGAATTTGGAACAAGATTCTCCCATACTCAGACCTTAAGCAATCATCTGCTATAACAATGCAGGCCTCCCCGTGCCTGCTGTGATATTTTGTAAGAGGGTTTATTTCAGTTTTCTGCTTTTGTTTGTTGAGGGTATTTGCAAAGCTGACATTTTATCCAAGAGTTGATTTTATCTGAAAAATAACACAGATGAAACAACTGATTTACAGTATATAGGCCCTAAATACTGTTAGATGCCTCAAAGATATTATCCATTTGTAAATCATTAAACATCACTATGTGTGTGGGACTCTGGTTATAGAAAGGATAAATCTAGTTTTGTGTTTGCAGATATGTCAAGTTTCACTAACGACTCTGTTTTATGTCAAGCCCAACGGACTTCTACTTGTTGCCAAGTTCCCTGCAGAAGACAGACAGAGGAGTTTCTTCTCATCTGGTTCCCTCTCCAGGAACGCAGAGCTGCTTTCTATCCCTCCAAACAAAGAACCAAGGAATAGAAATACAGAAATCAGAGCTGTGGGCTGTATGGACCATTTTGAAAAAAGCAGCATCTCATTAAAAAAATCACAAAATCGTGATCTGATCAAATTTGCTGTGACTCATCATTGAGGGATTGCAAATTGTTCTAGAATAACACAACCCCTAATTATTATGAGGTGCTAGACAAGCCTTTAATCAGTATCTCAAAAGGAGGCAGTTTTCACTGCTCAGGTTTGCTCTCTTGTGCAGCTGTTGGCTTTAGAAGGACTTGTCATATCCTACAATTTAAAGCACTGTAGATACTGGAAGTTGGGATCACAGGCAGCTCTTCCAACTGCCAGTGCACAAGAGTCTTTGCAACAGATTATATGACCCAGGTGTTAAATCACATGATATCCCACCTCTCCCCTTATTTTCAAGTATTTGGGACCTTAACCAAGACACTGCTGTGTGGGCCACTGAAAAAGTCTTAATGCTTTTGACATGCAAAACATAAAACCTGTTGGTTGGGAAATTTTCTCGAATTTTGGGGACATATTTTACAAACACCTTAGGAGGGTTAGGAGAGAGCCAGGGCATCTGTTCTGACCTGATGCAATGACCCTGATGCAGGCTGCCATATATTCCAATGAAGGCTTTACAACCCCTGCATTTTCTAATCTCTCATTCGATTATCTCTTCTGCAGATGAACAGAACACCAGCCATCTCCAAAGGGCAACACGCCCCACCCCTCAGTTTACTCAGGGAAACAAAATGGATTCACCGATTTGGGTTTTGCAAAAAGCAAACAGGAAGTAAAACTTCCCATAGATGTCCAGATATTTTTCTTTTCTTTTTTTTGTTTTTTTTTTTGTGTAAGTCAGTCTCACTAAAAAAGACAAAGTCTCCAGGCTTTAGTTTATCATAGATAGATATAATTAAATTTATGTAACTGAAATTTTATCTATGAACATAATCAACAAAAAGTAAACTATGAATTTTATTTCAAGACTATAAAATTAAGTGAGAAACCTGAAAAAAGCAATTTTCTGCCTTTGGCTGTCTCTTTGCGCTGATCTGGCTACACCAGTTGTTACATTCCAATTCTGACATTCAAATCATGTTAGGCAATTTTCCCACAGTGTGTTTCCCAAACAAAAGCATTTTTTCCCACTCCCACTTATATGTCTCCTGGATCTGGGAAATGCAGAAAAATACCCTTGTTTAAGTCCTAAGACCCAGCCAACAATTGTATTGCAGTGCTGGATTTCACAAACTACTGGTGATCATTTGACCGAAACAATACCAACTGACCCAGAAAAAGCATACCTTTTCAGTTACTAAATAACAGATATTCAGCTTACAACATGATGAAATCCTACTTAGGGTTGGTGTGGTTTTTTTTCTCTGTTAGAAGCATAACCTAATATGTTCCCAAGCACCTTGTACCTTCATGAAAGCAGAAATCTTTATGTGTATACCCTAAACTGTTAAATTGGTTATTCCAGGATATTCACCTAGAATGGCAGAGGTCTTGAGAAGGATATCATCTCTCGCTAAGAGATGACGTTTCTGCAGCTCTGGACTTTCCCCTCTACGAAAGAACAGTGCACATTACTAACTTGGTATTTCACACACGACCAGCCATTGCTTCAGGAAAATTACATGGCTCATAGCATGCCAGGCTGGTTCCATGAAGGTGTTTGTGAGCTCAGGACTGAGTCACTCCACAGCTCTTTCAGATTTAGGATAATGCAGGATCATATATGCCTTCCTTATTCTTACTGCACTTTCCCCTTTTGTTCTCTCCATAGCAGGGGTAAAGCAATGGTGGTTTCTGGAGGGTTCCTGTTTTTTCTACCTTTACCTGCAGTGAGAGATTAGACTATATGTTCCCTGCAGCAAAGTACCCTAGGCTGTAGGACAGAGGCATTTTGAGCCAGGCCTTTTAGGGAAGAGAAATGATCAATGCCTTTCATTAGGACCTAATCAACTTAACCTGAGGTACAAGAGAAAGTGGTATCAGCTTTTGCCTTTGAAGTTACAAAAAAACCCCCAAACCCAACATTTCATCCAGCATAAACAATTGGGCAAATTTGAGCACCTGTCCATCAGCATGATTTACTAAAAGGTCAGAGTAGTTCAGGTGTAATGTGTGATAGAATTCAGGTTGAAAGGCAAGATGAGGAGCCTCTTGAAGCAACAGTCTCTTATTTCTTCTGAGGAGCTGGAAAAAAACTAGTAAATTATAAATACCACTTCTGCATTTGTGATGGAACTTTTTAATTTTCAATGTTATGGATTGACTACACCAGCCTGATTTTATGAAATATAAAAAGCAATGAGCAGGCCAGTGCATTTTGAATGCGCATTCAGAAATCTGCTTTAGTGGTCAGAATATACTGGACGTGCATCTGCCTCAGGGTCTTCCTTGCAAGAAGCTTTCGTCTCATTTTCTATCTATGCTACTGCAGTGTCCCCAAGATCCAGCTGAGCTCCACCACTCCAGCCGAGTGGTGTTTCTCCACCAGCTTTTTTCATAAAAGAACCTTCTGTGCTTTTTCACCTGTGACATTTCCCAGATATGTTTTTGTGGATAGTTAATATTTAGTATTTCTTATATGACACAAGTTTAGAATGTGCTAATGAAGTTAATGAATAAAAAGAAACTTGGGAAGCACTGGCCAGATTGGAAACTGGAGAAAGCTCCTATGCAGTTAAGAAGTAACTTCTGGAACAGCCTTGCAAGAGGATTATGGGGCAAACATCAGTCTCAAGTCCAACCTACATCATGGGATCATCTTGACATTTTTAGCCATTCTTCGCCCAGTTTCAGCTCCTCTGCTAGATCATTAGTACATATAGGCCAGGAGATACCATCAGTAACACCAGTATGATGAAACATGGAGCAAAATTTCATAGTTTGTTTACATTAGGAACACTTGTTGCTAAAAATGTCTTAGTTACTATATTTTAACTAATATTTCAAGCACTAGATAGATATGCTATCTGTTCCTGATCAGCCCACAAAGTGAGAGCCAATATATTTTGAAACATGATTGATTTTCTAATCTAGGCCTTGTTAAATCTCATAAAACCTGAGCTAGGCAGATCTGGAGAAAAAGTCATCCATATCTCTGTACTTGCAAAATCTGGAAGCAGAACAATGCACCATCAAAGAGTTCTAGTGCTGTCTTGCAACTCTGTGGTCAGTAGGATGATCCACTCTCTCTGCTCCCCTGCTCTATCTCTTCCTCCGGTAAATCCATGTAAGATGTTTTCTGACCATGGATGTGCCACATCTCATATTCATGCAGTCAGTTCATAGTCAGAATTGAAGAAGGCTCCATGCAAAGCAAGGTGTGCATTTTCAGAGGACCACACCAGAAAATATGTGCTGATGGAGAACTCCAGTGAAGAAATGCCTTAAATCTAACCTGCAGGGTTTGCTACAAGAATTCAAATTAGTCATTAGAAAGGTGTTAAATTAACATTAGAGAAGGAAAGGTGGTAAATGTTATTATAGCTAACCACGTTTCAAATTGCAGCTCCGTCTATAATCCTTCCGATTTAGATTTAAACACTTATTTTTGCTAAACTAAGATTCCTTTCCCCATCTCCATTCTTTTCACTTTCTTCCATTACAGGCGCTCTGTATTTAGTGTGACGTCCAAGACACCTTTAAATTCTCTTTCCTCAGTACAGATCCTGACTTAGACTAATTAAAACTAGATTAGATACAAGCAAAAGGGCTAACACAGTAAATGTAGTATAAAAATAATTAAAAAAAACCCCACCCAACCTCGTGAATGTTGACTTCTGATGTCTTCTCTATGAACATGTTACTGAGTTTTAGCTGATATGGCCTGAGATCCTTGGGGTAAAATCATGGCATGGCAAAAGGCAATGGCAAAACTCCCACCCTGACCAGGAAAGCTGCATCACACTGGTATATAGTATGAATATCAGGAAACTTATGTACTGTATTACAAGACAACGACAGCTACCTGTCTGAGCCCTGTTCGAACTTACATTGTACACTTCTGTATTAATCAAGTATTTGACTTATGCAGGGAGAATTTTAATTAATGTAAAATTAATTCAACCGAGACTAACCTTTGCAACCATGCTTACATTATCAGTTGTGATTTGTGCAGAATACCTCATGGAGCTGCAATCTATGCATCCTTACGTAACAGGCATTAAGAACCAGTTGCACAACTTAATGCAAACACCACTGACAGATGAAAATCCATGGCACAGACAGGATCTTGAGTAATCATCAAAGCAGTGCCAGAAAGCGAATTCTATCTGCAGAAAATGTTTTTTCATGTTAAATGCATTTCAGGGGATGCTCTGTATTTCAGTTGCTGGTAGCCTTAATACAGGCTCTGCTACAAAGTAGCTTTTTATTGTAAACATTTTATCCTTCAGAACCTGTTAATACAAACTTTGACCAGCATTGCCACAAAATGTGTGTGCAATTCAACTCATATCTTTACTGGCTGCAATAATAAACTTTTGGTCTAAAACAAACAGGTCATTAGCAAACAGATACTTTTGTGCACTGTGGTTACTTGGGCCCCTCTCCTCCTGCCATCCCCCTTTTCACCCTGTTCACACGCTTAGTGTTTTATGTCTGGGTATGTCTTCGCGACGCCAGGGCCTTGCCGCTTTCTCAGATTTAGTATGGGTGAAGAACATACTCTATTTCTCTGTGCACAAAGTTTATTAATGTTCCTTAATTATAACTTAATAATAACACAGGCAATACTTTTATCTCAGGTGTTAACTTAGGTCACAGGGTATGTCTAAATCCAGTCAGCCATGCCTGTAGATGCATATATTTTAAATTTAAGAAATTATATCAAATTATCTTTGTACTACCTTCAGAATATTTTTTTTAATTTTATGTAATTTCTCGATAAATAAATTTCATTTTGTACAAAAGGAGCATTCCAAGACCATTTTTAGATACTTTATATTGCAGAAGTTGAAGTGCTATACAAACTATTTTATGGGACAGATTCTAGTCACTTTTACATCAATAGAAATTGGGATGACTCCAAATTTCTACTGGTATAACAAAACTGAATTTTTTTTCTCAGTCATTATAAAATACTCACTTGTGTGGGAAGACATAACAGTGTGGTCAGAAATATTTCTTGAAAGGTGTGTAGTTTATCACAGTTCAACTACATCACATCTCTAGAAAACACTCGAATATTTTAAACACCATCAGGCCTGGAAGAAGACACTTGGAGGGCTTTTGTTCCTAACCTGTGGCATTGCCTGCTTCCTTGACTGAGGTGTTGACGAATGTTTTAAGAGGTAACATGTTTGAATCAAATATATTCAAACAGCAGTAAAATAGTAGTACTGGATGACTAGGGCACACAGAATGGAGCTGGGTTCAGGGGGACAGGAATGCTGAAAGAAGGGAAAGTTTGGTTTTTACCTTTTTCACAGCCTGGTAAGAATTCACCCATCCAACTTTACTTCTAACCAGGTGGTCTAAGGAGACATTTTATTTCCCCCGTTGAGTCTCCTGTTTTTAGGCTTCCATCTCCCCAAACACAATCACTTGGAAATACTTACATACATTCATTCAGTCACTGAAAAGCCTGCCCAATAAAGCCCAGAGACCAGGTTTAAGAATCACCTGAAAACCTGACCCCCTCCTGATTCACTTTTTCCATCATTTTTCCCTCCTCTCTCTACAGAAAAGAAAATACACCATTCCTTTGGGTTTTTTTGGTTAAAACTCACTAGTCACAAAATACAATCCTCAGCTGGGAGGTGTGCAGTGAGATAGATGGGGGAAACGATCCACCTGAGAAATAAGTTATCATCAAAACCATCATGCTGGTCCAACCACAGAGGCAGCGGAAGGGTGGGAGGAATAACCAAGGGAGGGGCAGGAGCTGCACAAAGTGGCAGGGCCATTAAAACATATGTTGAGTTGTGCTCAAAGAGTCACATCCTACTGCTTGTGAGGAATAGCATTGTTTCCTGTTATTGAATGAGAACATAAACATGGGGGAGGGAGAGCCCCAGGAGGAAAACACTTCACGGAGAATGAGGTCAAATCACTGCTCTAAAAAGTACAGTGTTTACATGATTATCCAGGTTAAGGCTTAGGGTTTTTTTCTGGGGGTGAAAAAAAGGAAAATAACTTAAATACTCATAACGTCTTTTCCCTCATTTAAATTCTCAGTTAAAAGAATAAAAATCAGATTTGCTTGTATGACGACAATTCAATTCACCAGAATATATTTGTATTTATTCCCTAACTAAAACTGAATTTCATTTGTCAAGGCCCTTTAGAGCACAGCTGTGTCAATGAGATTCATCACCAAAGCATGTTTTTCTTGAACAAGATACCTTCCTCAATGTGATGTTCTGCTATAAGTTACATCCAGTTCAGCCATGCTTGAAAACACTATAATTATGTTGGTCAAGAACATAATTTTTTTCTTAATGAAACAGGTTTCCAAAGTGGTTTCTACCACCTACAGTTTGGAAACTGTCATACAGGCTACTTTCTTTCCTTGCCTACTATTGGCGAACTGCCACTTTATCTCTATATGCATGGTTAAAGCCTCTGCATGCAAACTAAGGATCTATGAGTGCAGAAGAATCTGGGAAATGTGATGAAGCATTTGTTTACTATCTTCTGAATTACTTTTACCTTCATCTCTTAGTTTTTTAAATGCTTCTTTGTAATTGTTATTCCAGAATTGTCTGTCATCTACAGCATCCTAATTGTATTGCTTTAACTAACAGATAAATACAAAACATCATTCCACAGACTTATTTTTAATCATGGATTTCTCTTCCTCAATTAAAAAATAATAATGAAGGAACACATGAAAAGATAACTGTAAAGCAGGCAGTGATTCTGAAAGAAATTAAGCTGCTCTGCCCCAAATAATTCAGTTCAGTTTACCCATTTTAAGACACCTGAGAACCATTTATTTCCCACCCTTCCCTCGGCCTGCAAGTATCCTGAGCACTGGATGGGCACCTCTAACTGTATTTTCTTTTCCTTTTATGCAAAAAAACAAATGAAAAAAGCAGTGTCTTACCAAGTCCAGCCAATCCTGCCAAATGTGTGGTCACGAACAAGAACATAAATAATCATAACTAATATCTGCCCGGATGAAGCATGATTCATATTTAGAGGGGAGGGACCCAGGAGATGTACCAGGGATGATCTCTGTTCCCTGCTATTTTATCTGTCTTGCTAAGGCATTTACATGGCTCCCATCACTATGATGCTAGAACATACAGAAACATACAGCTATTCTTACAGCACTCAAACGAGGTGGACAGATTACATGGGTTATCCCAGGTCAGAAATTGAAAGCAGAATAGATCATTGCACGAGCTTCACAAGCTCTTGATCAATAGAAGGTGTTTATAGACCATTTCTGTATAAATCAACACCTAACCCCACTCCCAAAGTATCCAAGTGTTTCTCCAGCATTTATGCTAAAATAGTGAAGAAGCCCCATCTTGGAGGTTTTATTGGACATGAACCAACGATTGAAATGAACTGGTGTTTAACTTACAGCAGCTTCTTTTGGTGCACATCAAATGCTCTTCAGCTATAGCTGTCAAGATAAATACATTTCAAATCAAGACTTCTAAATTTCTGTTTCAGTCAATCATTTCAATCAGAGTGCCTAGTAAGACTGTATTTCCCCCATTGCCCATATGGTCATAATATTGAGTTAATTTCTATTAGATGAAGATGTCAATAGCCCACTTATGCCTTTAGGTTTTCAAAGTTAGACTATCAGAACATGCTTTAAAGCAGCATTATACCTGAAATTCATTTGGAAGCAAAACATACCTGTTTACATGCATCAAAAAGTTATCCTCAGAATATAAACATATGAATACGATCTTGTTTATTTACTGAAGCCAGCAGTGAGATTTCTGCATGGGACACAGGCATGTTAACATCTACTGTGAGTGATGTAAGTTCAGGCTGATGGTTGGATGTCACTTGATAGCTTCTCCTGCAGTGGTACCCATTGCTGGTAGGCAGAGTAACCCATTTTATGCCCCTTAGTCCATAAACTCTATACACCTGCTTTGCCACAGGTGGAGGAATAATGCTCTTTATACAATCTTTTATGATTCCTATATGATACCACACAGTCAGAAAGTATTAACGTGTTTATAATTAACCTTATCTGAAAATGGCAAAATACTTACCAGCCTGGTAGGATGTTGGGAAAGGTTAACTGTTATTTGGAGAAGCTCTTAAGACTGCTGAATACTAAGTCCTGCAAGAGAGAGAAATATATGATCCACTGACACTTGGTTAACACACACCCACATCTTCATGGGCCTTGACAGGCAAAAGAAATAAGCAAGGCTGGATTGCTCAAAGTTAGTAATGGGTTTGGACAATACTTGGCAATGGTTGACATCTTTCACTTAAAACACCTAATATTCCTGTTTAATCTATTTTTCATCTAGTACCATCCTTCTAACATAATGCATTCCTGTATCTCCCATCATGTGGGAGTTGGACTAGATGACATTTAAAGGTCCCTTCCAACCAAAACTATTCTATGATTTTACTGATGCCAATATGCGTTCATGCTCAGTAAGCTTAGTCAGCAGTAATTTGCTTCAGATCTCATTATATAGTAGTTTTTTTAACCATTTTGTTTTCTAAACCAACTTCTATTTTTTATTCTTGGTTTTAAAGTCACAACGATATGTTGTAGATCCTTACGTAAATCCTTATGACTGAAAACCTGTGACCAATAAAGTTACCAAAGGAAAAGCATACAAGAAAAAAATGTCACGGAATTCTAGATGCCAAATACACTTTCTGCAGCAGCACCATTGCAGCAATGTAATGAAGGATGTTTTCAGCATGTTTTTAATAATGTAAATTTTTAGTGGTGACTACTTGAGCTTTGTAAAGATCGAGGGGTCAGACTGGAATTGATGGCAACAACGCTAGCCAGTTCCACACAAAGCACCTATTCAGATGACCTTGGGAAGTTATGGGCCTCACCTTTCATATCTTCATGGTGAAATATCTTGGTTATTTCAGCTGTAACCAATGTGAGTTTTAAAGTTTATTTAATACATTAACCTTAATATGGTTTAGTCAGATGTAAGAGCCAACCAATTCCAAAATATTTTTAACAGGTTTCAATAAAGTCTTGCACGAGAGCTGGTAGGGTATTTTTGCATGGAAAAATGGATGGCAAGTATTATATAAAGTTGGTCTTTATAGGATTTTTTGTTGTTGTTCAGCTCTCATTTCATCCAAAAAAAAGAGTAATTTTGACCCAATCACTTGCTAAAAAGTGAAGATCTTAGCTCAGAAATACTGCAACACTGCCTGGCTGAGACGGAGGATGAGCTCAGAGTTTAATAGTGTGTTATCAATGACATCATGGTGTTTCAGGACAGATGTAGTTTGAACGCTTCCTGCCTTCATTCTCCCCTCTGTGCCAGGATCCTTGGCTAGTTTATATGTTCTGCAACATCCGACCTGGCATAATGCATCTGGAGAGACTTTGTCTGAGAGAGAAGTTCGTGCACCGAAATGCATCTCCCCAGGTCTCATCAGCAGTATTTCTGAGTAGACAAGCATTTCAGTTTTCTCTCTCGGAAATCTTCGGACAAATATGTGAATGCAGACTAACTTTGTTCTCTTTACAGAGACAGCGTTGCACATACGCATGACAATATTTCCAGTAAGTTCAGCCATGCAGGGCAGTTTGCAGCAGAAGAGCATTAATAGATGATATAAACTCAAGTCCTGACCCTTGAACATTTGTTCAGCTGAACAGTCCCCTCTCAGAAGGGGAATCTCAGTGATGCTGAAGGGGCTTGTGACATACATATTACTCACAGGAGCCATGGTGCAAGGCTGGAAATTAATTTCCAACTCATTATGCATGTATGGTTTCAGTTCTCTTAATAGCAGGCTTACATGGATACATACATTCCAACTATACAGCAGTGGGAGTAACAAAAATCTACAAGCATTCAACGTACGTGTAACAGCAATACACTGCAGTAGACACCTCTCCACAGCAACTGGGATGAGCTGGTAGCTGCTGCTGTACTTCAAACCAGTACTTTCCATGGAGAGAAAATAGGGCAGAATGAAGGCTATAAGGAGTTCTCACATTTTTACACCAGCATGTCTAAATGTTCGTAATAGGCTTTCAAAATTTCCATTTCAACCACTGGATATGCATGTTGGAAAGATTAAGATTCAAGATGCAAAGACCATAAAAGGCAATCAGAAAGAATTCTGGGCATGAGTAAGAGGAAGGAAAAAGTAGATTCACTATTCAGTGGAGATGGAAATCTACTGATGAACAATGCTGAGAAAGCTGAAATGTGTTGTGTCTTCATTTTCTACAACTACCACAGATAACTAACAATTTAGTGACTGCTTTTGCTAATTCCTTGAATATCTGACAGCATTATTTTTCATATTCTAGTTCTTTCTATATGCATGCTTCAAGATATTCTTTGTGTTTTATGATTTAAGCTCCTACCACATGGTTAGAATTAATTTTGCGAAACTTCTGGACGTAACTAGCTATCAGATTTTCAAGTCACAAAAGTGATCCTGATGCAGCTTTGTCAGTTGTGGGGGGTGGGGAGGACATAGACACAGCTCACTAAATCAGAAGAATCAGTTTATAGTTCTTAAATATATCCCTACAAGAAATTAGATTATTAGATGCCAATACCTAGGAAAATCCAGTTGCTGATATGGTAAGATATAATATGACTAGGAGATATTCAGATGAGCAAAAACAGATTTGGTGCTAATCAGGTGGGAAAGCCTGAAACAGCAACACAGAAAACCGTTGTGGGTTCTTAATCTAGAGTTAACCATCTGGGACAACACTGCATATATTGTGACCACCATATTGTAACCCCAGTTCTAGGCCAAGGAGAGCTGTGGTTGTCTCCCTGGCTATGTGCTAGACCTACAAGATCTACAAGGCAGCAGGTGTTGCTCTAGTACACTCAGAAGGGATGATAATTGGGAGTTTTTTGGAAAAAGCATTAATAACACACAACTGGAGCTGCCTAACAGGTCTGAACAAGTTATAGAAATGATCTGCCACACCCTGCTTTTCTGTCTGCTTTCTTTGTGCCTCCTATAACCTAGAAAAACTGTCCTAAGTCCTGCTTAGTCCTGCTAATACTGAGAGGTTACTGAGAGGCTGAGGAAAAGTTGAACTGGACCGAAGGGCAAATGTACTGGGTGAGTTTCATCCAGCTACGCTTAGATATCTATATCTGTACCTCATTCTGGAAAGAAACATTCATTTCTAGAGCACAGTTCATCTGATCACAAAGTAGATGCCTCAAATATTCAGATGCATTGCTTGAAACAGGCTCCAAAGGACCCTGTTTCTCTGCACTGAATACAAAATCAGTTTAAGGTGACCAGTCCAAATATAGACAAACCACTGACTCCTAGTGATGGGCAGGGTAAACCCCATCCCAGCTGACAAGCCTTGACAGAACGGTATAAAGCAAATAAATGAAGAGTTTATCTAGATGCACAGGACTGCCATGAAGCCCTGAGATATCTACAGTTACCCACTGGGACACCTCAAGGAAGTCAAAGCCTGAACTTTTAAATATGAAACTATAAGCAACGTCAGACTGATCATCGAAGGCTTTAACCAGCTCAAATCTACTCCAGCAGTACTTTGTAGCTGGGCTCCCATCTTCCCTGCAGGGTTGCTTCGGTCCTTGGAGTAGACATTATCCTCCCACTTAAGATCTCCACGGATCTAGCTGTGATGGAGCTAATTATAGATAATCTGCTGATGTATGATTAAATATGCTCGCCAACACAATTTGCGGGTTGCGTGGTATGCTCTGCTACACCAAGGAAAAGCATCTGACATTGAACAGGAATAAATACCAGCTCGGACTGCAGTTTAGTGATTTGAAGCACCTGTTGTGTGACAAAGACATTCAAGCTCAGATGCCAGTTCAAACACATTCCCTTAAACAAGGATGCTTTGTCATATATGTGTTAGGAAATACAATTCTTCCTTAATCACAGTTAAGGAATAATTTTTTTAACATTTACTTTTTATTACAGACCAGAGCAGGAGTGGGCAGAACTGCTAATCCACCCACTGCGCTACAAATACAGTAAGAAGTGACAATTCTTCCACTACGGAGACTGCAAGCTAAAAATACAAGGCAGAGGCTGAAGGGCAGCCAAAGGCACAGGGTGATACTCTGTGTCTGTGATCACAGGGCTGGTCTGTGCCCAAGGACTGTTCTCTGTCCACACAGCACTGCTTAAATACAGCCCAGAGAGTGACAGTGGAAATGAGAAAAGCCTCCAGAGACTGTAGAAAAAAAAAGGTTGCATGGAATGATGTCTTTCACACTGTCCTTAACACAAAGCCAAAAATCTCAATCAGTGCAAGACTGCATGAGTTGCTGGCTACTGTTCTGTAAAACGTTTCTGTAAAAAAGCAGAATCTGCTTCTAAATGACTGATCCTACCAGCACTGTCTAAGGAGGGCTGGTGAAACCGGTAGTGGGATTTGATTATAAGTAGTCTCAATTAGATCAGAAAGTTGTTTTGCAGAAACCATTGTGCAAATCACAGATGGAGCCTTTGGAGAGGTCCAAGTCACTGCAAAAATCCCTACTGAACTGGACACACAGGCCTGGGAAGGGGCTGTGTACTACACCAAAGTTCCCAGAACGCCTGCGGTCTGAACACAAGGAGCTGCAAGAAACAGAAATATGTTCTACATAGTAACACAGAGTGATTCTGTCTTCTACACCTAACGAAACATTACCAATACAAAACCAAACATACCTTAATTGCTGAATCTTGGTGGGAAAGCCAAGAGGAAATTACGTCCTCCCAAAAGTTTATGCAACTGTCAAAAAACGTAAGAGACGGCCTGTGAGCATGGTGAATTTCAGAAAAAAGTCCAAAATGTTCTGCTCAAGTAATTTCTTTGAAGTTACCATCAAAACTGAAGCAGCCAAATGAAAAGAATTGCATCCAAGTACCAGTAACAGAAAATGAAAAATCCAAAGAAACTACATGAGACTTCTGATTCGCTGTGCCACCGCTAGCATATAGCATGTAAGTACTTCAAAGTAACAGGATTTATTCCTATCCATGGACTACTCTGTTTATGTTAGGAACTGATCTGTTGCACAATGCAATGAATAACACAGTAATAACAGAGAATAGATCGGTTTACTTGGCACCAGGTTCTGGGTAGTAATAATCTGCAAATAACACATGACTCATTGGTAATTCCCTTTCATATGCCAGTTTAAAGGGAACAATATTGAATTCATGAAATTATGCTCATACAGTCACCTGTATCCTGTACAGATAATCAGTTTATATAGGTGTTGGCTGTGAGGTGTATTGTCCACTAACCAGGGTCCTGAGCCAAAGATTACTAACCAAGAGCAGTTACAAGAGGATAATGAACATGACATAAGTAAAGCAGTATCTTTAGGCCATTACCTCTATGAAAAAACAGCTGCTATCATGTAAAAGCAGAGCATAATCTGCAAATGAATTAACAGCTACCTATTTTACAGGTGGGAGAGAATCAGTTTTTTCCAAAAAGAAGGTGGCAGGCAATTTGTTTTGGAAACAATCGATGCCTTCAATGTTAAGATCGTAAAACTTAAGCTACCACTGTGGGTTGTTTCCAACAAGAACAGCAGAAGACATGCCACCACATCACAGGAGAATTCCTGGCCTCCTTGACAGTCAGTCAAGAAATATCTCAGTACTGAGCCTTGCTTTTTACTCCTGTTTGGGTTTGTAAGAACAACACAGGGAGCAGAAATTCAGCACAGGGGAGGCAGGTGGTGGACACAACACACTTCCAAACACTGCATAGTTAATTACAGCCATGGAATCACACTCAGTTGATAGTGTGGACCAAATAGATTCTGGGGTTTTTTAATTGCTTCTTACTATATTAATGTTACTCTTACAGTGATTAGAAAAGCTGTGACTCAGAAATGAGGCACCACAGGAATGACAAGTATGTAAAACTGGAAAGAAATGCACTGGTCTTTTCTGATGCAGATCTACCAGATGGTAAGGTGGTGAAAATGAAAGGGAATCTTATAGTAGATAAAATATTTCACTTAGTCCATGAATGTTATTAAATACCTGTTAGACATGAGCAGCATAGAGTCTTGTGGGGAGCAAAATTGATGAAGTCAGGTCCATCGTGCAAGCGGTTCAGAAGAGCAGACCCTCCTAGAGCTGAGAGCCCAAGTGAGCAACTCCTCACTGTCACTGCACCGCTGATTCACATATCCACAGGTGGGTGCTTAGCTAATGGGTGTACTCACACCCACAGCTGAACACACACGCATGCCAGCAGGCATGCACCTCTGTCCTGATCCAGGATAACATATCTGCACAGCATTACACACACACTGAGAAAGAGCCCATGCCCCTCCACGGTAATTTTCTGGCCTGTGCTAAGAGCATATGCCCCCTTGCTTTGTCCTAATTTGGCCTCCCATCTTATTTCTTTTTTTCTCATCCGCTTACCTGCTTGCATTTCTTTTGCCTTTTGATGTTTTTCAGAAACGAATGAATGCTATACAAAAGCTGTGTTAGTGCAATGTTTACCTAGCAAGGTCAGGAAGATGGCAAAAGCTATCTGACATACAAAGATGGGGGAGAAGTGCAAACGAGCCGCCGTGCCAGGCGCATTCAGAAGCATAGCCAAAGGCAGGGTCAGAGAGACCAGAACAGTTAAAATCAGTCAATGTGTCCTATCCTGAACACTGCAGTAAGACTCAAGGGATACTCATGTAGATCATCACCAACCTTAACAGACTAAAATTGTGTTTAAATTTTCCCTCACATGGTATAAGGAAAAAAGTTTTCACATCAGAAGCAGCTATTTCCTAGCAGAAGGCTTTTTTGACCACAAGATGTTGCCTAGATCTCCTAAGGGTATCTCTCACTTTAGGGCAGGAATAAAAGCAGGGTGCAGAGGCTGACTGTTCTGCTCTCTACCAGCTGCTAGTTGGCTATTTAGAAACTCATTAACTTCCTCAAGAGACCTTGGCCCTCATAAGTGCCTGGACTGACCAGCCTGCCCCTTTCTCCTTCACCTCTGCCCCTCGGAGTCTTCCACAATGATTAGAGGAAACCACATGCCTTTTGTACGATTTTAAACACGGAATTGCTTGAGCCATCAGGATCTGCACAAAACTGTTGAATTCTGTTCTGCCTCGGAGCTTACCGGACCACTCCGGAATTCCCCAGCTTGCTTTGACATCCTAATTCTTCTGTGTACATGTATCACTTAAATCCTTCTCTAAACCAGGCTCTGTACTTCCCCTTCCTTTGCCTTTCATAAAACAGAACCTGTTTTAACTGCGATTGCAGTGTCACCAGCACCATTCAGCCAACTGTAATGTTGATGCCAATCCTGCAGTCTTTTTAACACCATCAGTGAGAGGGAAATGAACAAAAAACGGAATAATTCCATCTTCCAAAATTATAATGTATTTTGTATGTAGGGATGTACCCATACGCTCCATAATGGTGACAAAAAGAACTTAACAATGTAATAGAAAACCAAGAAGACTCCTCACTAATTTCTATCTAAATGGATGCAGTTAACAATATTAAGTTCAATAAGTACCTAAACTGAAAGATAAACTGTAGAGAGCTAAAAAAGGAAAAGTTATGATTGCAAAGCACAAGCACAGTCTTCCTCAGGCACTTACACATTTAATGCATGTGGCCAGCTTATGCGAAATGCTTTTTATTTCCTGAATTTCTTCCAATTTCTCAGAAATATCTTTGAAATTCAGCATGTCTACACAAGAAAATAAAGGCTTCCATGCCCTGAAACTTGTCTTTTTGGATGACTGGACATGGGTTCCCCTGCTGCACAGCCACAGGTGCACTCATAGTCCAGCTAAAGCCATCCTCTTCCCAGGTAACTGTGATAGTCCTTATTCACCACAACAAGGGGAAGTGTTGTCCTTGCACATGGACTATCAAAATAGTCAGTCCAAGGGCTATAAAGTAGTAATATTACCCTAACACCTCTCTAATTAATATGATTACTGTAAATGCCACCTAAAGACTCTTATCATATTGTGGACATGCACATAGATCTTCCTTTGGCATTACAGGAAGGCAAACTGTAATTCATCATAATACATTATTATAATTATATATTAATAATAACCCTAGATATTTTTTTCAAAACAATGTTTGAAAAACATCATCACTACAACAACAGAAATCCCAGCAGCAGTGAGGACAGTAATCTCCTGAAGGGTATCCTACCTGTAGCAATTAAACGAAATTGTAATCAACAGATTTCTCAGCTCAAAGACAGCCTGGTGAAAATAATAAAATATTTTAACAAAACATGATGCCATGACACCCAAGGAATTTCCTAACATTATATCTGAGAGACATGAGGCTACAAGGCCCATCTAAAATAACAGTCAGTAGCATGTTAAAAATGTGCCTGCTCTGCCATCCTTGCCTTGAGTAGTCACTTATTTACCAAGCCTGAGCTGCAGGTGTGGTCAAACCACTGATTAAATATTTCCTAAATTCTACTGCTGTTTTCCTTAGGATTCCATATACATGTGTACCCAAACCACACTTGCCTATTTTCTGCTTTCTCACATTCTCATACACAAATTTCTAATTCTGTATTAACTGTTCTTTGTATTCAAATACAATTTCACTCGCACACTCCGGCCTTTTCAATTTCTTAGATCAGTCTTTAAAAAGAAACATACTGAATAAGTAGATGTTTCCCTCCACCCTTCCTAAGCAAAAATTTCAATCTATAGAATTCTTCAGAGAATTCTGGGGGACAGAAAACTTTCCCAAACAAGAAGTGCTTCCAGCTTTGTAAGCACAACTGATCAACTTTCAGAATTTCCATCCTGAAGAACACTGCAATATTTCCACACTCATTCTCTGCGGAATTTGGGTGAGAAGTTGAAATAATGAACTCTACAGAAATACTGATATATCCTATAGATAGATAGATATAGATATATCCTATAGATAGAGTCTCCTGAGAGAATGGAGCATTATCTTGTTACCAGATCATTTTTAAATAACTTAAGGGCAACAGATCATCTTCAGAGTGAACGCTACTTTTCCGAGTGGCCCCCTGTGCCAGTGCTCTCAGGGCACTGAACCTAAATTGCCCTCAGAAATGATGGAGGCTCCCTGTACTTGCAGGATGAAGACTAATCTGAAGAGTATGTGGTTAGCTCAACAACCATGTTGTAAAGTAGTCTCACTGCAGGCAAAGTAGCTTCACTGGAAAAGGCACTTGGTGAAAGACAGGAGTTATTTTTTTAAAAAAAAGCTGTTCAGCATGAAACTCACAGTGCAGTAGATTTACGTGGAAAATATAGACGGAGAAGCTTCCAGTGCCGAATAGTACTGGAAAAAGGAGCATCAGTCTCACAATCCTGAAAATCACTAGATTTAGACCCCTAAATAACTTCTTTTGAAAAGATTAATTAGCCATCTGAATCACTTAGATCAATTTTTTTAAACATATTTAGGCCCAAGTCCCCCTAGAGTTAAGATATATGACCATAAACAGGAAGTTTTGACTAGAATGGCTAGGTAATTTAAAAAAAAACATTTCAAAATTAAAGCATACTTGCCAAGCAGAAAAAGCTATTACCATCATAATAGTCATCCACATAAATAAATCACCAGCATGATTGCTCTCAGTGGCCTTTAATCCCAATGGCTCTTTTCCCAGGCCAGCTAGGACACATTGTCCAGTATGTTAAATCTAAAAGATAATAACTATTGTAGATAACACGGCTATGTGCAGCATTGAGATACAAATATCAGGGCATGTCCCTGCACAAGAACTGCATTGTCCACTAGTCAGGATGCCCCCAACTTTGGCATGGACAGACAAATAAGAGATAAGAGGACACAAGGAACTGCCCCTTCTTGTGTGATCTGTGCAAAACGAGAGGCAAGGGCAGTCCCGTGGGGGAGGGCTGGGGCAGGTCCCCTTGCACACTGAGCCATGGAAACCTCTCAGAGGAAGGCAGGGCAATGAAATATCAGGGTAGTTTCCCTTCTTCTCCTTTGAGCTTCTGGGGCCTCTGAGCAGCAAAACTCAGGCTGTGCCCAGCCTCCTCACTTCGCTGCAAGAGAGCATAGTTAGACTGAGACTAAAGGGTCCGGGCTGGCTATAACTGCGCAGTAACACAGAAGCACGGGAGCCTTTATTTCCTTCTCTTTGGATAGTAATGATTAAAATAGCTGATAAAGTGCAAAACCATGCATGAATAACCTGCGATCATCGCAACAACCTGGTGCCAAGGAACCACCACTGACTGCGCAACACCACCTACTGTCTCCCTGCCCACAGAACCTTTCCTGGCTGGTGGCAAGAGGAGCAGAGGCAGAAGACCAAGCAGGAAACCACCACTGAAACCTGCACAAAGTGAGGGAGTGTTGGAAAGGAAGATTTACAAACAAAATTCAGACCCAAGCATATTTAAATAGCATAGGCAAAGTCATGAAGGAGACCGTACGAGCATCAGTGTTTGCTGAGCTCAGTGAAAGTGGTAACGGAACAGAAGGGTGGTGGGAGAGGAAACATTAATGTGTTTAGGTGTGAAGATGAGGTGGTATGAATTAAGGAGGTGTGAAGATGAGAAGCCAGCCCACAATACCAGAAGGTGGCATTACATAGTAACAACTGCAGACAATGTGGGTTTAGTGACATATTGGACAGACCAGACCGTAAGGGTTGCAACTACAGGAGGAAAATGAAGACGAGAAAGTGGAGAAATGAGCTGGCACAGGGATTAACAATGCTGATAGAAAAGGAGACTTAAAGATTTGAGGTCACTCTGCAACCAGGGATCTCAGCTGAGCTGGCCTATGTTGTCCTGGAGAGGAACATCTTTCCAAACTGCTTGTTACTAGCCACAAGATTAAGGCTTGGAAGAGAAGTCGAAAATGTCTGGATGACTGAACTTGTTTCACTCACATCTGCTATTCCTGAGTGATGTAGGCTTTGATCTATTCTATTTTAAATTGCCGGATAATAAATTATCTGCCTTATTAGTTAATGGATTTATTCCCAAAGGTTCAAGGAAATTATGTTTGCCTTCATATTGTTCCTTGCTTGCCATACTGAAACAGCAATACTAAATCAGAATTATTATGGATAATGCAAATAATCAGAACAGGCCAATGAAAAGTCCAAGAGATGCGGTAGCACTCAGAGGAGGGTAGGAAGTCTTCACCAGATTTCACATGAATGAGTCACTGATTTTCTGTCATGTGCTGTCTGTTTATAGTATACCACTAACACCATCTCCTGGCCAGTTGGTGTCTGCAGTACAACCTTTTTAAAGGTCTCAGAGCCTGGAATGAAAGGTATTGCAAACATAGAAAATACTATCTTTGCCATATCTTATGTACATTCATATTCATTGAATATATCTATGTCAAAATAATATCACCTCACCCCCCAGAATTAGATGTAGGGTGTGGGCATTTCAACTACACTTTTTTACTTCCAAAGGGTTTCCAGCAAAGTGTATCAGAATACTCTAAAATCAGCTTACATTTTCAGAACTGTTGATTTGGGTATACTTTGTTTTAGAGCCCACTGAGAAAAAGCAAAACAAGATGTTAAGGAAAGGCCTGTGAAAACAGATCCTTTCCCAGTGTTTCAAGTTGGGCACTTCAAACCTCACACACTTTCTGAAACACCACTAATGTATCTTCACCACCTATTGCTGTCAAAGATTCAATATCACCTGTTCTTTTTACTCATTTTTTAGATCTCAAGACCATACAGATATGCAAAAAATAACTTCACGTTTATGTGCTTTTGGTATAGCCAAGCAGTCAATAGATCAAGGTCTGTCCAGTTAACACTTACTGCATTTACCCAGCTGTTTTCAACCACTTGAAACAAGGCTTTGACATCTTCTTGATCTTTCAAAATCTTAAATATCTGTAGACGTGCAACACAGCATGTTAAGGAGTTACCTTGGAAATTGCTTAGGGATTATTGCTCATATATATATATCAGTTAGCACAGACACCTTTCATTTCAAAATCATTTAAGAACTGACTCACAGCTCAAGGAAGATACCTTCCAAGCTTTGGCTTTAGAGACCATATTTCCAGAAAAATCATCAGAATCAGTAACTTATATTTTTGCCTTTAAATTAATTTGGGAACATAGGGCCAAGCTCTAATTTTAGCTAATCTCAGAATAAACAAACAGTAGCAGAGCCTCCTGCGTCATTAACAGCATAATCAATCTAGAGTCTTCAGCACAGTCTGTCCTAGAGAAGTGAGTACTTGGAGCTATAGTGGGTTTCTGAAGACAGCAACTCTATGGATCCCTTGGAAAGTAATCAGATTATTGTACTCCTGGGGAATTTTCATAGAAGAGAACTGCAGTGTCATACTTTCTGGAATAGGTTGTAGGAAACATTATATGAATGTCGTTGGTATATTATAATTGCAAACATTTGTAGATGACCACAATGACCTGTTCAGCTAGCTTAGACTGAAATGACTGCTTTCTGCAGAGTGTATACTTCATTCAATTACATTACTGTGAGCTGCACTAGAAGACAGAAAGTGTCATTTTAAAAGCTAGAAAATAGTATTTATGATTGTCATACAGGATGGTCAAATTGATTTTGAGCAAATCAATGCAACACCAGCTACAGCCCAGCACAAGAAAAAGCAAAGGTGGCAGTTTTCTCAAACTTGGCTATCAGAGGAAGCCTGTGAAACTCTCTGAAGAGCTGTATATGGGCAGTAACACAGTCATCTCTTGCATTTGGTGTTTCAGTGATTCTCCAAAAAATCCTATCTTCAAACAGCCAATTAAAAAAGGAAGATCTGTGTTTTATTTGCAGTTGGTTGAGTCATAAAGCAACAAGTCTATGAATACCTGAGCACCTGAAGCCTCTAGACTCAATTGCTCTGCTTCATCCCACTACACGGAGCCTGTAACATCTCTCTGCTACAATAAAACGCAGTGACTGGAAAGAACCATCTCAATGTATATCATCATTAGTGTGTTGGTGCAATTTGAAGAAAACTATATCCTTTAACTGATCTGAAATTTGGTCTGTTCTCTATGGGAAGCCTCAGAAAGTGACCTTTTTGGAGGTTGAATGCACTGAAGGCTATGTCTTGACAAAATGGGAAGAAACACTTTGTTTATGGCATCAGAAGAGGAAAATCCACGGAGACACTCAACTGATGATGGATTGTGAGTCATCAGGTCATTGTTAATAAGCCGTAAGGCCCAGTGTGAATGGTAAACTGACATGCAGGGGCAGTTTACTACTTTAGGTGGTAAAATAGCCTCTGAAATAAATGGGAGTCCTCTGTTGCAGACAGTCCAGGCAATTGTCCTGCAGCTTCCCAGAAAGCTTTTCTTATTCACAGGACAGACACATACAAAGTTTGCTTGGATAGCTTCTCCTCCAAGCTGCTTAATGTTTCAATGACACAGGGGAAATAAGAGCAGCATGGCCAGCTCAAGAGCCCTATACTGGCTTTGTGTTTCCGTGGCTCAGTTCCATTATCTGCAAAACAGACAGAATGGTGCTCAGACTGTGATAAGCATTATTATTGATCACTTTACAAGCACAGCACAAGCTAATTAATACAGTTAAGTTTGATACGCATAGCTCTCAGAGCCACGTGATTCTTTATACCAAACAGATCCCTTTCACAGCAAGAGACTGTCTCCAAGCATGATGCTATCAGACTGCTGAAAAATCACAAACTTAAAAATGAGGACAACACTAGTATAATGGATTCAGTGTGCTAAGAGAAGTAGGTCTAAGAATGAACTACCAGGATTAGGTAGCTTGGGAAACAAGAACTGTGATTTTAATCAGCAGCTATCGATAGAAGTGCAGAGGTTTGTGTTTGATTTGAGAGGGCAGCACTACAGATACTGGAAGATTATTTCATATGGAAAATAAATGGATCTTAACTCTTCAAAAGATAGGAATTACGATGAGCATTTCTAGAAGCTGATTTTTACCAGTGCTCCTGCAATCCTATCTGGATCCCACAAAGCAGGTTTGTAATTCAGCTGGCTCAGACCATCGGGTACTCGGGAAGCTGCAGACGGGCTCTGTAGCTCAGTTAAGGGTAGAGGTGTTACAGAGGGAGCAGGAGTACTCGGGGCTCCCATGGCAATACAGACGGCAAATATGAGGAAAGGTTTCTAGACTTGGGAATGTGAATGGATGGAGGCACTTCCAAGCTAGGTGGCAATCAAGTCCTTTATTGTAATTCTGCATTCCTGCTGCTTCTGAAATTCCCTTGTCAGTTTGCCTCTGCATTTTGCTTTGCTTTGTTTTTTCTTACTTAACAATATTTTTAAAATAAGTGGCATACATCAGTGGTCCACGGAACTGCCACTGAGGGACACCAGAGGAGAAATTTGTCTTTAATCTATTTTCAATGCCTCACTGCACTGCAGTCCTTTTTTTGTCAGCTTTTCTGTAGCAAAGCATGTAGGCTGGGTGAACAGCATTATTTATGGCCAATGCATCATGGCCAGGAATTAGGCAGAAGATCAGAGAGCGGCTACAGACTCTTCCAAAGTTGTAGTGACATACCCCAACCCAGACTGAGAAACACCATATTGCTGCAGCCTTCCCAGCACTAGTGGGATAACATCCAGAAATGAGAGCTTTACTGGAGCAAGAAGAGCCGTGCTTACTAGTCAGAGCCAGCTGCCAACCTGAGAAGATTAAACTAATGAATGACACAAAGAGTCCATTCTACTTTCTCTCTCACCTTCCCCTTAAAATCCCCCTCCCCGCCACCTCCCCCCGCCCCGACACTGCCAAGAGATCAAGACCTGTTGTTGAGATAACAAGAACTAAAAGGCTTACAAGGTGTTATACAGGACAGCATGGTTGAGATCCAAAAAAGCACTTAAGCATCTCAGAAGCCATTTAGGCCACATTCAGGTGACTCCAGAGCAACACAATTCCTCTACAAAACACTTCATCCATGGATTCTGAACAGAAAACACCTACAGTTCTGCTATGGCACGTACCAAGTGGGACAGCAGCGCTGATTACAGCTGAGCCCCGCAGCCACAGCCACACTCTCTTCAAAGGACAGCTGAAAGAGGCAGGCCTGGTGGTCAGAGCCCTATGGGAGACCCAGATGTAATTCTCCTCGGCTGTAGAGTTCAAAGCTATCTTTCCCCAGAAGCACTCCGACTGCTACCCAGAAGCTAGCCTTGGGCACTCAGGGAATCATTGGAGGGCACTGTGCTGGCTGGGGCGGGCTCAGGCATGTGTGCCGCAGCGTGCAGGGGTGTGCAGGCTTCCAAGGCAAACAAAACATGAATGTCAAGCCAACCAGGGCAGTGTGCCTGGTTGGTCTCAATTCATATGCCCACACACAGACATCCAGTGCCATGTAAGATGCCCTTGAGCATCCTGCCTGGCCTCCAGATCCCACTGCAAAAGCACATGAGCCTCCTAGAAATCCTGTGTTACAGATACGGATATCTTGGCCACATTACAGTACCTGTTAATGCAATACATGCCTCGTTTAGGCAAATTAATCAAATGCCTGGCAAGTCTGGGCATCTCCTAATGGTGGCAGGCCAAGGACGGCTGTGGTCTCACATGGCCAGTGTAAGTCATCAGTTCTGGGTTCACATGACCTGTTTTACAAGTTTCATGCCTTTATTAAATCAAGCCCCAAATCCTTATCCTGCATAACTAGCTAGCTCCAAGACAGCCCATAAAAAAATACACCAAATAAAACACTTACCCACACAGAGGCTTCAAGGAAACTCAGCTGGAAACCAAAGTTTTGTTCCAACAGTAGTGAACTCCAGGCAGAACTTTGGTGGACAAGCTTCCAAAGAATATTACTCTGAATATACTGGTAAAACTAAACAGCAACAGGATCAGGCGTTCAAACGAACATGAAATATGATTATTTACTTCAGCCACAATTCTGTGCTCGGCAAGATTTGCTGTTGTAGATGTCTGTGTGAATGCCTTGAACAGCAGAAACGTCAAGGGAATGCTTCTTCAGCTGAGAGCCTGTGCTCACCCGCACCCCAGGAGGGCACGTACCAACAGCAGCATGTCTCGCCAAGCATATGGCTGCAGGTGGTTGCTGGAAGACGATGATTCAGCGTTGTGTAGTTACAGAGACAGGCAGGTGATGCATGAGGAAGTTTAGAGCAGAAGACTGTCTCTTCCGGTGGCCCGAACCTCCACCTCTGATTTTTATGTGAATATCTCTTTCACAAACATGATTTCCTCTAATTTCCCCTGCTTCTGATTTGTTTTGTGAAGTTATTGAAAATGTCAGCTACCTGAGGACTTAGGGTGCAGGGTATCTGTGGGTTCCAGGTGCTCTGTTACGCACCTGCACGGGGCTATCATCCGCTCACAAGGCTGAAACATCATAGAATAAAATAATAGAACCCTTTAGGTTGGAAAATACCTTTAAGATCAAGTCCAATCATAAACCTAACACTGCTAAGTCCACCACTAAACCATGTCCCTAAGCGCCACATCTACACGTCTTTTAAATACCTCCAGGGGTGGTGACTCAACTGGGTGCTGAAGTGAGTGACCAACCACGTGCCGTGGGTAACTAACCATTGCAAAGGTATTTATTCTATAAAAGGCAAAACAATGCTGAAATCCAAAAGGTATTTATGACTTGAGGCATCGAGTCTACACAGCACAGATCACCGTAGCCTTAGGATCCAGGACGAGTCTGACTGTACCAACACACAGTGCTGCACTTCCAACAGGACCCGTTAACTCAGATCAGGCCCACTATAAATGCAGTTACCATTCTTCCAGATCCAGCATGGAAACCTCCATGCCTGTGGGATAAATACACTCCTTATCTCAGACAAAACTAAATATGCCAGGTTTTGGTACGTGGTTGGAAACACCATCAGCCATACATTGCAGACTCTAGATAAGTGTCACCAGATCTCATTCCTCCTGGAATCAGCTAGCCGTCTCCATTGATCCTCGTTAACCCATAAAGTCCTTCCATATAGCTAAGGGGCTCTTCAGGTTTATTGTTTTATACAAAACAATGAAAACTGGATGTCACAATATCCCTTGCAGATTCGAACAGCAGAACCCAGTTTTCTTCATGTAAGAACTAGACAGGAGATACTTGCACAGCTTTCCATCACAATGGAAGGAACAAAGCTGGAGAGACAAGCTGCCCTTGTAGGTGAAATTCACAATAAGGCTTTCATTTACTCTTTGTCGAAATCTTTACAGATACTTTACAGATACAGATTGCTGAGATTAGTCAATGGGCTTGGAAAGAGTCAGGGAAATACAACAATCCTCAACAGTCTACTTTGCAATTTAATGGCTTTCCTTTTTCTGTGTGCGCAATTACTGAGAGAAACCTAACCTTTCCCCAGGCCTTCCCCTTTGATCAGAGCAGGTATCAGATGCTGGTTGGCTTAGGTACATTTTGTGCTTGTTTCTGATGCAAATGCAAACTACTATACACCAGCTGGCACTTTCTGCCAAATATGTTTCATGGATTTCATTCTGTTTTCTACCTTTCACCTAAAAGGGGTATTAGGTAGATGGAGATTACTTTTCTGTGAGAAGATAGTGAGAGATTTATTTTCTTTCACAAATTATGGGACTAGATCCATCTTGGAGTAATTCCACTGAAACCTGTAGCATTACACCAATGATAACTTAATCACAGTATTTGCTAAAAATCATCAGAACAAAGCTAACCTGTGTTTCAAGTGCTCTGTTAATGTTATGGTGAGGTTGACCACTTACATCATTTTTAGCGAGGCATTTACACTACGCCTAATCAAGCCTAGCCAAATATCTTATACTCCAAATCTGCCCTGAGTGGGCAGACCTGAGACCAAGTCCAACCCCAGGGCTGAATCTGATCCCTTGAGCTTGAAGAACCATTTTGTGCAAGGTCACAAGGCCTTTCTCATGCCCAAAGTCACAAGCTTTCTCCTGCAGAACTTCCCTTTTTCCTGAGCTATATATGCTTGATAACAGGGTGGGTCATAGTATTTCACCAAAACCCAAATACACACTCACACACACAGAAAGACAAAAATAAGTGACTGTTTACACAGTGAATATTCAGCGTTGGGCTTAGGAAACTAAATCTGGGCCTTAATAACTGCAGGATTTGGGGTGAGGCCATAGAACCAAAACCTGGACTTAAACCTTCCTTATTTTAGGATTTCTGACAAGGATAATCCCTAGTTAGGTCACACCAAATCCTTTATGAGCTTTGGTTCTTGTTCAATGGATTATTCCTAAATTCAATTAAAATAACAACAAACCCTGGCCGAAGGATTTTATCCATGTGTACATTTTTAAGTAACCCCATTTCAATCAGAACGTGACGGCTTGCAGGAACTGGCTCCCAAGAACAGTGAGAGCAGCCTGCAACGTGCTCTGTATTGCAGTCCTTACGAAGCTTCAGGTCTAGGTTCAGGCTTATTATTTGAAACTAAATACGGACATTTATAAGCATTTCAACCTTTCTTTAGGGCTTTGGACCAGTTTGCAAGAAGCAACTAACTACTTATAAATATTTTCATGTCATTGTAGAATGTAGAACTCACCTGCACACCACCATCGCTGGGGGCGAGCTAGCACCTCTTGCAATGATGGCCATGTTTTGCTAATGCCATCTGGCTTGAGAGACTCCTTGTAGTGAATGCTCTCCTGAAGGTGGGCCCAGAAATCTCACCTGCAGGAGAGCTGAAAACTCACTGTCTGGCATTTCAGGTTAAGGTCAGGGCCAGTGTGCTCTTCCATTCCACTCCCTCCTCCCCCCAAAACTCCAGGCTAATGACAACTGATACAGCTTTGGTACTGCACAACTATATGCCAAAAGGTTGCCTGAGAGAAGGCAGATCTGCACCAAACTCCTGCCACGGATGGGGCAGAATGAGGGTCTCCACAGAAGGAGACACCAAAATAATCTCCAAGGAAACCCACAGGACTGGGTCTCCCAGGCAAGGTCAGCAAGATCCTCTGTGTTTTGGGACTCGAGGCAGGTATCAGACCATAAGTAGCTCAACAACATCCACATCTGGGTGGATACAGATGTACCCAAAGTTGAGGCCATGCCAGTTCACACAGCAAGACCATTTACAACCACGTTTTTATGCAGGCATGCAAAACAGCAGTAGCGTACCCAAGTCCTTTTGCTGGTCCTGTCACTAAAAGCTAACACAAAGAGGATGTGACAGGTCACCAGAAAATCTTACCAGTTGACTGTCATACTGCAACCATGTGACTGATGGCCATATGAAAAGCAAATTTGTTTCAGTTTTCTGTGCAATGGTCAATTTTACACATTCTATAGTGTAATATTTAATGTACATTACATAGCCTTATATGCACATACTATAATTATGGAGTATAATACTTAGGATTATGGAAGATCCTACCTAAACTCAGATTACATGCCTGGGGAACTTTTAGAAAAGATGAGTGAAAAAAAACAACCCCAAAGATGGTATATGATCTATTGGAATTTTGTCCACTAGCATAGCACAAAAGATTGACGTTGTCAATGAGCCTTTCGAGACAGGCATCTAATTCCTATAAATACATTTTCACTGAATTCTAGAAGGCAGCTGGCTTCACCTCTGCAGAAATTCTAAATTTTCCTAATTAACTTGTAAAACAAAAATTTTGTGCCGGTTATATACCTTCAGCAGGTTTCTGTTCAATTATTTTCAAGATCTGTAAAAAGCCACCATAGAAGGACTTTTAAAAAATCAAATAGCAGCAACACAGTCCCATCTAGGGGAAGAGAACTGCTTTTCTATAACTCTTTCTTTTTCCTCCCACACTGGACAATACTGGCGGGTTGAGATTTAACCAGAGATGGGCTCCTTTTACAAGATTGCTTATATAAAGCAAAGATAACACCAGCTGGGTTCATTTGAACGAGGACATCTTGGGAAGAGCTGACACCACAGCTGTTGGAATAAGACCGGAATGAAAATCTGAAATACTTAGCCCTTTCCTGTCTCGTAAGTATAATACTTAATTTCTTGTAGCATGCATAGGATTATAATTAGAAGGAATTGTCACTGAAATGTACTGTATGAGCCTTTTATAAATATAAATTTTTAAATACAGACTGAGTTTAAATGTTGAAACTGATTGTTTTTGTTGGAAATACTTAATTACGGAAGATTTCTCTTTCTTTACCTAAATGATATTTGTTACTTCTGACAGTCTGCTCAGTAATATGTATATGAGGGCAGACACTGAGGAGCGTCTATGAAGGGAAAATATGAGAACTCCAGTCCCAATCCCACAGGCTGTACATGCTTCTCCCTGTGGGAAACAGCTTGAAGGTTTGAGGCCTGAAGTGGAAATGTAAATTCCTGCTATGTATGTTTTCCTAAAAACTCAACACTTAGTAGTAAAGGAGAAAATGTGTAATTTGCCAAAAATGAGCTACGTGAAGTTAAGCTTATATACATCAGGATAGCCATCACAACAGAGAATAGTTTCAGCATTAGATTTATAAGCACAATATGTATGTTATTGCATCATATTTCTTCTAGTAATTTCTATTCCTTCTTTTTTCAGATCCCATTGTTTCAGTTTCATTTGGTTATACTAACACTTTAGCTTTAGACTCCCTATAAGAACAAAGAAAAACTAGAATAATGAAAAGCCACTACTAAAATGAAATAGTAAAATTGCCACAATAGTGACCCAGCAATAATAATGGTCTTGGAAATATTTATCCTGTAGATGCAATTAAGTTGGGTGGCAGAATATCAGTCATGCTATTTGGTTCTCTCTGCAAGAAGAACGTGTTTAACAGTAGATACATTTTCAGGTCTGCAGCCAATGCATTGTTTTTATTTCCAATTTTAAAGACAATTTCAGCTTTTATTCCCTGTGTCCTCAGATCATTGCAAGAAATGGTGACTCTTACTATTTATTTGCTGGTCATCTTGGCTCAAGCTCTTGCAGGGCCTTGCAGTCCAAATAAAGCAGGTAAAATAACTTAAGTCTCCTAAGATCTTCTCTTGTAATTAAGCTGCCAAAGGGTTTTTTTCTATTTAAAAGTGGAAAGCTTTTTCTTCAGAATGCTAAACTGTGGATTCTGGAGAGCTAATCCTTACATTTATTTTATTGATCTGCTTTCAGCTAGCACAGTAAAGCGTATACCACTAAAGTCCTAGCCCCACAGAGAATTAGGCATATGCTTAACTCTGTGCAGTAATCATAGTGCAATAAAGTTAAGCACAAGCAGAATTCAGGCATAAAATGGCAAAGAAAACAACACCAATTAGAAATTATCTGCACAGGCTAGATGCAGCAGATCTTTGCTGTCCAAGCTGGGCTTTCATCCCACTGACTGCCATCAGATGACTAATGGTGAATGAATGCGCTGGGCTGAACTCCTGAGTCACATTGCTATGTTAAACAAGAAAAAAACCAAAATCATTGAAGCTAAAGCTCTAATTTCACCCTGTTTTCTGCCTAGAAATTCAAATGATCTGGTGCCAGGCAGACCTGTAATGTAGAATTCACTACAATTAAGAAATGTGCTTCAGAAATGTGTTGGAATACGCCTCAGTATAGAGTGTTCTGTGTGTGTGTGACTGGTGTCAGACTAGTGTCAGTAATTTCATCGTATATCTTACATATTTGACCCTCTAGCCCTTTATTTCAGTACCTTCATTTACAGAAGCAGTTTCTCTGAACTGCAGGAATGTTCATAGCTGTAAAGTCACCAGAGTTACTAATGTGACCATCATCACAAGCTGAATCAGTCTGCATGTGCTGAAGGTTTGCTGACCAGCAAGGACCAAGTTAAGGTCCCTAGTTGTCTTTCCCCAAGTATTCCCTAACAGACATGGAAAGGCTGCAAAATGAGGCTTTTATGATAAAAATGAGAGTGTCAAGGGCTTTAAAAGAAATAACTGAGTAGTTCCAGGCAAAGTGTCTTTTTTTCTGACTGTAATAATTGGAAGTCTTTCTCAATTTTCAGGTCACTAATGGCTAGTCAATATTTGCCCTTTATATTCCCATCAGACATTCAAATTCACACTGCCTGATTCTCTTTGAAAAATGTCCAATTCCGCTATCACAAAGCATTAAGTCTGTAAGTTATGATGTTCAATATTCATGGTTGTATTAGCAATCACCATGTTTGGAAACATATTGCACTACTATTAACCATTGCTGTTAACAGGGCTAGGATTTCAGTTCATTGACTATTGCTAGTAACAGGGCTAGGCTTTTCAGTTCATGTATTGCCATTAACAGGGCTAGGTTTTTTGGTTCATTTTCAGACCTTAGCTTTTAACTTGAGAATTGTAAAAGTTCAGTTTGCGCTGGCACTGCAATGCTAGTGCCAGGAAAGAAAGGGCAGAAGATCTATTGTGGCCTGGATCTAACACTGCTACAAAAAGGTGCAGGTCTACCAAAGCCTAATAAACAACTTCACCAATATTATTTTACAAACTCGGTGGCGTTACAGAAGCCAGTTCTGCAGCATAAGCTAATCTGACAGATTTCAGTGCACCCATTTTTCACTTCAGGTTTCTCAGCAGTGTCTCTGCTCCTCCATCAGCTATTCGAGAAAGATAAAAAAATTTACATGAAGTTCTGCATTGATTAGAAGGCAAAGGCCAAACTCTTCCAAAGAGGGCAGAATTTAAGAACCCAAAGGTCAGTTTTGTGTTACAAAAGCTGCTCATGTCAGGGGATCTTCCAGCACACACCCCTGCTCATAGAAGTTTAATCCCAATGGGAAGGTGTGCAGACCCAGCTCTTTGAAAGAAAACCACCACTGAATATCACTCTAGGTGCATTATTTTCCTTTCAGATGTAATTCTGGTATACTGCTATCCTAAAACCATCATTACCAGAATTCCGGAGTGTCCTTATGGATGGGAGGTTAATCAACTGGCACTTGGAGGCATTTGCTACAATGGCATCCATGATTCAGGATATTACCAATTCACAATCCCAGACCTGTCACCTAAAAACAAATCATACTGTGGGACACAGTCAGAGGTAAGACTATCAAGGTCAACATTTCTGAGCTGGACTCAGAAATCAGCTGGGCTCACTTGAGAGAGCCCTGTTTGCTTCAGCCTGGAGTAGGCTTTAAGCACTGATGGAAGGAGGAGGCAAACTCCAATATCAGGTAGGGAAGAATCAAATAGTTGTGCTTTGCATCTACAGGCAAAGTACTCACACGCTTAGTGATATTAATCTGTGTGTTAGTCACCCATTTGCACCTGTATTACACAAGAACCTATATATAGTAAGGCATATGTATAGGCAGCACGGCATATGAAGAGCTAGAAAACCATGTTTCCTTAGGGATGGTGTTTTGTCACCAGATAGTCTTCATGTTTCAAAGTATGAAGTTGTTCCTGATACCTCAAAGACTCAGTACTGCCTACACTTCTCTGTCTCACCATCCACAGTTCAAGAACCCCATTTATCACTTCTACAACTCCATCGTCTCCAATGACTCCTCAGTGATTGTGAAGAGCCAGCCTGTGAATTACTCATTCTCCTGCACATACAACGCCAACTACCTGGTGAACCAGGCTGCCTTTGATCAAAGGTACGTCCTCTTCTGCAAGTGCATCTCACCCTGTCTTCTGCACCACATCTCACTCACACAGAAACTTTGTGTCCCCAGGGTGGCCACCATCCATGTGAAGAATGGGAGCTCCGGCTCATTTGAAAGTCAGTTGTCCCTTAACTTCTACTCTGTAAGTGCTCTTTGCCACCCAGCTTTTTCACATTTACCTTCCATAGGCTTCAGGCTAAGAACTGGGGAAAAAGGGCTTCTACTCCCGACTTTGAAGTGTCACAGAGCACATTACTAGCCTGGAACAGATAATTACAGTGGGGTTTGTAGGTGTTCTTCTTTCTGCTGATTAAACAGGGAACAGAGCAGACATATGCCAACTGTTTTTTTAAATCTCTCCAAATCAAGCAGATTCTTCTGCTGAGAGAGACATTTCTAGCATGTTGATCTGTTTTATAAGAAAAAGGAAAATTTGTTTGTAGTCCCACTCAAAGAGCAGCATGCATCTTTAGACACCACTGCTACCACCTAGTCTCTATAGACACAGCAGAGCTCCATGCATTTCTCTTGCAGTTTGCTTCCTGGTCCTCTCACCTGACAGATATTCCATGTTGCCCAGAGATCTTTAGATCATACTGGAATTTTGCCTGCTACAAAATATTGTCCCTGGATATCAGGCTGATCTTTTCAAAGATCCCTCTCCTTCCCACAGCTCTGCTGTGCTGCAGGAGCAGCCAGCTCCGGATCCTGGAGTCTTCTTTCCACCAAAGCACAATTGAAAGCACCAAAGCAGCCTCTGTATTTTAGAACAGCTAGAAAAAAGCACAGCTAATAACATACAGTGTTACATTCATAGGTCAGGTAGAGGGAGTATTTACCACAAGGTGGAATGATGGAAATCTCTTCCCCCACACTCTGCATTTTGGGCACCAATTGATCACTAACCATTTTGTCAAGCTTTGGGTGCCACATGAAAACCCATGTGGTCTTTTTTTTTTGATACACAGCACACCGGTAGTACATACTGGCAAGGTCCCAGGAGGTACCACACTGCTCCTGTCAGCTCCTGACAGAACGCCTGCAAAAACAAATGACAGACAGTGAGCAATAGATCTCTGGGACTTTAATGTTTTGCCAAATTACTGTTTTGTTCTAATGGCTGCGGGGCTCCCAGGAGTCAAGAAGTGTCTGAACTGTACCAATACATTTTCCCACTGAGCACAAGTACAGAACAAGCTCAGAAAGCTAATCGACCACTCCTTTGTTATTTTGTTCACGTTTTCACTGGGGAGAAAAGGGTAATTTCAGTGAAATGTTCTTTTTGGTTTTCTGGCAAAATGAAAATAAAAGATTTATTTTGCCTTGCTATGCATCTCTGCTGCTGCCTGACACAACCCTCTGCCTCTGGTGGGCTATACTTCCAGGTGCTTCATGTGCCAGTTTCCTCATCCAGAAGTAGCGCCCAAGCTGCAGGGTAACCCAGTGGAAACACTTCAGTCTCACCTGCTCTTTAGTCTGTGACACACCATTAACAGCAAAGGACCGTGATGCAGCATGAGGGGCTGAAGCCTGCACGGAAATCAGACCTTCAGCACTGAAACCTGTTGTGAAGAAAAGCAAGATAGTACCCTAGAGCAGAGTAGAGCAATAGAGTTTGGAAAAAGAAGCACTATACCAGGTTCAACTCATTTTAGCACAAGGACTCATATGAGTTTCGTGACAGCACTTCTGCAAGTTCTCTCCTTTGGGAGAAATCTTTGGTTAAATGAGAATTTCTCAGCGCGCTTAGCAGCCATGGATCACTAATCTAAACACTGCCTTGAGCCTTAGCTTCAGTGCATCCAGTCCACCAGATGTTGCAGTGGGAATACTGTAGTGCCTCACAGCCACCTCGCTGTGTAGGCGAGGAAAGGTACATATGAAAATCAGTACCAGGGAACTGAGCAAGCACAGCAGGGAAAGATAGTCCAACAGCTTCAGAACTACATATACCTGAATCCTGCTGTGTAGATTTAACTAAGTAAAGCAATGCTATGACTAAATCTGTTACTCTTTATATAGTTCTGGTAGTAGCTTTGTTGTGATCTTATACAACAAAAACCAGCAGGATTTGAGGTATATACTTCAGTGTAGTTGTAACCAGACATTTCCACCTGAGTATCACACGCTACACTGCTCCGAGAAGGCTGGCTTTTTTGTGGATGAATGACTGTAGCTGGCAGAGCTCCCCCTGCACACCCGTGTGCCCTCAGCTCTCACCATGCTGGCCGCCACAAGCACAAATCACGGAGTGCTGAACCTTTGCATATGGGCACATGATTTCTGCTTGAATGCATTCCTTCTCCCTGACATGTGGCCATCTCCCAAAATGCCATTCCCATTCCATACAGTCGTCTCCGGTCTCTCACTCCCATTAGCTTCCACCTCCACTTCTGGTATACCAGAATCAGCTCGCTTCCTACCCATGCTGTGATATAACACATACCACAACCCAAACAGCATCAAATTCTGTCATTTATTATCATTATAAGCCAAATATTAACAAAATGATTGTTAAACACCATCTCAGGCTTGCAATAGTCCTACTACTAGGTGTAGAGTTTGAAGCTTGCAGCTAATAAGAGCCCAAACTTCTGGCGTCCATCTCTCCAGAGCTGTCTGAAGTTGCCACATGCCTTTGCTTTGCGCGTTACTAGTAACATATGATGCCTTTTTCTTTGTCTTTCAAAGAATGCCAAGTTTTCCAGTATAAAAGAAGCCCCTTTCGTCGTTGAAACATCAGAAATCGGTTCTGACATATTTGCTGGAGTGGAAGCTAAGGGCTTAAGTGACAGGTAGGCAAGGGAAGGAGTAATAATTAATAAACTGGCAGCTGGGACATTCCTTGTTAATTTGGGCTTTGTATCTCCCCAGATTCAAAGTTGTTCTCAACAACTGCTGGGCAACTCCCTCCTCGGAGTATTTCTACCAGATCCACTGGCCTCTGATCACCAAGGGGTAGGTGCTGGTGGGACCTGGGGGCGCACCTCTGCCCAGCCCAGCCCCGCGGACAGCAGAAAGCCGCAGGCTGGGGATGAGGGGGTAAAGGAGAAGCTGGCCCACAGCAGGGCAAAGGTACTCATCAGACTGCAACCTCAGGAGATGTTTCACTGAAGCCATGGGGACTGACACTGCTTCTCCATATCCCACACAGGTGTGCCACAGACAGCTCCATCCTCGTGCACGAGAACGGGAAAACGAACCGGGCAACGTTCCAGTTCAATGCTTTCCGTTTCCGTAACATCCCCAAGCTGTCCAAGGTCTGGCTGCACTGCGAGACGCACGTCTGTGACAGCGAGAAGTTCTCCTGCCCGGTGGTAAGGCCTCCCTCCCAGAGACACACACGGTGCTAAGTTTATTCAGAGGATGTCGAGACCCTCCTGAGTGCATGTCAGGTGCAGAGCCAGCGCCAGGGCTTTCAGCAGATGGAGCCACCGCAATGCATGAACCCGAGTGGTCAGCCGTGCACCCCGACCCCTGTCATGCCACAGGCACTGCACACAACATTGGGCAACTTGTTCAAACGTATTGAGAAATAAGGCAGCCATTGAAAAACTCAGTTCTTGTCGATATCCCAGACTACAGTCCTGTCTGATAAACAGCTACAGTTAAACACAAGCCTGAAAAAAGGGAGAAAGTAGAGTTTTTTCCATTTTACCAAATACCTCGGTGCCAAGGGCATCCTGGGGGCCGCGGGAGAACCTGGCTCAAAGCTCACCGCTAATCAAACGAAACCTCCCAGTCCCCCTTCCCAGGGAATGTCCTCTCTGCTATCCTGCAGTAACTTACTGCCCTTGCAGCCATCCTGTTCTGCATTAAATATATCAGTTACCACTGGAGCAGGGACTGAGGTCAAAGAGTAGGTCCCTGTGACCTTAGGTGGGAAGGGGGTGGGGGGCTATACAGGCACGTTATTTAGCATGGGCAGGTGTGCACTGCTTGTGCCAACTGATGCAAGGGTGAGGGTTACCAAAGTGTCTTTCTTTAAAGACTTCTTTCTCTCCGCCTCCTTCACTAAGTCAGGGCTTCACTATTCTTTTTCTCGTGCAATGACTGTATCATTGTTGTAACATGAAGTCAAACTTTATTTAACCTGAAATGAAAGCCCAAAAATATTCCTTGGCCAACGTACTGTTGTTTCAACAACAAATATTTCTTGCTGGAGAAGAGAAAACGTCACTCCTAGTGAAACCAGCTTTGCTTTCTAAACCCTGTCTCAGTCCAGGAGCCAAATTAAGATAGCAGTTTATTACCCAGCCTCAGTGCTAACCAGAGGGCACCGATTTGTGCAAAACTTGCAGGTTTGACAAAAATGCATTGTTAGAAATCCTAAGTTTCAAAGACAAAAGAAAAAACTCTGGGCTTAGATTTTGTTCTTGTTTTTTAAAGATTTCTTCAACCTTTTATCCAGCCACAGACCAGGGTTAAAAGAAAACATAAAACCAGTACTCCATATCTGCCTTTCTGACAGTACTGCCAAACATCTGCATCATCCTTTCAGGCACAGGGTGGAATTCCCTCCTCACCCTCCCGCACAGCATAATTGCTCCATCAGGCTAACATCCCTTGAGTCCACTTCCAACCCAAAAATGCAGCTGGTGATCTGCTGCAATTAAGGTTGAACCAAGCTGGGGGTCTCTGCTTACAAGCAACTCATGACCAGAATTACCACATGCTGGGTTTATGAAAAAAAAAAAAAACCCAAAAAATGTCCACAGCTGGGGATCTGCAAAGGTCAGGGGACACACAAGGACCTTTAATCTGTAGAGCACTGTCTCCAATACAGACCTTATCAGCTGTGACAGGCATCATTAGTGCTGGACATGAGATGATCTATACGGAAGGGATTTGGTGCTTCCTGTGTCTACCCAATGGGCAACAATTATAATTAACAATAAACAACAACAGAAGACTTCACAGAGGCCACAGGTTAAATAGATGGAGCTCAGCTGTCCCCTTCCTTCTTGACAGGAGTTTTGTTTAAGGCAGGGTGGAAAGGGCAGCCCAGGAGGACTTGTGACTAGCAAGCAGCCACCCGTCTGGGCTCCTGCCATCTCACAGCTGAAAAGAGTGCTTACACTGACAGTCACTCCAAGGGCTGTGGCACACCAAAATGCTCAGAAAATGTACTGTAAAGACTCTCCTTAAATCTCTCCTGCACCAAAAAAACCCAGTAATTACAGGGGGGGAAAAAAAAATCCCTAGAAAATATGCAGCACTATTTACACAGATTTCATTTCCTTGGTTGGAAACATGAGAATTTGGTTTGGATATTTTTATTATTTTAATTTTTTTTTGTATACATGGCTTTCTCTCTGATCTCTTCAGACCTGTGACAAACGAAAACAACGCATGGAACAAACTGGAGGTGTTTTAGTGGCGGAGATTGCTGTACGCAGTAAGTGACTGGGTTTCTGGGGTGTTTCTCCCTTTGGGAAGCAATGAAGCTGGGAGCCACCCGTGGCTCGCAGCACAGGAGCAAGCAGAGGGAACCCAAAGCCTCTGCCAGACCCTTTCCCCCATGGCAGCAGGAGTCCTGAACCGCAGTTGGTCTCCTCCAGGCTCTGGCAGCAGAGCTCAGTGAAATTCCCCTCATTCACAAAGTGAGTCAAGGCACCCACTTGGCATTAACGATAAATGGCCAAACCAGTGACACGCCGAGTGAGCAACGTCAACCCTGCTCACCTGCGCCTGACCTCAGCAACAGCCCAGACAAGCTCCGATAGATTGCCCGGGAGTGGGAGAGAGGTCAGGCTTAGGAGCAGCGGGAAAGCTTTTCTTTGCCCTGTGGGTTGGTACTTCGGCATACCCGCAACTCTGGTAGGTTAACCCTTCATGCCTATCCCTCCTGATACACAAACTGAACTGCCACCAGGTTTCCCCATGGTAAAACAACCCCTGGTTCCTCTAACTGCTGCCTCCTGGAGGCACCAGAAGTTTCTCCAGGGGCTGGTTTAGTTCTGCAGATCCAGTATATCTTTTGAAACGGGTCCTTGGAACAAGGTATGCCCAAATCACATTTTCACCAGAGCCCTTTATGCTAGTTTATCAACTACATCCACATCAACCTGAAGGCTAATTTAAAATTACAAATATGTGTAAAGCAGCATTACTGCAATCCACCAGTAAAAACCCATTAATTTTAGAAGATAACTGAGGAGCCTTTTATAAATTCAGACAGTATGGCCAAGAGGAAGAAATACCCAGTATTTCAAAATGTGCAAATGTTATCTGTTCTGCTTTTACAAAGAATGCTGGTGCACTTTGCCCTATTTTAAACATGCCATCCCAGTGTTATCTTTTTCTCTTATTTTATACAGGCAAAGGTTTATCCAGATTTTACACACTCTCAGGTAAACAGCAAAGTACGACAATGAAAATACCAAACCCAAATGTGGATTTTGAGTGGCTCTGCCAACATAAAACCCATAGCTCAAAGAAACAGGTGAAAAAATTAGTAAATTTGGCATGAAGGGAAATATTTCAAAATCAAATTTTATTTCTCAATGTTATATGCTTTGTCTTCCCCCTTTTGGCACACCCCTCCCTCTGGACAATAACTCATACCAATAACTGCCAACACTGAACATTACTTTCTCTTATTTTCACACCCTCTTCCCCAAAAGGAACAAGCATTTTTCACTGGGTTAACAAAAATATCTGAAAGCATTTTTATTTGAAAAGGGTTTGAAAAAGGCCTTTCAAAGCCTATTTGTTAAAACTTGAAATGGTGACAGAGCCACATTTCGGGCATACAGTTGCATTGAGGTGGGTGGGAAGACAACGTGAAAGGCAGCTGGCAGGGAAGTACTCACACTGAATCTGTGTTTTTCTTGCAGATATCATCTTCCACCTACTCTTTGTGACTGGATTTTGTGCTGTTTTATTATAAACGGCAACCCAGCTGTGTTTCTTAACTTTTCCCAATCCTGTTTGGACCTGGACTTCTTTACTGAAGATGTTTATTTTACAGAGGAAAAAATGAAAGTCACAAAAAATCCTTGTGCACCATTTTACCAGCTAAATAAAACATTCCATGAGCTTTGTGCCTCAAATACTGGAGAATCCCAAAACAGATTTACCTCTCCCCAGCCTCTGCAGGCATTTTAAACTAGTGAAAACCCAAGGGTTATGTATTCTACCCATGCCTCCTTTTAAAGAGGTGTGATGCCAACAGTGCTTGTTTCTAGAAGGAACACAGGGATATGCATTTTTCAACACCAAATTTACCTTCAGGGTCCCCCTTCCTATCAGTCTCAGTGTGGTACCAAACTCCCCTCCAGGCCTGGTCTTGCGAGATCCTAGCTTGATCTGTGAAGCCTTTGAACAAGATGAAAACCAACCTAACATGTCAAGGATCAGAGAAAAGGATGCGTTTTATCTAGCAGTAGTTAGAAGGTCCTCAGAATTAATTACCTGACATTTCTTCCCTGCGCCTCAGCATTGCCAGTATCGATTGGTTGGGTTACATAGAGTATGACACATGCTGCAGTAGGTACAACACTGTTATGAGTAGGATGTCTTGCTGAGTGGGCAGGCTCAGTGCTGTATAGCTGCATGGTGTGGATGCAAATTAAGCACACCTGAGGTTGGAAAACAAGCTAATGAGCTTTACGCTTCCTTGAAGACATAGCTGGTGTCAAATACAACAGGGTCCAAGTGTTAGCTCTGCACCTGAGTAACATCAGTTCTTAAACAGCAAGAAGAAATTGCTAGAAAGGGAGACCATGATTTCTGAAGAGCAAGAAATATCAGGACATGAAACAATTTCCCAGCAAGAGCGATGGTAGGTTCCTTCCAGTAATTACTAAACCAATGTTGAACAAAACTCTTGAAAGTGTAAGAAACATTCCTAGGCCTTTTCCATGAAACTTCCAGGATCCTATATGTGAAAGGGAGAATAACTACAGCTGTTACATCTCCTATTAATGAACACAGTGGGTGTACCTGTGTCTGTACATACTGCAGCATAAGCACATTATAGAATGTTTTTGTTTGTAGAGAGGAAACCTCCTGAATAATTCTATTAAATTAAGGATTTTGAGCTCCCTGTTCTTTTTGAAACCTCATTGTTATGACAGTAATGCATAGCTAGAACATGCATACATTACAGCCACATTTTTCAAATACACACAGATCCCCCTTACTATGGACTCTGTTTGCTCCTCTAGGTGTAATCTCAGTCCGTGTGTATTTATAAGTAACTAAGAAAAATAAAGCTGTTTAGAAGCTGAATTATAGCTGACAGCATCCAGCCTGACAGCCTGCTGAAAACCCGTCCGTTGTGGCGGCACGCATTTAGCCGTCACACACAACAGAGGGCACTCTCTTGACAGGATTGTCTGGGTTAGACAGACCCGAGTTAGAAGATCATAGAATAGACTCATGGAATCATTTAGGTTGCAAAAGACCTTTAAGATCATCGAGTCCAACTGTTAACCCAGGATTGCCAAGTTACCACTAAGCCATGTCCCTAAGCACCACACCTACACGTCTTTTAAACACTTCCAGGGGTGGTGATTCCACTGCCTCCCTGGGCAGCCTGTTCCAATGCTTGACCACCCTTTCAGCGAAGAATTTTTTCCTAATATCCAACCTAAACCTCCCCTGGCATAACTTGAGGCTGTTTCTTCTTGTCCTATTGCCGGTTATCTGGGAGAAGAGACCGACAGC
>JAVJGI010000065.1:19564635-19579674 GCA_035590275.1 Ibycter americanus | reverse complement strand
TCACACCAAACCCAAAACACAGCACTGCACCAGGTACTAAGAAGAAAATTAACTCTATCCCAGCTGAAACCAGGACAAGGTTTTACCTCACGCTTGCGATAGGTGTGCCACCGTGCCTCGGCGGGTGGCAGTCCTCACCCCGCGAGGTCCCCGGACCTCCACCCTCAGCTCACAACCAGCCGCACTCCGGCTCTTTAACTGTGTGAAGGCCAATAATGCAGTTTCAGCTTCTGAGTATACGGCCTATCCTGAAAGCAATCACAGCACTCAGGAATTTCATGGACATAACAGCTATTGCTTCAGTGTGGTTGATCCCACTGCAGACAAGTAGGCTGCTAGCCACCATATAAGCATCACCAGTGGTTTCCACCTTTAGCAACAAAACCAGCACACCTATTTTTATTGCCTATCCTAGAGGTGGGGTGCCGGGTGCAAATAAATCTGAACCTTCAATCCTGCAGTGACTGTTCACCAAAGCGTAAAGAAAAGTGTTGGGAAGAAACCTAAAAATGTTTTGAAGTTACTGTATCAATTAACTGGACTAAACTGAAATGTTATTCAGGTCTTTTTCATAGGAGGCATTTTGAACCACTTCACAACTTTCTTTGGCAAATAGGGAAACAAGTTTCCTACTCACAGCCATTAACAGATTATGAAAACACATTTGCTGCTAGCCTGCCTACCAAGTTATTCTAGCAGAGGTCCCTCTCCAAGGCCAGCAAAAGAATCACAACGAAAGAGTTGCTATTCCATGGCTGTTTGCTGATAGCCAGAAAGTGCCAAACACCATGTGTTTTAAGGATGTTATAGAAGAGGCTGTACAGGTCACTCAGGAGGCTGACCACTTGAAGAGGGATGCTGAGATAATGCAAGTTGCAGCTCCACCAAGCAATGAGCCGCTCTCTCAAGTGAAGCTGGAAAGGAGGTGGAAAAGGGATGGTTTCTTCTGTGACCACTGTTTCTTGTTCTCCATTTCCTTCATTTGCCGTGATTTGTTTTGGAAATAGGCAGAAGTTACTGAAAGCATTTTCCAAAACTTCACTAGAAATCAATGAAAGCAATGCATGGAGATCACTGCCCATCATGCTGACCGATACTGCTTTCCTGTTTCTTCCCCTGCTTCTGATACTCCTTTGCATCCTCCACTGGCTTTTGTTTCTTAATTTCAAGCATGTTAGAGCAACACTTTGGTTAGCCACACATTTGTACAGTGTCAGTCAAAAAAAACACGCAACCTTGGTAACAAGGGATCATCTACCTTCCTTTTCTCTACCACCAACTGCACCAGTCCCTCCAAATGATCAACGTATTTTTCCAGTTTGCTCACCATGTTTTCCAAGATCCTAATGTGGCTACTGGGGCACATACAAGGAGGTCGCATTTGTTTATCATCTGGAGCCAAGCAACACAGCATATAGTGTATAGTTTCAGATTCCAATAGTTTCCTCCTAGTGGCTGGATTTCAAGGCAAGGGAGGGAACGACTTGTCTGTTCCATATTCCAGGCCTTTTCATGGATGCCGTAATTTGATCATGCTTGGGTCCTCCTACCATGTCTCTGCAGAATCTACATACACTGCTAATTACGTAGTCATTTCTCATACTATTTTCAAACGGTAGCTTGCTGAAGGAAGAAATAATTTTGAAAGAATATAATTTTCCTGTCTGGTATAATGTAACACTGGCCTCACTGGAGCAGAATAAATGTTCATCTAATTCAAAAGCCTCCCTCTGACAGTAACAGCCAGCAGCTGCTTACAGAAAGTGCAAAAGCCACAGAACATATACATGTGAATCTCAGGGTCCCCTGTAAGAACCATTGTAAACTATAGCTACCTTGCAAGACACAAAGAGTAACAGAGTTTACTGTCAGTGATAGGATCTCCATCTGGCATCAGAAATCCAATAAGGGAATTACTAGTAAGCTTAGGTAAATTCTATAATCTTGTAGAATATTTATCAAAAGGTCAAAATCCTTACAAGCCTTCAAACATGAAAGGTGACATCTTTAGTAAGTAGACAGACACATTACTCTGTCTGTACTCATCTCAGGTGTTCCATGTTTCCATGCAAATACTGTAAACGTAGCTCCTTCAGGATGTAAGTACGCACTTCCAAAAAGGATTGTATTAAAACATAGTTCAAAACAAGCAATATAACAATCTGGCAACACTGGCTTCAGAAGTCCTTGCTACCTCTCTTCTCCATCCAGCAAATTTTCCCTCCTGGAGGGGATCCTGCTTCCCACCAGCCTACACAGTATTGTGGTTCTGCTATAGCTACGTGACATTGCCCCATCTACCTTCAGACGTCCGCCAGTGACTCAGGCCACAGGCTGATCTCGGTGCTGATGCCAAAATCCAGGCAAGTGGTACCTAAGAACAGACTGAGACCCAGCTCACAGGCCCAGACCTGATTTAGTTGCACAAACAGAATGAAAAGAACAAGTAGGAAACTCAAATGCTAGGAAGGATAAAGCAGTGCCAACGGACTGCTGTAGAAGTCTGAAGAATAACTTTACATGTCCTTTAGCCTAAGACAGATTACAAAAAAAAAAAAAAAAAAAAAAGACGGACAGGAGAAGGAAAAATGGAACAGTTGTGAGAAGAAGCTCTAGAAAAAGTGAACTTTACACCCCAACAACAAGAATTGACCATCAAACAAGGGAAAACTGGTTCAGGTAATCACAGGGGAACCACCAGGCTAGATACTATGTCTGTTCAATGACAAGATAACAATTCTCTTGCTATAGTTCTGCTGTTGCACCTCTCTATATATGATCAGGTATTAAAAGCAACACCATGCCCCAGGGCACTGTAACTCAGACACCATGCATATATCCATGCCCAGGTTTCCATCCTAAGAGTGAAATAAGATCCTCATTCCTTTGTAATTTTCACCTCAAGGTTGGGCATCATTTACCGAGAAGCTGCCCAGTTGTTGGCATTTCTGAACATCTCACAGTTTATAAAAGTATCAGGATTAAGATTTTCTTTCAGCAATTATTTCCAGGTACAGGGAAGTGGAGCAAGGCATTATTGCAGCATAACACAATTAGTGCAGCAGCACACCATCAGCTTGCTTTGCCGTCACATAATCTTTGGCAGCACTTCAGCACCTCTGCACCATTTTGGCAGCAGAGAGCAACCATGAAACTGGTTTGACCAGTGCTCCAGGAGCCTGCGAGGTGCGGTATTACCTGGGCTCCACTGGTGCTGCCATCCTTGCCCTGGCTTTCCCAGAGAGGGTTTCAGTGGAGGGGCCCAAACTTCTGGAGATCAGCCTGAAGGACTGTCTGGTGATGATTGTGGAGTTGGACCACAGGACATCTTTGACAAGATTGGTGTAATCTCTTGACTAATTTTAAACTCGTTCACAAATCTACATGCCCTGATTTTTAGGGTTCCTAATTAATCAAGAAGGGTTCAACTTTATTTTGGTGACCAGCTCTGGAAGACATTAACTTTAGCTTAAGGCTTAATCCAGTGGCTTAGCTCCCACCTCACACGCCCCCACCCATCATTCCCCCCCCTCCCCTTTTTCTATATGTGACTGTGCACATGACAAACGACCATTAGTTAATATTTATCAAAAGTCATTGTCCTCTTTGAAAAAAGCAATGCTTTCCTCACTCCCCAAAGTACCTGACAGTTCAGTTCTTGTGGGTCTCAAACATACTCGCTTGTAACTGAAGTTTGGCAATACTCATGCAGACCAGAGAGTGGCCTGTCTTCAGGAGGAAAGCCATCTAGCCAGCTGATGGAAGCAATTTATTTTGTTGGACTGCAGGCAGATGCAGACAGCTATTTAAGCATCCATTTATACTATCTTTTTTTTTTTCATTTTTACTTTATTTTATGAATTGCAGGGGGGGACACACCAAACTGCTTTTCCATCTAAAGCTTAACAACCACAAGTTGTTAAAAATTGAATGTTTTCTTCCCCACAGAAATTTCAGGAAGTGGGAGACAAGCTACAAATACAAGAAAATATTTTGGATGGGGAAAAAAAATAATAAAAACCTGCTAAAATACAGTTCCTTCAGAGAGAATCATCTTTATTTGAGTGAAGAATACTGGTAGTGGAAATTTTCCAGCCACATATAAAGTTTGTTTTTCTAAAACATTTTCCTCTCTCCCAATTCATCAATGTACACTGAGCTAGCAATCCCTAGGAAGACAAGGCATTTAACACATTAAAGTTGTGGATGAACACAGGCAGTCTCAGCTCCTCTGTGCCTTTGCTGCATGTTGAGCTGGATGTTCTTCCATCAGTTTCTCCCATTTTTCTTCAAGAAATTCATCAAAATCCTCAAAGCAAGAGGATTCCAACCTACACAGTTTACCCTCCTCAGATTGTTCTGGTGCAGTAAGAGTAATCTGCTAATTACAGACACCCAGAGGACTGATGTTTTACTGCAAGTTGTTTTTTTTTTTAATAAATATATGATGGTAACATCTCTGCTTGTTTAAACTAGCAGGATCCAAGGCTACCTGGGGAAGAACTGCTGCTGAATGAGTTCAGGCTCCAGTTACACCAAAGCACTTCCACAAGCTATTGCATAGACAACAGAGCTACTTTCATGACTTAGTATCTCAAGCACGGTACTTTTCAGGCTGGTGAAGAAGTGGCCATACTTCTTTCTCCATCAATTGCCACCCTCTTGTGAGAAAGACCTTATGGTATCTACTGGGGGTGATATGGCTGAGATACTTGTGCTCCCTGAACACTCTTCAGGTCCCAGCAGAGCCCAGAGAAGATGTTAAAGCAGCTTGCAGGACAAGGCTTGCTTTTCTGACCCTTATACTAGCTTTTTTGCTGGTCCTTAGGAACCAAAGAGGGTTTCAGCGGGACCTGGGACAGATGGTAGAGTAACTACACCACTTTTCAAAGGTGCATTGTGCTTGTCCATGTTCAAAAGAATCAGAAAAGATATTCTAAGGGAGGCGAGAACCAAAAGCAGTCTGCTAGGACGTACAGCTCCTGTTCTCATGCCACATCTCTCCCCCCTGCTCAGCTGCCTTTCTAAATGTGTTTTCTTTCTCCAGAGCAGCTGGGCTAAAGACCTTGGTCAAGGCATGACATCCATGCTCCTATTCCCAGTTTGGGACTAAATCAGGGCACTTTTCACCAGCTACTGTAGACCTGCTGAGAGTCTTCCAGCAAGGCTGTAATTCAATGGAAAAGACCCAGGACAGACAGATCCCTGCCAAATTTCCTTAGCTTATTAGTGGAGGGGTGGACAACAGACATTCAAAAACCCTCTTCCTAGAATGCCAGGTAGGGGACAGCCTGCATACTGGCTGATGAACTGTCTGAACCACACAGGACTGGCACCAAGCCAGTAAGCAGTGATGCTGCTGCAGCTTGTCAGACAATAAAGTCATTGCGCCTTACTCAGCTTCCGCCGCCTGCCTACCCTCGAGCCGTACCTCTCCCTGACCTGACAGTCTCATAATGACTGGGAGTTAAAAGGCAAAACAAAAGGTTATTCTGAGAAGTGTTTAAGGTAACCAGGTCATTCTGTCAGAACTGCCTGGACCTAACTTGGAGGTACTGATCTCAACCCCATAGTGACAGTTAAATCAGCATATTTAGCTACCACCTCAAAATACAGCTGTAGCTGGTGTATGGTCACAAGTCCTGCAACCACCCCTCCAGCTACAATGTATGACGGGAAGCAGCCTGTTGGTTAACTCCAATTGTACACAACCAGGAGAAATCACCCCACTGAATGCTTACCATGCAAACAGATTTTATTGCAGTTTCAGATTTGCAGTAAGTACTCTTTGACCTGAGATGTCCTTCCCAACATTTAATTATATTTTTTTTTTACAGACATAGTCCCATGATTTAACATTCCCTTTACAGGCATGGCATACAGCAGGACTGCATCAGCAGGTAGGCCAAGTAAGAACATAATCAACAAACCTAAACCAAAGTGCAACAAAAACATAACAGTCTCGAAATGCTGCCCGGGTTTAGTATTTGCCAAACCTCTTTCAGTTAAAAGTACACCTCACTTTCAAAAAATACATTCCAACTTTGTCTCAGATGCAGCTGTGATTCCAGACCATAATAATTAATTGACAATCCATATCTAGAACTAGCTAGTTTATTTATTCAAGTAGGAAAGAACAAAAATATGCCATCCACTCTTACATGGAGTTTGGGATTCCTTAGTTCCCAGGGACTGAAAACCACACACACCTGCCTCAGATGCACTTTGGGTGGAGACAAACTTATTTAGGTACACAAATCTGGGGAAATCACAAACTGGGAAAAGGAGAAGGCTTAATTAGAATGTCATATTAGGCAAGTGTTGTAAACAGGGAGCACAATGTCAAATCTCTTCCTCTGAAGAAAGATAGCTGTGTTAGGGCTGTCCCTTCAAGTCTTTCCTAGCTCCCTTCCAAAAAATCTAAATACTTACTAGATTGCCCAGGAGAGCTGAGGGCGACCAGGAACACGTCCTTGTAGGCTTGGAGAAGACTACTGTTCTCAGTGCATCTTCCAGGAAGATGTCCTGAAAACCAGAAATGATGCAATTAATAACCTCAACACTTAAACCAATCAATTCCCTGGAAATGTCTAGAAATTAAGGTGTCAAGAACTTTCTACTTTCTCAGGCCCTGCCAGCGAGAGGGCTGGAGTGGCACAAGAAATTGAGAGGGGACACAGCCAGGGCACCTGACCCGAACTAACGAAAGGGACATCCCATACCGTATGGCGTCATGCTCAGTGTATAAAGCTGTGGGAAGGAGGAGGAAGGCGGGGATGTTCAGAGTGATGGCATTTGTCTTCCCAAGTCCCCGTTATGTGTGATGGAGCCCTGCCTTCCTGGCGATGGCTGAGCACCTGCCTGCCCATGGGCAGTGGTAAAGGAATTCCTTGTTTTGTTTTGCTTGTGCACATGGCTTTTGCTTTACCTATTAAACTGTTTTTACCTCAGCCCACGAGTTTTCTTGCTTTGACTCCTCTAATTCTCTCCCCCATCCCACTGTGGGGGGAGTGAGCGAGCGACTGTGTGGGACTTTGTGTGGCTGACATTAAACCATAACATAAGGTCAGTTCACTACTGGGTTGTGAGAACTTTAATGAATTAGTTTATTTGTTGATTTTCTCCTACTGACCAACAAGTACATAATAAAAAATTGTTAGACTTACTGCATTGCTGCTGACCTTAAACTGTTCGACAACAAAGACAAGCTTCCCATTTATCAGATCTGTTTAACTTCTAGCATAACTGACATCTGAAAAGCTGCAGATTAAAATAGTGATTGCAAAGGTGAGGGGGAAGTGAAGAAGCACATACAGTCATTTCCCTTCCAATTTGTCACAGAACAAACAGACCTATTGGTCAGTACTAATACTATGTGACTTGAATTTGTCACCACATAGCAAACACTTAGGTACAGAATTTGACCACAGACGTGTCCCTGAAAATCTCATTGGGCTGTAATTGAGTAGATAAACATGTATTACTTGCTGAAAATCAGCTGGCTGATGATTGGTTAAAGATCTTGTGGTGATGGAAAATGAAGCACTTTGTGGCAGCTGGAAACTGCCACCAATATTTGATCCATTAATAGTCCTGAAAGTTCACTGCCTGGAGATAACACAAGAAAGGACTGTGTTTCATGCAAGCTGACTGCCAGCTGCAGGCATCTCTTTGCTGTACAGAAAAATAATTTCTTCCAGAATATCAAACCAAATCTATCAAGAGATAGAAAAATCTCTGTGAAAAGCATTTCCTTGAGTGATGGTGGGTACTAACCTAAACCAGCACAGAAACATCTGCAAACAAGCCATCAGTGACAACTAAAGACAACAAGAAACAGTTTCATTCAGCCTGTCACCTTCTCTCTCCTCTCCTTTTGTGGAGGAAAACTCATTTTCCAAAATAAATATATTACTAAAACCCTGTAAAATATTTACTAAAACACCTTTTCTTTTCCTGGCAATGTTGCATTAAAGGCTCAGATCTCCATCAATATCTTCAAATCTGGCAGCTTCCAGTTATGCAAGACAGCATTTTCCCATTTTTAAAAAATGGAAGAGAGCATTTCTCCCTCTTTCAAAACTGTGGGACTTTTCAAGAAAAACAAAAAGTCAATGCACCATTTTTTTTCAAATTTCTGAAGAAGTTAGAATTTTCCAATGGGGAAAAGCAACGATAACAAGAACAAATTTCCCCTGCCCCACCACTGCTCAGGGAAAATATCCCAGTTTTCATGCCCAGAATTAGTGACAATAGCTCTCAAGGTCCAGCACCTGAGTCCAGGTGTAACTGCTGCGTCCAGAGCTTTCCCAAGGAAGAGGAATTATTTCTATTACTTCTGTCTAAAGGAAGGCTTTATTGCTATTGCTCCAGTGCCTGAAGAATGCGGGTGGGTGGGGAGACCACCACATTACAGTGGGCATTAACTACTCCTGATAAGCAGGGATGGTTTGAGCCCTGCACAAACAGGTGAGTCAGGCTGGCAGCAGAACAGTGTGTCCCAGACAAGCCCAGGTGGACGGGTGCAGGCTCTGTTCCTGCTCCACTCTGACAACCAGGAGCCTGGCAGGCAGGCACACCTCACCCAACACTCTTCATAGCCCCAGCCCTAGCACTGACCACCTTCCTAACCACAAACCCCCATCGCTCTGGCAATTAATAAGATGCAGTTTCTGCCTTCTCCTCTACCACTGATTCACTCTGACCTTGCCTTAAAGAGGTGGAGGAGGACAGTTTTCTACATTCTTTCTGATCTTTTGCATTGACTTTGTGCCACTTTTTCTGCAGTTCAGGAACAACAGAAAGTTGCTGTTCTGATCCGCACAGTCCTGTTGAAGTACTGAATGTGCAGTCACACAGAATCATAGAATATCTCAAGTTGGAAGGGATCCATAAGGATCAGAATGTCACACGTGGGAGTGATTTAGGTCAGAGTTTATTATATTCCTAGTTCCATACGTGAACACTCTTCTCCTCCCCTCCCCCCAGGTAAGAGCAAAATGCTTAATCTACAGTAAGTAGAGCAAAGTCCTCCTCCTGCACAGTTAGGATGCACCAAGCCAAGAGGAAAGCAGCACATGCTATCAGCATGGTCTTGGGGCCAAGTACAATGCCAGCAAGAAGTCTGTCAAAAGAGGATTTATTTATATATAATTTACCTAGCTAGACTCAATGGCCTGTCCTTGGGCTGTCTATTGCTGCAAGATAGAATTACATGTCTTTCTAAGTTAACATGACAGCAGATAATATGTATTTTAAAAATGACATAACAATGAGTTTGGATACTATGTAAGAGGCAGACCTTCAGTGATCACAGCTTCCATAAATGGTGCACTTGCAAGACACACAGAGCAGATTCCTACAGAGCTCAGATGCAGACTGCTGTGAAATGGTCCTGAGTATAGATATCCTAATTAGAGATATTCCAACAACTGGATCCAATATCAATTTAGATTCAGAGTTTTGCTCTGTGTGCATGAATTGTGTTTTTAAGCTACTGGTTATTCTAGATGGAGATCCCATTTGTCTCTGTGTCACAGTGTTAGGCACACAGTAATCCCTACTGAGTGTTCTGGCTTGTGCTATGCTACTAAAGTGTGTAACGTAATGAAGTCCATAAAATAAATTGCAAAGAAGGTGGTTGCAGTATTAGCCACAATAGCAGTGTTCAGTATTTACTAACAGCACGATACCTGAGCTGCATTCTAGCATGGAGAGGAACATTCCCTGTTGTAAAGCCTTATATGCTTTCTGCGAGAGCTAGTAAGAAATACAATCATCCTTTAATCAGCTAACAGTAAGGATGGAGTCCACACAGTTTTGGGAATGCTACAGTCTTTGGGAAACACATATGTCCTCAAAACCTGACAGCCTTTGACCAAGTGTTTATTACACCCTTGAATATTAGCCGTACAAACTAGGAAGCATTTATTCACTGTTAAAAGCCAAATATGCGCTAAGGAAATAATCACCACCTGCAACGCTATTCCATTCTATATCCCATAGTATAAGAGTCAAGTGCTGTGCATTACACTGCTTTCTTACCTCAGCACTGCACTTTCTTACTTTCCGATGTAAGAAAGGTCAAGAGTAAAATTCTGATAAAGCCAAGCTGATTTGTATTTATTTTTGCTCTCTCAATGCATTGCAAGAATACCACCGACAGATTCGACAGACAAAGAAAAACTGTATTTAAACTGAAACTTACTTCTAGCAGCAGCAGATATGAACTTGACATTTTCCCGGTAAAGGGTTGCATCTTTTGTGTTGTATCTGAGCTTAGCAGCAATGGCGACGTTGACTGATCTGCTTTTCCACAGAGGTCCACAATTCACTTGCTTTAATCCTACACAGCAACTTCAGATGAGCTTCCATGTAATGCAGCAGAGATCTAGCCACAGGACGTTTATAAAGTACTTCTGCTAACTGCTGTAGAGGGGACACAATTTTGACAGAACCATCAGAGAAGGACATTGTCCAGCTTTGCTGTCTAGTCATACATAAACATAGGGATCTTTCAGCCAGAAGGCCAAAAAAAGTACCCTAGAGACGGTGACAAGAAGATGGCCTTTTATTTTGTGTCAGAAAATAGAAGGCAAAAGTTATTCTGTAGTGCAACTCTGAATTGTTCTAGAGTCTTCACTAATCACAATTGCCATTGGCTTCTGATTTTCATGACAACAGGCAACTAACTGCTCCAGCTTCAGGCCATGCAAACTGAGGGAGAACTGAGAGGGAGTTCCTCCAGCAGAAATCCACATAACTGGCAGTCACTTAAATGCATCGTCTTAAGATGACTGGAACCAACAATCACAAGGGCTCTCTGGATGAAAGCATTATTTACTTACTCAGTTTTAAACTCTATTTTAACTCTGGGCACTGAACCTCCATTAGAAAAGTTTCAATGTCTGAAAAGCATGTGGAAACTCCCTACTGTAAAAGTGACTTCATTTAGAAAATCCTTTTCCAAATCATTGCAATTTAATAGGAAAAATCAATTTCAGACTGAAATTCTTCTTCACCGTATAGATCTATAGCATATCTACCATTTGCTATAGATCTTTGAAGCCATACTTGAGGTGAACCTGTAATCACATAAAACACACCACTAACAGACTAGAAAACCAGTTGGTAAGCAGTGTCCCATTAATACAGTGCTTTCAGGTTCGTAAGCTTGTGAGTAGGCTGGGTAAATCACTCAGGTGAACATACTGCACAAAAACAAGTTATTATTATGTGAGGGTGTAGCTGTCAGTATAAAAGATGGTTGAGTAAGCAGATTGAATAGCAAAGAGCAAGAAGTGAACAACAGTGCTAAGGAGATTACAGAAACAAGAACTGATATTCTACTGAAAGAGGTGAGTAACTTAAGAAAAAGAGATCTAAACAACAAAAAAAATGTTGCTTGCTCTGTCCATTTCTTGGGCGAAGGTGCTTAGCTGATGTTAACAGCTCCCTGTTGCCACAGAGTTAAGACTTCAATGATGTTGTTGATCTCTTCTGCTCTCTCCTATGACACAATGCATGTTTTGGTCTTTCGTAGTAAGCTCATTAAAAGATGTAGGAGACTTTTATGGTTTTATGTATGAGTAGTATCTTCTCTAGAAATTCTAGTTCCATGTACCAGTCTTGACTAACAGCTAGTATATGATCACTTGCTTTGTGCATTTGCACTTTGGGGCTGAAGATGGGAAAAAGAAAGGGGGTGAAGAAGGGACAAGAAGAAATTCTAAGTTTCTAACTTCCATGACAACTATTTTATACATGGAAACCTGTGAGGTAACGAATCAATATATACTGGTATGTATTTTTGAAGAGCATGTGGACTTACTGCAAGACTGGAAGGACGCAAATAGCACTGTAACCCACAAGAAAAGAAGGAGGATCCCAGCAACAGTACAGATGCTATTTTTTTCTAAGCAATGAAGTAGTACTAAGGAATATAACTATACCAGTGACTACATAGAACTATGTGAAGCCATCAACTACACTGCCTGGATACACCTCCCCAGACAAGCATTGTAGGTTTGGGTTTGGCTTTTTCCCCTTGTTTCTGTTGTTGTTTGGTTTTTTTAAACAGCCATGGATTGCAAAATTTGGAGATAAAGAGAATGCAAATGAGATGAAATCTAGCTGGGTGTTACAGAAGTGTTTCCTAATGTGTCTTCTTGTAAAAATTTAATCTGAAAAAAAGAATTTAAAAGCACTAGTGTGCACCACTTTTGAACAAAATAGAAGAGGAGGAAAATAAAGAAAGACTCATCATTTCCAGCACTTGGCAGAATCTCCAGAGCCCTGGATTCTCCTGCAGCTTTGTTGGGAGGCTGAAGTCAAACACCTTCTACATTAGTTCCTGCTCTACCTTTGAATATGGGACTCTCTCCTTACATTTGGTCGGCAAGGTGGGATCTGGATATACTACTCTAATATGAAATAATTAATGATATTACTTATACCAAAGGTATTACAACAATGTTTGAAATGAAGTATGGTATGTGACTGCATGTCAGGAGGAAGTCTTGCAATGACCTGCACTCCACACCATGGGCTGAAACATGAGTAAGCTTGGGATCTCAGCACTCAGAAGAGAACAAAAGGTGCTACCACAGAACAAGTCTTTTTTGTGGAGTATACACAGCATATGGAGCAGCTACTGCTTACTAGGTTCAAGCAGTTTTTAGTCTTTACAAAGTGACTGAACAGATTAATGCTGTTCACATGTTCCTCTGTTATTCAGAATTACATGCCAATACTCATGTAGTTAATGATCCATTTTTCACTGATGATGCTGATTTGACATTTATAGAATTTACAGCATTTATTGCACACTCCTGCACAGGGACAGATCGCATTATATGACAGAGACATAGGCCCTGCTTGGATACCATAATTGCCTCAAGGAAGGTTTTAAGTTGGATGTTACTAGTTATAAGCAGAGATGTGGTTTTGCAGAAATATTTTCTACCATTTGCCTTCCTATTGCATACTTCTATCAGGAAGCATCTTCTTTGGATTGCTCCATAGTGAGTCAAAATGCTGTGACTGCAGTCGTGGTAAATTCGTTCAAAGCTATGGATGGACTTTCAGAGAAGCTCAAAGCACAGTCTTGGGGCAAACCATACTATGGCAGGTGTTGTGTTTGAAAGGTTAAGAAAGGAGCAGGCTGTGTGCTGAAGAGGCGGCAACACTCAGGAGCTCAGACTGGCCTCAAAGACAGTATTGCCCCATGGTACAGAGATTAATCTTGGCAGTGCACACTGCGGTGTGGATGAAATAGCTTAAAAGAAGGTACTTGAGGCAGCATAAGCTAGTGCCTGAAGTGCCATCCCAGGATGTAAAAGACTGGGGCTGAAGTCCCAGTCTGCTTCTGACTAGTTAAAATCTATCTCAGGTTTGTACCAACTGCAGCAAATCATACTGCGAAACACCCATGCCCTGCTGGAAAGTGCCAAGACATAGCGCTTCAGCATTTCAGAAAAAATAACGCAATTCTGTTCAGCTGAAACTGTCCTCCTGCTCCTTAAGGTTTGAAAGATCCTCAAAGCAAAATAGAGCTCAGTCAGCTTTCCGAAACTGCTAGAGACAAAATCCCTTCCCAACCAGCTGTAAAGTTGGTACCTTCTAGAAATTACTTTGCAGGAAACACCCTGAACAGAAATCAGCTCCTTGTAAGAGAAAACGGTAGAGCTGACTGCAAAAAGCCTTTGGCAGCAGCCACTGAGGGCTCAAGGGCTTGGGAGAGCTGAAGAGCACTACTTGCCTGGGTTTGCTGTTAAGTGCTTTCCCTTCTGTCATTTGTCATAATTAACAGACAAACAAGCCCCCTTCCCTCCCACTTCCTAACAGAAAATACCAACTTCACAGCACAAGCAATATGCTTCAAGATCTGGCAGAGGCACAAAGCCTCATCAAAGGCAGGTCTGGCCACAAGCGGATGAGAAGTCACAGGAGCACCGCGTTAACACTGTATTAACTAACACAAAAAAACATAACACAGAGGCAGTGATCTTCAACCTCCTCCCCACTCTGAATTTCCCAGCTTGCTGTCACAAAGTCTCATGTCATTTTAGCAACTACTGGCAGGAGCGCAGGGGTGTCACTAGAATTTCAGTATTTTTTACTGAGGGAGAAAGTATGTATCATGCTCCAAGATGCATGCACTGCAGTAACTTGTGAGCTCAGAGGCGGAAGAAACATGTCAGAGGGGACAGAGCTCCCTGATAAAACCCTCCTGGCTCCTCAGAGTAATAGTCTTCCCCCAATGCATTATTGTGGAAAAGCCTGGAAAAGGAACACAGTATTTTTGCATTTGCTGGAAAGCAGCAGTCAAACTGGGTCTTACCAAGGATAAGAGATGCAAGTCTGAGTCAAGCATTAGGCAAAACCTTCTCCCATGCCAGCACTTCCCACTGAAGTTGTGAAGACACTGGTCCAAGCACTATTCTCAAACAGAAGAGCCCCAGAATCACAGGACTGGAGGGAGGGGGAAAGCAAACCACAGAAACACATACTCCACCTCAGCTGCTTTTGAACAGTCTGGTCCAAAAGGGCTGAAACATTCTCACAGTGAGCCTGACAGGTGAAGGCATTACGAGCCTTCTTGGCATCACAAAGACAATCTGCACAAACAACAGCCAGGACAAAATTACCTAAGGAGGACTGGTCTGAAATGGCTGTTGATGGCAATCTGAATAGCCGAGCCCAGCTTCTGGCTTTCATGTGGGTAAGAAGTGTTTCAAGGTGCCTGAAATGCCAGAACAAGCTCAAAGGTGCCTGGCACATTAACCAAGGCATCGGCAAGGTTCAGGACAGCAAGAGCTGTTGCAGCACTGTAACAGACAGCAGGGCTTCCTTGGTACTGAGGGGCGCACTGAGGCCACAGTGTCACCAAGAGGCAGTGCACCTGAACCTCAGATACTACACTTGCCTCTTGTTCCTTGTTGCAACACTGCAGAACTATCATGCTGCAACAAGGCTTTCCCACACAGGGTTCCAAAAGTTCATCTACTGTCCGTGCTGTTTCTTCATCCTCTTCAGGCC
>JAVJGI010000065.1:19522036-19560651 GCA_035590275.1 Ibycter americanus | reverse complement strand
TGGTCTAGTGGAAGGTGTCCCTGCCCATGGCAGGGGGGTTGGAGCTAGATGATCTTTAAGGTCCCTTCCAACCCAAACCGTTCTGTGATTCTGTGAACAAGCCACATCTTGAACTTCTTGTACTCAGCCTGGTCTTTAATTGGGACAAAACTGACTCAGTTAAGGCTTGACCTGAAGCGCCGGTAGAAAGACAAGATTTCAGAACATTATAGGCATTCTGCATTGTTCCAATAACAACATATAAGCAGAAGATCTACTGTATTTTAAAGGCTGGTTGTTACAGCAGAGCTCGGTATTGATTTATAATGGCACCTCATCAACATCAATGGTATTATCTCTAGTCTGAAAGGAAAAAAAAGAGCCCCTATATTATTTGGTATCTAAATTAGAGATGGAGCCCAAATCCGATCAGAGCGCCTCAGAATATCAGAACAAGAGCTGAACTCCAAGACTCATCGTTTCTGTTAAGCACAGGTAAACAGAGTAGGTCCAAGACACAACACATGAAGATTGTAACAGCAAACCAATGTATATACTAGTCAAAAAACCAAACAAATAAACAAAAAAATATTGCTGGCTCTCTTGTTCAGCTAAATTATTCAGAATTGACATTGACAAATCAAATCTTCATGGCTATCTATACTATACATAGGATTTGGTTGTTTCAACAAAAGTTTAACCACCTAAACAAATTACAGCACTGTGATAGCACTTAGAAGCAATCCAAGTGGTCTTTAAACTTTCCTCATCTAAATATTACACGTCAGATATTGCTCACTTTGAACATTAGCTCTTTCCTCTTTTATTAGTCCACAGATCCAAAGTCTAAAGTCACTAAGAAAGAGTTGCGCTGGTTTATTCCTTCCAGTTTGAATGGTCAATAGTCAAAGTCTGTACTCATAAACTCTCATGTCTGCTTCTCTTACCATATTTTATCCTGGCAGTAGCGGAGGTTAAGTACAGCAAAATGTTCAGGTAAATGTGTAGGCAGAATAACAGAACCAAACCACGAAAACCACTGAACAAATGAATCAGAGGCTTCGGTTCTTGGATCATGTTTCAGGATTGGATTTGAAAGGCTTGAGTTGATGCAAAAGCCAAGCTCTGCAAGGAGAAAACAACAAAACTGTGTTGAGCTTCCAAATGTCAGTAGACCCTCAACTTTGGTAGTCAGTTCTCATTGTCATCAGGACTTAAATACCATGAAATCTTCACCAGTTGCTGCAAGCTGCATCTAAGCTCATTTGCATCCATTGTGTCTGTCCACTTCAGTTTGAGCAGCCTCCATTACGTCATTAACCTTAAGCGGATGATAATTTAAGACCTGATAATTTAATCTGTCCACAGACTTTCATCAGAGCCTTGCTGTCACAGCCATGCAGCCCGGCAGAACATGTGTGCTGGATGGTCTCCAGTGTTAACATGCAATATAAGGCATTCAGTGCTTTTGAGATAAGAATGGCTTTACTTTGCTGGAGATTACACAGAGACAGCTTCGTTAATTTTTCATCTATGATTCTTAGCAGATGGAACAGAAGTGATCAATGCCAAATATTTTTTGTGTCAGAGCTCAGAAGAACTAGTCTTTTGGGGACAAATTCTGATCTAAAATACACCAATGTATACCTATAGTATTACATAGTTTCCAGTCAAAATCAGCAGAATTATCTGTCAGTTGTTACGCTCAGAGTCAGCAAGTCAAGATATAAATCAGATGCTTTCAGCTCCTGCAAAGTGACTGGTGTCGGTTCATACTTGCATGTATTTAACATCTACAGTTATCTTAAGAGTCTGTTTCATCTGGTTTTAAAACCATAGACACTTGCTGGGACACACCACTCGAGCTCTGCATGAAGAGAGGAGAATGCAAGACTGCCACTGGTAACATGGAAGCCCCAAATTCAGACAGATCCTTCAATTTTATGCAGCAGCTGTGCCAGCCAACAAAATAAGTGGGCAGCTGCTCTTGGGCACCACAGAGCAACTGCAAATATTCAGACATGTGCAGTCTCATTAATTGATCTCAACAGTTTAACTACACATCCATCCCTTTTATACAAATGCTCAACGCAGTAAGAATGACTTACAATATCCTGGCACCAAACTTTACTCCTGTCAGGGCAACTAGTGAGGCTGAAGGGTTAGAGTTTCTTTCATGTTTATTACTTAACAGCCTATTGCATTTGAGTAGATTTCACAAGACCAATAACAAAAGGCTTCTTCTATGTTACCTAGAAGTGATTAAACTCCAGCTTTGTGTGGTAATGACCTTTAGCTCCACTCTTCACAACTCAGACTGGTTGCACAACCTCAGCAAGGATCACTTTTAATCAGCGTTCAGGGATACCCCACAGTTGCATGTTCACTGGTAAGTATCTACAATATGCCTGTGAATCCTGCTGTCAGTAATGGAGCTGGAAGAAAGCTAAAAGAAACACTCTTTTCAATTTCTTTTGCTCTCTTTTGGTGCATATTCTTCATCATTCAAGTGTCAACTGAATTGCACAAAGGGCATATGATTAAGTTGCTTGTGTGATATTTGAAAAAAGTGTTAACGTGACTACTGATAACATAAGCACAGAAAATAGATCTAAACAGAGAAGGCAAACTTTTGAACTTTCTATCGGCTATAAAAACTAGCAAAAGAAAATTTGGATTCTCACATGCCTAAAAACTACATGCATACAGACATTTCTGTCAAAAGTAAGTACTTTGAACAAATATTTTAAGCCATAATCTGCTCAAAGATTTAAAAAATCACTAGCTTGATACAACTCATAGAGCCCCTGCTAGCCTACAGAGAATTCATGTTGTCATCTGTTTTCTTCATAATTTAGCCTTGAGGGGAAAAATTAGCAACATTTTCATTAACTGAAAGCATTTTTTTCCCAATCTTATGGAAAAAACCTACATAAGTAGGTCTGCCTTGAGCTTCTCTTTTTCCAGTCTGGGACATAGGTGATGTTTCCACAGCTGATCTAGTCTATTTTTTGTCATCGGTCATGTGCTTTGGTCACCGAGATCACAAACATTGGCATCACTCATTCAGAAACAACAGGGAACACAGATCAGGTACACAGACAAGCCTGCACTACAGAATGTAAGCCCATGCGCCTACTAAGGCTTGTGAACATGTTTTCTCACACCTGCTTTCAAAACAAGCTGAAAAAAGGTTACCCACCATCAGCAATTCAGCAAGACACTTGATCAAGAGCCTAACCTACTAGACTCAGAGATGACACACTCGCTGCTCAGAGTTGCTTACATCTCCCAAACTGGTTTTTAATAGTGAACTAACCAATAGTCTTCATTCACTGGGAAGCAACTATATAGATCAAAGGTAATAAAAACCAGAACTTGGATCAATTTGCTGTTCAAAAGAGGTAAAAAGCCACGTACTTTATGTACCAGGGAGAAAGGGTGGAGCAGGAAAAGGAGTCACAGCTTTACATACAGAGCTAGCTCAGGTAATTGGCTTTGCTCCCTCCTCAAGTGACTGCTACTCTTACCCCCATACAGATGTATAAGATGCATGTAACAGCCAAAACGACAGACTGTGTCAGTCATTCTAGCTCTTTTGAGGCAGTGAGGCAACATCCACTTAAACTGAATGAGGACCTGCTCAATTACTAATTACTAGTATCTATTGCCTACCTCATAACAGCATTAAATCTCCTGCTTTGTTTCCCACATGCAAGCTGCACCACAGACTGCAGCCAAGAGACTTGCACAGTGGTATTGTCTCTTGACACCAAGTTTGGAACCATCCCACTCATTTTCTTTCACCTTCCTCAAACTGACATTTTTTGAAAACTTAGAGGAGATTGCAGTCAGAAGGTCTAGGATGATAATTAGTGTTGGCACAGGTGCTTCCACTTTTATTCACATCTACTGATACAGGCAGGTTGTGCCACCCCAATCAAGAATACTTATGATCTTAAGTGAAAACTGTTAATACTGATTTACTTTCCAAATATCACGCAGTAGTCAAATTCCAGCACCAGACAAACTAGGTCTGTATCAAGAAAAGCTTCATGGTCTTGACTAGTCCTGATAGTATTAAGTGAGTGCTGAAAGGACTTTGCTATTTAGCCTTATCTGTTGGATCATGAGGAGCAAACTTCTTCCAAAGATCACATCCACAGCTTTTGGAAGTTAAGCCAAGAAGGTCCACCTGCCAGCTCAGCCTGCATAACTCACCTCACAGCTGAGTCTTTCTCAAGCAGCTTTAAACACAACAGCTCTGTTACTCCCATTTCATAGATGGAGGGAGACAAAAAAAAAAAAAAAAAAATGTCACTTAAATCAACACAAGAAATCTCTGATGAAGCAGGCTTAGCCTACTTGCCAGTCCAGCAAGCCCAATACCCTTTGCACACTTTCAAAAGAGAAGGTGCATCATGGCAAGATAACCAGCTCCCTGTACATCTCAGCCGCACTGAGAGCCCCCACCATAAAGGAGTGTCCTGCTTCATGGGCTGCCTGAGCTGCCAAGGAAACCCATGGCTCAGCAGTCAGATGTGATTAAGGAGAGGCCCCTACACAAAGCACTAGGGGAATATATCAGAATATGTTTGCTTGCTCAAAGTGCAGTCTACGAGGCACCTTTTCTCAGGAGAATGAGACTTACTCAGTGCCCCATGCATACTCAGAGTAAATGAGAGTCCTATTAAAAACGCAAGTGTGCTGCTTCCGCTAGGCTGGGGTTAGCTTTCACAACGTGCTGCTCTCTTCTAAAGCTGTTGCGCAAGACTTGTGTGTTTAACATTTCTAACCAGCCAAAATTGCTCTTTATATTTGATCAGGAATAATTTTTTTTTTTACCTTTGAACCTGTTGCAACGCAGGTTCAAAGGTTACCTGGGTGCAGTGTTGCCCGTTTATTAAAGCCACACACTGATGATTCGGGGCTTAGTCCTGCCACAGGAGCTGGGTGATCACCAACCCTTGAACACCCACTTGGAGTTGCAAAGCAGCGAAGGAAGCAAGCTGTACTGGTCCCTCCACCCTCCTCCCGCTGACGGAAGGTAAGCAAATCTCGCATGATCAGAGCCCACGTCTCCCAAGTACTAGGCTTCCTGCTCCTGCAGGGAAGTACTGCAAGTGGGATAATCGCCTTAATGTGTTGCAATGCTTGCATCCAATGCACTTCTCATCGTGCTGTTAAAGGCAACAGCTGCATAACTGGCTGCATGTTGTTATAGAAGCAAGTCTGGGCTTGGCTGGCACACAGAGAAATCACAGCCTGAGTGAGAGCAGCAGCCTGAACGCTCCCTGTTGCTGTAGGCTGGCTGGAACTGGAAACCTGACCACCATCCAGGCTGAAGTCATTTTCTTATCAGTTTGTAAGTTATGTCTATTTAAAGATACAGTGCACGGAGGAACAGTGCCAGGCTCCCATTCAGATTTATGTTTAAAACAGAGTTCCAGAAATAGAAGAATCATTTGGTTCTGCATCATCACAGGCAGGTTTTTGAAGTCTTGTCAGTAAATCTTGTTATATACTAAATCATTTATACACACAAGCTTATTAGCAATATTTACTATGATAGGACCTTAATCCCTAACTAAGAACACAGAAGCTGGCTATAATGTCTTTTTTTTAACATTTTAAAAGCACAGATCTTGGAGTATGGTACACAAGACTGCTGCTGTTGCCTTGGTACAACTGCTTGGTATAGTTATAGAGATGGAGCCTTCTCCGAACCCTTGCTTGTGTACAGAGCTGCAGCTGTAACAAAGGAGAGGATAATGGAGACAAAGATTAACCAGAAATTAAGCTACAAGTAAGAAAACTGGCAAAAAGCATGCTGCTCTCCCGAGTCCTAAGCCCATTGTCATGTCCATACTACCTTCTCTGAGGAACCCACCTATGCTCTGAGAAGATTATGTCCTTGTGCAGTTACACTGCCTTACGAAAGCCAGAAGGCTGCCCTTGAAAGGTGTAGCAGAGCAATAAAGAATGATTATACTCATAGCATTAAGAAAACAAACTGGAATTCAAAAACCCTTCAAATAAAGTGAGCCCACACTTCTCACAGACTCACAAAATTTAGATCCAAGTCGTGAAGTGACAACAGACAAAACTGTATGCTGAGCTAATGCTTCCCCTTAGTTACACCCTCTGCTATATGCTATAGGTAAACGGGCTGTTTTGGCATCTATGGATATCAAAAGCCAGTGTTGTGCTATGAACTTAAGGTTTATTATAAAAGCTCATCTTATCCATCCTCTATGAAAACCTTTTGTGACAGTGACAACAGAAAGGAAACAACTTGAACTCTCTATACACATACTCTACCTACTGCTCTTCTTAATTTGCTAATGGGTATGAAAGATGCAGGGGTACATTTTACATACATGTACAAAAAGAAGCAGAGGTTGAGTTATTCATGACTGCTTCATTTTTTTTGGCAGAGAATTACTAGCAACAAATGGATTTGTGCCTCATAAAAATTTGGAGTTTATTCAGATCATTTGAGGCAGCATAAAAAATTAAAAGCATCAAAATTTGCATGTCACTTCTTATGCATACCAGGGAAGGGAAAGAGCATCAGCTGTATTCTAATTTATGAGCATTAAACAGAACCAATCATTAACAAGAAGCAATCCTCGCCAGGCCTTTCCTGTGTGCATCCCTTAATCCAATTTATGTTGGAGCTGTGGGACCCGCTGAGTGCGGGCAATGCAGTGTAACCTCACCAGCTCAGGGACCACTGCATCACATGCTGGGCTTCTGGCAGGCCAGGTGGGACGATACTGCGGGCATGTCCTCTTGCACCTGTGGCCCAAGTCAATGCATCTGAGATGCACAGCATTGCTACCCAACAGCTGATCAGAGACAGGGTAAATTCACTGCTTTGTCTCTTCCTCCTAGAAAAATAACAGCCTGAGACCAGATACCCAAAGGGGGAAAATCCTTAGTGAGGCACCCAGAGAAGGTGATAACGGAGCTGGCTGGGCTGGAAGCCTGGCCTTCTTTCCCTTCTCTGTAAGGGGCATTGCCTCTCTCTAAACACAAGTGCACCCTGACTGGCACTATTAAAGCTGAAGGTCACAGCTTCACTTCAATGCCACAGGAACAGGTCTGGGTAGGGAAAGCCAAAGGCAGAGGACTTTTATTCAGAACAAGCTACTTCTTTTTCATCTTTATGTAAAGTGTACAATAAAATCAGTGAATTAAGCCTCAGCTTCCCTAAAAGTATATCTGCATTTTTAAATAATGCCACAATTACAGCGTAAGTTAGCTTTACCTGAATAGTATAAAGTTTACAGCAGCAATAAAAATAGAATTGTGACTAGTAGAGGCTATATGTTTTAGTATGTCAAGGTCCAGGCCAGGTTGTATTCTGGATGCAAGTACATGCTATGTTATTCCATCCCAGCTACAGTTAGCCTAGCTAAGCAGATTATTCTGAAATCATGCAGCGTAGAAAAACTTTCAGAGGGACAAACTGTTAAGCAGGCAAACAATACCAAGACCTGAGGTCAAGGCACTAAAGAAAAGACAGAGGTGAAGCTACTGTCTTCCCACCCCTCCAAATCAGCTGCCAAATTCCAGTTACGATAGACAAGCACTGGAGAAAAAAAAGGGGGAACTGCAACAGCTCTAAACTTTTAAATGAAGAAATACAACTATAAACCCAGAAGCCAAATCCCTGTCATAGCAGGAAACAAAACTGAGGCTTGAAGCGTGAATCACCGTAGCCTTGTGCAAACAATTGTATACATATATAAGTCTATACCACAGCAGAAAGAACCAGGTAGCTTTTGGGGGGAGGGGGGTGGGGGCAGGAAGCCTACAAGAAACACACTAAAACTAAATAAACCAAAACCAGTGGCAGAAACAGGGATCCATCCCACCAGCAAGTGTGTTACAGCAGCATATATGAAATACCGTACTCAAAGTATTTTGTTGGTATTATAGGCTACAAAAGGTCTGCTCAGCTTAATGCACATGCAGCTGTAAAGAGAGAACTGCTACTGTTGAGCAGACAGCTTTATACACAGAGAAAACAACAGCAAATAGATTATAAACAGGAAATTATAAATATAATTTCAAAAAGTTTTGGTTTCCCTCTCACCCAGCTCTTCAGAAACGTGTAAACTTCAAGCTACTTTCCTGAACAAACAAAAAGCTCAACAACTTCCTCTGTGTTTTCTTTTTCTAACCACTTCAGCTCCCCCTTGCAAGTTCCTCCCGCTTCCCAGCGTGCCTCTCTGCTCGCTGATTCATTTAAACCGGGGAGAGGGAACCAGCTGTAGTTTTTAACATGATGCTACTCTGCTGGTAAGGCTCTCTTTTACTTAGGGAAAAAGAGATTGGCTTCCCACCCCATCTTCAAAATGGTAGGTGTTTGTGATCACCGGTTCTTATCTCTGTGTTTGCTCTTGAAACATTTTCCGTGTAAGTAACGAAGCTCTGCCTCGCTTGTTATTACTTAGATGAGCTTTACTATGACCTGTGTGCAAGTGGAGTGATTAGCTGTAGGGTTCAAGATAATGAGTTTTTCAGGAGCCTGCTAGGAAACATCTGGTAGCGTGCTATCAGTTAGATGTTAATCTTAGGCTGAATTCAGTTCAGGTATATGTTTGTTCTTTGCTCTTCGTAATGTAAATGCTGTATTAATATGTAGAGATAAAAGACATTAATGCCTAGAGGTTTTTAGTGCTAGCTTTTCTCTGTGTGGCTATGTCAGGTGCTTAATGGTGACATTCTCGCTTTCTTAGGAGTTCTACGTGAATTTTCAAGTTGAGCTTTAGTTCTAGCTCTTTAAACCATGCTTGTTGTGTGTCTAGAAATAATTTGCTATTAATATAATGTTGATGCATGCATGTTTTACAAGAATGTGATCCTGCATTATCCATAGGATAAACAGTAACAGAACCCATTATACTGACTATTTTTCAAATTTTTCAAAACTTTAAAGGGCTAGCTGAATATGCTTTATCTTTCTGAGCAGGTAGTTTTCAAGGGGAAAACCTGATATAAAAAAATACGGGAAAGCTTGGCTTTTCAACTTACCTGACAAAACTACTTTTAGTACTAAGCAGTGTCATGGTATCATTGCCTTCCTGATGGAGGGACCGTAATATTAGACAGTAAAAATCTTTATAAATATGACCTTTCTATTTAAGTCTACTGAAAGCCCGAGTTCAGTAGGTTTAGTGAGCAAGGCCCAGAAATAGCCTGTAACACGTAGTCTGAAACCACAGAGCACTAAACTTCCTGAAAGTAAGTTACCAAGGCCTCGCTCTTTCCCAGCGCCCAGCAGAGCGCTTCTCAGCCAAGATCAAAGGGCACTTGAACTGTTTGGCTCTGACTTTCATAAGAGGTACTCTGAAAGCAAAGCCTAACTGAAGTGTATCTTGGGCTTAATGCAAGTTACTGTGGATTTTGCTTTGTGGTTTTGACATGGCTCTGTTCAGCAGCCATTGCTGAGCTTTTTGCGCTTTAGCTTCTCTCTGCATGCTGAATGTCAGATGTTCCTAAATCCTGCAGAACACAAGACTTCTTGCTGCGGCTGGAGGAAGATGGGATATAGTGCTTCCAAGGAGTAAAAACTGGCAGAGTGTCTCGCATCTGCAGGACACAAGGCAAGAGCTGCACTGTGTAAGCAAATGTAGAGTGAGTAGGTGGTTAACTAACTCATTAGTGGCCCCACTGCAGTTGGTTGTACTCTTCCTGCTTGGAATGTCAATGTTATCTTACTAATGCTGGTCAACAAGTTCTCATGATCACCTCAAAAGCATATGCAAACTGTTTCTTAGGTGAACTTGAGACAAAGATAATTCTAGAAAACATTGTCCCAGGCAGTGTGTGACCATTGCTTCTGAAATTGTGCAAGTATCAGAGGTTGCTTTGCTGTCTGTAAAGAACTACTGCGACAGAAATGATGCTCATTTCTTTCTTCATATTTATGGGCTTGGAGGCACAAAGCTCAGTCACTTTCCAGTGGAGAGAATCTCCTGACTTGGAAAGAATAGAGAATAACTGTTTCATTCCTTCTAGCTAGTGAAGGAATTGCTGCAGAGGTGCAGGGGGGTGGGCATACAGTAGAAATAAGAACATGTACTCCTGAACTCAAAGCTGTAAATGATATTGCTGTAATCTCCTGTGATAAAAACTAAGCCTTTGCACTCTGGAGCCTAGTGCATCTTATCCCTGACCATTGATCAGGGCAGACAACCTAAGTGCACTTTTTGTCTAAATGCATCTTATTGCACAAGAGCCCTAACAGGTGATTTGAGACCTCCTGTGCATTTTGTATCTTTCTAGTCACTGGCAGCTGAATCCTGCAGAACCGAGGGGTTCAGGCGCTGCACCCCTGCGCACTTGAGAAAGCAGCTGGAGCTCAGACCTGCCCCGCAGTGGAAGCTGGTGTCTAAAAAAATGCCCTGGCTTTGTCTTATGCTGCACTGAGTTGGATTTTCACTCCATTGATATAGATCAGGTATTATGTATGCACAGGGAGGGCATTTGGATTTCTGGGTTAAGCACTGGCTGTAGCTGCTGCACAGGACAGATCTAGGGTAGAGCTGCTCTCTTCCCACGGACAGAGAACCATCAAGTACAGACTTGTGCCTCTGCTGGCTCTCCTGCTCTGAGGGCAGCAGGATTAAGCAGCAGGAGGATACTTGAGGTGATTAACTAGCAGTGACTTGGATTTGACAAGTAGTTACAGCTGAAGCTCTAAGCACAGAGCTGTTCTAATGCTGGGAACCAAGACAAATTTGCTGACAGTGTCTGCCACAGCCTGCATAACACACGGTATGTACTTTGATAGGAGTGACTAAAGCCCATTTGAGGAAGCGTTGTTGGAAAGTAGAAGTAAAATGCTGTCACTATTCTATTAATGAAGTAGGGCAATTGAAAATAGTCCTTCAGATATGAAAAGCATTTTTTCATGTATTGCTAGGTATCTACGTATCTGTGCTTTTTTTGACACAACACTAACTCCTGTAGCTTTGAAGTATGTTAGGTTTTGACTCTTGCATATATAGTCTCATTCAATGCTGTAAATGGGCTAATGAAGATAGTTACTAAAAAAAACCCCAACCAATGTAGAAGCAAATGAGCATACAATACTTCCCAGGCTTTAGAGATAAACTTGGCAACAGATCTTTCTTTAAAATAAAAATCCATTTGGCTTACAACTGAAAATCAACCTTGACTGGCTATAGGGATGCTGGTTAGGTTACACTGGGATTAGACTACTGTCTGGTTTCCCTTTCTCTCTATGCGAGAGGCTTGTGGAATCAATTCAGAATCTGAAGGCAAAAGCTTTGCTGCATTTAATCATCCTCGGGCTTTTCTCAACTTGATCAGGTGTTCCCTCTGGACTTTGGGTTCTCTACTCCAAGCATCATTATCCTTCAGGGCCTGATCTTCAGTCATCCTAGATGCCTTGGTACAAACTGCCTTGCATGTGAGTCAGTGAGGAGATGAAAATACTGTGACAGTAAGATTTTCGGTGACTCATCTACTGCTGCATGGAGCATTCGGGGTTAGTGGATTCTCAGATCCTTACCACAAAAAGGTCAGACAAGTGTACTCTGTTAATTTTCTGTCAAAGAAGTCCATGTAACAGACAGTAGCTATCTGTGACAACTGCACTGATGTGTCTGATCAGGCAGCGTTAATGCTAAGCAGTGTTAATAAGTTACAGTAGAGGACTTGGTGCGATAGACGTGATCCCCAGTTCTGTCTATTACCTCTAGCATGATACTCTAAAGGCAACCAATCCTTCCTGGTTTCTAGGAAGTTGTCTTAAAATTACTATAAAAATGAGCACGAGAGCCATTAAAACTAGTACAGCTGGACAGGCATGTGGTCTCTTCAGTTGCCTGCATACAGCTTTTTTCTCTTACTGATTGAAAAATGTCATGTCCAGGGAAGTCTCATCTGAAATGCACTGAGTGCAGCCTCCTGGATGGAAAAATACTGGAAAATAGTCCAAGCTGAGTGCTGTTGTTCAATTCCCCTGAATTTTGATTATGAATACCCTGGTATCCCCCTACAAAGATGTGAGAATAGATGTGCCAAGGTCTAGTTTTTCCAATTTCTAACAAGTTTTCAACATACAAATGATGCAAATGTGATTTGCCCTGTCACTTGGATCTAGTAGTGGGCTCTGAGTTAAAGGAATAAAGTTTGTGTATCTAACTTTTCTTCATACTGGAGAGTGGGGATGCCTCTACCAAGCTGCCTTGGTTCTCATGCTATAAAAAAGTGACTTGATCATGTTAACAAAAGAGGAGGTGGCACCATAAACCAGATATGGTTTAATCACCTACAGAAAGCTGTTTACTAACTGCTCCAGTAATGGGTTACAATGCCAAATGTATAAATCATGAAGAGCAGCTGATTGCCAAATTCACTTTATTAATAATATTCAATCTTCTAAACAGAGCAGTGCTACAACTGTTAAGTGGCTTTGCCCTGAATGTAAACTTGATCAGCAGACCTGGCTTTAGGGGATTTTTTTTCTCCAGGCTCAGTTGAAAAGGACCAAAAGAATGGTGTGGAGAGGGGTGATACCCTGTGCTGCAGAAGGAGCAGGTTTCTGCTTGCTTGTTTGATATGCCCAGTCACTGGAACAGTCAGTGCAGAGTGCCAAGGGCAGTGCCTGCCTTTTTTGCTGTAGCACAGGTATTTATTTTTTTTTTTTTACTCAATACCTGAAACCAAGGTCAGGAGTTTGAAGGGCACGTTGTAACTAAGGCTTAGAGTAGAAAAGAGGTCTGGGGAGTTGGTACTTTTCAGATATGCAGGTGACATGCTTTTGGCAGCCTGAACTTGATGACAAGCCTCTGAGGTACTCTTTCTTACCCAGCTGCTGAGTGGGCAAAGCATGCCTTCTCTCACCACAGAACACGTGAGGATTGCTGATTAACTCAGCCACTGGAAACTGGAAACGACAAAACCATAAACTAGATATGGGTGACCTAACTCTGGTCAGTCTGGGCTTAGAGACCCAAATTCTGACTTTGGGGCCTGACTGAATTTACTGACTGACTGGAAAATAACTTCAGCTTTCTTGGAATTATAGTTAAAGGGTAACTGGAGCCCATGGCTCTAGAACGGCTGATATTCTTCTTGTACAGGGATTTAGTCAGTTGCTAGTTGGCATACTATCTACTGACCAGGCTCCCTTGATTCTGTATGAAGGACTTTGAAAGGGTGTGGTTATTCATCTTGCAAAGTGTGACGTGTCATGCGCTGCATAGCTATTTAGATACTAGCAAAATTAAGTTGGTGAGATCTGAGCTGATTCAGAAAAAAAGCAGTCACCTGTGCTAGATCTGCCTTGGCCATTCAACCTTAAACATACCAGCAGATTTTAGAGATTAAAGTACTTGTTTCTAAGGGAGGAGGCTGAGCTAGATGTCTCTTTGTTTCTTATAAGAAATCCTGCATGCTCAGTTTTTGTTTCCATGCCGTTGAAGGAAAAGACTCTGGAGGATGCAAGCAGCAGAACTGCTTCTGTATTTCCCAGCTACACTTCCATTGCACACATTGACTGCCAGGTCACCACTCCCTAGTGGAAACTAACTTTCAGAGCTTTGACTTGTGCTGCGTCTTGTGCTGAACAGACTTTCACTATCTGAAATACTTGTTCAGCATAAACCCTGCTTTCCAGTAAGAGCAGCTGATAGTGAAGACACTGCTTGTTCTGCACACTTACATACATAGGTGTAATAAACATGTAATTTAGCAATACCCCCTCCTACTGGACAGCTGTAATAGTGAGGAGTTTTCTTCCATTACTAACACCACTCAACTGTAGGCTTTTTTTGGTTATAGTTAAAATTTGAGAAATTGTATACTGTTTTCCCCCAAGGCATATTTTTACTCTTGAATAGATAGAATTGACATCTGTTCCTTGTCTGACTTCATCAGGCTTCAGCTTTTTATGGAGGTGGATGCAGCATGGATTAAGAATTATGAGGACAGGTGACTTGAGATCTCTTAAGAGGCTTAAAGCATTGCATAAGCATGCTTCATTATTGTACCAGGACTCTTTAGGGGCAAACGGCTGAAATTATTTGTAGTATTGCTTAACAAACTACTTAAGTAACTGTGGTCATAGGTGGTGTTTCTAACGCATGTCTACTAAACCTCCTGTTTGTTTCAGGTTCAACTCTGGCTTAACTGATCCAGCACAATGATCTGGATACTTCAAGTCTTGTTCTCACCGCTCCCAACACCAGCATTGATTAGTATTATTGCATTTGGAGCTGTCATCTTCCTGTGGGTGATAAGCAGGCCAAAACCTGTTTTGCCTCCTGTTGACTTGAACAAGCAGTCAATAGGAATTGAGGTAATGCTTACTCTACTTGTGGGCGTGGACTATTTTTGAGCTTAATCTGAATACTGATCCATTCTGCCTCTGGTTATCAGTGGAAACTCTCCTGTCTGATATACACAGCCTTCCCTCCCAGGTGTACAGCTCAACAGTATGGTGGGGAGAAGGGAAGTCTTAAGACACTGAGAGTAAGAAACAGTAGCTCTTGCCAACAGGGTTAGGCGGGCTTTTTACCAGATGGCCTTGTCACTGACTTTTTTAAATGCTTTGAGGCTGATGCTAGACTTCATTTAACCAGGCAAGTGGTAGCACCCAATCTTAGTCAAGCTCTCTCTAATGACCTCTAATTGAATATTAATCTAGGCCAACTAGAAAATTCCTCTGCGTATGACTGATGACAGAGTAGATTAAAGCATTTCAATACCATTGCATTGTTAGGGAAGTCTCATTTTCCTTCCTGATTTTAAAGGGGATTGTTGGGAGGATGGCTGAGGAACAAATTACATTGCATCTGTTCTGCACTGTTTCATAACTATGCTCTGTTCCCAGGGGGGAGCCAGAAGAGGTGCACTCTTGACAGATAATAACCTGCTTTCTTATTACTTTGAAGATGCTAAAACCTTGTATGAAGTTTTCCAGAGAGGACTGCATGCTTCTGGTAAGTTTTGCATCTGCCGGTTAGTACTTGCCTATCACAAGTAAATAAAATTATCCCAAGCTCTTTTACTTTGCCTCTTGTCTGTAGTAATAATTCAGGCTAGCAAAAGCTTTCCTAGCCTTCTGTGGGGTGGAGTGACAAGTGACCGTATTCTGCTCCCCCTCCATTTAAAAGTAGTCTTAGTTGGCAGGCTGGGCAGGAACAAATATCAGAAGCTTAAGATGTTAGAGTTCAGTGAAGAGTCAGCAGACACTCAGCATCAGAGGGAACTGAGGGGGAAACACCTCTACTTTGTCTTATGATACGGGTTTTAGTGTGAAATTACTGCATATTTACAACAGGTATGGATTTGTGCACATGCCACTTCAGGGGTCCCATGCATGGGAATATGTGATAGCTTACAAGCTATTTCAATCTCACATGGACTGTGAAATGGAAAATATCACCATATCTCAGAAGTATTGCTTGTAAGGATGAAGTGAACAGTCTTACTGTCTTGGCTTGCGCAGAGTGCTTTACTAAGGACACTGTGCGCTTCCATGCAGTTAGCTGGATGTCTCACTGAAAATATTTCACATAAAGTGTTGTGCTGAAGTGCTATGCAATTTCAGTACTGAGCTTTACAGTTGCTTTCCTGAACTCTCCTATTAGGAAATGGAAGCTGTTTAGGCTACAGAAAACCCAACCAACCTTATCAGTGGCTGACATATAGACAGGTGAGTATTGCACATGACAGATGATTTAATTTGAGATGCTGCCTTGTAACACTAAAGTGGGGGAAAACTATCTTACAGGTTTTGGACAGAGCTCAATACCTGGGATCAGGGCTCCTGCAAAAAGGATGCAAACCATCATCAAACCAGTTTATTGGCATTTTTGCTCAGAACAGGCCAGAGGTAAGCAAGAAATTGAATATTCTTTCCCAGAATATTCTGACACCTCGGGGAGAGAGAAGGGTCTGTATTTAAATAGCCTGAGGCCACACAAGGAACAATCACAACTGGCTTATCCTTCCCCAGTTCCCTTGTTACTGACTGAGCACATACCATGCCAGCCATACAATACAATGATCTTGAACCCTCACTACTCAGAGAATCTCGTGGACATGCTCCTTACACAGCCCCCACTACTAATGTGTGCATGGGCTAGTCAAGCTGTATGAAATCTGTCGGTAATCCTGTCTTGTGAGCTGCTAGTTTTCCTTAGCTGTACTGTTTTCTCTCTTCAGTGGATCATTTCAGAGTACGCCTGCTACACTTACTCAATGGTTGCTGTTCCACTGTATGACACTCTGGGGCCAGAGGCCATTGTATATATTGTTAACAAAGGTAAATATGGAGTTCCACTGTTTCATAATGGTTTCTCTAAGAACCTTTGTTTTGAGAAGGCGGAAGTTCAAGGGAATTTGATGCAAAAATCAGAGTAGCTTTAACCTTACTACTCTTTTACTTTTATAGACACTTAATTCTGTAAACAAAGCTGCTTTACAGGGAACATAGTTTAATGTCTAGAAGAAGCCAGTGGGTTTCTTATGTCTCCTAGTATCTTGAGTGCAAGTCCACTAAAGACCTGCTAGATCCTACAGACCATCCTGCAGTCAGAGTGCTCAACCACGTGCTAGTTGAGGTTTTGCAGTCTTGAACTCCCACACTGCCAAATCAGTCAGACAATGCAGACAGGCTTGCATGCAAATTAAGACTAAATGTAGGATATAAAGAGTGGAGGAGAGGAGGGTAAAGATGTGCCTAAATCTGTTTAATCCATTTGGTTAGGGCCTGTTGTTCTACAGAAGCAACAACTAGCATGCCATCGTGGAAGAAACTTATGAGGAAGCTTGAATAAATCTTCAAACATTCTTCCCCTAGTGTTAGAGGAGATATTGAGTGGTAGGGAGATATCCACTGCTGTCACAACGATCTGGAATCCAACCCATGAACAGGGTTTGCCAAGCAAAATCACTTCAACAGTTATGCTGGTGAACATTGCAAACAGGTCTTGCCTTGACTATGCAGCTGTGACTTATTCAGCTAATGGGGAACTAGCATGTTCAGGAAAATCCAATTCATCTGCCAGTTTAATGGGCAATGCTTCTGTAATTGCACAAAACTCTCTTGCACATGCAGGGAACCTGAGGCATCAACCCAAGAATTTTAGCTACCTGTTTCAAACAGGTCTAAATTTCTTTAGATTTAAGGAAGAGGGCTAAACCTAAACAACCTGTGAGGACAATTCTGAGCTTTTATGGCAATACCAAAAGTTTAAATGCTTATCTTGACTGTGACTGAAGATACTTGTCTTCAGTTCCTCAGCAGTTGCCCTCACTTTGTATAGCTAAAATCTCAAGTTTGCCCCATCAGTTGGCCATGGTAGGAGGAACCTTCTTAGCACTGTAAGCCAGCCATTGAATCCACATGAACAAATGCAAATGGCTTTAGAACAAACCAATCCTATGTTCTAAATGTATGCACTACTAAGCTGCCACTCACTAGCCTCATGTCTTCTAAACAGACTTCTGAAATGTAATTTCTGTTCTGTAGCTGACATAAACATAGTGATCTGTGACAAGCCCGAGAAGGCACAGATCTTGCTTGAGAACTGTGAGCAAGAAAAGACCCCATATCTGAAGACTATCATTCTCATGGATCTATTTGATAAAGAGCTCAAGGACAGAGGAGCTAAAGTGGGAATTGAAATTCTAGCACTTCAGGAGGTTGAGGTAGGTGACTAAAGGCTTCTGGTTGATCTTGAGAGGAATATCTTGACAGCTAGACATCTGGACCTTCTCTGGCAACAATGACACTTTAAAGTAAGCATTATCCAGTTGTCACATCCTGTAACTGAGACCTTGATGAGCAGTCATTTTGAAACTTGGTATATTTAGCCAAGTGGACTGGCAGAGTTCAAACCACTGACAAAAGTTGGGTCCAAGTTGTGGACAGTCAGTATGCATTAAACTGAAGACTTCCTTAGCTTAATTCATGGTGAAGTTTTAACAGGATTTATCAGGCTTCTAAGTTGGCAACTGAGTCTAATTGAAAACTGTAAGTGAAAATTACTGGCTGCTTTGACATCCCAATACTAGGTTTAACCTTCCAGATATGATGCATAAATGTAAAAAAAAGATGTAAAGGGATGTGGCTTACATCAACCAAAATGAAATATCTCCACTCAGGACTTTCAAATTCCTTAAGTAGTTCTGATCACTTTCTACACACTCAAAATTTATGCTTTCCACAACCCCAGGTATCAGCTTTTCCAAGCTGTGTGTATTAAATTCAGGAAGACCAGCATCTCTCTCTGAATTAGAAGCAGTATCAGGAGGCAAAGTAAAAACAAGTGTTGCATTTGACATGAAATTACTTATTCATCTACTGTTGTTGCATGTCTTTCTGTTGCAATTGTTAAGCTGCATTTTCTCTTTAACACAGGAGCTGGGAAGAAACAACATCACAGAACCAGTTGTAAGTATCTCTGTGGAACAGTTATAAATTTGCAAAACTACCCTCTGAAAAGACCTCTTGCCATGCTGCTAGTAGAGGAGGCTGGCAGGATTCTTCTTCTATCTTGTCTTGCTGTTTCCAAACAGAATTCCTGGTTTATCCCAATTTAGGAAGTGTATGTAAATACTGACAAGCAATATAATCTTTACTCTGTTGACCTTATATGATTTTTTCCCCCTAGCCTCCTAAACCTGAAGACCTTTGCATTGTGTGTTTTACCAGTGGAACCACAGGTAAGAGAATATGTAGTGATGTTTCCCCACTAAAACATTCTCCCTGTGCTATAAAAAAACCCCAAAAGCACAAAAACAACTTTCCAGCACAAAAAAGAAACTGCTAATGACACAGAATTAATAGAGTAAATTAGAACAGTGTCAAGCCACTACTGCAGTTTTACTTGGGACATTGTTACCATAAGTCAAGTACGCTAAGACAAAGCTTCTTGGAGCTGGGGGGAAAAATAGCCAAATTCATGTTGTCTTAGCCTGTGAAAAATACAGTGACTTAATGTTAAAAGAGATTGGTTGTTTAACTGTGTCTGTATTCTGATCCACAGGGGCTAGAGAAACATCTTGTTTCAGCATTCTCTATGCTACTCCTAATGCTGTTTCAGTAGACATTTCCTTTATATAATATCCATAGCTGAAAGCGCTCAAGATGAAGTGTATTTGTGATCTCTTAAGACAATGCATGCTATGACTGAGCCTAATACCAAGATGGTTCAAACTGAGTCAAACAAGACATGGGAAACTGACAGCAGAAGCAGTCAGAGCCACAGCTGACTTTGCTTGATCTCTCCAAAGGTAACCCTAAAGGAGCCATGCTGACACATCAAAATGTTGTTGCAAACGCTGCTGCCTTCCTTAGAAGTACAGAGGTAAGCTACTGCTAATGGTGTTCTCTAGGCTATGTTGCTCAGTCATGAAACTAGCTTTAATGTGGGCATTTTCTGCAAACCATTCACCCCAGCAAACTCATGCTTTCCTAAGTGCCCGTATTTCAATGGGACAATAGTATTGCAAGAAACTTGGTTTAATCTTGAACAAGAACTTCTACAAAGAAGTTATTCTAGAATGAGTCAGTGCTAAATGCCAAGATACTCAACTACCCTATTTCAAGTCTTGCCAAAACATAAAACTAATCTTGATCTAGTATGGCTGAGTTACAGTTGCAAATTTTGAAGGTGATGGATGAACTGGAGTCGCTTCAGTCATTTGAAGTGCCTATTTCAAAGTACTCAAATTGATCCAAACTTTATTCACATTCTGCTTAAGAGTAACTCAAGCAGGCTTAGGGAATGCTAACCTGCTTCTCTTTTTTCCCCTTCTAGAACACAGCTGAGTGTACAAGTTCAGATATCACCATGTCCTATCTTCCCTTGGCTCACATGTTTGAGAGAGTTGTACAGGTATGTACAGATACATGTAACTGAGCTCCTATAAATCAAATTATAGTAAAAGGTATGATAGCCTTCTGTACTTCCTCAAAACCTACTCACACAAGAACTTTCCTGCCACTGGGCACTAGAAATCATGCTGCTTTCCATAAACAAATAATTATGGCTAATGAAGCTAGGAATTATCCTTGACTAAGCTTAGTCTGGTCAATTTTTAGACTGTGGTCTACAGCTGTGGAGCAAAAGTAGGCTTCTTCCAAGGAGACATCAAGTTGCTAACAGATGACATGAAAACCTTGAAGCCAACGCTATTTCCAGTTGTACCAAGACTGCTCAATAGAATATATGACAAGGTATGTGAGCAATTTTAGCTAAACTATCTTCATGTTCGTATGTCCAAGCAAGTGTACAAGTTTAAATTAATATTGAATGCATCATAACATCACTACTAGTTAATTACTGCTTAGCAGGAAGAATTCTTTACAATCCTTTCTGAGGAGATGAAAAGAGTACTGGGACCTGGAGTACTAGAACAGCATATCCAGTCATGACTGGGCTACGTCTGTTGCTGTTCAGAGACAAAAAGTTTGTTTACTTTTGGAATGCAAATGAAGCCAGTGCAAAGGTAGAAGGATCCCTACACCTCAAAGCTATGGCTGAAGTATGTCAGCATTAGCACAAACTAGTATTAGCCCTTAGTTCATCTCCTAGACCATGGCAGCAGTGCAGACAGACCCCAGAACATCAAAGTAAGATACACTGCCTCCTAACAAAGCAAGAACTGGAGGTACAGATGTGAGTTAAACCCAAGAGTCACCAATATTTTTTGTTGCAGATACAAAGTGGTGCAAAGAGCCCAGTGAAACGTTGCCTGTTAAACTTTGCTGTGATTATGAAGATGGCTGAAATAAAACAGGGCATAATTCGAAATGACAGCATATGGGATAAACTAATCTTCAAAAAAGTTCAGGTAAGTTATTCCAAGTGTAAGTGAGCTCAGCAATGTAGTAGCGGAGGATCTGATGGCTTCTATTTCACTTGTAGGAAACCATGGGTGGAAGAGTGCGTATAATGGTAACAGGCGCAGCTCCTATATCTCCCTCTGTCTTGACATTTCTTAGAGCAGCATTAGGCTGTCAGGTAAGCTGAGGGTTTTTTTCTTAAAGTAAAACCTGTTTAATTATGCCCAAATAAGTGACAAATGATACAGCTGTGGTCCATCCCAGCTTGTTCCTGGGGCACTGGCTGTCAGTCTTCAGTATTTCCAGGCTGCTTGATCTAACACTAACAGGAAAAAATTCTGCAGGGCTGGCTTCAAACTACACTACCAAAAAACTATCCTGTAGGCTCTGGGAAGAGGAATATAGCCAGAGAAATAGGAACATGCAGCACTTAAAGTCAGGCAGCTGCCTCTTGTGCTCTGTGGCTTATTCTGGCAGTCAATGAGCTCCCAATGTACTACATTTGAGAACACAGTTCAGAGAACGAGGTGACCAAAGCAAGGTTTTGGTAAAGCAAAGTTTGGACAGGTGAATTTGAAGAACATCTGGTTATACCAATAAGACCAAGATGTCTTAAAGGCTAAGATTTTCTTGGCTTCTTTCCTAAGAAGACTTGAGCATGGATATAGTTGAAACTAAGCTCTTTCACACCAAGAACTTGACGTTCAAAGAATATTTATCCTTTCTCACGCAGATCTTTGAAGCTTATGGCCAGACCGAATGCTCAGCTGGATGCACTTTCTCAATGCCTGGAGACTGGACAACAGGTATGGTAGCCAGGACTTGGAAACTCTTCCACAGCTGTCAACAGAAAGTGGCACTCAAGCTTAGGTGCACTACTGCTTTTATTTCAATGTAAGTTAAATCCTGGGTACTTAACCCCAAAGTTATTCTTGGTGGTAAGTCACCTGTATGCCTAATAAGTACCAAAATTCTGGACTCACTACGGGAGGATCTTTTGTGCAAAGTGACACAGGTCAACTTAGAACCTGTCCCTGTGTACAGGAAAGGAGTGTCTGTACAGAGCTGAGCAAACTGCACAAGGATTTCCCAAATGGCTTTAAGAAGCTAGCTTTAGCTCCCAAATAACTTGTTTTACTCAAAGAATTGTGACTAAAATATTAGACGTGATACTTAACTATTTTTCTAAAGGACTACCTGACCTTGAAGATTTAGCTTTCATCTTAGCAAGGGTGTTTTTAATATTGGGCATTCTAAATTCAAGCTCAAGTCACCATCTTTGGGAACACAATAACTGCAGAGCATAATGAGGATGAAACGCACATGAATACCAGGGTCTATGAGGGAAATCTGTGGAGACAAGTGTGGTACATGGCTAGTGTGGTTGATTATGCCAATAAATGGTTCTAAGCATTGAGACTTGGCGGCTACTTATCCTGCATTAAATGTTCTGAAAATGGCATTACAATAATTTTGTGGAACATTTGGTATCAGATTCCTTTAAAGGGTACTGGTTTTTGCTAAAGTAGTGAACAAAGAGCCATTATCTACTGTCATTGAAGTCTTTCACATGTAGGCAGCACCTGAGTTCTCCCATCTTGCTTCAAGAACTAGTCTTTCTAGCTTTAGATCAATTAGGGCCAACTGCTAGCAGAATCCCCCAACACTGTCCTTGTTTGTTTTTTTGTCTCTTAGGCCATGTTGGAGCCCCTCTGGCTTGTAATATCATAAAACTAGATGATGTGGAAGAAATGAACTACTTCTCTTCTAACAATGAAGGCGAGGTAGGTACGATCCCCTGTCTGTGTGTCAGGAAATACTGAAACATAAGACTTGGTGAGTAACACTGTTCTGTGCTTGCTGCAGGTCTGCATTAAAGGACCAAATGTGTTCAAGGGTTATCTGAAAGACCCTGAGAAGACAGCAGAAGCAATTGATAAAGATGGCTGGCTCCACACTGGAGACATAGGGAAATGGCTGCCAGTGAGTAATTGCTTAATATAAACCACCCCTTGGATGTTAATTTCTGGTTAGTTTACAATAATCTGAAAAAGTGGAGAAGTGAATTGTAGGAGAAAAGCCTTACATGGTAGTTTATCATCCAGCAAGTAACTCCAGGCAAAGCTCCAATGACCAATTAGGTTACAAGATCTCAAGTAACACCTGCTAGGCTAGGAGTAAAGGCTGTGTCACTTCCACAGTGAAGAACAAGATGTCTTGGTTTCTGTCAGAGAATAAAGAAGCTGTCTAATTATGTCCTGAGCTAACTGGAGAAATTAGATGAAGTGCCACTTCTCTCTGTAGAAAGCAAAGACCAGTTCCAGACTAGCATGTGCCTTTCACAGAACAAAACCAAACCTATTATCTTCTACTTCTTATAGAAGCAAGACAGAGACTTGAAACTAATGGCCTCCATCTTTAACTTCTAGAATGGAACACTGAAGATCATTGATAGGAAGAAGAATATATTTAAACTTGCACAAGGAGAATACATTGCTCCAGAGAAGATAGAAAATGTCTATATCAGAAGTGCTCCTGTAGCCCAGGTCTTTGTACATGGGGAAAGCCTGAGGGTAAGTGATGTCAGGAGTGAGCATCCTGCAAGACTCCTTCCACAATGAGTTCTGGAAGGTCAGGACACAAATGTATGCATATAAAAGAGTTCTTGAACAAGATCTGTTCCTGAGAGTGCCACGTTTATAGGAATATCCTTTCAGACCCATAGCCTTCCCAACTGACACCAAAGAAAAGGAGATCTTGACATCAAGTTGCAAGCTGGGTAAAGACTAATTACATACTTGTATGTATGGGATTAGTACGTCAGGTCAGCTCTGTATAGTTTAGAATTAATGAACAGTTGGGTTGGAAGGGGCCTCTAAAAGTTATCTAATCCAAACCCCCTGGAATGAGCAGGGCCATCTTCAGCTAGATCCAGTTGCTCAGAGCCCCGTCCAGCCTGACCTTGAATGTTTCCAGGGATGGGGCATCTACCACCTCTCTGGGCAACCTGTCCCAGTGTTTCACCACCCTCATTGTAGAAAACTTTCTTCCTTATATCTGGAATAAATCTACTATCTTTTATTTTAAAACTATTACCCCTTGTCCTATCCCTACAGGCCCCAATAACAAGTCGGCGCCCATCTTTCTTACAAGCCCCCTTTAAGTACGGAAGGCCTCTATAAGGTCTCCCCAGAGCCTGAGCCTTCTCCTCTCCAGGCTAAACAACCCCAAGTCTCCCAGCCTTTCTTCCTAAGAGGGGTGTTTCTTGACTCCTTTGCCACAGAGGTGTCACCTATGCTAGCAGAGCCCAGTCTTCAATCTGTAAACCAGCCAAAAGTAATTGCTGGAGCATTTAGCACATATAAAAAACTACATTAGTATTTCAATTACTGCTGTCAGGACTCAGATAAGTGACTTAAGTCTTTGCAGCTATCTTCCAAACTCTGGAAATAGATGGTGATGTAGATGTGGCTTGTTATAGAGACACTGTCAACAATCAAGTTCACATAGACAACCAAAGTAATTTCAGATGCCTTATCTTGATCTCAACATGGCTACTTCCACTTGTTTTCAGTCTTTTCTAATAGGTATAGTGGTTCCTGATCCTGAGACACTTCCAGAATTTGCAGCAAAGCTGGGAATAAAAGGTTCCTACAAAGATGCCTGCAAAAATCCAGTAAGTGGCTTTGTTTCTAGTGGGTTATAGAAAGAATTTAATTCTGAAGTCCCATCTTGCATTGCTTGACTTCATTCTACCCACCTTTTTTTTGGTAAATTAAACTGGCTTAATGCCGGGTGAGTCATGCAAACAACCTTACAGTAAAAACTGGAACCAAGTGTAGGTGTCTCTTGATATTTCAAGGGCTATCACTGCTTCTTTTCCAATAAGAAGACAGGCACGACCTTTCATAATAAGGGAAATCTTGAATGTTGAAATATGTACATTCTTGCCAACCTCAGTTTTCACTGACTGAGCAGTGGGTATGGTCTTGAGTTGCAATTACAAAATGGCAGCTTTACCCGCTCTGCTCCTGCTCTGTTTCTTCTAGGCAGTGAAGAAAGCTATTTTAGAAGATATGGTCAGACTGGGGAAAGAGGCTGGCCTTAAATCCTTTGAGCAAGTGAGTACTTCCAAATCCTGCTTGTCACAAGCACCTGTATGGCTAACGCAATGGCTGGGAAGTCTTTCATTCCTGTTACTGCCTGTGCCGGGATGGGACCTAAGCAGCTGCCCCTGACAACTGATTGAAGTAGGCAATGAAACACTGACTGGCTGCCTGTCTCTTGACCAAGAGACTGGTGGCTGTACAGGGCAACAGTTGCAATTGCCATGAGATGGAGTGGAGGCTCACCATAGGCTGCAGCAGCTGTACTGTAATTCCAGCCTATCCTCTTCCTGTGTCAGCTAAAAGGAGTTTGATTTGTATCAAAAAACAATTTAGTTACTGGAGCTTGAGACTGAGTTCTTGCACTGAGCTCAAGGAAGCTGGGAAGAACTGATGTTTGTCCTCTAAGTAGTTATGTTATGTGCAAAATTACTTTCTTTTAATAGGTTAAAGACCTGTACATCCACACAGAGATGTTCTCCGTAGAAAACGGACTCTTGACACCAACACTGAAGGCAAAGCGAGCAGAGCTTGTTAAAGTATTCCAGAAGCAGATTGAGGCCCTCTACTCAAGTATGCAGGAATAAGTGGCCAGTTTAATTTAAACTGCATGGAGTATACAAACAATCTGTGACACTACATGATCTATGGAGAACACAGGCATGAGTGGAGGGGAGCAAGAACTGAAATATATTTGTTTCTGCTATCATGGGAAAAATGACTTTCAGGTGAAGATGGCTGTAGTGTAACTGACAACTGGCAGCATTCACATCTTGCAGGACCAAGCATCAACTGTCTAGGCAAAGCCAGAACTTTCATCTTCCTTGGACTGTGAAGTGCAAAAACCCCCAAAAGCCTCACCCTTTAAAAGGCAGTTGTATGCACTTCTCACGGTCAAAAGCAAATCTTGTTTTCCTGCTCCAACTATGAACTCCATTGTGACCTTTTGTGGACTGATCTGCAATCAGACTGAACTCTTTCATGCAGTTACATGTTTTGGATGGAGGGGAGATAGTTCAAAAACCAAGTGCAGGAAAATAACACTTCAGTTTCCACTCAGGATGCTGTATCCTCTCTCAACTCAAGCTGCCACAATATGAATCGGAGCTTAACATCTGTTCAGCAAATACAGAAGTGCATTTCCTGTTCCTAGCCCTGGACCACATAGTATACATTGTTTTTAATGAAAATGAATAGTCTGACATCATCTGGCTTACAAAGTACATGTCTAAAGCAAACATAAGTTTATACTCTAGTATGGGAGGCACTGGATCAGTTTTAGCACGTTCTGAAATGCAACAGCAGTTATAAAGCCTCTACACTTACGAATTTGGATCTGATAAGTGGAAAACTTTAGCTGCCATTCCTAAGGATGTAAGATGCAATAAATTGTAACTGCACAATGAAACTAAAGCCTGTGTGAGCGACTTGTTTCTCTGCTGCAGCCAGACTGTCAGCTGCAAGGTTGACTGCCGCCTGGTTATGTATAGCTGCAGCTAGAACACAGCTGCTGCAGAAAGCTACTAGTTTCCTATGGTGTCACTCCTCAGCCACAGCTCACTGCCTTATGGCTTAAGATAGTGCCAGACAAGATGTTTCTCCTCTACTCAACTTTCCTTTCTTGTAGTAAGGCAATATGTGGCAAAGTCTTCAGCATAAATTCATTCTTTACATGAAATAAGGTATCAGATAGTTTTCTAAAGAAGCAGCTTTAGCCTTAGAAAATTCTATTTAGGCCAGATAAGTACTGTCTCTATCTTTAGAAACATGTCTTCAATCAGTGTATGCTGTCCCTGCTGACAGTTTCTCCCTGTCCCTGTAGTAGTCTGCTGTAACAGTCCAAAAGGCAATACAGTGCTAACAAGGATGTAACAGGGGAGGAGTAAGTGTTGCTTTCCTGTGCCAGTTCTCCTTGTCTGTGCCAGTTTCTTACAGCTAGCACATGTTCATCTCTGCATTTAATGCTCTTGGTCAGATATCCCGAAATGAAAGCAGCCAGTAGATTGGTTGGTCAGGAAAGAATCATCCCTTGCTGAGAGGCATCTCTAGCTTTGACTAGTAAAAAAGACTAAGACTCTGTAATGTCTCATCTTTCCCATGATTCCTTAAAGCAATGTGACTTAAAATTTACTCATCTTTCCCCCCAGGTGAGACTGGGGAGAAAAAAAGGAACCAGAGGGAAGAAGTAATGTACACTGAAACTGGTTTTGCAGTTGGGGACAGTAAATCTAGTCAACTGAGATCTGTATAACTTGAGGCTGAATCCTGTCATGCTACTTGCTGCAGTGCCCTTTATTTATTGTATCAACAAGTGAAACTTCCCTAGAGAGAGCTGCTTGGATGTTGGAGCCCAGCACTCTGTGGTCTGGAGTCCATGCAGTTTGGAGGTTTCCATGTTGATTTCTGCTCATATTCCAAAATAGCTACATCCTGCTGAGTTATGGCCTTTCAGCTCTTGCTAGCAAGGAAACTAGGAGTATAATAACACTCCTATCTCTCTAATGAAGCCTGCCTCTAGAAAGCAAGTGCTTTGATTTCAAGAGGGGCAAAGCACCTGCTTGCAAACTACTGAAATAGAACTGTAACTCTTCATTGCCATAGCTTAGAAACAGCCTAAGATTTTGACTCAGCACTGTCTGCACTAACACACAACAGGCTGGAGGTAACAAAAAACTGACTTTGTACTGGAGATAAGGAGTCTGAGTAGGAGCACACAGGAGTAATGCTAGCTTGTCTGTATGTAGTTATTTCTATATACAATTAATATTGAAACAATTCATACAGGTGGAGGTAAACCAGATTAAAACAGTAATTTGCAGAAACTCTCAATATGTGATATGCAACTAGACTATGAGAGAACAAAACCCCCTGCTGCATTGAGGATACATTTAGAAATCCTTCAGCTGGGACAGGTCACTCCACTTTAAGGTCTGGCTTCTAATAATCCATACCAGATGGAAAGGTGTTATCACTTAGTAGCAACTACATTCACAAAACTTTTCATTCTTGGCACACTGCTTCCTTTCACTCTAAGACAGATCAAGAACTCTAGTCTCTTGGGCACACATTCAGATTTCAGAGAGAGCAGATATAGCTGGCTGTTAATTTTTTGCTGTTGAAAGCACACAACGGTCTTTCTAACCTTGAAAAACAACTTATAACAGTGAAATCTACTTCCTAGTCTGTTCACATTCCCATGTCTATAAACAAGTTCTTGTAGGTCTAAGAACAATTAAATCCACAAGTGAATATGAATGTATCATTTATTTGAAGTGGACAATTCACATCATTAAAAGTCACAGGTAACAAATCTTATCTGGAATTTGAATCAGATGTTTATTTTAGAGTTTTCAGGGGCAGCTTCAGAGAAAGTAAAATACAAAAGATAAGCAGCACGCATCACAATCAGATGCGGTTGAGGAAAAAACCTAAAATATGAACCCTCAGAATGCAATTTTAACAGCAAAAATAAAAAAAACCTGACCTGGGATGAAAGAGATGGATCTTGAAGGCAATCCACTGAATGGCTTCTTCAATTATTTATTGTTTAAAAAGTATGCAAACCATGGCGCAGGCTTTCAGCTGCAAGGAAAAGAAAACCTTGTCCTAACATATTCATTGCATAAGTCTAAAGTAATACAAAGAAAATTTCAAGTAAAGGATTGTGGTCTGAAGTAAAAATTCCATTTCTTATTTAAAAAATGAGAAGGCTATCTGTTTTTCTTCTCTCCATCCACTGGTTGATCCATTTCAGAGTCATATTGGCATTCTTCCACACATTTCTTAGGGAACCAGCCTCGTTCTCTTATTCCACCTTAAGACATGAAAAGTTGCATTAACTTGGAACAGAACATGACCATCATAGAGGAAAAACAAGAAGACTGGAAGAGACATCAAGAGATTACCTAGGTTTTCTTCTTCTCCAAGGCAGGACATGTAAGTCATTCCTAACATCACTGCCTGGGGATGCATGGATCCTCTCCAGTGCTGTACCTTCCTTGAGAAAATCTTTCCTAATATCCTATCTGAATCTGTCTATAATTCAGCTTCACAACTCCTCTTTCTATACACCAGGGACAGAAGAAGCAGCCAACAATGTTCTCTACAACAGACTTTCATGCAGTTGATGACTATTTGCACATACCCTGGCTTTCCACCGTCTCCTTCTCCTCTCCAGGTAAGCCATCCCAATTCTTTCAGCTTTCCCTTGTAAGTTTCATTTTCTAGTACTCTGATTATTCTCATTGTTTTCCTCTCAACCCTTTACAGTTGATCTTCCTCTTTCTTGAGATGGAATAACTGCTTTTACTTGTGGCAGTATTTCAGCTGAATCTCTGCCAATGTTGAGTAGGATGGAAGGATTACTTCATGCATCTGAGGAGCTATATGCTTTTTTATTTTTTGGAAGTGTTGACTCATCTTAAGATTATGACTGACTTCTTTCCTCAGAAGAACTGCTACTTAATCATTAATTTTATCATCTTGTTATAGTGCAGGTTGTTCTTCCTATTTATTTATAGTAGTCTCCTATACATTCCTAACAAATCTCATCCTATTTTTGAAGCCTAGTTCTCAAAAATGCCAATGTTATTTTGAATTCTAATCCAGCTTCTCTGTATACACCAAGTTCCCCACCCAGACCACATTTCAACTGATATAAAAAGAAAAAACAATAACCGATGTAGTACAGATACCTCCTGCTAATCTTCATAATAAGCAATGCAATACAAACTACAGAATTCATGTTCATTTCAATGACTCATTTAGGTCTGATATTTGAAAGTGTTCATTGGGGTGAGCAGCCAAAGCATTTCTAGCCCATGAAGGTCTTGGACCTCCCAGAAAAATCACGGGCACTTTCAGTGTAGTGACTGTTGGCTGCCTTTCTTTTGCCAACACAGAATGTACATGCAATGAATTAACAATTGTTTGGAACAGACAACGGAATCCAACGCACCCTCTGGCAGGTAAAATTCTACCTCAGTCCTAAGCAGGAGGGCTAAAGTAAAAAACGTAAGTATCTCAATGCAGGTGGCTGTGATGTTGTCTCTCTGCAGACCGTAACAAATCTTTAAGATCTTTAATAGCTGTAGTTAGTTTCATAAATGCATGTCAAAGTCCTTGGAATTGATCCCAAACCAAAGACATAATGTCTCCACGTTTTTGAGACATACAAAGAGTAATCTCAGGTCTTATACATACACGGGGTGTTCAAGTAGGAAATCTGAATGTATTTAAGACAGACAACTACTTAAATATCAAAAAGAGAAATCATCATTAACCTCTTTAAAGTCTAAAAGTCTTAACTTTCTCTTAGACTATGACGTGCTCCCCTTCCCACTCAACCTTCAGAACACTACTAGATAAATGTTCTTTCAGTTTGACAGAATCACTTAATGTTTATCAAAACTGGCAAGTCTACCTGATGTAAGAGTAAAAACCATGGAGGTGGTTTTAGAGGAGAGAGAAGTTAATGCCAGTTATGGTCAGTCATTATACATTTTGAGAACTGAACACGTAATATTGTCCACATCTCTAAACAACTATAAAATTGATTTTAATTTTCAACAGAAGAAGCGAAAATAACTGCTTCATACCATCAGCAGCTGAGTTGAGAATCTTCTCACCATACATCCAGTGGCTGCAGAAGAAAGCATAATAGGTAATTAGATGCCAGAACTCATCTCAGTATTTCTCTTAACTAAACATAACGGTGTGGAGCCACTAACTTTAAGCCTCTTGTGGCTAAAATCAGATCCCCTTTACTCAGTGCAATTCTAGGTTCTTCAGTGCACGGTGTTGTGAAGAACGTTTCAACACCTTTGGTCACAGGGCAGCAGACACCACTGTAATCTTCTACTGCTCGATATCGCACCTACAAGTTTGAACAGAACATGGCAATATATTATCATAAGGAGTTACGGCTTTGCTGACAGTTTCATACCAAAAAAAAAAAAATCAGTTAAAGCATACTGTTAGATTTGAGCATAATGACAATGGCTGTCAAAGGGACTCTAAATTCTAAATTAACTGCTTCACAATGAAGTACAGTCATCTTTATTATCATGTTTCTTACCATCTGGAAACTAAGGAGCAAATGCAGAGAAAGTTAAACATTAAGCTTAACTAAGCAGAGGTTGCAGCATGCTGTTTGTGTGGAAACACAAATTTATTTATGTTTAAATAAATTAAAAATTTTAAAATTTAAATTTAAAATTAAATTTAAAAATTAAATAATTCCCAAGTTTAAAATCAAGAAAAGAAATAGTCTCAGTAATTACTTACAGTAATTTATATTGATATTTCAAAGTCATTTCAGACCAAACTTCACAAATACTTACACTTCTTACTCGCTTGTCTGCTTTCTGTTTCAGTTGCTCTATCTATAAATGATTATAAATAGAAATTCAGGCAGTGTTTAGTTTAAGAGGACTTGTGTATTCAACACAAAATGAAGACGGGTATTGAAACCATTCAGCAAACATAGGAAATAGCACTAGCACTTAAAAGCACTCACAAAAGCATAACTTTTCCATCTATCAAAAATGGGAGAACATTTAAACGGACTCTTGTTTCTTAAGTATATGTATTACTAGTCAGTCTATTTATAAAGGAAAGCAGGCAACTGGATAGTGGGGGGGATTAACTTGAGATATCATTGTAGATCAATTACCGTCAAACTGTATTGATGACAGCCATCTCTTACTGGCCAGTCCAGGCCATCTCCCTCAGGAATCCCAGACCATGTAAACACTTGCTTGAAGTTCTTCCATTTACTTCCCATGTCATAGGGAAAAATAAAGGTCTCACCCGTTCGGTAGTACTGGATTCTGTCTTTGGCCTGAAAAATAATTAAGAAATACAGCACATAAAAACATACCCTACCAACTGCAATTGAGCAGCAAATATTAAGAAGGCCAGGTCATAAGCCCTGCATGGGTCCATGAAACATAAAGGCAAACATTTGGAGGCAAGAACAGTAAATTCCTGCTATGCTAACCCAGGCTTTTAAAACTACTTACGACAATCATGACATTTAGAAGTGTGTCTGGTTTGGGTCCCATCCTGTCTGTCTGTCCCCGACCCCATTTACCCTTTAAGAACAGTCAGCTGGCTACAGTGACCAATCCGCTCCACACACTGATTTTATGTTATGGCTTTTTTTAAGGACTCATGCCCGACTATTTCTCAGTTACATACAAAGACTTCCACTGCTCAGGATTCTCTGATTAACAATCATGAGTGTAATTCAACATTAGTAGTGTCTATTTCACCTCCAAGAATTGCATATACAGGCATGCTCTGAATGGCCCACATCCTGCAATCATGAACTTTTCATTCTTTCAGTTACAATGACCTCTAGTGGAGCAGCCATGGAAGTAGTTTGTTCTCTTTGTTGCCAGAATGTCGTTTTTATTAAACACTTTGGTATTACAGTCTGGGTATGAAGGGACATATTAGCAGCCCATGTTTTACAGTAAAAATTTTAACAGATTGTTTCAAATTCTACTGTATAGTTGTAACAGGGTTTTCTTTAGTTTACGTTCCATTGTCCTATTATTCACAGGTCTAACAGGACTAGGATCCAGCTAAGCTAGATTCCGTGCAAAGAAAAGGCATTACAATACTTAGGTACTTATACACAGTCAAGATCCTCATGCTAATTTTTGATATAGAATAAAAGAAAGACAACAAGATAATAATGAAATGTTTGTGGACTTATACAAAATAATCTGGTAGCACTGAACTAGCTTCTAAACATTGAGTAAGTTTTGCTTCCTCTAAACTTGGCTTCTGCTGCTTGGCTATATTCTGAAAAATCTTGCAAAAACCTCTACAAAGATATGGAAATCAAAGAGAAATTTAAAGGAGAGAAGATTAAGTATCGTTATTTTCTAGTATTTCTTCAAAATCAAGAAAAATCCTCCCAGGTTTAATCAGAAGTAGGAAAGGAAGAAAATCATTAACAAAAACATGCCAACTAGAATGGCTAGAAGAGGTGGACAGATACACAGACAGACATAACGAGAAGCAAAGACAACTCAAGTTTCAGATGAAAACACTCATATATTCCAAGTAGATAAGCAAAGTCTCTTAAAAGCAAATACTTTTCTATGTTCACACCAATTACCTCAAAAAAAAAAAAGAAAAATCTATGCAATTAAATGATTTCTTATCAGTGAATTTCAGAAACAGTAAGGGAAAAGTTGTTATATGTGTTAAGTCGGTGTTGAATTGAAATGACACCTTTGGTTTAAATTCAGAGAAGTGAAACAAGAGATTGATAAATGTGGAGAACATTTTTAATAATAAAGTACAAGAATATTGTAATTAAAGCTTACCTTTTCTTCAATCCAGGACTCGATTGAAGTTTTATTTGTCAAAATTACTTTCATCTAAAACAAAAGTGTTAGGTGAAATTAGCATTGATTTTCTGTAGAAATACATCAGCTAGACAAAGAAAACTTCATTTAACAAAAGTGTGCTTTAATGAACAAAGCAACTTTTATAGGTTTAACTGAAACATATTAGAAACATTCAAAAATCAGATTCAGCATAGACACATGCTAATGCTATCCTCTAGAATTACACACTTAAGACTGTACCACACAGTTATTTCAGCTTATGCTTAAAATGTGTATTTTCATTCCCTTCCAAAGATCTCAAACATTTGAAGCAATGTATCAGGCATGTTTATATCTGTTTTCAGGGATAGGGGCATGTACTCCTGAAATACCAAGTATTTCGTCTTTTCCAGAGAGCCCGTCTCCTGTTTTCTTAGCTCATGAGATGTTCACCTCCAAGTTCTCCCATGCAAAATAACGTAAAAAACCCAGTGGTAACAACAGAGGGACTGGAAAAAGCAACATAAACCCCTGGAAAAGTTACACAGCAACATCAGCTCTAAACAACTGCTCCTGTATCAATCCTGAACTCTGTTTCTGCTCCACAAGCAGGCAAAATTTACAGCTTTTAACTCCTTTGTAACAGAAGCCATAAACTTACCTGGATAATAAAGAGCATACCAACAGCAATAGTAGTTCCTAATGCCAGTCCTAAGGCAAATAAAGATGCAGCAAATGCAGACAGTCCAAAGGGAATAATGGGTCGAGGGTCTCTTTTGGCTGCACTCATGTCAATCTTTACAGAACTCCACCCAAAAGATATCTGCAAAGGGAAAGTATCATTCAGGTCCAGAACATTCCAACTGCTGAAACAAAACAAGTTACCAATAAGAAAACTGGCTCTGAAGGCAAATGTCCAACTTCTGACAGGTTTATAATGCAAGCGAAGTAATTAAAAAAACCAAAACTTGTATTTGAAAGACTTTTCCTCTTCAGAAACACATTCTTTGCTAGATGTAGGCCTTCTCTAGCTGGAAAGCTAAACCAAAATTGCCATCTTGCAAGCTCCACAAGTTAGGCCCCAAACTGGCAAAAAAAATTTGGACTCCTCTACATCAACAAAAATGCATTCACCAGTTTCAGACAGAACATGTTTGCATAGCACAGTACCCATTTTCAATGGAAATGCTACAGGTTTTCCTCTGAAAGCTTTAGCAGACAGTAGTGCTCAACGTTATTGCTCTGCAAATGCAATACACAGCCTTCATCCGTTACGCTTGGTTGATGTTGTCAAGCTCTTCAGTGCAATCACAAAGGCTGAAATCAAAGCTCACAATCTTAACCACGGATCTGAGATAAGGGATGTATTCCAGAACAAGCTTTGCTTATTGCTGCAGCAGTTAAATTCTTCCATTTAAAAACAAATCCAACTTGATTTATTTTTAGCTCAAAAAATAATACTTATTTTTTCCTTGAAGAATTGGATCCAATTCTAAAAAAGTGGCAAGCAAAAGCAAATAAATAGCATCTAACTTGTGTGTTGGAAATATATAGCAGCTAGTTTCTGTGCCAGCCAAAACACAGCCTGTCTCTCTCTATTTAAAGTACTACTCAGAAATTGTCTTCGGTCAATGCAAAGCTCTAGGAAGCTCCCAGCGATTATGACAAACAAGGGGGGGGAGGGGAGGAAAGAAAATATAAACAACTTTCTCTGAATCCTCCTCCAATTAATGAACATACTTCTCACAGGCGGAAGGCGGAGAGCAGAACTGAGAATATATGTTGAAAGAATAACAAGGAATTCCATATGCTTCTTCTCAGGAAACCAAATTGTCTCATACTTCCAGAGATAAATTATCCATCTGACTTAAATAATATTTTAAGCATTTAATTATGTTTTCTTACTCTGTTGTAAAGCTGAGTGTACATAGTCATAACAAATATGAAAGAAGCATGAATACATCCCAGTGGAGCTAAGAGAAGAAACAGAGTGAAAGATGCGTGATTCTGGTATCCACAACAGTTGTTGATCCAAGGACAATGGTGATCCATCTTCATGACACATCTGTGAATAATAAATCCTGATTAATACAAAGTACGTATATCATGTTTTTCCAAAAAACTCAAAGAAAAGGACAGCTAACTTTCCACTGCTCAACCTCCATTCATTTATTTAAACCCACCAATTTCCGGCAGATCAACCCAGTAGTTTCTTTTTTTGGTGCTATTCAGAACGGTATTTCATGTTGTAGAGTGATAGAAAGCAAAACAAAAAGCACTCCCAGGTCCTACCCTCACTAATTACCCTTCCTTTTCTTTACTCAAACTTGCTAGTTGCTAATAAACACCATATTCCAGAGCCAGGAGATAGAGGCCTAGAATGGGACGTGTAAGAACTACCAACAGAGTAATTCAGCACTAACATTATTGCCAATTTTTTAAAATAAGCACACCAGGAAAATGAAGGAAATGTCAAATCCCCTGCGAACTACTTGCAGAAAGAACATATAAAGATATTCGGACAGAAGTGTGTTAATGCCTGTTTTCAGTAGCAGACCCTCTGAAAGCTTCATCAATTGCTATGTATTGACCTCAGACCACTGTTAAGTCCTTTTCAAAATCTATTTAACAAGTGTAAAGACCTAGAGATACTCTTATATTCAATATAAAGCTGGTTATTTTGGTGTAGCTTACAGGTGCAAAAAACCCACCTTATAAAAGATTTTTCCACATCCCAAATTGCATTGATTTAACTTAACAGGTGTAAAGGTCACTAATTATTATGTTGCAGTTCACCTGTACCAAACCTAAGTGATAAACAAAGGACTAAACTGAACAAATATCCAGCTCCTCTGAATAATTGTTTTGGAACTACTGACCTCATTATCTTTTAAACTAGTCCATTCCCCATAGGAAGTTCAGTTTCTACCTTTTAAATAATTAATTACTCTTCATTAGCATATGCTCAACTGCCACTGTACAAGCTCTTGAACACATAATCATAAGCACAAGTGTTTCTGAAGAAGTTCCCAGATCTTAACCAGAAACCTCACCCCGTTCAGGTGGGCCACAGGAAGTGACTCATGCACTGAAACTTGCCACAGCACGGAAGACTTTCAGCGGTGGTTTAAGTTCCCCACTTTATTGCAAGAGGCTAGAAATACGTGTGGAATGAGTTACTTTGGCCAGAGATGAGGGGGCAGAAAATTCTTAAAGCATATCAGCAAAATGATTTGGAGAATGTGCTGCGGTTTCTTCTGTTTGATTTGACAAAAGATAAATTATTTGAAGAACTTGCTTCTGGAAACACAACCATCAGGATCTGCTGCTGTTTTCTACTAAGTCCTCAGTGTAAAGATTGTAACTCAAGGATAAGAACCTAATTTTAAAACTCGGGATGATGCAGCCAAATTACACCACTGCTCTACAGTCTCAGTCTCTCCTTCCTAAAAGCACACTGACTGCACATCTTGTGTTTATAGAAACAACAAACGAATGCATATGTTGCAGGAACCTTTTACCACATTCTCTAATAGTCCTGCCCAGTAAATACAAGATAAATGCAACTACAGCCTGGACTGCAGACAGCTGAAGTGTCTTGCTTTTTTCAAGCTGCACTAAATTCCAGTGCAGCTATTTAAAATAAAAGCATCCTTTACCTCAGAACAAGTCTGTTGGTAGACTAACACATAACAAGGTACAAACTTTTAAAAGTTCACCCAAAAGGCTTCACTTAACATGCAAACTCCCCTCAAAAAAGCCCCACCACCCTTTAGTGAAGAGTAAAGAACAGTCCAAAATTTCCCCTCAAATCAACATTTAATCCCCATTTGGAAAGATGTCAGAATAGGCATTTCTACTCCCTGAGCAGGTGAATGCCTGGACTCAGAACTTACAAAGGACTGAAAGATTTTTAGGTATTTATATAGGCTCACTTCCCTGAAACAGTACTGCAATGTTTTGTTAATACTGTCAAGAAATTTTTAAAAGGAACTGATTTCAAGCTAAAAAGAAAATGTTAAGAACAGATTTATGTATTTATTAATCTAAAATACAGCAAAACCATATAGAAATCCTATCACTAGAAAGTGGAAACATTTGAAATAGGTATAGTGTTCACATGGAAGTCTTTTAAAAATGCACAATACAAGTCTTGGAAGAACAGATTATATTAATAGCTCATAATTAGATTTGAAGCTGCTTTAATATGGAGTTAAAACAATTTTAAAGACAGTACCTGTTACACTTTCGACAGTGGTGTGAACGCGGTGCCTTATAAGACTGACACACTTTACAGTATTGGAGATACATGCAATCCTGAGATTTTTCCTTTGAACAGAAGAACAGGTGTGTTAGACGTGTACATAATTCTACTGGCAATATGTATCTCGGCACTTTCCTAACCTAAGCATCTTTGCTTTCTTCTGACAGGGCGTGTTTCATAACCCAACCCTATTTAATGGTAGGTGGTGAGGAAAGGAAAAAAAAAAAAAGAAAAAGAAATAATCTCTTGGCTGTCAGCACAGCCATCTCCTGCAGCTGAAAGTGCTACTGCTAAAAAAACATAAACAGTTCTTCCATTAGGAAGAGTGACTCTGCAAGCTGGGTTTCATAGTGAAGTTCCAAGAGTGAAAAACAGCATGAGGCTTTTTTAATTTTTAAAAAGGCTTGTGCACCTTGTCTCTCCATTTTATACTGTGAGCCAATCTAGGCTTACTACTAAGATACAGTACTGGTAAGCATTAATGTTCAACTAGCTCGTTTGCCACTCTCCCCGTCTTACACATGCACACACGTGTGCACACCAACAATGGCAAGATGGGAGACAGAGACTTGTAGCAAGTAGTAATACTGGCCAAAATCTTCTGTTCACCAAGTGGAATACCCAGCTGTCCTGCTAGGACTACATCAGGATTGCCTTCTTACTAGGCTCTATCCCGCTAAATATTCCACAAGTAGAAATGTGATTATTACTAGTCTTTGTGTCACGCCACTGGAACACAAACTCTGGCCAGCTGTTGAGATACCGAACCTGTACCATTCTGGTCCCTGACTCTCTTTCAAGTCATTTCTCTTACAAGAAATTACTGAAGCAAAGGAAATGCGAATTTCTACCTTGACTTATACTACCGTGTTGAACACAAGACAAACACGTAACTTTCCAGCTCACGTGAAAAAAATTAAGTTTGGTAAATGAACTTCTCCTAATCCCTAATACTAGCAGGAGAGCGTTCAATGCAACGGCACCTGCAGGAGCATGCGGATAACCTCGAAGTTCTCGTTCCCGGCACCTGGAGCCGGCCCAGGGGCTGCAGCCGGTAACGCGGCGCTGCCGCCCAG
>JAVJGI010000065.1:19502993-19520570 GCA_035590275.1 Ibycter americanus | reverse complement strand
CTCCCCGGCTCCCGGGCGGCGGGGGGCGGCGGGGGTGTCCCTGTGCTTTCAGCGCGGCCTGTCTCCGTGGCCCGTCACCCCAGTGTCTGTCCTGCCCCCGACACAGCAGAACCAGGAGTCACCTCCCTGCCCCCGGCTGCACCTCCCTGCCCCCGGCTGCACAGCTTTCCGAGCAGCCAGGTGTCTGGAGAAATGCGTTATGAATAACCCGGCAGAATATTGCTTGCTGGGCAGCTGGGGGGGGCGGCCCTTCCCTTGTGACCCGCTGCAGGGCCCCCCAAAGTTATGCCAGCGCGGGTGCCCGGCCGAGGGATGCGGGGCGGCTGCTCCCTGTGCCAGCTCTGCCACCACACGCATACCGCAACGCCAGTCGTGGAAATTGGGTCTTTTTCATCTGGCACAGACAGAATTTGTGCGCGATTTAATCCGAATCTGTGTTTTTGCTGCCTACTGTTAAAACATTTCATTTGGATAATTGACTGTGGTGACTCACTTGTAGAGGCAGATTCAAAAGAATCAGTGTTTGTTTACTTTAATGTGTTTTGTCAGTAGCCTGCAGCATTCATGGTCTGATTCATGATGTATCCCTGCAGTAGAGACAATAATATCTAGAAGAGTGTTAGGGTAGAAAGCTGAAAATAATAATATTTCTAACCAGTCCAGCTGAATCTTCTAGCGCGTACGAATCACTGCCCTAAGATAGGGCTCCTGGAACGAGACCGGTGGAAGCTGAAACTAGTCAATTTTCCTCGACTGTCCCTCTGGTAGCTCAGCTTAATTCCTCTTCTCTTTCCAGGTTATTAAATATTTCTGCCTCTGCTTCCTATGCACATTTCCCAAAGCTTTAGCATACTTACACTGTAGGAGCGGATATCATATAAGGAGGGAATAAACACATACTAATGGTATACTTTCCCACATGACTAAAGGAAAAAGTACTGTGCATCCAGGACCAGAGAATAACATCCTACTCTTAGAGTGGGAAATGCATCATGAAGTGATTAAGTAGTGACTCTAAGCAGGATTTGAGGTAGGTGGTCAACTAAAACGTATGATCTCAGTTGCAACGTTAATTCAGAGGTCCAAATTACATCTGAAATGGATAAATAGGAGGATTTTGAGTAAAAATTTGTCTGATTCTGGAAGGTTATGTCCAGTTCTGACTTTAGCAAGTTAGAAAGTCTTCTGTTAAATTGAGATTCAGTGACTGGTCACAGGCATGATTAAAGGACAGGAAAGTATGCCTTTCCATGGGCTTAACAAAACTATTTTGTGGTTGAACTTAACGAAAAGGACATGGTGGGGTAATTCAGTCGCAATCTGCAGGTACTTGTGAGATAGAAAGCTTTTTCTGTTTTGTAATGGAGATTTACCAAATGAAGAAGGGAGAGATCCAAAGAGTTCCTGTGATTGAACTTTAGAACTGGTATAATTTAGTCTGCTCAGAATTTATATTTAACCTGTAAATGGCCACTGGAACAATTTACTGAGAGGGTGAAGTGAATTCTTGGCTAATGCAAAGTACCTAATAAAGGCAGTATTTCCTAGTGCCTCACAAAGGGTTGTTTGCTTTTAAACAGGGTAAATTTAAGGATCTCTTGTAGGGACAGGGCAACATCATAAATGCACTACTGGCTCCACTTCTGAAAATCTGTAGTGCTAGACTGATTTATGGAAAAAGAATAGAGATTTAATTTCCTAATTGTATAGATTTTGGAAGTCATCAGTGTCTGTTCAATACCAGGAAGAATGCTCTGCTTAGTAGTAGTGGATTTCCATAATCCTGTCCTTTAATCAGTCTCCCTTATTCATTTAGGGAGACTTTGGAGCTTAAAGACAAGCTATTTGAAGAGTATTGTCTTAAACAGTGACATAGCCTAGAAGCAGCAGGCTTTGAAATCATGAATCTTTTATGTGGCCATTAGAAGGTTTTTTTTAGAATTTCCCATCCTCTCAGAGGAGAAAGAATGCATGTTCCCTGTGGGTGGTACTGCGCTAAATGGCCTCAGGATAAGGCAATGCATATGTTTCGTTTGGTTTGGTTTGGTTTTTAAGAGGTGGCTTTTCCATGTTAGGATTAGAGGCTGGTCATACATGGTTTGGACTGGCTTGTATTATAGCTACTTCTTGCACTGTACATTTATGAGTGAGCGCATTGCTTCAGTTTTCAGGGCTATTCTATCTTTCATCAGCAAAAAATTAATGTTTGACTTCAAAACAAATTGCAGTCTTAGCTAATAGAGGCGTTTGACCACCTGGAAAGAAAAATCTCTGACTATGCTGAACACTTTAATCAGAAATAATTTAAATACACATTTTTCCCTTGTTTCTTAATAGGAATATTTGCAAGATCTTTGCTTCTTCATCACCAGAAGTTCCAGTTAGTTCTTGTGGAGATGGCTGTGAGAGCCTCAAAAAGAGGATTATGAGGTGGGAGGGGGACATGAGGAGAAATGCACGTGAGGTGGCAGTTTTCAGCAGCAGTGATTTGAGAGAGATTGCTGATGGCCTTCTTCCTCCCTGCTGGAAGAAGCAGGATGAAAGGTGTAAGGACTTGTGCTACTTCTGCATAATACAGAGAGATCTCCTGAAGTCTAGTGACTGGTTTATTTCCTTCTGCTACCCAAGATGGACCTGCTGTAAGCTTCACATTCAGTTGAATTGGAGAAATACTGGTTAATTGTTTTTGCAACATTCCTGCATTTGGTGTTGTCAGGACTTGATGCTGTCCTGTGTTCTAGGAGGATGATGGCTCAACAAAAAATCCTTTTGTCACAAATGCTTAAATAGTTCAACAAGAAGTGTAACAAAGGCACTCTGATACGACAGAAACAATAAGCAGCAGGGACAATTGAACATCTTGGGAAGAAATGTCTTCTGTTCAGGCAAACATCATCTGGAGAATTAAAGAAAGTGTTATAAATAGAGAAATGTCTTTTAAATAGATTTTCTGTGATGCTGCTGCAGGTCTTTGAAGAATGAAGATCATTGTCTGATGTGTTTTATTAATGTTGCTTGGTGTTTCAGAGAAACATCTGTCTTGTGATTTGACCAAAAACTTGCATAAATTTTGATTGCTTGATCTGAAAGAGAGTTTTATCAGCACAAATAGTGATACTTAGTCTTTTCCCAGCACAGTAGCCTCTGGGTTGTGATGGTTTTAGACTTGAGTGCTGTCATTCTTCTGATACTTGATACCTGCATTTTTTGCTGGGCAATCAAAGCACTGTATTTCAGTCTCTAATAGATTTAGCTGAAGAAAGTCACACTTTAATTTTCTGTTGTACCCCTGCACTGGAGTTTACTGTCTCCATTTCAGGTCTGGCTCATTATGTTGTGCCTCTTGAACCCAGTTTTATAACCCAAAGAGAGAAATGCATGTATTGTTCCATTTGTCTCTGCTGTTGGACAGTAACTTCTGGCAGTGATGAACATTTAAACCACCTCAGCCAGTGTAGCAAAATCTGCAAGTGGTCTGTGAACTGAAGCCATTTATTACTCAATCTTCCTTAGCATGTACTAATAAAAAGAAGCAATTCCACAATCAATGAGACTACTCAGTCTTAGTCCAGATGTTTTTAATGTATTCATTGGTTGTGAGGTCAAACCAATGCTGTGTTACCTTTCTACACTTGTAGGCAGATTTCTGCCATTCTGTAACTGCTGTGTGTTGGGGGACAAAAGGGTGACTAATGCAAGAGCAAAGCTGAAAGAACAGAGGAAAAATATAGTAAAAGCTTGTTTCTTTTAAGAAAGTGGTACAACCTTCTGTACAAATACAGAACAGATTTCTTTGTTTGCAGTCCTCACCCAGAGCAAAAAACCACTTTTCTTTCCTGTCTTCATCTGTATTTTCCCAACTTGACCAGTAAAATTATATAAGCTATATGCAATATTTTCTTTAGGACATTCTGTCTGGCAATGTGGAGACCAAAATTTTATTCTAAATTTAAATATGTTTGATGGAGCATTGTTTTGTATTTTTAAAAGGATATTATCAATTCTGAATTAAGAAAAAAGTTATAAAAAAACAATTTAGCTATTTCATATGATGGAAGTATATTTAAGGAAATTATCAAGTAGGCAGATTGAAAACTACTAAGACACAGGGGAGTAATATGAGGATCTTTAATTGGATCGTAACTTGTTTGTCCTGATCTACTACATTAGTGGCAAGCTTCTCTTACTCTGAATAACTCCCTCTTCTGAGTGACTTCATCTGCAGTCTCTGAGCAAGTCATCCTGTGGATATTGTGCCCTTCTTTCTATGAGGATTCTGACTGTGGAATAAGTTGTTTCCTTAGCTTAACCATGACAGTAAAACTGAAAGTAAATGGTTTGAAAACCATTCCCGTGAGTGGTTTCTGATGAACAGCATTGTAGCATTTCATGCTTCTGTTGCCGATATCAACAGCAGGCCTAGACGTATTGGCAGTCCTGCAGGCAAGTGGCTCCAGGCAGCATACTCCTGCCAGGATTTTGCATGGATGTGGCTAGAGGAAGAGAGGAAAGCGAAACTGAGTGGGTGATACTTATAATTTGGTAAGCTTGCTTTTTCTTACCAAAGTGACCCTGATGAATCCTGCCACCCCTTCTTGCTTTGGGGACTACATGGTAGTGTATGCCCTAGAGACCAGCAGTTGCAACAAGTTCAGCTGGTTTCTTGGAAATCCATAAAGATATTGCTCCAAAGCTGTGGTGCTGGGATGTTGTCATGTGCCTGCTCACACGCCTCTATTTGAAGGAACAACAAAGGCCTGTTGTCAGTAGGCCTCGCATGCAGCAGTTGCTCTGGTCACCAGCTGGGTGATTATGTATTGATAAATCTGGATGATGTTAAACTGTGGAGTTCAGTTAAAGTTTAATTAGCTAAACCGTTGAAGATCATTTGAATACCTCCCCAATTTTATGGGAGCAGTTTCAGCCAGACTTCCTTGTGTACTAGTAAGTTTTCCCTACCAATGGTCTGTAGCTTAATATCCTTGTGGGTAGGTAAGATCTTACTGGTCAGTGGAGTGCTGGGCAGTTCTTGTAATCACAAATACACACAGATTTTGTACAGCATGAAATACTTTCCCTAAACCCCCAACTTTATATCCCTAAATTTCAGGTTACTTAATATGTGTGGAAACTGTAATCCAGTAAAACTCAGGGAAATACTGAAATTGCTGTTGTACATTTATTTGCTGCTGCTGTAGTTTTTTAACTTTATTTCAGCTTCAATAAAATGGTATTGTGTGTTTTATATCTTACATTGTTTTTCCTTTTGTCCATCATCATCTGGTCCGCTTCCAAATGAAGGAAAGAACAGAGGTGTTTTGGGATGCTGGACAGGAGAATTGAAATGTGTGGGCAAACAAGTGGCAGATTCTCTTTTCTTTTGGGTTTAGTTATGTTAGGAAAATAAATTACTAACCATTATGTTTTCTGGCTTGGGTGCCATCATGAGAACCTGGTGGGGAATTACAGAAAGACATTGCTAGCAGAGAACTGAAAGTGCTGCACAGAAAGTAGTGTTTCCTATATCTGCTGCTGTAGTAGAATCCACCAGATGTGGCAGTGTGAATTCCAGATTTTCAAGGAAGATGCTGTTTTTCCATGGCTTTAGCTTTATAGAGAGGATTACTTGATGAAATTCTGGGCCTCTTTCAAGATTAAGAGCAGAAACTGTTTGGGAGGACTTAGAGGTGAGCTCTGACTTTTAGTTTGTGCGGGGGTTTAAGTGCATTTTTCTCACTTACATCACTGGCAGAGTTCCCTTTACTCAGGGAGCTTCAGTGTTCTTCAAAATTTTATTCTAGCGATGTTTTGCCAGACATAATGTTGTTCAGTTCTTTCTGCTACCACCCAGAAACACCTTGGTCTGTTCATATGGGTTGTCGTGGAGTCAGAGCCTGAGACAGTCTCAGCTTTAGGTGGACCTCATCAGCACTGGACCACTTGCTTATCCAGTCCAATCTCAGAAGGAGTCTTTGCTGCCTCTCCAGTTGACTGTAACGCATTCTTGAGAACTTTGGCTTCTCTGAGAGGAATTTTGTCTTGGTGAAGGACCTCTTACTATAGTCTTATTTTGGGGCTGTAAATGAATTACCCATACGTTTTACAATACTCTAGCAGCTTCTTGGATGATAACCCAGTGCATATGATTTGTTCTTGTGAGTCTGCCATGTGAGTGATGGTGAATCCTCAGAAGGCAGCTGGTTATTTGCAAAGTTCTCTGCATTGTCTTAGAGGTAGAAAGATGATCCTCAACCTGATGCAGAGCTCCAGTGTATGTAACTGAAGAAGGGCAGATCATGATGTTCGTGTGTCCTTAAATGAGAGTGTAGAGTGTCTTAGGTAAATGAAAAGATACATCGATAGGCCCATGCAAATGTAATGCAGGATACTGTAGAACCACAGTGGGAGGACTCAGCTGAAAAACAACTTAAGCTGGGAATGCTTCACCAAAAACTCTGTAGCAATATAGTCTTTCAGAAGTTGTTCTGTTGCTTTTAAGGAAGGTTGTTTTAAGGGCATCTTTTGCTTTATGTGGCAGAAATTCTGGTTTTGGTTGCGACCTCATCATCCCTTGGTTCCTGCCTATGGCTCTAAGTTTGCTTAAAAATAAAGCATTTCAGCTTGTGAGAAGGTAAATTATATACATTTAATAAAGGGTATCCCTCTTGAAATTCAGGGGCTTGTGGCTTGCAGAGGATCAAAGGACATCATCAGATAGTCCCTTTTGGTCTTTAATGTGTCAATTCTAGGATACAAAGAGATCATGTGGAAGAGAAGCAAAGGAATTCAGGCTAAGAAAGAAGACTGTGAAGTCTAAAGATACACAATAAAGGCTCTTGTGCCAACGTAGACTTACCCGTCATGATCTCTGAGCAGCAATGACTGGAGATACTTCTGTGCAGTTCACTTTTTATCTGCTTCATCAGGCAAACCACCAGCACGGATATCTCATGATGCTTTTGGTTTCAAATGAACAGTGGTATGAAGGGTTGTATGCTCAAAGTTTTGTTGTTAACTTCACTGAGGCAATGGGTGGATTTACAGTCTGAAGGGTGGAAGATGTGGCCTTGAGAGGGGCACAAAGTGATGCAAAAGCAGTGCAAATGGCAGTATTGAAGCCCGTAAATGTCCACAGTAATTAAGCAATGTGGGAACATGTTGTTACCTGGTGACTGACTATTCCTCAGAAAGTTCCCTTTCATGCCATAACAAACCAAGTGGTCCAGCAATTAGAATGTTCGATAGATGTGACATTGAATCTTGAGTTCTTGGCTCATGTTGGATTCTCTGCCTGAGAATGGATGATTAAAGACACGTCAAAAGTCAGACCTGCTCTCTGTAGCTGGGATATTAGGCTTATTGGGGAACTTCGCAGATGATGACTGCTACATATAGCTTATAACTGATTTCAATTTTTTTAGATTTTCATCTTTTATTACTAATTTACACTTACTGCTACTAGAAAACAGTGGTTTTCTTGTAGTTGCCGTGGCATTTTATTTAGTTTCTATTGAAGCAAAAGAAACTGTTCTAGACCCAGCATAGGAGCAGGGAAATAGAAACCTCATTTTTCTTCAGTGCCTGCATTCATTTTAAGTGGGATGCTTGGTTTTGTGCATCTCATATTTTGCAAATAAATAGGATAAGGTGTTGTTCTTAAGCCATATTAATTTTTTTCCTTTTGGTGTATGTGCCTTCTCATGCATTTGTACACACCCAGTAAGTGCCTGCTGAGGCATAACTCCTACACCTGCAGCAGCTGTAACTGCTTTCCTAACTAGCAAATGCTGCGTAACAAACCACAAGACTTCAAGGATTCTCCAGTCTCCCTTTTTTTTTTTAGTTACTAATGTGGGTATCACAGTGCGCAATGATGTCACAACAGAATGAATCCCTGCAGTCAGTTTTAACTTATAAGCTTTTGAAATCGTGTATTTTTCTTTCATGGCAAGAGCACAATTATATTGGTATTTTCACAATTCCATTGCAGATGAGAAGAAGCAGATGGTTGCGAATGTTGAGAAACAGCTCGAAGAAGCGAGGGAACTGGTATGTCTGGCTTTTCCTATGTTAACTGCAAATTCCTAGGGAAAATAATAGAATCATTAGTGGTAACATTTAACACACATGCTCCCCTAAGAATACTTAATAAATTATTAAATGAAATAATATTTTTTAAATAGTTCTTATTTAAGAATATTAAATACCCAAGAGGAGTGAGTGTATCCTTTTTTAAATTTTGTGTTAAGTCATTTAAGGTTTGCATTATTGCTGTAAGCTATTACAGGCTGCTACAGGCTTTGAGCTGTGGATTAGGTCTTTTACTTTAGGAACTGAATTAAGTATTTACACACCTGGACTGTTTGTTTTTTTCTTGTAAGATCCATGCATCATCTTGATTTAATCTGTGTGATTGTCATGTAGGTACTAGATATTTTTTCTTTTCTAGCAAGTGAGACATGAAGATACTTAGTTGTTTAAGGTTGAGGGGGCAATGGTAGTGCAAGTTACTGATCCAAGAAGAGTATATACATTTTAACCAAGCATTAGTTAGTGGTCCACACTGACAGAAGAAAGCAGTGTGTTAAACAACTGTGACTTTTTTTTTTTTTACATTGTTCCCATTAAAGCCTGTCTGGATGGAGTATAAAGTAGTGTTGTAGATATGGAGTAGCTGAGCAAAGGTGTTGGTGAAAGTTGAGAAATTACTTTTTCCCACATGGCCAATAGTTGGTTGCCTGAAGCTGCTTTTGTTTTTTGCTTGCAAATGAGTTTGGTCTATCTAGTGTCAGAAACGTAACCTGTTAGGATAGGGAAAGGAAATTCTTTCTTCTAGCCTGGAAGTTCTCACAGTTGAGCAACTTGAATCAATGATTTAATTACTAACTAAAGAGTAATATTGGAATTCACTTTTTTTAAGTGGCATAGGAGGAAAAAAGTCTCTAGAATGTTTGTTGACATACCTAGTGCTTTTGGTTTAGGAATTGAATTAGTCTTGTAGACCAGAGCATTGGAATAGCATCCAGAAAAGCTGCAACTTGGGATGACTCCCTGTGGGTTTACCCTGTGAGGATGCCAAGGTGCTTAACCTCTCTGATTTGGTATTCTCAGCAAGAAATGCAGTAGAATTACTGTCCCATCTCAGGAGGATGTTCTGAAGTTTTATTAAGGCCTTCTGGGTGCTTTCTTATTCATACAGCTGAAAGAAAGTAAAAATCTAGAAATGGTTTTCATCTCCTTTTCACTACAACTTGACATGGCGAAAAAGCATAGCGGTGCAGGGAAATTGTAGCATGGGTGGTCTGATGAAAAATAATTCAAATTTGGTTTTCTACTCAAAGTAAGATTGGAAGGAGCAGAAATTGAGTTAATGGCTCATTTCTTCTTATGTCAGAAAAAGATCATCTGAACTTGTATTTATTATTAGATTAAAAATTAAATCCTATATCTGTACTTTTATCCTAATCATGATCTTCATTTAATGTGCTGGCTTTTCATTCACGCTTTTGTTTTAGATCTTGTTGCTAATGCTACTAGACAGGTGCTTAATTCAATTATTGGCTTTAAGCAACTACCTAACATGTTTGTGATTAATGTCAAGGCTTGGGTTTAAAAATCAATTTGAACAAACCTGCTAATAACAGAACTGATTAAAAAGATCCTCTTTTAAACTAAAGGCTACAGTAGAAAATCAAAATAAACCTAATTCCTTGCAACTGATAGTTTTCATGCATTGGTTTGCTTCATTGTCTTGAGTAGTCAAAACTGGGTTTAGCTGACTTTGGTTTATTTCCTAGTTGGCAAGGAAATAACACTCTCATGTACTGTAAATATTATTGTAGAGATGATTTATTTATATTGACTAACCATTGATTGTTTTAAAACACTGTCTGCTTTGTTTGGGTAAATTCACGGGTGTAATTGACTTGGTCTATGTGCAGAACTGACATCAAATCTTTGAGACTCCCAGGCTGCCTTTTCAAGCCAGTGCTGTTGAGTAAGGGATCTCTGGAGAGAAATCCTGTCATTCTATGTCTGGTGTGGAGTATCTGAATGTTATTTTTACCAGGGTTTTAAGAAGGGTGAATGTTGTGGTAACCTTAGAGAAATTGAGTTTAAAATCTAGCATGTACTCGAAGAGCTGGGATTAGCATTTTGGAGTGAAATTTTATTTATTAAGAAGAAAAAACTGTTTGTCTTGGTTTTGCCTTTATGATTTATGAGGGAAACATCACAGAATTGTTGTATTGCACATACAAGGTTATTCTTATTTAGACACTTGGTTTTTTTTACTATAAATCTCTATTTAGTTCCAAGACTTCAGAATCAGAATAAAATAGCGAAGCTTTCAAGTTTCATAAAATACTAGCAACTGTTTAGAGCAATTTCATGTGGAAAAGTTCCTGTGGGATGAGGAGACTTATTCTGGGGTCTCAATGGACAACAGCAGCAGCACTACCTTACTTTGTTGTATTTTTGAATGGAAATACCAGTGGCTGCTCAGCTTTATGCTGTATTCAGTGCTGGGAGCAGTTAGGAGCAAAACCTACTAGGTTAAACCCTTGAGGAGCCTTAAGGCTGGGGCCTGATTTATGAATCTGGGCAAGAGGTAGGTGCCAGAAGGCTCAGCTTCGCCGTGGTGGTGGTGGTGGTGGTTCAGCGCCAGCCGGCAACCAAGCCCCACACGGCCGCTCGCTCACTGCCCCACAGTGGGGTGGGAGGGAGAACGAAGAGTCAAAGTGAGAAAACTCATGGGCTGAGATAAAGACAGTTCAATAGGTAAGGCAAAAGCTGTGTGCACAAGCAAGGCAAACCGAGGAATTCCGTCACCACTTGCCATGGGCAGGCAGGTGCTCAGCCATCACCAAGAAGGCAGGGCTCCATCACGCCGAACAGGGACTTGCGAATACAAATGCCATCGCTCCGAATGTCCCCACCTTCCTTCTTCTTCCCCCACCTTTATACACTGAGCATGACACCAATACGGTATGGGATGTCCCTGGGGTCAGTTGGGGTCAGCGGTCCTGGCTCTGTCCCCTCCTGACTCCTTGTGCCCCCCCGGCTGCTCACCGGTGGGGTGGGGTGAGGAGCAGAGAAGCCCCTGGCTCAGTGCAAGCCCTGCCCAGCAGCAACGAAACGTCTCTGTGCTATCAACGCTCTTTCCACACAAATCCAAAACACAGCCCCATACCAGCTACTGGGAAGAAAATTAACTCTATCCCAGCCAAAACCAGCGCTGGTGGCAAGTTTGAACTTAACCAATAACACAAGTTTGAGCTTGTAGGTTTTCTAAAGAAAGTGCGTGCCAGGTTGTTTTTACCTTTAAGTAGAATTTAGCTCTGTTCTTGCTTGTGTATGAAAAATAGGATTTTATGACCAGTAATATGAGGCCTGAAAGTGAAGATACGTAAAATTAGGTTGCATTTGGGCCTTAAAGTCTCTGATACTGACTCTTTAAAATTAACATCTTGGATTTCATGGACTGTGGTCTGATATTTGCTGTAAATTCTGTATTCACTGGAAGATCGTTTCATTTTTATATAATAGATAAGAGTTGAGACTTCATTAAAATATCCTGACCTTGCACATCTAATTATATATAAATATGAGGAATGGTTTCTATGTTTATAGAACATTTGAGATCAAATATGTTGAGATGAAATTGATAAGAAATAAGCCATTAATTCCAGCTATCGGTCTAATTTATAATACCTCATTGGAAAGTTAAGCCTGAGCCAAAGAACTGGGTGGAATTAGAAATGGCTTTGTATGTTTCAATTCATTACTGACTATTTAATTAAAGTCTTATTATTGAATATAATTTTGTATAATCAGAATAGATCAGGCAGAATGTCTTTTGAGTATCTGGTAATTCCATTGATTAAATTCAGATGCTTTTCTTATGATATGAGGATGAAATTTCAAAGTGTAAGCAAGCAATTACATAGGAATAAACTGTAGCTGTCCCTTGTGAAGGCCTGTAACCAGGAGCTTGGGACCCTAATTTAAAGGCATTTCTGTTCCAATGCCATATTGCTGAACTGAGAATGGTAGGAAGTGAGTAAATATTGTTTTGGGTGCCTATAGCAACCAAGGAGCGGTAATCTTTTATCTTTTTAAAGTACATTGGGAAGATTTTAAAAGGCTGGTAAGGGATTCTTCAGCTATGCAAAACAGAATTCCCAAACAGACAGCACCATGTAGAGGAGGCTCGGTGACCCAGTGGGCAGGTAATTAGGAGGTAGCTCAGCCCTGGTTTGTAACTCCTTTTGATTTTCTATACCTCTGTGCCATACTTCTGTGTTTCAGGCCTCTTAGTGTTCTACATGGCAAGAATAAATAGAAAAAGCTTCTGAAAGGTATATTCTATCTCTGACCTTTTAATGCATTTGACTGTATACAAGTTCTTGAATGGTATTGTCATTAAACCCTGAAATTCAGCTATTCAATATACCTACATACAGATTTGGGATATAGATTTAGGCAGTCATTTCAGATCTTATAATTCTGCTGAGTAAGCAATACTTAAAAGAACAAGAATTATTTTATTAAACATAGAGGCTGGTGGTAAATAAAACTTCAAACATGTATATATATGCACACACACATATATATACACACATACATATGTGCGTGTATATATATGCACACGTGTGTGTGTGTAAATAAATAAAATAACTTTTTCAGCCAAGGGTTTCCAAAACCACACAGCTAGATGGAGGCAGGCTTTCTTCTGAGCTATGCTAGTTTGTAGGAAGTTATTTAACCTCAGTTTTACTATTTTCTTGTAATAAAATGTGTTCATCACATTTGGAATTGAAATCCAGAAATGTTTGACTAGAATCATTCCTTCTAAATGTTAATAATATTAGTTTTGTCACTTGTTTATTGACTTAAGGCTGTGTAAAATTTTTGATAAATGGTTTATATATTGCAGAATAAACACAATTTTTCTTGATAAAGAAGGAATATTTCTTAATATTTGTGAACAATTTAGGTAAATTCATCCTTGCTCTAATACCCTTTTGATTTACATGTCTTGTCTTTATTTTTACTTGCTAGCTTGAGCAGATGGAACTTGAAGTTCGAGAGATCCCACCTCAAAGCCGAGGAATGTACAGCAGTCGAATGAGAAGCTACAAACAAGAAATGGGAAAACTTGAAGCTGATTTCGTGAGTTTTTAATGTATTACATAAAGAAGGCATTGATTAGATTTGTTAAAACATAATAATGCAGTTATTCAGGCAACTGAAAGGTATTTTTGAGTAGTTTGAGAGATGAGTTCTGTGTGTATCTTGCTGTGTTATGGACAGATGAAAACCAAACTAGGGAAGTGAAGCTTTTCTTTTTGTAGCAGTCTCATACCAGTGTTCAAGTTGCTAGCCTGCTGTCCCTTTGCCCTGGTTCTGAATTGTTCCTGTGCCATTTAACATTGTGAGTGTTCATGCTGTAGGCAAAATAGTCAGCTTTTGATCCTATTTCTCAAGGAATGACTGGTAGAACATCAGAGTTAATACTTAAATTATAACATAAGTATACTCTGACTGGAAAGTAACGGTTTGTTTAAGACAGCTTGTAGTAATGTGGTCAGTAACATGAAAAACAATATAATCTCCAATCCATGGAATTTTTGAATGTAGTTTATCTCATGTGCAGTTCATTTCTTAGTCTCTGTGATTTCTTTTCCATTGCACTTACATTCTTCATGGCTTTTGTACAAATTGATTATAAGTAATACTTTCTTCAAGTAATGAATGCAAACTAACAAGATTCTCTTGTCTAGGGGATTGTGCTACAGTTATCAGTGCTTTTTTGTGGCTAGGAATCGCACTGAATAGATATACATAGAGACAAAATTGTTTCCTCTAAAATCCTGAAAAAGTTCAAAGGGATTGCAAAGTGTAAGAAAATGTGATGTTAATTGGCAGCAACTCAGTTCCTCCAGGGTAGGGAGAAAGAAGTAACTAGTGACAGTATTTTCTGTTTAATGGAGAACTGTGAATTTTCTTGGGTTGCTGGCAGCAGTTTATTCCTTCAGGAGAGGGGAGTCAATGTTTATACCTGCAGCCAGGAAATCCAGCTGACTGTCATTCCTCTCTGCTTCTGCCAAGTTGAGGAGATGCACAGAAATGTATTACTTAGAAGACGGTTGCAGTTTTGTAAAGTTTGAAGAATGTTAGGATAAAAAGACTTGCATCAAAATTGTGAGACAGTTTCATGGTGTTCCCCTGCAGTAAGTGTGTATGGCCTTACTGGCTAAACAGTGGCTTCCAAGAGAGAACAATTTCTGAACAGTAGTGAATGCTGTTTATCTTCTCAGGTGTGGGAGAATTCACTGTCAGCATGTATTTGTTGCTGGCCTATTTCTCCATGTAGGCAGACAGGGGAATTGGTACTTCCATATTCCCAAGCAATAGGGAATGGTGGAGTTCAGAACCGGCCACTCTTTGTGGAAAAGGAGAAATGAGTGTGTGTGGAAGAAATGCATCAGAGCCCTAGGAGTTACGTGATCAAAAGAATGTACATTTGTGCTCGAGCAAAGGAGCAAAAACAACATGAGAAAGAGGAAGGAACAGATGGTAATAATGGGAAAAAATAAACAGCCCACAACCCAAGGATGGCATTCAGCAATCAAGGAAAGAGAGTGAGTGGAGTGAAAGGTGGAGCGAAGTACTGAAAGAAAACAAAAGTTATGCTTGGAAAAATCTCAGTTATATAGAAAATAGTGTTGTTACAACTAAATCCACTACATAATTCCAGTTTCTAAGTGCTAACATTATTTTAAGTTTGTATGTGATGGTTTGAGAATCTTTCTGGATTATTCTCCAGTCAAACAGCAACTTGTTGGAAACTATATGATAAAATGTTTCAGTTATGAGTTCAAAGAGAGAAGAGGGGAAGGAAAGGAAATGTTATTTTGACTCTATAAGCTGCAGGGCTGTTGAAGGTAGGAGTTTGAAAATACTTGCTGAATGAATTGTGACCTGTTTGACTGTAAGCAAAGCATATAGAGTGTATGTAAGAGCTTTAGCAGACCTTTAGGGAAAACAAATCTACATACTTTTGAAATGAATTCACTTTTATAGATGAAGGGAAATTCTTAACTGGAAATGATACTGGCAATTTCGGGCTATGACCAGCTTACAGATTTGCTGGTCAAAGGTCTTGGCACTTCTGAAAGGCACAAAGATGTGAGCTTGCAAAGTTAAGTGTTGTTCTTTATAAATGAAGTTGGAATCTCAGCTGGATCCCGCTGTATTTGGCTTTGCTTTTCTTCCTGTGTGAAGCAGTGTGTGCACTGAGCAGAGTACATTTCTTAATCATCTTGGAAGTTTGTGCTTCATATTAAAGAAATCATGTCTGTGAAATGAATTGCAAAAATTATATACCTCAGTATACAGTCTTTTTCATCACGTTCTGTACTTCAAACATGAAGTTAATGCAGAACTGGTACTGGTCATTTTCTTTTACATTGATCATAATGAACATGAGTTTTAATCTTGTGGTTACTTGTATGCCTTATATAATCTCGAAAATTTGCCCTCACCCAAGCAGTTATTGAAAACAGCAGCACAGGAACATATTTGAAAGTCAGAAGGAAACATGAGGTATGTGGACTGTCCACTTTTTACTTGCAGGATTAACAACATTAAGGTTTATTTGTGATGTGTGATATCTAATTGGTGAGTTTATTTGATCTTGTGCAGTATGTGTAATAATGACAAAACACTAACTATAACTTTAATATTATTTAGTACATGTTGTGGCATCTTAATGAATATATAGTGGGTTTTTTCTATGTACTTTATTATGCCAGAGTATATTCTGGAAAATAAGGATTTAAGCTTGGTTGTGCTGTACTTTGAAAAGTTACTTCCAACATGGCTTGTTTGTCTCTGACTTTGTAATCAAATAGGAACAAGTTGCAAATAAGAGATTTATTTCTCCTCATTGCCAATCCTTGTTATCTTGAGTCATGTCTGCTGTTAGTTATTGGTGCTCTGCAGTCCAGAGGCAATGACATCTACCCCATGCACTGTATTGCACACAGGTAGTTGGTAACCCACTAATTACATTAAATCATATCTGAGGAGGAAAAGCCGCCTTGCTTCATCTTGGCCTTCCCTTTTGGACAGGGATGGTGGTAATAAAAAAAAAGAACAGCTACATTTTGTCAATAGAAGTACTCGTATAGCATCGCACTGTGAATACGGGTGGGGAAAATTAACAAAGCAAGCATTGCACCTCAATTTCAAGCAGCAGCAGTTTCTGATGCTTGCCTCGGTGCTGTGCAGTCTTCCATGGGGAGCAGATGCCTGGGGAGAAATGTAAGAATAGGGCAAGCGTAAAGTGATACTTCTTTGCAGAAAAGCTGCGTATGCCTCAAAAGGCGAAGTTTCAGGCTTGCTTAGTGTGTGGGATAAACGTATCAAACCAGAATAAAACCGTTTGTTAAACCGTGTGCTGCCTTTTGTAACTTGCAGGTGTTAATCTTGGGTTTATTATTATTTTCAATAGTATATGCCGGTAGCGCATTTTTCCAGCGGAACTTCGTTCCCGCTGGCTCCCGCAGGCTGCGGTCGCCCGGTGGCGGTGGCGGTGTCGGTGCCCGGGCTGGCGGGGCTGGCGGGGCTGGCGGGGCTGGGGCAATGGCTCTATCTGGTGGCCCGAAGCGGAGTTGCAGAGCACGGGCTTGTGCTTTCTGGGTCGATTCAATTGGAACCACCTGCTGAAAAGTTCCTGAAATGTAAAACAATCGTCCTATGAGCAAGTCCTGCACCTACCAATGCACCATTCTGTGGTTTAAGCCTGTAAATATTTTCTTTTCGACTATTTCAGCTGTAGAATGGCCATGGTGACTGCCTGCATGAAAAGTTCTGAATGCCAAGAAAGCCTTATATTTTATTGCAGTCTTTTAAGTACATGGACTATAGGTATTGTTTATTTTTTTCAAATAAAACGTTTTGTTTGTTGCTGTTACGTGAAAATAGGCGGTGATCTTTAAACAGTGGGATATGCAGTGATAAAAGGCTTTCCAGATTTTATAAACTTATTTTGACTTGAATTTATCCTCGTTCATGTGAAACTCTGACTGTATAAACTTGGCAAGTGTGTGGTTATCTGCTAGTATTTGTTTTCACCCCAAGGGTTCCATGTACTGGTTCAACATCAAGGCACCATAAAAAAAGGGGGTGGGGGTGGCATTTTCCTGAAAAGCTTACAGCCGAAGTATGATGCATTCAAATAGATCGGGAAATACAAAAATCCGGAAAGAACATATTACACAGTAGCATTCCTATTACAAAAATTAGTACTATACAATCAGTGCTGAAAGTGGGATGGGTATATTCAAGCAGAAAAATAACCATCAAATAAATACAGGAGGCAGGATAGGAACCGTTCCGATTCTGTCATGGAAGCACAGAAGCAAATTGTATAGATAACGTTTGTTACCAGTCCAAGAGACAGCACTCATTCCTTTTTAAAGACTCAGAATCGGTACTGATTTTGGTTATTCTGACCTTCAACTGAAAAGCAAAAAAAAAAAACCGGGGGGGGGGGGGGGGGGGGGGGGG
>JAVJGI010000065.1:19453646-19500050 GCA_035590275.1 Ibycter americanus | reverse complement strand
ATTTCACACTACAACTGCTCTTTCAAGTTCCTTAATATGTTATTACGCCCCCCCCGCCCCCGCTAGTGCGAGGCTAATTTGTGTTTGACTCTAAAATAGGGAGAGACATGTGCTACTAATAAAGCAAAGAAATAGGGAGAAGGTACTGGGTTGACACTGCAAGGATTAATTGTAGCCCTTTTCACATTTTTTGATTTGTTTGTTCAGGGAATGACACTAGATGGCACTGTTTGTTTGCAAAGCAAGTACTTTTTTTTTTCTCCCCCCCCCCCCTTTTTTTCCCTGTTTCTTTTTTTCTTTTTTTGCTTTGGTAGTAACTGAAATTACTGTTTCATGAATAAAATATTTCTGGTGGGATTTGCATTTCTATATTGGCTGAAGATACTGTGTTGAATGTTTTATTAACCAGCCCAGTGCAACTGTCAGCCTATTAAAGAGATCCAATGGACCCTGTTTAGCTAAATAAACTAAATAAATCCAATTCGTCAAATTGTGTTCCTGGCTGTTTATTTTCCAGTCTTTTGATGTACAGTTTATTTTAAGTTAAAGCCACATAGTTTTAAAAATTAATGTGAAAATAGAATTTAGTGTTTGAAACATGAGGAGACTATTGCCATGGCCAAAAATAGCTTTCCTTTATGGTGAAGTTGCCATCTGGTAAATGATGAACTTTTTATTGGTGCCTGATTAACTGTCCCATGTCAAAAATTAGTTTGGCAAAGGAGTGGTTAATGGCTTTTTTTGCCTGCTTGGTGGGTTCTGTTGCTTTCATGAAATGAAACTTGAAATACAAGCACTGCTGTTAAAAGTAGCTATTTCTACCCAACTTCAAGAGGTTTGTGCTTCATCTTGGTATTTTCTCCATCAGAATTCAAGGGGAAAATTTTATATCATCATTACATGTTAAACGCTTGTTGAAATTCCAATTGCATCATGGGCAAATATTAGAGTATAAAAATCTCTTTGCATAACTGAATATATTGCATCTCTGGTTGTCAAACAGCTGTCAAACATTACAAATAATAGCATTCATTATATTCTGCTAGTACAAATAATATTTTAGTTACCTTGTCTTTTGCTGAAAACCTTTGCCATAAGATAGCAGGAAACAGGCTATAAATTTATGGTAATGTTATTGGCATAGTGAAAATTCTTCTGTGCCAGTTAAAAATTCCTGTAAATGCAGATATATTCTAGATTTGTTGATAAGCTAAATGAAGAAAGAGTGATGGATGTATTCTCTCTTTCCTTCTGATTCTTTCCATAATGCTGCTTTAGTGATGTTACGTGTTAACTTTTGTGTATTTTACAAGAAATTGAAGTTGCCAAGTATCATGTTTTGCATTATTTTATTTTTATGATTTCAGGTTTCTGAAAGTGCTATACTGAAATTGAGTGCAATAGAAACACAGTTGGTTAGATTCTGTTTCTGGCTTTTCTCTCAGGAAATCTACTATAATGGATTAAATAGACTTTGTGAAAAGCTAATGTGTTAGTATGGATTTGATAGTGTTAGGGATTCTGAAGGAAAATAATTCAATCAGTTCATTCTGTCTTTTTTTCTTACAAATTACAGATGAATTTAACAGAAATTGTAAATTTTTGCCGCCACCCCTCCCCCAAACTCTAACCCAAGAACAAAGTAGATATTTATGCAGATGTCTTCGGTGTTGTATAGAGTGCTATTTCCTTGTGTAGGCAGACTTTCATTTGTCCTGAAAAATATTAAAGTTCTTTAATATTTTCAAGTTGCAAATATTTAAAAACACTATTTAATAACTAAACCACACAATGTTAGCCTGTTTTCTCACTGATAAAACCTTCCAATTTGTGCTGTAAGCTGGTTCTTTTGAACATAGCAGTAGTAAACACAGAAGGAACTTTGTGGTTCTTTAAAACTGGCTAGCTCAGGTAAAAAGAGATGGACTTTTACAGCAGTGGAAATGTCTTGCTTCTGGCTTAAGACTTGGTGAGGAAGGAATATAAAGCAAAAAAATGCAGTTGGAAGTGTATTAGAATGATCGACCCTCAATGTTCTTTACTATGTGAAGCATATGGAAAAAGCGTGACCATCTCTGTTCTTTTGTTTGGTAACTTTTTATTTGTATTCTGCAGTCATTCAGTAGTCAGTCCCAAGTATAGTCAGCTTCCCTTAAAGCTGCCATACAAACTACAACAAAAAGTGGTTCTTGGCCACAAAGTCTATTTAAACTTGCTGTTAGGGAGGAAATCTCTGCAAAGGCTAGATGATCTGCAAGTTATATGTTTGACAATTTAATGCTTGTATACATTTATAATAAGTGGATCAAATACAGCAATTCCCTTACTTTTCGTTTGCTTTTTATAAACTGCCTTTAGGGTGCTAACGCTAGGAAAATAAGCCTTTTCCAATATTTAATAGATACTACAGGGGTTTTACTCCTAAAAAAGTTGATCAATGAAAATTAGAGTAGAAATATAAAGAACAGACAGTAAAAAGCAATATAGCAGGTGGCTTCTGGCATCAGCAGTAGGACAGAGTAATTTTTCCTGCTGTAGTAACATTTAACCATTTCTGATAGGTTTAATGAAAAAAGGTTTTTGCTAACTAAGTATTTGGTGCCTGGTGCATAAAGAGAAAGAAATTGGGGAGTGTGTGTGTGTGGGCTCTGCGTGTTTCCCATTGAGTGGCCTTTGTGCTTACTTTGTGAATCCCCACAACTTTCCAACACGTCCTTAGTTTGGTTTGGTTTTGTTTTTTTTTTTATTTTCAGATAAGTTAAGAATAGAATGAATAAGGGCAGTGTTTGCCAACTTACCCTCCTGGTCAGCATGGAAACATGTTAGGTAGTCTTTTGGAAAACACTGAATTGCAATTGCAGACTTTGTACCTGTTCACTAAAGACTCAAATGTGAATTCTGGCAAGTCAAAGAAAAGGCTTATATTGTGTTTGGTGGGTCTTGGCTTGGCCCTTAGATAGAAAATGCTCCTGCATTATGAAGATAGCACCTTCCTTTCCACTGATTCATGAATAGAAGACTTTGAGCCATTATTAAATCAAACTGTAACCTTTGTGAGGGTGTATCACCAACCAGGAGAAAAGTGGTAATAAATATTTGATTTAAGAGAGAATAATGGCATTAATATCAAAGCAAATTCTCGTATTTCAAAATTTTAAAATTAACTTTCCATAATGATGGTTGATATTTTGGGATGTGTAACTGCAAGCACTTTGACACAGAGATCCCTATTTGTAGAGTGCCTAACACGAAAGGTTTTCTACCCATGAGTACAGCTCTTTGGCACTGTGATAGTGAGCATTAACTGAATAGAGCTTTGCAAAGAACTGAGTTGTTATGTTGATATTTTTCATGTGATTATTTTTGTTTTATTTTTTTAAGAAATATAGGTTAGTTTCAATATTATGGATTGGTCCATTTGCAGCTGCCTTTGAAACTACAGGTTTTCATCTGTTATAGTTTCTAGCATCCTTAAAAAAGACTGAGAAGTATTTATCTAGGATTAATGTAGTTGGAAATAAAACTAGTAATGCTAAGAGGGGGTCTTAACTATAGTTCTAGAATTTTTTTAAATTAAAAAATATTTTATTTTTAATTACTGTGTTTGTGTATTATTTTGTAATTCAATGATATTAATATGCCTAAGTGACCATGTGATTTCCTCTTCTTTCTAGGAGAAATCAGACTCTGGTGTTCAGTTGTGTAGGCTTCCCACAAAGTTAGTTCAGTCAACTAAATCAAGGCAAAAAGTTACAGAAAGGTCAGGATTAAGTTAGGGGTTGCTAACCTGAATTGCTTTCCCAGCCTTTTTAAGCCCTTAGTGCTCCTTTTGTCTTTTTCTCACCTTCTGTCATGTTGTCCTCCTGTTAGATCTTTATTTCAGTTGAAGGCACCTGGGCTGAATCTTTCTTCTGACCCATACTCGGAGTCAGTTTCAAATGTGTTATTAAGGTCCCCTTTTTCCATTCATGAGCTATGTGTCCAGCACTCAGCAATGCAGATCGGTGGCTCAGCACTTGTGCTCTGCAGAGATCCTGGATGAAAATCCATGAATTTTAGAATGAGCATAAATAAAATTTGCTCTTCTCCCTCCCCATTTTAATTTTTCTTTTTTTTTTTTGCTTCTCTTTTTGGGACAAACTTTAAAAGTTTTCACTTCTAATTTGTACCTTAAAAGTACTCTGTTGCTAAGGTCATCTGCTGAGTTCCCTTCTCTCCTAATACAGGACCAGTTCGCAAGCCATTTGTGTGTTTTAAAAAAATGTCTTAGCTGGCTTTTCTCCCAGCTGGAGCTCCATGTACAGTGGTGGTGTTTGGTTTGGCAGTACTGTGATTTTGAAGTGAATCCCCCGATTTTCCTCACTTACTGCATGTGAGACTGAATAGGATTGCTTCTTGAGGAAAACGGACTGGAAACTCCATTTTGGGTATACACCAAACACCAAAACAAGGGTCTGAACCAAGGCTGGTGTTTCAGACAGCTTTGAACCATGTTGAAGTGAGGATGTTTGGTCTAAGAACTGGGCTAAATCTATTCTGCAATAAAATCTGGAATCGTATACACTGTAGAAACAATAGTGGAAAAACTCCAAGATGCTACCTGTTCTGATGTAATTAAATGTGTCCTTTTGGAGCAAGACTGTATTTTGAGGACCTTCCTTCCTTTGTGGAAGATTTGGGCCCTTTGGAAATTTCCATTCTCCTTCTCATACCTTCTCTTTCCTTAAAAGAAAGGAAACCAGGTGCGTGCTTCTGTGTGAAATCTAGTTATTAGTAACTTTGGACTACTTTCGTTTTTGAAAATTGTCTTTTCAATGAGTTTGATTAGTATGTAAAGATCACTTCTGGTGGATCATGTTTTGGTTCTTTCACCTACTTGTCATTTGAACAGAAAAACAAAGCCTCTGGTTTTCCATCATATCCAATACACTTTGAAGGTCTTCAGCATTAAATTTCAGGTACCAACAAAGGACTAGTGCCTGATACTTATGATATTCTATATCTGGGTCCTCAACTGTACTCTCTGCATTTGTGATTTTGATGCAAAAGTGACATGAATTAGTAAAATTCCTGTTATCTAAGCAACAGGAAATCCCTATCAGTTCTTTGAGGTCATATTCAGTGTCTGGTGTATTCTAAGAAATTACTATCTGTATCCCTGCCAGGTAAGTTTTACAGAAGTTAAGAGGCTGTGGCATGCCATATGTCTTGATGTCCATAGTATCAAATCCTGATATCGGCTTTGTTGTATAATAAAATTCTTCTCCATGTCTTATGCTGAGGTGCAGAGTGGGACTTGCTGAATAAAAGAAAAGTCTTTTCCAGCAGGGAGAGATTCTGTCAGTGAACAGTCCATTTTCTATTTCCCTTTCACCTTTAAACTCTTCTGTGCTAGTGGCTGTAATTTGGCCTGGGTTTGACTTGGGCAGGAGTGTTTGAACTAATCTATACAATGGAGTTTATTCTTGCATTCAGGTAAATGAGTTTTGGGTTTTTTTCCCTATAGAGCAAGCTTTTGCAATCTGGCTGGGATGACTCACTGATGAGGTGTTTGGCTGTGTAGTGGTGAGGGGGTTGAAATTCTTGAAATGAGGCTGTGCTGCCCTCTGTTACAATTTTGGGGGAAGTATCTAGGAAGAAGTGAGAATAGATTGTCCTCCTGACATTATAAACAAAGAAGGTGGACCTCTGGTAGTAGCAATCCTGTTGGGGGAATTAAATCAAGCACCTTATGTAGAAAGCGGAAACAAATGTATTGCTTTGCTCAGCTTCAGAGTTGTAGTCAAAGTTTCTTGTGCCTTACATTTTAACTTTTATGCAGGCTTAGTATATTTTTGATGAGAAGATTAAATCTTTGGTGTGTGTTTAAATATAGGTGAACAAATTTGTGTTTGTGTGGGTTTTTTTTAACATTAAACAAAGCCCTTTCCTCTGCCCAAAACAGTCAAAATGGAATTAATATTCTCCAAGAATTATAGTCTGTCTAAACTTTGCTGTTGGACACATCTTTTCAAAAATAGCCATATGAAGAAAAATGTGTGATGCACTTATTGACAGAGAAAAGCCAATAAATCCAATTTGATTCAGGAAGCTGAGAAATATTTTAATAACTTTTTGACGTTTTCCTGTAGTCCTTATTTACCTTATCAACAGTTATGGTGACATATGATTGTCAACTTTTTATATTAAACCAAACTAATAAATTAAACATGTTGTGTTTATACCTGATGAAAGCTGACGTTTTGGAAAGGTGTTAAAATATACTGACAGGTCTTGTTCATAAACTGCTTTGGTATAAATATGTAGATGACATCTTTAGATATTGTTTGTACATAGGCTGATAGGCAGGGAACGTTGACAACGTAACAAATGCAAATGTCAACCCCACAATTTAACCTTTCTGTGTAGGAAAAGATGTTAGTTTTAAGTTACATGTATCTTTTAACTTTATTTTCAAAGTTTTTTTTGAGCCTGTTATCATTGCTGTTTCATGTGCCACTGAAAGGAACGCTGCAATGAGAAAGATTTGCACTTAAGAGCTTTCCTCTGTGGTGTTCCTACTTAAATGACTACAGCTGAGAGGGTGTTTTTTCTTCTAATTCTTTTTATTTTTCATGTTTGGCTAGTACCTTCTGAATCTCTCTGCAATATCACCTGTTCATTCCTGACTTGCCAATGATTGAGGGCTTGTAAGTGTGACTCAAGGGCAGTAAACCAGTAAAACTGTTTTAAAATGTTAGAGCCGTTTACTGTAACAACAGACATATGGCCTTGGCTTGAACCCAGATCAGGGTTGCTTCATTTGCAGAATATTTCTGACTTGACCCCAGTCTCCTCTGTGGTGACGTAAATCCACTATGTGCTATCTGCTTGACTTCTTTTCTGCATCATCCACAAGCTGTGGTTGATACCAAATCTTGAAAAAGTTATGTCCAGTTTTGGGTGGTCAAGGCCCTAAGGGCACCAATGGCCCTTAATGGCCCTGAGCAGCCTCCCCAACCTGCCCGGGGCCCCATTTCAGGACTGTCGGTCCCAGCTCCAGGGATGCTGTGGGATGCTGCTCTCCAGCTCCTCATGGTCCTGCCTGGCTATGGTCCTTGCTGAGCTGGACACTGATAAAATGCTGGCCTGAACTTGCTGATGTTGGGAGCTATGCAGCTCTGCCAGGTGACCCAAGGGACCTGTAAGTTCCCTGCCCTCGGTCTTTCTGACTTGTAAATCTTCTTGATACAAACGGCTCAAGTATTGCTTTTCTGTCGCGCACCTAGGCACATCTGTCTGCGGTCCAGTGTCTGGGCAAGGAATGTGGAGTCTTTTGTGTATCAGCATGGAGGACTTCTGGCAGGATTTCCTAGCGCTGACTTAAAGCGCATGTTAAAATGTCAAGTATCTTGCACTGCTTTCAGAATGGGAATGCCCATTTTGATCCTGATAGCTACAAGCAGAGTTCCTACTGAAGCTTGTAGCCTGTCTGAATTATGTCCGTCAATTTCCCATTTTAGTCTTGTGAGGGGCTTTAAGAAGGAAAACTTGCTGCACTTTCACACTGTCCTCTTTCTGTCACCCAGGCTTCTCACTCTCTTTTTTGGTGACCGACTTCACAACTAAGATGAACTTTTCCATAATGTTCTTGCTGCTGCTTCATGCAGGTCTTCCTTTATCGCAATTGAAAGTGCACCGGTAGATTGAAAATGTGTTGGTAGATATTTCATGATATTTCACACAACTCTGAGGCTGGAATCTCCAGAAATTGGGAGTCATTTGAATATTGACTCTGTAATAGCTAAAGATGTATCCGTGAATCCCATCGAGGAGAATCCACCCTTTCCTCACACCTTGTCAAATGTGCTGTACTCTCTGTGTTGGATAGAGAGGTTAAGCAGAAGTTTGGGAAGGGGAGGCTGGTGTTCATTGGTTTGTGATGCTGGACTGTTGGGAGTTAAAGCTGTTGCTGTTGTGGCAGGAATTCCAATTTGCTAAGTGCTGGTAGTGGTAGAGGAAGTTACTACTAGTTTTGTTGTTTTTCCCTTGTTGTAAATGAGTTAAAGGATGTCCACAGTCGCAACTGGACCTCTGTTATAAATAAAAACAAAAAAGTACTAACAGTTTTTGTGTTCTCAAAGTGCCTGCAGAGGTAGTTAATGAAAGCCAAAGTAATGGGAGGTTGGTGCAAGCATATAAAATTTAATAGTTTTGGAAGGTTTCAGGTGTATTAAAAATAACTCTTTTCCAGAATAATTAAATACTTGAACTGGGTATTGAATCAATCAGCCAATTAGCCCAGTCCTGTTTTGTATTGTGGAAACTTTGGTAGCACAGTAATGATCACCAATCTTTTGAGCAGAGGTATTTCTGAAGTTAGACTGACATATATTATGTATTACTTAAAGGTAGCTCTCGAGAGCATTTTTCAGCTGTGTATTGTTTTCTTTTTGTTAGTTAGATGGACAGATTTGGGATGTACATCTGTGATACTGCATAATTGACAGAAAACCCTCTGATAGTTGACTGTCCAAAGAACATGAAAGATGTACTTTACTTCGCAGCAATCATATTCTGTCAGATAGTTGCATTGACTTTCTGAAACAGTTGGAGAAAATTGATAACACTCAATGTAAATGAAACTGTTACATTTGATACTTACCTCATGTTACCTCCCTGTGATACCAAGCAGTTCCCAATCATGCAGTAAGTGTGTTTTGCATGGTTCTTATTCCAAATCTTTCCCTGGGGGGAAATCACTGGAAGTTGTGGGACAAAGCTCTTTCATGTGCTGTTTAACCACCATTGACTTAGTTTCCTGCATTATCTAGCTAGGTGGCTTCATTTAATCCACTTCCTTTATACAGACTATACATTGCTGCCTTGTGTCAGTAGAATTGACCATTTTTTCTGGACCCCCCCGCCCCTCCTTTCTACACCATTATCTGGGAATGTAGTTTGAGATTCCAAATAACTCTGGCAGGGCCTGGGCAGCGTAGCTGCAGTGTACTTTTGGAAGTTGCCATTAATTAGCTTTCTGGTTCTTTAGCTTTACTTTGCGGCTTTTCTGCTCAGTGTAATACCAGCTCTCTTTTTCTTCCCCTAGGTTTTTTTGTTGTTGTACGTTTCCTGCTTAGCAGAGTGTTTGTTTAAGTAGATACAAGTGCAGTGAATTTCCTGAAAGTTACTCATTGGGGAAATTGAAATGAAATTTTAAAATATCATTAGGAATGCAAACAATAAATTCTTTCATTTGCTGTAGGCGTCTTTAGGTTGGAATGACTAGAAAAGGTTCTGGTTAATTAGAAGTAATTTGTTAGAAACCTGAATCCTTTTTTTTTATTTCCTAGATTAAAACTCAGTTCCCAGCTGGATGCTTATAAGTGCAGGAAATGTAATTGTGAGATGATTAACTGCAAAAAGATGGATAATTGGAGTTCATATGGTATGTCAAATATGGCTAAACCAAAAGGTTTTCTGCATGTTGAAAGAGATTGGCTGAAGTCTAGATTGCAGAATATTGAGCAAGGAGTGTTTTTAGAGATTAATAATCACAGATTGCTGCAAAAGGACTGGGCAGAGTTTGGCTGTAAAGAACTAACCCCTCCCAGCCCTTTCCTATTACTTCAGGTTTTAATTAGCATGGTTTTGGTTTTGTCCTCTTTCTTCCCTTTATTGCTGTTATGTGAATTGGAGATTAGGAAGCACAGTAAACATCATACATCTAACACCAATGCTTAGAGACAAAGATATCTCCTCCCCTCCACTAGGAAAGGCTCAGCCTACCGTAGGGTAACAGCTGAATGGTCCTAGTGGACTTGTGTATTTGAGTCCCTTGTGTTATTCCCTCCCCAGTGTCTTGCCTCACAATCAGCATGGTTTTTTTGTAGTTTTTGGGGTTTTTTTGATGTTTGTAAGATTTGCTTTGAGTCACTTTTTGTGGTTTGGGGTTTTTTTTGTTTGTTTGGTTGGTTTTTTTTAACCGTGCTGTAATAATTTAAAAAGTGATACATACAGTATAAACTGCATCGGTGGTATTTTGCTTTCATTATTCCTCATAGATGTTTAGCAAAACAGTGCCTGGTGTTTCAGATTACTTCTGCTATACTTTAAAATGGGAACTTATGTTTGAATAGCCTATTGTTCTGTTAGCTACTACAATGCACTTCAAACTGCACAGTGTTGTTATATTCACTGTATTTTGGGATCATATAAAATATTTGCTCCCCCCTCTCCCAGCCTATAAACTCCATATTTCGATAAGGAGTTTCTAACCCTTGGAAATACTGCTTTACAAATTCAGCTAATGACCCAAATACAGCTTGTTTGTTGTGTATGAGTTGTATTAAAACAACATACTGTATGTGTATTGTCATTAATGATATGCTCATTTTGATAATGGAGCTGCAGTCTCTTAGTATGTAGTCCTTGGGGAGATGCTGCATTTTTTTAACTAAGTATTGTTCTGGCTCCTTTCCTTGATTGGCCCAGAAATAGCAATCAGCTGGGGAGCAGGATGACATGCCTCTTAGCGATCCCTTTTATCTTTGAGATGAGTATCAACATTGTATGCTTCCTAATGGAAGTGTAATTTAATGAAATCTATTGGGTAAACATACTTCAGATGTTCAAAGGAGGTGACAAAATTTTTGCTGGCAGCCAGGACCTGGCTGGTTTCCAGCTTGCCTTTAGCTGCTATGCATATAGCATTGAGAGAGGCACTTAAAATAGGAACACAAAGTATTGTTTCTATTGTGTTTTGGGTTGTGGATTTTTTTCCCCCCTCGGTTTTATTTTCCTTGGTTTTATTTTTGTGGTATTTGTACTAGTGCCCTCTGACTTCTAGGCTTTCCTAGTAAAATGCTAGGTGAGGTCAGGTTACCCTTCTCCCCCTAAAACGTAGATAACAGGGTTAAACTTAGGGGACATCGTTGACACAGAACATGCTGCATATTGGGGAAAGTGTGTGTGTGTGTGTGAGTAATTCAGGCTACTGCTAGTCTGTAGCTCTGTGAAAGAGTAAGTTCCTCTGTAGACTGGTAAAATTAAACAACCTGTTTTAAAGATTGTGGCAGAGCACTTTTGTTTTATCAGTAATAATTGCTGATGCAGAACTGTCCTTTCTGAGGTTTTATAACAGATGGCTGGGAGTGGAAGGAAAGCTGCTCAGACTTCCACCTCCTCAGCTAGAAACAAGATTGCTAAAAGGAGACAGTTGTCCCTCTTACCATTGCTCCCTCCTCATTGTAGAGCACGGTGATCCCCGCACACACTTTGTAGTAGGAAACTTGGCAGAAAGACTGGAAGATTGTATCAGCAATGTTGTCCCTTTAAGCGGATGTTTAACTGGACAGCTGATGGATCTTATTGCTCAGATCATAGTGGTAAACTGTAGGAAAGCGTTTGAGAGGAAATACATTAGCGTTTAGATGCATTTGACTGTAATCAGTGTGTCTTTTGAAACAGGGATTTTTCTTCTTTACATGTGAGGTCTAGGGCAGGTAGTTTTTCTTTGAAGACTTCCACAGTGGGCAGAACTGGGGGGATGAAGAACGTGCCCAGAAAAAGATAAGTGCGTCATTGGCCTTTTGCTGTTCTTTCAGGTATTGGTGGCTAAATTGGAGCTTGTTGTTGTGGACCACTTTATTTCCTGCTTGATCCCATAAAGAAGTCTCATTCCCAAGCTTACGTTGCCACTCTCCTGTGAATGTGTCACATGATATATTTGGTCATTGTGGTTTTACTGTGATAACAAGTGAGTTCTTTGGACTGGAGGAAGTGATGGTCTGCCAACAGGGGGCTTGTTCCAAATGCTCAAACTTCGGGTACAAAGGCAAAGGTTAAACAACTGACTGTTTTTGTAGTGTTGTTATGCTTGTGTTCCATGTGGGGACAGTAACTGAGGATCAAAATGAAAGAAGATGTAAAATGGAGTGAAACATATTGCTTGTTCACAAATAATGGAACAAAACGTGAAAGATTGAGGAAAAAGATTCAGGATACGTTAACGTACCCGCTATTTCTGTGACTGATAATAAAAAATATATTGTAATTGTATCGAACTGCCTTCATTCAAAGTGTCTTTGATTCCTCAGCCAAACTGCTGCAAACATATTACTTTAATGCTTACTATGTTTTACAAACTTTCTAATGATGCCCAAAGTTTGTGCAAGACCCAGATGTATACTTCTTTATGTGGGTGTGGATGCACATACGATGTCATGCTGTATATGGAATACACTGATGCCAACTTAGCTTGTGGAAGCTGTGTGATGGTTAAAACCATACATAATTTCAGATTATTTAATATAGAAACACATTTTATTTAATTTTGTTCTTGCATTGCTTTTGGAGACTGGTGAGGAGAGGCAGGAAATGGTCAAACTTATAGGCAGCAGCAAAGTTTATGACTTTATACGTTGTGAAACCAAAATAATTAAAAGGTTCGCTAGGTTTATCATCTCTAATGAAATTAATTTAGCAATGACTCAGACAAAAAAAAATTTCTAAAATAGAAAGTTTGGCAAAATTGTGAAATGTCCTGGCTTTAGATCTGCTTCCTTGAAACTATCCTTCATGTGAAGTTCTCCTTTAATGTGAAGGGTTTGTCTGTACCTTTTGTGGACCAGGCAGCACTGTAAATTGGTATCTTGGTGACCACTTCAATGAAAACACCTTGAAGAGGTATCTTGGTCTCTGAATAGAACTTTTTTTGTTGTTTTTGTAATGCTTTAGTTAGGTACAAATAAATGCAGTGGTACTGTATTTGGAGTGGTTGTATAACCTTTGTGGATGTGCATGCAGCTTTTAAAGTCAAGTTTCAGGAAAACCATCTACAACTTGAGTATAGAAATACCAAATCTGCAATGATGTGATTGTACTTCATGTATCTGTTCTATGGTGAAATCAGGCTCGAAGGAAGCCAAGCACTGTATCTTTTAGTTTGCTTCCCCTTCACCTAATTGTCAGTTGAGAGTCCAAGGGAAGGGAACTAACTGCTGCAGGTTGGGGCGATAGTATTTATTAGCTTCATATCCCCTCCTCTCATTTAGGGAAAGGTGCTGACTTAAAGCTTTTTTCATCTTGATATTTTTCTGAGTTTCTCTTCCACCAAGGACGTAATTAGATGGCAGTCTGCTTTCTCTACCTCTTTTCCTTCATTTTTATTCCTCCTGATTTGTTTCCTCCCTTATGGCAGTCCACGCTGCAGCTGCTTCATGCCCCAGTGCAGAAGATTAAGCTGCTTCTGAGGCCACCATCAAAAGCTGCTTTCTCACTAGGTCTATAGGAAGATGCAGAAGCATTACCTCTGAGTACTGCCATTGCCATCTTTATCATCTTTTTTTCTCCATTGTCAAGCCATCGTTTGTAGCCGCTGTAAGCTTTTACCTGTGGCAGCTTAAAAGATATAGGTTGAGATTTTTTCAGAAAGGACCCTGAAGAAGTCAGTGCTCAATCCTCAATGACTTTAAGAGCTGAGCAGCTTAGACCTCTTAAAAATTCTAGTCTTGTGTCTTTTCAGGTGGGATTTTCAGATTCTCGTGAGTAACCTGTAAAAGGAAGATACGTTGAAACCTGTACCTCATTTCATGGTTCAGGAGGGCTTGTTTTTTTTCAGATTACATAAGTGCTTTTGAAATTTCATCCTTTGACAAGATCTTGTCTCAAGAAACATGTTTCAGTCTTAGCAAGGTAGTGTTTGAACAGCTATGAATTCAGAAAGAATCACTTGCCATTTGGAGAATTTCATTGACATGTTTTCTTTCATGTGAAATTTCAGTATGGTTGAGCAACCAATATATCCAGAGGCCTTGTGGGTTGGTGGGTGTAGCAGCTGAAGTAATAAAACCAGAAACTTGTAGCAGAGTTAATCCTTAAGTCATTGGAGAAAGGGGCAGAAGTTACCTCAAAGATTTTGAAGTGCTGGATGTTGCAAAGAATGAGAGACGCAACAAAGTCTGTAGTGTTATCTTGAGAAAGTCTTTCTTTGGGAGTGATCATCTTTTTTCTGGGGCACGATTCAAGATGACTCTGCAATCTGAAACTATTTGAAAAAAACTGAAAAAAACCACAGCACCAAACCCACCAAAACCCCACCTCTTATTCCATCTTTAGTAAAAGGAATGAATTTTCCTTTTCCTCTTTAAAATGGGGTAGACAGATGACAAGACTGAAGTGGAACTGAATTTATAGCCAAGGGATAGATACAGTTATAGAACATAACATTTAGAATAACATTATAGGTACTGAGGTGATGCAGTCAGTGAAGTTTAGTTTTTGTAAAATTTTTCTGTAGGACTGTATTGATAAAGTTGAGAGAGCTGGGATATCTTAGAAAAGTCAATACAGCAGTACCTCACATTTGAATGCTCTATCAAACAGTTGGCATAGTGATTAGAAGACAGTGGTATATATCCCCAGCTGCCATAAGAATGGCTGTATTAGGTTGGACCAAAAACCCGTATAGCTTCATGTTGTTTATCTGTGAGTAAGAGGTCACTGCAGAAGAGCGCAAGGGTAAGGCAGACATGTACTGGTGCTATTCTTACACTCTTCCAGCCCTTCTCAATTGTGACTGAGAGATTCCTGAGTCAGAAGTGGTGTCTCCAACCTAGGGCTGTATCATCAGAACAGGAATTAGTTATCATAGCTGTGGCTCAGGAGTTAGAGAGCAGAGGAAGAAAAAAATCAGAGAACTTCTGCAGAGGGTGAGTCAGCTGTTTGATTCCCTGGACTCGGGAAATTATGAGAACAATGAAGCAGGATGCGAGTGTGCAAACAGTATTTTTTTCCCCCTCGTTTTTCCATGAATGTTTTGCTTGGAGTTGGCCAAGACTGTAATGGTCACTGCTCCAGGGGAGTGAAAGTGTAAGATCTGAAATGAAGACCTGTGGTGGCAAAAAGTATCAGGGCTGGGTCTGAAGGTGGGAGAAGGGGATGGCTCTGCCGTGAGCAGCCTCATGCTTTGGACCTGTTCCCAGACTCCCTGCCAAGCTTAGGAAGGAGCAGGAGTGCAGAGTGCCTGGAAAGTGATAGAGCAGCAAATAAGACTTAACTAATTTTGGTTCTTGTTAAGATTCCTTCACTTTGTTACATTTGTTTCATCCTATGTAATTGGATAATATTATTTTGCAGGTAGAAGGTAGTCCTTTCCAGTACTGTTAGTAAAGTTTCCTGTCTAGTAAGTTATCGGGGCTCTGGAGTTATATAGTGTTTTCTCCATTGCATGGATTTTTATTTTTTGTGTCTTAAGGCTATTACCTACTTACATTTGAGCAGACGTTTGGAATTATACAAATGAGAATATCTGTATCCGAAGATGTAATTTTAGGAAATACTTCATTATGTTTGTAACTTGCACTTCTGTTTACTCTGTGAGCGTGTGGTTTTTTATACATATGAGTACCATCTATACTCTATCTGGATAAACTTTTCATTTTGGGCTCTAAAGTATCAGACATAAGTCTTTCATAAAGATGGTAAGAAGTGCAATTAATCATTTATCTGCTAGGTGTCAGCAAAGGTTCTCTTTAAGATAAATAAATTAAAAATTGTGTGCATTCATACGCTACATCTTGAGGCTGTGTGGCTCAAATCTGTTAGGAGTCTGAAAAGGAATTTCTAAGGATATATTCATGGAAATAAATACTAGTCAGTGTCTAGAAGATACAGCTGCACTTCATACCCTTCATTTAATTAATTCACTCCATTGCATTTTTCTTGATGTATGCAACTTTGAACCTCTCTTTAATTAAGCAAAATTAACAAGCTTACTGTGTGTGGAGAAGATTTCATAGATTTCCATTCAGCAAAGGTTTTTTAAAAAATGAAATAACTGTGGCTTAAAAGAGAAGACACTTTCATAGATTAGGTCAAAAATAGGTAGTAATGGGTAAGAAGAAATGGGCAATTTTCACAGTGGAGGAAACTTATTGGTGGTGTCCCACAGATGCTTGTTTGTGGTGTTCAACATATTTGTAGATGGTTTTGATACGAAGAGGGAAGAGTTGACAAAGTTACTGGTGATACTAAAATAAGCAAGATAGTAAAAGGGAAAGCTAAGTGATTTTTTTTGGAAGTATCTTGGTGCACTGAGTGATTAAGCATTAAACTCACAGGTGAAGCTCATTGTTGATAATTATAAAGTGATGCACCTGGCAGAAAAACAGTTGTGACTTTGCATTCCCAGTGATGGGGAAGTGTGAACTGGTAAAAATACAAAGTTCAATAGTGGGCCAGAAAAGAAAATGAGTCTTTAGGATTTGCTAGGAGGGGAATAGAGATTGAGAAAAGTCATCTCTCTACCTACAAATGTTTATGGGTCTTCAGTGCTTTGTGTGATTATAACTCCTTGTTCCCGGAAAGTAGAGTAGAGTTAGAACATAGTTCTGCTACTGATAATGAAAGGTCTGGAGCAGCTCAGGGCAAGGAACTAGGTAACTGACACAAATTCTTCAGCTAGGAAAAAAGACATGATTATATAAAGTGGGTGGCATGTAGAGAAGGTCAGTGTTGAGCAGTTATTCACCATTACTCATAATATGCATCAGGTGGCATCAAATTAATTTACTATATAAGAGGTTAAAAAAGCAAGAGATATTTTTTTCCCACACAAGGTGTTATTAAACCATGGAAGTCATTGCTATAGAATGTTGTGGAAGCCAGAAGATTGCTTAGTTTCAGGAAACATTTACAAATTAAAGGAGGAAATACCTTTGGCATTCTTAAAACAGAAGAGAGAGCATCAAAGTTGGGAAGTACTTGATCTGTAGTCCACCACAAGGTGAGTGAATGAGGACAGAGTCTGCTAGACAGGGGTCATGCACTTTTTACTCCTTGTCTGGGCATCTAATATTGGTTCTTATTGGATATTGTACATTAGACTTGATGGACTTTCGATCTGAATTAGTATGTCCAGTCAGCTCTAAAAATTGTATTTTTTTCTGACTGCGTGTGATGTAGAAGAGGATTTGGTTGCTTTTACAGGACTGTACCCAGGTTAGGTATAAATAGTGTGGACTTTCTGAGTCCAAGAATGGTGATTTTTTTGCTTGGATAAGTAGTGGTCATTATTCCAAACTGAAAAGTTAGGATCATAGCAGGCATGTGTTGGTTGGTTTGGGTTGATAGGTCAATATATTCAGCTTCAGCCTATGCAGAAAATAAATAAGACTTTCTTTGTTCTCCTGGGATCACTAGTCCTGGAAACAGTGTAACTTAAATGGGGAAAACACCGCAAATGCTTATATGTGAATACAAACAAATTTCATCTGTTTCCATGTCTATGTCTCATTCACTTTATAGGAACATTCTTGCGAAAAGCTCTGTAAAGGGAAATATTTTAAAGTTTGTAAACTTTGGATTTATATGCCTACTTAAAGATAATGCAAATATTAGGCTGTATTTTTATGCAGTATTGGTTATACATAACTCATCCAGCTGGGGATCAGACTGTTACCATATGACCTTTGTTTTTAAAACATAGTGCTTAAAATATACAACAACCAACTAGCAAACTATCTGGAAGTGAAAAGGCTGTGTTGAAAGAGTTCCTTTAGAATTTTTTTTAAACCAGTTTGTGGAAGTTTGAACCGAAAACCCCAATTAAAGAAATAGATACACACTTCTTAGGACTTGTATAAAGTCTCATGTTTGTCATTAAATATGATATACAAATTGAGAATTCATACTCCCTATTGTGATAGTAATCATTACTGTTCTTTAGTTAGATCTAAGTTTTTTGAAAGTGCTTTGTTAGAAGTGCAACTTTTTTTTTGTTTGAAGTAGTATTTAGTAGACTATTGGGTGTGACAATGCTGTTCACTCAGACTGGTAATTTTTTTAATGTAACTGTGTAACTGCACAGTAAGCCTAGTATTTCCCCCTTAGCTCTTGTATTAATGAGAAACAGTGTTGTCTAGTATTACTGTGTTACTTGTAATTCAGTGGAGCTCAAATAACTCCCTCAGGCTTGGTGGCCATACTGTGGCAGATGCTTTAAAGTCAGAAAGATGTCCTCTCTGCACAAAGAACTTAAGTATCTGACCTTTGCGTTGGCTTTGCCCGTGAAGAATATACCCACTTTGCTGGTATCGGGTTTATGCAACAACAGAATTGTTTTACTTGTTTTAAAATAAGCCAGTATTTAATTTTCCTGTTATACTCCTAATAATTAAATTTAAAAATTTTAAAACTGAAGTACTTGATCTTTAGACTTTCAGCCATGTTCCTCTGCTAATTGCTGTGTCAAAGAGTGTATTGATGCAGCCACATAGCTGGTGTTCAAATATTCCCGTGCATTCAATAGGAAAATATGCTAGGAATGCTGTCACTGTGCAGTGAGAAAAGTTTGATATTTTTCCCTAAAAAAAGTCTCATTAGAAAGAACTTCAGTCATTGAAATTTGAAAAGGTTTGTTTTGTGAAGCTCTGTCATGCCAGAGAAATTGCTTTCTTAATTTTCTGTTTAAAAACTAATCAATTGATCAATCTCTTCCCATCACCCTCATATACTTGTTCACCAGAGGATTTCCTCCCATGCCAGTTTTCCAAAATTCAAGTTGAAAGATGCAGGTAGATCTTGTGTACCTATGCTTCAGCTTCTTAATTCCATGTAAAAGGGTCAGAGCCTCACAAAGAAGGTATTAAAACTTCAGATCTTGGCAGAATGGTATTTTTCCCAGTATTTGAGAAAAAGACAATGACCATAGGAAGCAGGTAGCTGTGTGCTTCTGTACATCGAATAACTTCTATCAATACAGTTTATATATTCTTCCACAGCTTTTAATCTAAAGACATATTAGTGTTTGTTTTTTTAAAATTCATGTCTTGAGTGAAAATCAGGCAAGTATTGATTGACTAGCAAATAATCATCACCAGAATAATTGTAAATCAGTTTTGTAACAACATGAAAAAATTTTGCACTGCCAAATGTCTGGTTTAATATCACAGGAAATAATGAAATTATCATTCAAAATTACATTACTTCTGCTTTTTTTATCTTCCATTTACTAAGCAGTACTAGAATGACATAAATATTTATCTGTGCAGGTATATTGCCTGTATTATGTATGCTATCGTTCATTTTGCTCTAGAAAGGGAACTATGTTTTTAAAGACTTGTTCTCTGGTGTGGTCATACAGAGAGTTGACTCTAATGCAAGCAGGGACAAGGGCTGGCATCATGTCTGTCTGCGGGCTATCATGCTAATTTCTCAAAAAATATGTAGGGTTTTGGAAAGCAAAGGGAAAGTGTGAAACAGTGGAAGAGACCATCTTACATTTACACTTAGTCCTGTAAGATATGGAATATGACCATCAAGATTTTAGATTAATTATGGTAGTGTTCAACAAAAAACATCTTGATTGTGTGGTATTAGGGCCAAGGCTAAGATGCTGAGTGTCTGTAGCTGCTCAAGGCTCAATGAAACCTGTGTGTTATCTCTATATGTTTTTAAAAGTAATTTTGAAAGTGGCATGGCTGCTCTGCATTTTCTACAAAGCTAGGTTGTCACCATTCTTATTACTATTAATTACTTGACTAAGACCTTATATTTATACCATTTATATGCAAATTATTTAATTAAGATAGAGGTTGAGTTATGGGCCCTTAGTGTTCCACTGCTCTTTCTTTTGTTCTGGTTCCTCAAACTGAAACAATTCCAGGCAGCGAATGCATATTCAAGGTCTTCTTTCATACCCTGTACCAGAAGAATGACATGTTATGCAGTGTTAGCATTTGTAAACCTGGAAGTACAAGCTGGAGTGCCAGTGGCCTTACAGCACAACTTCTCATTCTGTGTAACACAAAATGGAAAAAGGAGAATCTTGGGTTATGTTGTAAGGATTGAAGATGCTGTCCTGGCGTTAAATAGCTCATAGAAAGAATTAATGGCATTACTTTATACAGGATTCCCTTTTCCATGCTTCTGTAAGGTCATCTGTATCTCAGTGTACTTTAAAAAAATTAGTGATAATATTTTGGTATTTTGTTTTATGTGGGAAATCTCTAGACTTAGAAACGTTTTGAATAAAATGTAGTAATGGGACAACTGAAATTTATTTGAAGGTCTTGATAAGTTTGGAAGCTTTCATTAGAAGATGCTCCAGATCATTGAAAAGAAAACAAAAACCTGATCACGAGGCATATAAAAAGGCAGATGTTGGTCTTCAGTCCAAATACAGTGGAAGTGGGGGGAAAAAACCCTCCTGAGATCTCAGACCCATAAGTAAGGTGCATTGCGAGAAGAGAACTCTTTTATCTTTAAAAAGGGCACACTGTGTTGATCAGGATTTCTGTCTTTTGAGCTAAAACAAGACAATACCACCTGCTTCTGCAGCGGGACCAGCCTTACCAGAGCAGTACCCTTTGAGAGTCAACCAAGCAACGTGGTGTGTTGTTCTTTTTAAGGGCCAAGGAATCTGAGAATGAGAGGTAACCACTGAAAGATGCTGAATGAAGATGGGTGAATTGCAAACATTGTCTGAGGAGCACTTAGGGAAAGAGGCGGCAAAGAACTTTTTTGAGGAAATTTTCAACTGTATTCAGCAAACTGAATCAAACTGATGCTGATTTGCAGTTCCTCACCAAGCTTTTGTGATGATTTGGATTAAATATGGGGTAAAAAGTGCATGCAGCCGGTATACAAAGAAGACTTGTATGTTAATATAAAATAATTTGTTTGGAAAAGTTCTTACTGTTGGCAAACATGCAGAGGTTAGATTATATATTCTTATCACTCTTAAGGATTGTAACTTCTTAACCATGTGGAAATAGCTTTGGGGCCGTGTAGTTTCTTAAGAAAATTATGTTGCAAGCATTGCAACATAGAAATCAGATGTTTCATTGCTTCTCTTAACTGCCAAGGAAGCAATGGAGGTATCCCATGTAAAGTTGTACACTATTTTTGCAAACAACATTTTCTTGAACCATTTGTCTTTTTAATGTCCATCAGTGATAGAATAATTGTCTGTTTAAAGTTTCTCTGGAATGTCTTAAAATGAGGGGAGGGAGGTGGTTTGTAGTAGGTTCTGACCCTATAGCTTTGCAATCACTATGTACATAACATAGATAATGGAATGGCCCAGCACAAATAAACTTAAAAGTATATGTCTGCTTACAGCTTTACTTTTCTAGCATAACTTGTGTACTAAGAGTGTATTAGAAAGGCTTTTTCTAAAAATTTTACCAGGAGATGACTTTCAAGTAGATAGTTATTTCTTTACTTTTTACTTGATTTTGTAGACTCTTTTCGTCAGTGTAGTTATTGGTGGTATTAATTTTTTTCATCAGGGTGGTGGGTTTTTATGTCATTTTATCTCTACTAGTGCTCAGTATTACATTATTATTTCATGTTGCTTTTTTGCATCGTAATTTCTAAGGTAAGAAATTAATGAGTCATGAAGACAAGATTGCAGCTTCTTTTATTTGTCAGGAAAGGAAATGGAATATAAATGAACATGCTGAGTTTTTCAACTGAGTTTAAAAAATATCCCCAATATAAAAACAAAAGAATATTGAAAACAGCAGAAAAAAGAAACAGAAAAAATATTTAGACAAATCTCATTCCAATTAGCTTGTAGATTAAAGTTTCTTTTTTAAGTGATATAATCCATAAAAGAAAAATAACTTCTAGTTCAAATACTAAGGTCTGTGTAGCGTACTACCAAGTTTCAGAGGGAAAGTGTTTTCAAGGTCTTTTCATGAATGGTGTGTTATGGAATGGGGTCACTCGAAAAGGAATAATTACAGAGTGATCAGAAGATTTCTTTGAAAAGATTGTGCTAGACCTTCTGTGTGGTTTGTGGAAGAACAGAAATCAGTTTTGTTCCTAGGGTGGGCTAACAAAATGTATTGTGTTTTTACAGCTACTTCTATCTTTGCCCCAAAAGATGCATGCGTCACCTCGGCAGTGCACTCAGCCTCTGTAAGGTCATTGCCTAGAAAGCAGATCTTGGAGTTGTTAGAAGTACAACATACTGCTGCACCGTTTGACCAATTCCAAAAGTTTAGTTCTGAACTCTAATGAGTCTTTGCTCATCTCTTGTCTTAGCACTACCAGTTCTTAAATAATTAATTCCTCTTTGATTGTACCTCTTTATGTGCTTTTATAAACTTATTTGTATTATTTTGTGTTGTATTTTATTTGTACTCAGCCTTTTCTCTTTGTTTCAGAGCATGGAGTTACAATAAAGAATTAATTTGAAGAACATTTTTTCACCCTTTGTATAGCGTTCATACTGAGGATCTGTGATCTACAGTAATTCTTATTCATTTGGAATATAGTAATTTGTTTCTGTCAGCACAAGGGCTGGTTTGTTGTTTTAAATTGCTGACTTTTGTTTTTGTTGGCATGCTCCCCAATACAAATTGAACATCTGACGAAAATCTATTTGTATGACAGTTCAGTCAAGATAGGTGCTCTGTGTTGCCTAACAGTACAATTTGGGGTCCCCAAGATAAAAGTTGACTGAATGCCAAGATTTTAGTAGAGCTCATTTGTGCAGATAACAGAGGTAATCCATATTCCTCAGGTCTGTAAATCAAACAGACAAAGGAGAAATATGTATGCACACCGTTCTCTTTGAGATAGTGGACTGGTAGTTTCTTCTTAGTAACAATGGGGACTATATGGAGAGCCGACACCAGGGATGTTCCTATATGAAATTAGAGCGATTAGGAGGTTCTTAGAATGCTTCTCGCCCTTTAGCAGATACTGCCTAAATAAATTATTCAGTGGATCTGGTTTGTGGTGCTCGGGCAATTTCTGCTATTATGGGGTTATGTCTATTTAGAACCAAACTCAGATTATTATAGATCTGAAAGTTGATCCATAATACAGTGGAAGAGGAAATCCAGCCACTAGGTCTTGACTGTATTTTCCAGGGTGATACAGACAAGTGTAGCAGCCTTAGTGGCCATCTGTGGAAATACTGTTTAGGAAAACATATACTGGTTTCTAATGATCCCCTGCAATGATTCTTCCAATAAGGTACTGAAATATTCTCTTTTTGATGAGGTGGTCAGATCAATAATGTGAAATCCGAACTAGAAATTCTAGTGGCCTAGCGAAAACTTTTTTGATAAAATAGTTTTAAGGTACAATAATTGCTTTTTATCTGCAAATAAAAATATTTCCCAGGTCAGCTGTATGCAACTATGCATCCCATTTTTGGTGCTTAACTGTGGAATCTCTTACATTTTCGTGTTAATGCCGAAGTATCATTCTTCTGGTTTAGCACAGGACTAGTGTTTTCCAGGTTGACAGCCATCCAAGCCATGAATTCAGTCTTGAAGACTTCTTGCTAGTTACATTGTGTTACTCTGAGGATGTCTTGATGCGCAACTTGTATATCCTTTGATACCTGGAAATCCTCAGGCTATCTTTGAGTATGAAATCACTATCATTTTATAGTAGGATTTTTTAATACACGAATGTACTAGTTAATTCCTTATCCATTTACTTGTAAGGATCTCCTGAAAGACCCTAATTCTTGCTTATTTCTCTCATATCTGTAGATTTACTGATCTGTTAATTCAAGTTCTGTGATCATCCATTTTTTTTGTCTTGCAAAATCTAGGTAAATAAAGTATAAAAGGTTCATCATACAGTGTAGTCAAGATCAGCTGGAACCGTATTTTGATTTTTTTTCTTGATCTTTCAGACTGAAAGACATCTTACCTGTTCAGTCTTTCTTACCTTTTATTGAACTTTCTCCATCTCTTTTGCAGAAAGGATATAACAAAATACTTCAACATGCAAACTGATGTTCAATAAATTTTTAAAACAAGAGTCTGTTTTAAAAACAAGAGGATGATTTTTATCATCCTGCTGCCAATAAAATCCCATTTGTGGTCAGCGTCAACGGTTCTTGTAATGTTTTGGGTCATGTATTATCAGCTATATACATCTTGATTTAAGGGGAAAAAAGTATAAGCTGTCACCCAGCAATCACCTAAACTCTTTCCCTGGGGTGGTACTTCAGAAGTCTTTGGAACTGTTGTGATCCTGTTATAATGGTTGCCATTCTTCTATAGAACCATAAAGCTGCCTGTAGTAACAGTGGACAATGACAGTGGACAAATGTCATTTTGGGCTCTTCCAGATGAATGCTCTTTGTTGTGTGGCATATGGTCCTGCGTGGGACTCGAGAGAGGGAATTTAGCAGACAACCCAAATATCTGAGCAGAGGGAGGGAACCAGTAGGGATTGGTGAAAAAGGGGAAAAAAATATGGTGTCTCATCACACTTTGTGATAGAAAGAGGTAAGTATGGTCGCACTGGAGAAAGCACGTGATAAATTGGAGTAAGAAGGTACAAACTGTGAAAGGTGTGAAGTGGAAGACTGATGAATGGTAAGGAAAGGGAAAGAAGAGCAAGTACTTCCCCTGAGAGTTTAGTAGAGTGGTCGCTGTCACTCTCTGTGTCTTTGTGTTAAAATTTTAATCTAAGATTGTTTCATAAATTTGTGTCTGTCCCTGAATGCTGAGGAGTCAAAACCCCAGATATGTATTACACACTTGGATTGTTTTTCCTTCCATTCCTTCTATTTTTTCTGTGTGGTTTTGCATGTCAGGTTCGAGAATCGGAGTTGGAAGTACTATGTTTGCCATATGCTATCAAACTTTGTTTTTCTGTGTATCAGATCATCTGTATTTGATGCTAACAGCTTTGTTATACTAGAATTTTCTAAACTGTGCAATACAAGAACAGCTGGTGGGGTGGAGGGACAGATGTTTGGTCAAATGGTACTGGGCCTTTCTTGCTCTTCAAAGGAGCTGAGCAGAGATATAATATGACATATAGTTCTATTTTTCAAGTAATTTGAATATTTGCTGTTATTTATTAAGAGATTGGAGAGCAAATGACCTGTATGAGCAGAAATTGCAAAGTAATTCATTAGATAATCTTACTGTGGAGTTTACCCTGTTGAGATGAGAACCTCTGAATTAAATTCATATTGCCAGTATCTGCCCCATGGAAGAACTGTTACAACATTCTGTGATACAAATTAATTGCTTTTGATATTTTAATTGTTACCTTCTTTCTTTGGAGCTTCACTTCAGTTTTGTTCTAATGAAAAGTGGGATAACTTTTGAATTTAATCTTTGCCCTAATATTGAGATCTGAACATCTTTCTTCTTGCGCATGAATGCTTGTTCAGTTGCTATTTAAATAAAAGTATTATGTAAGCAGTAACCATCAAGGTTTATTAAGTATGAAGATCTTAGATGTACCTTAAACTCCCTGAACTGCTGATCATCAGAAACTGCCAGCGTCTACTGAAATGAGAATTATTCCATCCCTGCTCTGTTCCTTAAGATTTCCCCTTGTTAGCCATTAATGGCCACTATGGGAGGCAGTACAAGTTCTGGACTAATTGAAGCTTTGACTGATACGGCAGTCTTTATGCAGTCTAACATAAAGTGAGGTTTTCCTTAAGGTTCACACTACATTGTCCTGACAGTGAAAATCTAGGCAGATCAATAGAAATGTGTAAGCATTGTTGGTGACAACATAGGAACAGGGACAAAACAGAAATACTCAGTGAATTTTTTTAGTTTGGACATCAATATTTACTGGGAAATGAGCTACTGCCAGTATCAGTGTTTCTCATTATTCTTTTTGTTGTATGTTGGTCCGCTTAGGGGCAGAATTTCTGACTACACTACAGGTAAGGGGAAAAATAACAAGTTAGCAGAAGCCTGTCTATCAAAAAGACACTTTAAATGCCAAATATTTTGTAAATACCAATATTTTGTGTAAATATACTTCCTTTCTCTTACACTGTGTTACAAGGCTTAAGATTGAAGTTCTGAAGAAACAAACCAAGCAGGGGAGCGGTTTGCATGGCTATTTTTGATACATATGTGTGCATTATAATAATAACAAAATTTTTCATCCATTTTGTGTACTTTAGGAAAATAAACATTGTTTATAAGTATTCTCACTGAATGGGAACTGGCTGAGGAACTGAAGTGCAGAGGTAATATCAAGAGGAGGACTTTAGTTAGAGAAATTACAGGTAGTGGATTAGTTCCTGACTTTTATCTCAGGTAGTGTAAAGCAAGAACTGCTAATCATCAGCTTGTGATAAAACTAGAAAATGCCATGTCTGAACATCGGCTAGTATTTTATCATATTAGCTATTGATTTAACACAGCATGAAACAACTGGTTCTGTCCCAGTAGTGCCTGGTGGGGAGCAGTGAAGATACAGATTTACTCCTCCTTCAGTCTGCTGCAAACTTCAAAGCCCAATTGTGACCACTTGACTACTAAAATTACTAAACTCAGACAATTTTTCCCTTTTTCAGACAAGGCAATGTTTCTGTGTGTAAGTGCACATGATCTAGAAAGAAGGAAAGGAATTCCAGCTAAATCATATTAGGGCAAAAATAATAAATGCAGGAAGCGTGGACAGTAAGATCCAAGAATTGGTTTTGACTGGGCTGTGTTATACACAAAGTATTTTTCATTTTCCTTTTTATTAATTGATAGTTTGAGCTAATGTGCTTATGGTCCAAAATACTTGCATTGAACTACACAGAATGAGCACCGTGTGGCTATATTTATATGCAAACCACCTTAGTTACAGCGTTTTTCTATTTAATTATTCTTTGCATCAAGCATTATTATATTCTGTATTTAATGCTGAAGTCAGAAATTATCCTCTACTACTCTCATTGAATAGATTTTCATATTTATTATAATTAAAATTTTGGGGGCTCAACTGAAATTTTCTTATTCTGTGTATTATTTTCAGAAATTAAAAAACATGTATATGGGTGGAAAGATGCCTCTGAGAGAGAGTGTGTATGCTCAGTGAAAAAAGAACAGTGCCTAAAAATAGCTTTTTAAGCACTAAAATGTATTTTTGGAAGGGCCTGCTTAAGTTTCTTTGGTTTAAAATAGATCCTATCAGAGTGACACAGATGTAGGTGGGACAATTCCGCTGCCTTGGAAACAACTCATTCATCTGCCTTGCCCTCATTCTAAGTGTCCGAAATAAGATGTGTCTTTATGGCTTCCTTTTGGTTTTTGTTCCTGGAGTTCACAGTGGACAAAATGTGTGATTTATTAATAGAACTGAGCTCTGTAGCAAAATTCTACAAAACGTAGGAAAGCCTAAAAACTGAAAAAATACCATCTCTCCTAGGCTTTACATACTATTAGGAATGCAGGGAGTGGGAGAACTGAAGATGATGATGGTGGCATTCAAGAATGGCAACTATTTCAGCCCGATTATAGATTTTCATTGCAGTTGCTGATCTCTGTAGTGTCTGGCCAGTGAGTGCAGGTACAGGCTGATAAAGACAATTAAGTAATGAATGGAGGAGGAAGTAACACTTGGACGCTTCTTTCTGGGAAAGGAAGGAGCTGGTGGAAAGTGCTGGCAGATGTCTTGCTACTGTTAGCAATGGAAATCTAGGCTCCAGATGGAAATACTGGCTGAAACAAAGATGCTTTAATGAACTTTTCATGTTTTGGTTTAGTTGAGATGTTTATCACCCTTTACCATGAACTAATTAGTGTAAGCTAATTAGTTAAAAAATCTTAGGCCTCCTTGAGATTTTTTTTTTCTCCCTGCTTCACTGTCTTTGGGAGCACTGTCTTTAAAAGAAGTTGACCCTCACAGTATAAACTTCTCCCCTTGGAGGAAAATGGCTCCATATATTAATTTTCTCAGTTCATCTGTCTGTTGGTCCAGCATACTGGAGTTTATTGTCTATCTCCAAGATTTAGCAAATAATTAGAAACCTACCACACAGCATAAAACCTTTGGACCACACGGCAGTCTGATGTACGTGATCCTCATGCATAGTTCCTCCTTGTCTTCTAAATAGCGTTTGTTGGATAAGTGATTCAATGAAATTGCGTGGTAATAAGTGTTATTAAAAGAACAAAACAAAAAAGGAATCACTATAATATATGAGTTAGATCATTTCAACACAAAGATGGGTTGAGACAACCAATGAAGATTTCATGAAACAAACCTAAGCTTGGTGTTTTACTGGGAAAAGGCACTGGGAGATCTCTACTCCACTGCTGTCCTTAACAATTTTCCCTGCAAGGTAATGTTTCCGAGAAACTTGTAGCTCTTACATGTATGCTTATTATGTGCATATACCAGTTCTAAGTGCAAAGATCTGCTGTAGTTAAACCACACTCAAGATAAACTTACTTTGTAGCCTTTTTCTGATCTTTAAAATGAAGTTATTCATATCTATCTAGAAGAGCAGCAGTCTGTCTGACATAGTGACTGACTTCCAATGCGTGACGTGACTTTTAAAAATATGTTTTAGGAGTTGAGAGTCTTCTAGGATTTGATATAGAGACTGAATTGGCTTAAGTGACCATACTGACATCCTGAAGAATTTCTGCAGATGAACCTGAACGTGAATTGAGGATCAATTTGTCAACAATAGTGACTTAATTTTGGTAGTTTCTATTCTTTGTGTCCAAATTTTTTGTTGATGCTGCAGTACCTTTTGCCTCCAAGTCCGAGTGTGAACCTATGCTGTAAACAACAGAATTTATCTCACTTAGCCCCCACCCACCCAAATAAATAGTCAAGTTGCGGATTACTTCGAACTTGTATCAGATGTGGTCTTACACCTGAGGTATCTTTATTTTCTAACTGTTGTCTGAGTTGGGGAGAGAAGGTGTTCCCCCCTCTTCAGCCTTGCACTTTCCTTCTCTTCCAGCGTTGCTGATTGAAATGGCTGTGGTAAATAAGGGTCTGCAAGCTGCAAAACCTTTGTGAACAAATTAGACAAATACATGCCAATGTTTGCTGTACATATCAAGGCAAAAGGCACTAACAGCAGTTAACTTTAAATTTAGCAAGCTAGGTTATCAGACTGGTCTTTGAACACGCACAGGGTGGTAACAGGGAAGCACTAGATTTTTCTGGAAGGTGAATCTGAGAAGGAATTGAACTTGAGTGATCTCCACGCACAATTTAAAGGAATTTCCATTGACTGAATAGGCAAATTGGTTAACTTAGCCAGCTAAGTAGCTGTGAAAAGATAGGCATTCTATTGAAATAAGATAGCTTAATAATGGTCATTTTAAGGAAACAATAGAAAGGAGTTGTATGAAATACTGACATTAGAGTACTCAAAAACATATTACAGGAACAGAGTGGTAGATGTAGGTTAACAGTAGATAGCAGAATAGCTGCAAATCGGCAGTGCAAAGGGTAGACAGCACTATGTTGGCCTGCAGAGAGGTTACTGTTAAATTTGCAGGACCGTTCAGTCACCCTTCATGCGTCAACCGATGCCTGGCATATTTTTTTGAGATTATGGCACATGAGTAAAAAGGCAGGCAAACTGTGGTGCAGAACAGCCCAAAGCTGAAAGCACCTTGGAGAAACTGAATTCTAATGAAAGTATTGTATACACAGGGACCGAGACTTGGTAATAGGGCATGGTAATTCAAAAAAGCAAAAAGATGAGTAGTTATAATTTATTTTTTTTTAAAAAAAGGATATAAATACCAGGCTAAGGGGAGTTATTCATTGCTACGTTTGGAGAGTGCTATCCCAGCCCAAGCAATGCTTATCTGATGTTTTCTATGCTTGGATTCATAACTCTTGTATTTCATTATATTACTCTCTCGTGGATGTGGTCTTGTTAAATTGGAAGCAATGGTAGTGAATTTTCGAGCATTCTCTGAAAAATAGAAAGGGGAGAGAGGTCAGTTAGTTCCAGACCTTTGAATTTTGAAAAATCTTTCCTTTTCTAGGTTATTAATTTTAAAAGGCGGAGCTCGGGTAAATATAAGACGTTTTTCTAAATAAGAATGCCTTTTTCACAATGGAAGTCATCCTCTGTTACTCCTTAAATTGACAGAAACAGTGAATTACAGTTCTCTCACAGGTCACCATTTTCTTTGCTACCTACAGCACGTGCAGTGCAGCCAGGTTGTTTAAGCATCAACTGTGTTGGTGACATACGTGGTCCGCTGGTCATGAGTTTGGGATGGAAGTAGTTTTGTGGGCAGAAGTTTCATCTTTCATGACCAACATAATACAATGTGTTGTATCCTCATGGGGGTTTGCTTGACCTTCGTCCTTGCCCTCACCCCATAATGAAACTAAACGCGTGTTTGATGATGATGATTGAAGAGAAGATTTATAGACCTGTGACTTCTACTTAAAATGGGTGATAGTGTCTCTGCATTAATTTCACTTTAGCACTTGAAGTTTGATTTCTCTCTGCTGTTGTAGGAAGCTGATGACATTTGGCAGAGTGGCAGAATACAAGTTTTAAATTGTGCATTTGTCTTTCAGAGTTGCCTGCAATCTCTTTTGCATGCATGCAGGGAGGGCAGGCAAGACCAGGAGTGGCTTAGACATTGGCTTTTGCCAGCCAGCACATACTGCCAAATTGATTCTTCAATCAGCAGCTTCTTAGGATTTGTAGCATAGATTTATTTTTTTTTTTTTCCTTTTCAACAGAAACGTATCAGCTTGGGTTTTTTATTTTCATAAGGAAATGATTGAAAGTCCAGCATTGCAGCAGGTTGTACGTTAGCACTATGTAATAGTTTTTTCACTTCCTACACACAACTAATAAAAACTACGCTACTTAGGAAAACCCCTTTAGAATTGCAGTCTGAAGTGTGTAGCCTATTGTTCCTGCATCATCTTTACAGAGAAATTCAGAAGTTTTGAAAACTGAAGTTTGAACACAATTTCTTAAGTGATTTCAATTATTTTATTTCCTGAAGAAGTGTTTTTGTGTTTTTGCTTCACTATGAGCTTTAAAATTGTTAAGTAGGGTCACTTATTTTTCTTCTACATTTGTTAAACAGTATCTCTTCCATTTCTGCTCAGCAAAAAATACTTATGTATCTATTTTGAAAGGCAGAGATGCAAGTGTACATTCTGCGGTATTTAGCAGTCCATTTGAGGATCAGGTCACTTTATTCACTTGCTTTTAGCAAGAGCAATGGCGAAACTGACTATTCTCAAAGAACACAAAATCAAATCTAATTTATTCTTCCAAATTATTTCTGGTTATGCTAATCCCGAGTACTTACTTACACCTAGAGCAGGGCCAAACTCTGAAGCAGATACCTGAAGATATTTTTTTTTTTAAAACCATTTATATATACCAGGAAATTCTAATGAATTTTGTATGAAAAGAGATGTTTGTGGATAAAAAAGCCTTTTTGTTTATTTACGCAGATTTCACAAAAAAAATCCCTGTTCAATCTGTTTGTAAAACATTGAGTCTGAAAAATGGAGAGGTTGGGACGAAAGGCTTTGCTGGGCCTTTTGTCTGAAATACACCTCGGTTTGTTGTCTGTTCGGGGGCTGCTTAGCATTTAGGAGTGGGAAAGCTATTCTTTGGTTCAGGTATGAAAATGTGCGATACTTTATATCAATTATTTGGCTGATTGCTGAAAGTGCATTGGAGTGAGGGGGCATTGGCTAGTTCTGGCCTTCACTAATGGGAACATTTCAGAATGTGGATGGTAATTAAAGTATAGAATGCGGAAAATTAGGCCAAAATTGAATAGAAATGAATAAGTATGAGTTCTGTTGTGCAGATGTTGGAAACAGATTATTTTGGATACCTCTTTCTATCTACATCTTATTTGGTTACCATGTAAAAATCGGTCATACACCATGTAGATTGTTTCTCTTCCCATTGCCTTTTCTGTTTTTATGTTGTGATGTATCTGTATAGGTAGTAATTTAGCAAAATATCCTGTCTGCCAGGTGTGGGAACTAGCTGATTGTATTGTAATACCAGATCATTACTTAATTCATATGCAACCTAGCCCAGCACATGGAAAGCATTATAAATCTATTTACAGTGTGGCTGGTCTGATGATAACATTGTATTAAATTCCCAGGTGAGGCAATTTAAGCAATTGCTTTGCCATGTGTAGGCCATGGAAATTAACTTCTCATATGCTTTAGTAATAGACGAACTTCATTGGTATGCTCAGATTAGTAGTATAGCAGAATTCTTACAGTCTGGTTACATGTACCCTACTTCACATGTAGAATCATACAGGGGGGTGGTACTGCAGATCACAGATCTTAATTAGTTTAAGCTGAGTTAATTCATTTCAATTCTAATTTAGTTGGGCTTGCCCATGAACACATTCAGTTCTATTGGGAAATGTTAAGGCTTGGGTCAAGTAGACAGATTGTTTAAAGCCAAATTGCCAGACAGAACTGAGCAAGTGTATCTGTTTGAACAGGGCTTTAAGGAAATCACCCAATCAGTATGCAAAAATCCTGTTCATAAACCAAGAGAGATCTGCCTGGAATCAGAAATTCTTCCTTGTCAGAAGGTCTGAATACTGTAGTACATTTAAAACAGCCCCTGAAACTTTCTCTGTCTTGAAGTTCTCACAGAAAGTAGCTGAACCCTTTTGTGTCGTTGTGTGTTCATGTGTGCGCTACATTTGAATGCAAACACGTACACGGAGTTAAAAACTCTTGTGTGCTTAGACTTTTTGTCTATGTATATGCAAGAAAATATAAAATACAAGGAAAACTTCTATATGTGACAGACCTTTACAGACAAAAAACTGCACACAGAACCTCTTAAACCTGTATTGAGCTGCCCAGAGATGTGTTGGATTACAAACTCTGTAAAGCTTCTGTCTTTTCTAGAAACATACATATAAAGTACCAGTAGACAGTGGTAACTGACAACTAAGACTAAAAATGTTGACAATTTCTTGATTTGCCTGGTTAGCTTATGTATAGAAGTCATTAACTATTTATAAAATGCATTATGAATTGGGTTCCTTCAAACTGTAGCAGAGTGTGTGACATTTCCAGCTCAAACTATCATTCTTGCATTTGGCTACAGTACATATTTATAAACAGCTGATAGTTATGAACTAAAAAAAGAAAAATATCTAAAAATTATTTAATTATTGAGTTCGGATAAACTCAACTAATTTTGATAGCCACATGTAAAAGAGTTGGCCGATATTACTTTAATGAAAATAAGAATAGTGATTCAAGATATTGATATTTTGGACAAATCCTGAAAGAACAAATGAACACTTTAGTTCAAAAGCCTTTCCTTTTATATTATTGATTCATTTGGTAGTGAAAGTGTGATCAAAAGTAGTATCAAATTATTTATTGATTATGGCAAAGAGTTATACCTAATTGTAGTCACAGGGTTATTTCTTTTAATATAATTGCTGATTTTCAGATCATGACAGATTATTGCAATAAGAGAACAATGATACAAATATATTTATCAAGTTCAGTGGTGATGATATAAAGGATTATAAAGGGCTTCTAAAAAATGTGTTGTTATTAACATCTATTTTTTTCCCATGAAGAATATTCTTTTTCCTTTCTTCCATGCAAGCTCTTATGAATGAGAATATCAGCCATTTAAATCTTTCAAATAAATGATGTGTAACCAAGGACCATCTCAGTCTCTACATATAATTAGACAACTTGTTCACTGGAGAACAAGCTCATGAAGAATCATGCTCGTCATCTCAGTCTAATAATGATAAATACATTCAACACTAACAGAATCAATGGGGCTGAGTCATTTTGTGAAATTGGGAGAGACCAAACAGTTGAACTACTAGACCGCAAATGGGAAGATTGAATCTTAATCAGGAAAGAAGATTAGATATTTATTGGTATATATTTGTAATTTCCTTCCTTGTTTGATGTGTATCAAATAAAAATAGGAAAATAATATAATTGAGCAATCTATGCCAATTTGTTGGCTTTTTGGTGAAAAAAGAGAAAAACAAAACCTATCTCCATATGATATTCTTGCATACTGTGGAGTGTTTTAGTCCCCCATAGTGATGAAATGAATAATTTAAACAGGCAGCTCTGATACCACAGCCTGTTTAAAGGTTCTCATTTCCTTTAATGCTGTAGACTACTTTAGCTTGGTTAGTATGAAACTGTGACAGCTGAGATCTCCAAAAGATTTGGCATAATTCAGCTCTTGTAGTAGGTCCATGATATGCTTTGTCCTTCCTATGTGCATTTGTAGCTTTAATATATAGTCTAGATCTGAACACTAGCAACTGAATCACAGATTGGTGAGCATTGTAACGATGATGTTCATAATAAAGGGTGAACTACAGAGGATAAAAAGCTAAAATATGTTGCTCTGAGATGACCAATGCAAGACTTACTCCACTGCTAGGTGCCTAGCATAAGGGATGACCCTCTTCCAAAATTCTTTGTCACAAAGGTAATGAATTTCCCCATGCTCAGTATAATTCCTGGTGGATTGTTCCCTGTGCCCCAGTCCCAAGCGCATTTTTGGACATGATTGCCCAGTTAGGGAGGGTTTGAGGGGGGATTTGTTTTTACTGAGTTCCTGCTGGTAGTGACTACCATGGCAGAGTGTGAGGGAAGCTCCCATCCATAAAGGAAGACCCTACAACTTTGTCCTTGTTATTCTTGTTACTCTTGGGTTTCTTCCTCTCAGGAAGCGTAAAAGTGATCATAATATAAAATACAAAAAGATTTTAGGCAGTATGTTACAAATGCCTTCTGTCTTTTAATGGTGCATGTAGGAATATTAACTGAGTAAGGGCCTGTTACTTGGCCAACAGAGAAGTTGAAAGCTGGGCTGATGTTCTTTTTATGGACTTCTCCATTGTTCCATTGAACGCTGTGCTACCTTGGAAATCTTCAGACATTTGCTTTCCATTGCTCAGCACTTGATGTAGTTTAGAATCAATAAGATGATCAGTTCGTGAGCAAATCTGGTGCTCATAAGGTGTGAATAACGACTGTCTGTCATAACGGTCTAATGAATGACTGTCTCAGTTTTGTGGTGTGTCCATGAACTGCTGCAAACAAATGTTTCCTCGTACTGTTGTTTCCTCTCCTTTCTGTTGTCCTTTGATTTCTGGTCCTTTCCCAGTAGGCCGTCATAGCCTCAGCAGCACAGAAAACACTTGGTAATTTTCTACGTCTTTAAGTTCAGCCAGTTTTGCCAAATGTGTGTTGATCAGGTTTTGATTTGTTTTTTTTTTATATAGGAAAAGCTCAGTCTTCCTTTCCTATTTAGTAGAATCACTGCAATGTTACGCAGAGTTCTGCATCCGGCTAGCAAGTGTTCTTCAGAAAAATGCGTTTGGCTCCTAGACATGCATTTCTTTAATGCTTCTGGTATTAGTGTATATTGCCTCTCCCCGTGACCTGATTATCAGAACTGGGATCACACGTTATGTGTCTTGAGCTTCACTGAAGCTGCTTTCATTGCTGAAACATTGAGGATGTGACGGTTTTAGAAATGCTGGGGTTTTGCCATGCAGATTTGTCAAAATGCAGCAGTTGAAGAACTTTTTAATAACTTTTACTTGCAGATTTTTAATTTTTTTTTTTATCAAATAGGTATCCATTAGGGGGCTCTCGAGGTTTAAGATGATCAGCCTTGATACCAATGGCTTCGGAGCTTTACTTCCTAACCCTTTTTTCTTTTTGTTTTACAGAAAAGGTCACGAATCGCCTACAGTGATGAGGTGCGGAATGAGCTCCTAGGGGATGATGGGAATTCCTCAGAGAACCAGGTAGGATGCTAATCAAGAAGCCCTAGTGGGTGGCTGGAGGGTGAAGGAGGTCACTGGCACACTGGGCTTCTCAAGCTGCTCCTTAACAGCATTAGCAACAACTCATGTGGAAGTGATACTGTTTAATGCAAAGCTGGGGTCTTAATCAACTTCAAAATGTTTCTTGGAGATCTTACATTTAACCCTTTAACTTGTGATCACTGTCTGCTATCTTAAAAAAAATCTTTTCTTCTCTTCTCTTTATTATTTAGTACTTAAGAAATAACTTGAAACGCGCTGTTTGCCGACAAAGCCAAGGTCTTCACCTCAAACACATGTAAAAGGAATAAAAAAAGTACATAATGCAGCTTTGATAATAATGCAGTATAATTAAATCAACACTGGCAGGCAAAACAAATGAAAGTGCGCTCTCAGAATTAGTCAGTACCCCACTCAGTTTCCTTGTGTGATTCCTTCCCTAAACAGATTTTCTCTCCTTGTACCAAAAACACAAGTTGTATTAATAAAAGCATGCTTTCATAACGCATGTTGTACTAGAACGCAGAGTGCTATCCATCTCTTTTAATGAAGGAAAGCTTGATAATCCTGAGGTTTTTTAAAAATCTGCTACCCGTATTGTTGTTCTGGACATTACAGTGAAGATCCTGCTAGACTACTCAAAATTATAAAAGCAACATTATATTCAGGGGACTTTGACCCACCTGTTAATATTTATTTTGGTGCTGAAACTTGTTTGACAAGCTGTGTCTGAAAACAGAATGTTTTGTTTCTTTCTGAAAATCACGTCAGCTGTAATCAAAGTTGTGCATTTTGACTTAGAAGTTAGTTGAAAGTTTTCTTAAATACCAGATTTTCTCTTCTGACCAGATAGAATTTAAGTTATTTTGCTAGTGAAAGTGAAAATTGTTTAAATGTTTACCTGGTAAATGCAGTATTAAATAAGGAAACTGATGTTCTGAGATTTTTAGTATCTTCTACCCTCAATATAAGCGCACTTCCAATAAGGACAGGAAAAAAGAAAGACTTGGAGACTTATCCCAGTACAATGTTTTTTAAAACATGGACCCCTTAAGCCTTTTAATTAATTAAAAGCCTAAAATGCTATACAGTATTTTAAATGTGCTCTGTAAGTTTTAAACTCTGTAACAGACTTTAATATGTACATTAATGAAATTATACGCAGGATACAGTTTACCTGTAGACAAAAGAGTAGTGCATAGCAAGTCCAATATCTATGTGAAAAGTTAAATATAAAACGTGTTAATCTTCATATTTATATATTATTATAAGAGGAGATTCCAAAATTTGAATTAAATGAAGAGGGGGTTTTATCCCTAAATAATGAATTTATGGAAAGGATGATTTTAGGGAAAAGTGTTTCGCAGTCTGCATGTCGTGACTGTAAACAGTCCTGTGAAAGTGTTAAGATTCTCATTTTATTTCTTTTAAGTTGCTGCTATTTTTACATTTCAAGAAAAAATTGTGTGAATTCAGACATAAAAGGGCAATTGTGATAAGAAGCTTTACTTATAACAGAATATTTTATGTGTGGGGATGAGATAAAATATTTTATTTTCACTTTTTAAGGAATGGTTAAATAACTGATTCACATGTGCACTTCTTGCGAGTATGATCTTTTTTCTAAATTTGATGGAAGAAACACGGCCTTGTCTCAAGGAACCGAATGATACCTTCAACCATTTTTCAACATGAGTGTTTTTCTTCCAAATGACCACTTCTTAAATGGAAGAAAATTTTGGCAGATAAAGGAGTTTTTAATAGTCTTTTAGGTAATCAAAATCCTCTTCTGTAATCCAACTTGAAATTGTTACTCCTCTGCCCTTGAAAGTTCTAATTTTCTTTATTTTCTTCCTTGAAAAATGTTATGAAATATCACCGTAAAGGATTCACCTAACTTCTTCTAAATATGTGAGTGCCAGCATTTTTAAAAAATATTATTTATTGTGTTGCTCCAATAATCAATCTTGCAATCTCTTTTTCTTACAAAATATCATTACTTATATTTGTACTTATATGCATGTAGTTTTGGGTACAAGCAGTTAGTGCAAAAAGTTCAGTCTGATGTTGAGCTTATCAGAATGTACAGCTATCCAAATCAAGTGTAAGGTTTGGGTACTTCCCAAAATACTGAGCATGTCATAGCGACGTATTTAACTCAGTAACCCCAGGTCTAATACACTTTCGCTCCTATACGTTATTATATCAATAGGAAACTTGGACTAGATGATGAAAGGATGCTCAGGTATAACTTACAGCCATATAAAATATTTGAAGATGTTTCAAATTCTTGCTTTCATTTTGTCTGATGAAAATAAATATAGGTTCTGATGGAAATAAATACAGGTAGATGGACTGACCCTCACTTTAACGTTGTAGGACTTTTACTTCTCAATCAGTTTGGATTAGCTTCAGTTAGTTAAACTGAAAAATGGTGTGGTTTTTTTCCCCAATTCACTCACCAAACTATGAAAGGGGAGAGGAGGGATTCCTCTTCTGACAGAGGAGCTGTTGAAAAAGTTGCCAGCTTGGAGTTGCTCCTGTACCAATCCACAAATATTGATAAAATTTGCAAATAGAAATACTGAATACCTGGTTAGACTGGGGTGTTACCCAAGGGAAACAAGATATGAGCTACACGTTTTAGGTATGGTCTTTGTTGTCATGATAAACATTTGCATATGTTTTTGGTGGAGTGAGAAGACAAAAGGAATTTAATGTATACTGGCTAGTATAACCGTATTAAGTATAGAAATAAATGCAGCACTATTGGAAAAACAAACAATTTGATCTTTTCTTTATTCAACTTCTGGTTTTTTAGTTGAGTTTCAAAGGTAGAATTACAGCAAACCACAGCCAAGTTATAAGCTGTAATGAATAAGGTCATAAGTATGGGTTTTGAGTTGTTCTCCCAAGAAGAGGGATTGAAGTACAAAGAAAAGATTGAAGAATTAGCAAATGATGATTTATCCTTCGTCTGTTTCATTTTTCCAAAATGTCTCCCATGAGTAGCAGCCATTATGCGTAGATGACAACTTAGAATACAGTTGTCTTATAATGATTATACCCAGATTTAAGTAATGTAACCAAATAAAATACATAGAAACTTCTTGTAAGAAGTTGTAAGAATTAGACAATCCTGCTGTTCGAAGTTTCTTTTAAATAAATGCATCTTTCTTTAAGAGAGAGAGTGCTCTTAATGCATTTCAGGTTTAGTAAAGTCATTGCTTAGTATACGCAAATTTCTTCTCAATTTGAATCGTGAATGTAGTCAGCTGAGGCACATACGGAGGCTGAGAATCCAGAGATGTCCCTTCTTGCATAAAACCCCCACCATTTCACAACCCCAAACCCCAAAACCTACTGTGTACGTCAGGTTGTTATTTTTTTCCAGGAGTGGTCTTAAATGGGCTGCCTTGCTTGTTATTCTGGCCACCAACGTTTATTGGATCCCTTGAAAGTTTGGAGTTTTTCAGTGCAATGATACTACTTAAAGTTGTGGCCTCACTTTAATAATAATAGAACTGTTTTATGTGGCAAGTTGTATGTTTTTCAGAAAGTACATGTTGGGTTAAATCAGAAATCCTTCTTGACCAAAATAGTGTCAGGTATGGTATTACCAACTTCCTTGAAATGCAGTAGCCTTCCTTTCTCTTTCACAGCTATGTTCGTTAATAAGTTTAAATAAATTCACATTAGGTTAAACTGCGTGTCTGTATACATATACATCGTATATGTGATTTGCGGCTAACAAATATTTTGTGGCTACTTAATTTCTAACTACAAAGTTGTGATAATATTAGATTTGGGCTTGCTGTGCATAAAGTGTGTCAAACTTCAGCTACAGACCAGGGGGTGAAGTTGGTCAATTTAATTCCCCAAGATCTAAAGAAGGTCGGTATCATTTCATATAGCCCTGGCAGAGCAGATCATTACCAGACACAAATCTGTTCGTTACATGCCGAGGGTTTATAGCAAAATAAATAGACTGTCATCATAAGTTCAGAAAATTGTGTGTTCGACCCACGATAATGTGTAAAGGGCGTTTAATAGAGTTCAGCATTTATTCGTTATCTATATGCGGACAGAGACGGCGGTAGCGTTATCAGCTTTTTAAAAAAAATTCGGTAGTTTTCCGTGTCACGTGACGTGCCTCACAGACACACACACGCGCGCACACACGCACCCCCCCATCTCGCTCCCTCGCTCTCTGCGGCGCAGTTTTGATTTTAGTCACAGCAGAAGGCTTAGCCACAAGAGATTCCACTGGTTCAAACCAGCGTAAACCAGATTTTTTTTTTTTTTTGATTTTTTTTTTCAGCCTACAAAGGAACAGATTACCTCTTGTATCGAATTATGTATTGAAAAAAAAAAAAAATCTTTGTTTCAAAAATAGGCTGATTATCATAACCTAAAATGGTGGCTGCGCACGGCTTAAGGCTGTTTACAGTTGAGCGGTGAGCGTAATAAAAATAATGTTTCAAAATACAAAAGTAAAGGTAACACATTTTCATCAAGACCATTGTTAAATGGGGGAAAAAATACATCTTTTGTTAATTTGAATGAATATCTTTCAGTCAACGTTAAAAAAAAAAACAACCAAACCCTCTCCCATTACTTAGCTGAGCTGCAAATCCCATGCAGAGCTTAAATTCAGCCATGCAGCACAAACAAGATAGAACATTTTTGTTTGGGACCTATTGAAAAAACAAATGTGCAGCATTTTAAAACTCTCATTGATTATAGCAGGGTGGCATGCCCAAACGGGCTCTGTTGCGGGAGAGTAGTTTTAAACTTTGGCCCTTTAAGTATCGTAGTCAACTGAAGAATGCTGGCCTCAGAAAGGAAAGATAGCTATGTGATCAACTCCCAGATCGTCTCTTTCTAAAGAGCCTTAATGTTTGCCTTTTTGGGGAAAAAAGGGGGGGGAAGATGTGGAGAAAGAGACCAATTTATGATAGGCCAAGGACTTGAATTTCAGCGCCGGTTTGGCGGACAATGCAGTTTTCTTTATACCAAATTCTAGCAAAGTTCCTTTAGCTACACACTGAAGAGCCATTTCAGCTTAAGTCGGTGCGGTAGTAGCCCTCCTAATTACATCTCGTTAGAGCCTCGTTGTCCGTTTTGGTAACAGGGTGAGGCGTACATTCAGTTTTAGACCAGCCATATGAAACAATAGAGAATAATGGAGGTTCTTTTGTTTCCTTCATGCTGGTGAGACTTTATTAGTAGTAAACATTCTCAGTTTACACACGTGTTGAAAATTAGTGTTATGAAACTGTGGGTGAAGTATCAGCATAAACTGAGATAATGATGTAGCTGTTGTAATTTCGAATTCAACTGGAATCGGTGAGAGAACTGTAATTTTTTATAAAGAGCCACTCTTATGCAGACATTTGTTGTGAGTAATTATACGTTTTGTTCCAGTACAAATAATTAATCTATCTCTCTAAGGGGAGAGCATATTACAACATAGCTTGATAATCAGACAGGGAGTTTATTTATTTTTATAGTAAACCTGCCAGCACAATATTATTAATAGTGTTAGATTGTGTTGATTTACAAGCATAAATTGATAACTATAAATGTATTACTATGCGAGTATACACGCACTATACGTGTGTATATATACACACACTGTGCAGTGGTCTAGCATTAAGAACTTGGAATGGATCTTTTCTGAGGGAAATATGTTTCATGTTGTTCCCTGTTCCTTTGTCTATTTTTAAATATGCTATGCAATAAATCATAATTCTGAGCCATTTAACTCAGCTGCTGCTTTTTTTTTTTTTTTAACTGGAAAAAACCCTCTATATGAGGTTCAATCATGAAATCAGATAATATAGTTACAGTAGAACTCAGGTGTATAAAAACTGAAATACTGGTTACATGCTATAAAGATGCAGTCATCTATTAATAAGTTGATCTGCTAGTAAAATAAGAAACCAGTTGTCACAGCTAAAATATACAGAAAACATTCTGAAAACTTGTATATACAAAACCACTTCAGCTGTACAATCTTCGAAGAGAGGAATAGTAAACTTGTTTTTTTCTTTATAATATAGACTTCTATGAAGTCATTCCCCTTTATTTCATGATGGTGTCTTAGATGTGGTTTAAAAGAGAATTTCACACTATTCTCTTTGTTTAATGTGACAGTGTGAGAAAGTGATCTTTATTCGTTCAAAAAACTCTGCATGTAGTCTATGTTTAGGTTCTTTTAATGTGTTTGTCTGTGATTTTTAAATGCTAAACATGTAAACAGATAAATTGTCAATGTTAATTCTGTATCCTGTCACACAACTGATCTTTCTTTCCTGCCATTTCTTTCCTTTTTATCTTTTTTGTGCGTTCATGTTGCAGTTGATAAAATTACGTGAAGAGGTGAGTACTTTCTTGCTTTTTGTTGTCTAGCTTCCCTTTAAAGCTGAGTTTCTAAATCTGAAGTAGATCTTTTTGTTCATTGTTGCAGGGAAATCTGCACAAAGCAAAAATATTGATTACATTGCTTTAAAATATTCACTGTTGTGCCTCTTTTTCCCTAATAATTGTATACTTACACAGGAATCTCTAGATCAAACCTTAGAAATTAACAGTCTTTGATAGTGGAAATTTTTTTAAAGGCACTAGAAAAAGAAGGGGAAAAAAAAAGAAAACCTATTATTTGATCTCTGCTAGAATACCATGATCAAATCAGGTACAGTAATAATCATGTTTGCATCACAGAATCTTTGATAGGGTAAATACATTCATACACTGGTATGGAAAGTGAAAGCATTGCTTTGGTAAAAACCTGTGCTGAAACACTGTAAAAATTACACATTATTTCACAACATTTTGGGTTTGGTGTGAGGTATTCAAGTAGCTTATGTATTATGTTGGATATTGTATACCCACTGAAAATACAGTACAGGCAGACCTACGCACTCATATCAATATTTATTATTTATTTGTGAGTGCTGTAGATCTGTAGGTGTAACACTAGAGATCAGTATTCCAGAACACCTTTCTTCCAGTTATAAAATGACTCATAAATATTTAGAGAGAGAAGCCTGTTTTAATGGTCAATTCCTCAAATGTTTCAGTGTATTTTCTGAAATTAATCTCCTCTGTTACTTACTGCTGTTGCAAAGCAGGTATCTGAACTGGGTTTTTTTATTATTTCCCGATAGCTGCCAAAAAGAAGGTCTCAGTAAAGTCAAGATTACTTATAGGTCAGATTTCTGAAGGGTTTCGTATGGAGAGTTTGAACCAGTAGAGTATTTGAATAAATATATTTAGACGCAAGAGTATTTTAACATCACATATTTGTCTGGTATCTTCTTTTTGAAATGTGTGCCCAGACGTATCAGTAATGAATACTGAACTCTGCAGGAAAGGATTTGTAAGTTTTAGAAATGGTGATGACAAAGAATTGTAAAGTAACCAGATTAAGGACAATTACAGAGAATTCTTAAAAACAGTAAGGTATTTGTGATATAAAGATTCTTTCACTAGCTCCCTGAATGCTTTATTTTGCCCTCTTCTTGTGGAGCTGATATTAATATGTTAAAGCTACAGAGTAAAACAGTTAACAAAAAAAAATATTAAACAAAATAAACATGTAACCACATGAAAGCCCTCCCACTACTGCTGAGCTCCCCTCCCCAGTAGTCCCAGTATTTAAACAGATGACAATATTGTTGCAAGGGTTTGTATACCCTGGTTTCTGAGATTTTTCAGAACAAAGTTCATTTCCTCATCCCTTTAACAACACCTGCACGCCTGCTCCTGTGCTTTTGTAAAAGACTGTAGTAGGATCATTTTTGCTTGCAAACAGATTATAGTTTTATAAACACAAAGATTCCTAATTTGTAAATTTACTCTGAAAAATTAATCAGATATAAAGAACAAAGTTGTTACTTAACTGCTGTTCTTTTTTAAATAGCTGTGAAGGCAAATCAGAAAATTCAGGATGGTATTGCAAAGGGCTGCAACTTGGGAGCTATACTGAACTCACTCTCATACCTTTTGAAGCTTATAAATCCTCTTTGTTAGCCACCTAAAAAATGTAAAAAACATTGCTTCTGGTAATTTTTGTCTTTGCTTTTCCTTGCTAACCTCATAAGTTACTTTTTCCTCTCTGCATATTGTGAGAGCAACAGCAAATAGAACTAAATAAAGGGATTTATTATTTTGTCTAGATCAAAATTGTACAGGTAGAGAGTGAAATAATTTAAAAAACAGTTGTTAGCATGCTGTTCTCTGCACTTAGGTACCCACTATGTGTTGGATAGGTTGTAATTGCAATGGTGTTTTTATACCTAATGCAAAACGCACATTAAAGTTTAAATGAAGGCTAGTACAGTGACTCAGGCATAATTCTTAACTCGTCACATAGTGAAACATCAAGGCATCCCCAATTATAGTTCTCCTAAGGAGGTATGAGCTGATCTTAAAAGAAATTGTGGTTTGCCATAGTGTTTGTTAATAAAACCTGTGCTTCCTCTCATTAAAGGGCTCTATGCTAGCACGCTTGCCGTACACAGGCTTCCATGGAGGCTGTGTCGCTCTGTCTTTTGAGCTCCTGAGATCTCAGTCTGAATCCAGCCCACATAGAATGACTAAATCTCTAGTGATGGCATGCCACTTTGCAAAACTTCCTTATATAACTCCAGATAGTAGCTGTGTCTGAAGCTGCAAGGCTCACTGAATCACCTTGCTACCCACCTTGCGGAGAGCAGGGGATACTGTGGGAGAAGGAGTTTGGGGAGGGGTGGGAAGCAGTTGAAAGCATCAGCTGCTACTGTGTAGGGCATGGAGTTCATGACCAAAGGACAGGGCGCCTCCACACCCAAACAATGTAAATAACACCACCCTTTATAATAAAAATTAGGTTTCATTATAGAATGGCTTGAGTGGAAATGTTCTGAAATCAAGTAGGAAATATCTCCGAGTTAATGTTAGCACTGAGTTCACAGGGCTTTAGTATTCTAATTTCTCGCAGTAAGACTGAACTGTGGGCTTGTAATTTACTTTTTAGATTAAATGTGGCTTTTAGAATATATAAAAATATACGGTTAAGCGCTCATTCTTTCTGCTGGGTAGCTCTTCCACATTGTAATGTGAAATCTGATTATTCCCCCCATTCCCCCCACCCCCTTAACATAGCAGGATAGTCTTTTCATTTCCACTATACCACTACAGCACTATACATCTGTTCTGTAATTATCGTGTTCTACTCCTTGTGCTCACTCCCAGCATATGTTGGGGGTTTTTTTTAAAGCATCTCCTCTCTAACTTTTAGGATTCTTACCTTCTAAACTCCTTCCTTACACACCTCCCCCCACCTGTTCTCTTCTACTTTTCTTTCTTGAGAGACGATGTAGTAGTGTTAGGTTTGTGATGTTTTTTATAAAGTTTAAAATATTTGACACTAGTTGTTCTTTAATATCATTCAGGAGGGGCAGTATTTGGAGAAAGGCACTTCAGGCTTACGCTTTTTTTTTTTTTTTTTTTCTTCTAATGGGCAATGGAGAGGAACCAGCAGATGTTATGAAAAGGTGCCTTTTAAAAAAAATTAAGCAAAATTAACACTAATTATCTAGATTGACCATGAGTACTAAGAACATGCACCACTCTAGTTGCTGTCGTGATTTCAATTACAGCATTGTAAGTTATGGTTTTAAATTTTATTAAATGCTTGTGCTGATTTTTTTTTTCTTGGTGGCCTGCCCCCCATGAATGCAAAAGGCTTTTTTGCAATTTACTCTTAACCTATCCACTGTGTATTAGACAACTCTATTAATTATTATAGACTGTTATTGCAGCTTTCCTGACCTTCACATTGGGTCCTATCTGTGCTGATCTAAATGCATTGTTTTAATGATTTCCAAAAAAAGAAAAAGAGAGGGAAAAAAAAAGAAAAAAATTCAAGGCAAGCTTTGATGTGGCTTTAGCTGCCTCGATCGTCTGGCCGCATCTCAGAGATGTGTCACCTATGCCGGGAGGGAATAGGGAAATCACGTTTTGAATGGTAATGATAACATACTAATCACTTCCTTTCTTTGAAGATAGAAGCGAGATATTCTGTCAGCATCCCTGGCTGCTAGAGCTTGGAGGCACTGGTCTAGGTGTATTAGCTTAAGTGTGCATGTCAATACAGCTTGCATCTCCCAAGATCCATAGGGGCTCATTAGAGCAAGGTAGATCGTTTCGGTAGACAGCCACTCAGATAATATGTATGGCACCTCCTTTTTTTATTATTATTAGAAAGCATTTCTTCAATTTTAAAATGACATCTGTCAACAAGGCAAAGTTGTAGGAAATATTTTTTGACAAATATCCAAAAGGTTGTTTTGGGGTAAAGGGGTGCTCAGAAAGGTGTGTGTGATTACTTTACTTGGAGGGGAGTGGGGGGTGGGGGGTGGGGGCAGGAGCTGGCTTATATTTTTTGATGGCTTGATTAAAGCTAGCCTAGGATCAAACTTCCAAAGGAAATGAGCTTACATGTTGAAATCATGGTGTTTTGGGTGGAGAATAAACTAATGAAAATAATAATTTCACTTTTTCACTGTTGCAGACTCCCCAAGTGAAAATGTACTGGAAGATGCATTTTTACTACAGTTTATTGTTGTCTCATAAATGGGCAAATGACTTCTGTGAAAAATATCTAAAATATCTTATACTTGTGTGCATGTGTGTGTAGTATTTATATATTCATATATATATTTAGGCATAAGAGATGTAAATCAAGAAACCAGTGTTTTGTTTCTACATCTTTTTACATCAAACAGTCTGAAGAATATTCATGCTGTTCAGTATTCTGTATGAATAGCTTGTTGTTTTTATCACCTCGCTTGAGTAGTACACATAA
>JAVJGI010000065.1:19443449-19453546 GCA_035590275.1 Ibycter americanus | reverse complement strand
ACACATAAAGGACATACATCCTCTGCTGAAAATTAAGTTAATATTAAAAACTACCACTTGCATTTAAAGTGATGGTTTCATCAAACTGTAGTTTAATAGAAATCATGGGTGCTTGCCTACATGTGTCACAGGGAAATCTATTTTGGAAATGCTCTTCAGACAGGTTTCTTGTATAATAGTCGCATTCTGTTTTGTGAGTTCGTGTAATAACAGTGAAGCACGTATTCCATGTTTCAAAACAAAAAATGATTGGTACACATAATTACGATTGATCATAGAACCTGCCCCTTCCAGTGGTCCTTGTAACAGGCTCTTCCATAAAATATACGTGGATATTTTTATGTTTTGGAATATGAAAGCACAATTAAAAAGCGGGGGAGAACATTGTAGACTGCTGCCTGATTTATTTTTTTTCTCTTTCTCCCCTTTTCTTTTTCAGAGGGCACATCTGCTCGATAACACAGAGAGGCTGGAAAGGTCATCTCGGAGACTAGAGGCTGGATACCAAATAGCAGTGGAAACCGGTAAGAATTCTGAGAGTGAGCAAATTGTCTTGCTTATGCACAGCAGTCTTCACAACACATGACATTTCAGGGAAACTTCAAAGGCGAAACAGAGACAGCAGCCCGAGATGTGGTTTACATATTGGGGAGACAATTGGGAGCTTATTTGCGCTTATCTTTTTTCAAGTTAAAAGGCATGACATCTACTGAAAACAGTTCCTGAGGTTTAAAAGTATACATCTGAAAAGAGATGGAATACTTTGTCTAAATTCTACATTTGTCTTAATATGCAGTTACATGTTGTCAGTTTACCCACCCGCAATGATTGCTAGCACACACTGCAGACTCCAGTTGTTTTTGTCTTTTACTTTTATTCATGTATGTAAAAAAAAAAAAAAAAAAAAAAATTTAATAAATTTATAGGATATTAACTACAGGTGATATATAACAAGGTTATCAGCTCAATTTTCTTGCAATCAGTTCAGTGACTGATTATGCAGCTGTTTCTGTGCAATGAAAGAAGTAAACAAACCATACCCCAAAATACACAGATGGAGTAAAATTAAGGGAAAAGGTTAAATTGAGGCTCAGTTATTGAATTAATGGGTTTTTTATTGACTACAACTTTTCAGTTGGTATTTTCAAAATGTTTTTACTAAGTTTTAGCAATTTGTAGTGGATTTTTTTAAAACCAGCCATAGTTAAGCCTGCAAAGTCTAATCCCCTTAAATAAAGCTTGCACAAAGTTACAGAAAGTTTCAGAAAATGTGTGTTTGAGCAGTGAAGTAATTTTCTGGCAGAGAGTCCCAATTAATTGATATATTCCAATATCTTTCTAGAATTCAAGCCTTATTTGAGAGGTAAATTAAGTTGAACCCTTGTAGAGTTAAAATATGGCTATGTTAAAGGACTGGTATTACTATAGCGCCTGCATTTTAATTATTCTGGGCTTAGCGCTGTGCACGGTAATGAAATGGATGTATGGAACATTCGGTGTAGATTTTGGAGGGGACAAGGAGAATTAATCCTCTTATGCGTTAGTAGAGATGGACGTATGATAGTAATTAAGTCTGCTTTCCTGCAGATTTTCAGGTCTGTTCTATCAGTGGTCATAACTTTTTTTTTTGTAAGGACTATTTTAAACTGATCAAAAATGGTTCCTGATCTGCTTTAGTGGAGCCTGGATCTTTCTCAAAGAAACAGTATATAAAAATTTAGACTGATCCTTTTGGGGAAGAGATATCTTATATCTCTTTTTACTCCATGTGGAATTTGTTTTATAGAGATGGTGATCATGTTAACTTCCATTGCATATCTCCGTGGTGATCTCTGAAAAATATGGTTGGAGTGCAAATGTATATTTATATGGAAAGGGTGTCTTTCAGTATCAAAACCAGGTGAAACTGCATTGAATTCCGTAGAGTCACACTAATTCACCCCATCTTTGTGTCCATTTTTACTTTTCATCTTGAGCAGTGAGAGAGAGTCCTTGTTCTCTGAACTCTGTGAAGAGTAGTAGTGTAGTGATATTATATGACATACTAATATTAAATATTTTGGAGATGATGACTTTGGAAATATTAACTTGATTGCAATGTAGGTTTTTGCAGAACATTTTTATGGAAGCAGATTAATTATATTTAGTTCCTTGCATGGATCATGATGATTCTAGGTATGCGTGAATTTAGATTAATTCAGTGCAACGAAAGAACATACTTTTGGAGTTACTGTATGATCATTCTGTGTTGAGGTGTCATAATAAAATATTCCCTTTTGGAGTTTCAATTCATCATTTAGTTGACTCTTCACACCTTGTGTTACCTTGATTATTACTTTTTTTTTGCAAAAAGATCTTCTCTACACAGCACTGGTGAGGTCACATCTGGAGTTCTGTTTCCAGGTCTGGGCTCCCCAGTACAAGAAAGACATTGACTTACTGGAGTGAGTCTAGCAAAGGGTCATGAAGAGAATTAAGGGACTGGAGCATCGTTCATGTGAGGGGAGGCCGAGAAAGCTGATACTGTTCAACCTGGAGAACAGGTTGAGAAGGCTCAGAGGGAGTATATCAATGTGTATAAATAGCTGATGGGGTGGAATGAAGAAGAGGGAGCCAGCATCTTCTTAGTAAAGCCCAGTGACAGAACAAGAGGCAATGTGCAAAAATTAAAACCTGTGAAATTCCATCAGAACATAAGAAATTTTTTTTTTTTTTTTGTGGGAATGGTCAAACACTGAAATAGGTAACCCAAAGCAATTGTAGGTCCTTTATCTGTAAAGATATTCAAAATCGAGGTGGTCACAGTCCTCGCTCTGGGTGACCCTGCTTGAGCAGGGCATTGGATTAGATGATCTCAAGAGGTCCCTTCCTACCTCAGCCATTCTGTAATTCTGCGAGGACGAGGTGGAGGTGACAACCCTTAAGCATCTATTCTATTTATGTCATGCCTTTTCACAATTATGGATATTTATGTTGCTTATTGTAATGAAGCTGGATGATTTTCACCTCTGGAATAAGTCACATTTGGGTCTTTCTTATTACCTTAATCAGCAAAAATACATATACTATTTTAACCTGCCCCTGTGATCATCTAAGGATTAATCTGACATCACATAACTAATTTAATGCAATTTCGCATTACCGTTCCTGAAACTTACCATGATAAATTGGAAGCTTTTTTCCTGTTTGCATCTCTAAATTGATAAGCCCTTTCATCTTATGTACAGTTGTTCATACAAGCTGAGATGTGTTGGAAGGTCTGACTTCTTTCTTTAAGCAGTGCCATTGATTCATGGGCTTCAGCGGTGTCCGAACAGGATGCCACTTATGTCACCATCTCTAAGACACAACCCAACACTGACTGTCAGGCTTTCATACTTCGTTTTCTATCATTTGTTGATACTGAGGATGCTTAAATCTGTGCTGAACGCTCCTGAAAGACTAAGCAAAGCCTTTATTACCTGGTCACCAGTTCTGTAGTACTCAAGGCCTACTGTAAAGAGGAGACTGTTATTGTAAATATTCATAGGGGTATGTTGCAAATTTAACAGGCGTTCAGTAGACCAGTAAGTTCATCAGAGCATTTGTGTTTTAATTGCTTGAGTTGTATGGCACAAACACACATGAGGGAAATCTCTCAGGACATACAGGGAAACCACCAGCTGTTTGAATCTTGAAGGTCTCCATTGTTTGTTTTAATAGGGGAAGTTTTAATAATGGTTGATAACACTGCAAAGTGCACTCATCTACTTTTTTCTAATCAAAATATTGTTTTAAAAAATACTTCTTCATGTGTCATTTTTTAACCCCAGCTGGCAACTAAGTACCATGCTCGCTCATTCCCTCCTCCCCAGAGGGATGGGGAGGAGAATCAGGCAAAAGGTAAAACTTAAGGGTTGAGATGAGAACACTTTACTAATTGAAATAAAATAAAATTAATAATAATGATAACAACAATTGTAATGAAAAGGAGAGAGATGGGGAGAGGAATAAGATCCAACAGGAAGGGGGAAAAAAAACCAAGGTGATGCACAATACAGTTGCTCACCACCCACTGACCAGTGCCCAGCCAGTCCCTGAGCAGTGGTCACCTGGCCCTGGCCAACTCCCTTCAGTTTATACACTGAGCATGAGAGTCTATGGTATGGAATATCCCTTTGGCCAGTTCGGGTCAATTGTCCTGACTGTGTCTCCTCCCAGTTGCTGCTGCCCCTCCAGCCCCCTCGCTGGCAGGGCCTGAGAAACTGCAAAGTCCTTGACTTAGTAGAAACATTATTTAGAAATAACTGAAACCATCAGTGTGTTACCAACATTCTCACACCAAATCCAAAACACAGCTCAACACCAGCTACGAAGAAGAAAATTAACGCTATTCCAGCTGAAACCAGGACATGATGTTATTTTTTCTGTTTTTATATTATCATCTGCTTTGCTGGTAAGGAACAGACAAGCACGTTTACAGCCTGGTTAGTAGGCATTTCCAACACCACTCATTACTTACAACACTAGAGCTCAGTATTCTTAATTTCAGATCACTTATCTTGACCATATAGCCTCAGAATATGAGACAGATTTAAAAAATGCATGAAAATTGCTGGTTTCAGTTGAAAGGAGAGTCCATTGAATTAATCCTGATGAATCACAAAATTCTTCCTATTTTGGAGGGGAAGATTTCCTAATTCCATTCCCTGTGCTCAGATTTCCACAGCATCAAATTGAATTCCAGAACTTCTTTATTTTCCCTGCAGAGTGTAGCGTGGTAAGGTATCCCCTTCTGTGCCTAGTCTTAAATATGTTTGCTCAGACAGGAGTATTTTGAATGAGGAGAAGTTCAAAATGCTTCATTCATCTTCAAAGATAAAATTGACATGCAAATATAAAACACTGTCAAGGAGAAGAAGAGCAAACCTTGCGGTAGAGGACCATTGTTATCTACAGGTGAATTGCTTTCAGTAAGTTCTTCTCAACTGCCCAGATAGTTTCTAGGGGAAAAAAAATCCTGACGTTTATATGTAATAGACTTCACCTTGTTTCATGACAGTGTAAGAGAGATCCAACCATTGAATGCTGTCGAGGCTTTCATGGCAAAACTACATCACAGATTTTTATTTTTTCTTCATCAATCCTAGATGTTTCTGTAGCTTTCAGTACATGTAATGTGAGAACAAATGTTGAGCTTACTTCTGTGAGTGGTAATTATTGGATATTGTGCTGTAGCTCTGAATCTCGCTGAAATATCCATGGTACTAGAAAAGTTTGTAGTTTGTGGGTAATAGATCTATTCTTTGCACTGAATCTTAAATTTTTGTCTTGGCTTCTGGTTTTATATCCCTTTTATAATATGTAAACGTGTTTTTTTTTTTGAAGAAAATTAATCAAAGGAAGAAAAACCATCTTATTCCAGTTAGAGAAAATCCTTCTGAATCTTGACTTTAGGTTGCTTAAATTTTTTTTCCCAATCCTCCTTACTCTTTGGGAATTCCAGGAATATGCAATTCTGAAACAGTTAAAGGAGAATTATCTCTGAGCAAGAGACACAACAGCTTATTTCCCACCCTTGTGTGACATGAATAATTCTCAGTACTCAGGGATCCAAGCAAATTTCAGTGGATTTCACCTGTTGTAATGAGCTACAGTCAAACCTCCCTTTCTGGACTGAGCTATAAATATATAATGTAATGTAGTGGTAGCCTAGCTGACAGGCAGATGGTCAGACCCGCCTCACAGTATTGGCAGCGTTCTGGGTGGAAAGTAAATGAGAATCTCATTAGACAAAGAGGTGTGTTTACTTCTTCATGAAATAATAGTAGAAACTGTCTTATCTGGATGCAGAATTGAGCCAAAGTACAGTAAACGGCTCATCAGTGAGAATGTGTTAAGAAGTGTTTATAGCGGGCTCCTGAAGGCAGGAGTCTTCAAGTTCAATGACTTTAGCATGAATAGGGAACTATTTTAAAGTGACTCCAGTAGGTGTCTTGCCAGATTTGAGTAGTGGAATTTGAGATGCTAGCACGTTGTCCACAGCAGCATGCCACAGATTTTGATTCCTGACTCCTTTACTGATGGAACAACCTGAACCCCAAGCACCAGCCCCGAAGGACCTTTTCCCTCCATATTTCATAGGGTGGTTGTGCTGTTCCAGTGTCATAAATGAGGTGCACAGCAGCGATGACATAAAATATGTGGAACCACAAAAATTAAAACATCCGCTAAACTGATTCCATTCCATTATGGTTGCAAGGGCTGGAGGCTGGCTTTTCAGGTAGACAATATAGTAAGTGTTGCTAAGATCAAACTAAAAAGTGTTTGCTCAGCTTAGAAAAAATTTAAATGGCTATAGCATCCAATGTTAATTTAACAAAATAGCAAACTCTAATATTCATACATGTAGGGCTACATTAGACTAGTGGAAAGAGTGTTGCTTCCTTCATGTTGTAATTTTGTACACTTAGTAATTTTCTTGCATTAGTTAATATCACTTGGACCTTCACACCCTGTTCTGTCTTCAGCTGTATGCATATTCCAATTACATTTGAGCTCCAAATAACTAAGAGTATGGAAATGGAAACCAAGTTTTGAAAATCAGGACCTTGCTTCTACTGCCCCTTGCTTTAAATAAAAAAAGTCTATTCCTGTCCCAGATATTTACGCTTAATATCCACCTATTTCATCTCTAATGAATTATTCATACGTGTATATGTGAATACTGTATGTAGAACCTTTCATTAGAGAAAGAGCTTTTGAGTTCTGGAGCATATACCAATATCTTCTCCTCAGGTGTTTCTTTGATATGCCAGAACATCTTTCTACTGAAATCTTAATCCAAAGTTTCTACAGTGAAATGAGTTTTTATGCAGTTTCCAGTCACCATCAGAGAGAGCTTTTTCATGATCCCTGTTTCTTCTGCTAGCAACAGTATTTCATGTTTCATACATAATTTTTTTCTTTGCCGGCTGATTTCTATTAAAATCTGTTTATTGTTTCAGAAATTCATTTTGAAGTGGCATATTGCATTCCTGCATCTCTAAGCCCTCTGCCCTTCTTCGTAGTCCAGGCTTTAAAGTGGGGAAGAGGAAGAAATACGGAGAGATTTTTGTTTCTGAGGATGTCAGGCCTCAGGAGGATCTCAGCTGCACGGTCGTGGGAGGGAAACATGTTCAGGTAGTGCTGGTGCCTTGTAACAAACAGTCAGAAGCAGCATCAGGAGGGCATGGAGAGACCACACTGCTCAGTTTCCATTTCTGAGTGTTTCACAGTGTGGCTGTTGATGCCAGCAAAGTGCCTTTTACACCTTCGGTTTGAATATTGCTTGCTGGTTTGTTGCACGGCCAGTCGCTGAGCTGCTCCCTCCAGCTTTGTGTCCGCCACCTCCTCCCTCCTGGCCCTCCCATCCTCCTTCCCTGCCGCTCGCCAGCCTTCCCAGCTGCGACCTTCCCAATCCTAGCTCCACATTTCTCTTTAATACTTTGTCTCTGTCCATGTACTCTTGCACGTATTCATTCAAATTGTGGCACCATCCCCGTTCCCCTTTGCTCTGTTTCCTCTCCAAGACTTGGTTCCGCAGCAGTGTGGGCCTGGCGTGTTTGTGGCCATGAGGAGTTTCCCCAGTAGTCCACCTCACCTTGTCCAGTAGTGTTCAAAGCTCAGTGGCCCTCTGCACTTGTGTGTGTTGTCTCAAATGCAGGATACATCTTTTGGAGTATATTCATATATTTACAAATACATAAAGTGATTACCGTAAAGTAAGGAAACGGTGAGTTTTCATTATTTAAGTCCTGTCCTCTAAGTGCCTCAGAGTACCAAAAAAATACTTTTCCAACTACTTTTTTTTTAAGAGATGAGAAAAACTTATTTTATAGAGTTTTTCACAGTCTCTGCAGTATTGGAAGACCATTTCTGTTAAAAGCTTATCTTTTGGGTACTCAGCACCTTTCAACTGGAATTCCAATAAAATGAATGCTTATCTTTCACCTCAGTAGGTTTGGGATTATACCATTAATGCAGCAAATAAGGAATGTCGAATCTGTTCAGTAGTACAGATTTGCTAAAATATAGTACAAAAAATCGTGATACAAATTTTGCCATTTTGTCTCTGTTCTGGAAGAAGTCCCAGGTTATTTTAATGTTCACAAATGTGCAAGAATTCGTTATTGTGCCGCATACCATGGGACAACTCAACTTCAGTCTTGTTAGGAACTGGCATCCAGTTGAAGTAAGGTTTTTAAGACTGATTTTGGCATGAGCAAAACATTGCAATAACTTCTTAAATATGCTTTCTTATATGTAGTAGCAACATAATTTTCAGACTGTGGATTTTTATTCCATGCTAGAATGATGGAAACATTTTGTTTCAGATATCAGAAATTTTATGCTGAAGTACTTCCCATGTGCATTCCGGACGAATAGTCATACAGGCTGAAATCTGTATGTATTTTCACAAATACCTTGCACTTGTCATAAAATGCCTTTAAATACTATTAGTATTTGAATCATACACTGATCTAGGAAGATAACTTTTAAAACATTATTTTAAAAGCACTGTATTGGACCACCCCTACTGTGTAGACTGTTCACTACCTCTCACTGAATCACTGAAAACAGCATTGCAGCATAATCTTCTTTGGTGCTGGCACTCTCTCTAACATATTTACTGGCATAAGATGGTGTTTATTGATGAAGGTATTCCTAAGTCCATAGCAAAGCCTTTGAAGACTTGTTCTCCTAATATAAATGTGAAGATTACAGGTTGAGGTATGTGGTTATATTTTTTGGTCTGAAGTTACACTACCTGCTTCTTCCAATTTTGAAATTATTTAGCCTCAGGGAGGTTTCCCATCTGTGATAACATTTCAGAGTTTGTTGTCTGGTTCTGAGCAGTTTGTGCAAATAAAAGAAATGAGGATAAAAATAAAAAGATAAAGGAATAGTAGCTGTTGTTTCTAGCAGTCTTGAGTAAACTTTTCACAAGCTACCTTGGTTTGGCAAAGGGATAATGGAAAAAGCCACCAGTTTGTTCTTCCTCCATATATGTAGTCTCTTTCCTTATTTGAACAACATTCTCAGCCACTGTACTTTGGTGTCTCAGAGAAATGTCAGAATTTTATCTAACATAAGTTGTCCAGACAACCTGTTGTGATAGACAAAAAAATGTGAAGTCATGCCTATAGCAAGGAAACATTCAACTTGTGTTGGCCTGAGAATCTCTCTTTATCAGGTTTCGTATTCTTCCTGAGGAAAGAAAAAAAAATAAAATTGTATAGAACTTGTCCAAAAAGTTTCAGGTAGTTGGGAACTGCTGGTTAGTCTTTAGTGAGTGGAATTCAAATCCTGATATGTTGTACCCAGACAGTCCTCCCTTTTACTCGTGATTTCTTCTCTTCCTCCCATCCTATACCACAACCACTTCTTTTGAACTTTGAATCAGGTGAAATTAATTGATTCCAAGTGATACTGGCTTGGCAATGACAGTCAATCTGTTACAACCCTTAAAAAGGCACAGCTGACTAGAATTACAAATCCACCTTTTGACCTTCAAATCTATTAATACCCTGCTAATTCAAAGACTTCATTTGGTGATTTCATTGTACACAGAACAGCAGCTCTGTATTTCATTCAAGAAGCAGACTTTGGTGAGTTATTATTTTGGGGGCCTAAGTAAACAACATAATTTTTGATAGTTTTTAACAGGTATTTTTTTGCTACATGGGCATGGCTAAATTTGCACAGCATGAGGTCTTGTTGGGCAAAGACTTTGTATTACAGCTTACATCAAGAAGAAAAGTTGATGAGCTTAGACTTGACAAAATAAAATTCACTCTAGGTTTTGGGGTTTTTTTTAATATATATTTCTTCTTTGAAGCCTTCTGACTCTACTTCCTGTCAGGCTAGCAGTGTTTTCCTCCAGTTGCACTAAAGAACAAAGTTTAACATTAAAAAATTTATCTGTATTGAACATGCTTTTCTAGGTAAAGTCAATATCAAAAGAGTTTTCATGGTAGATCATCTTTCAAGTGCAGTATTTTGCCCTTCTACAACTTAGGACAGAAGAGTTACACAAATACTCTTTTTTTTTTTTTTTTTTTTTTTTTTTTTTTTTT
>JAVJGI010000065.1:19372186-19443349 GCA_035590275.1 Ibycter americanus | reverse complement strand
TTTTTTTTTTTTTTTTTTTTTGTAGAAGTGGGTGGGGAGGTAAGCCCAAACTTCTGTCCTGAAGTGAGACATAGAAGCAGAGGATTGAAAAACATCATTCTCACCCCAGTATGGTATGACTGAAGAGTAGTTTATCTGGATATTTCTTCATATAGTTCAAGTCTTACTGTACTACTTTATGCTAATGATTTTAGTACCATGCTTATGGAGTATATTTTCTCCTGTAATTACTGCCATATATAGTCCAAAAAGTTACCAAATTGTTGCACGTACTAGTATGCAATTTGATAAGTACAGAACCTTAAGGAAACTTAGTCCAGTTGCGGGTGAAATGTCTGCTTGTGTAATGTGTGTCAGGTGAGGACGTAACCTCTGATTTTTGCAAGTAATACTGGCCATCCAAGTCTGTATTTTTAAATCAAAACATTGTTGGTTTTCAGTTGGATTTTGTTTGTACCATCTCACTTTTGAACAATGAGGCTTATTTTGGCCCAATAGCCCATAATGAATTTTACTTGATTACTAAGTAAATGTATCCATTGTAAAATTGAAATTAATGCCATTCTTATTGAAAGACTCAGGAGTTCAGTGTAGGAAGCTGTTTACCGTCTAGCTTGATTTCATGTCAGAGTGAGCTCAACTGCTGATCTGTTCTACCAGTCATCTTTCTGAACTAGCACAATATTTTTCTTTGAGCTGTTACAGCTTTGTTTTGAGAAACTACTGCCTGATATTGGCTACTGTTGTAAGGAATTGTAGACCCACAGAACTGTTGTTCATGGCTTTGAAAACTACAATTTCACAATTTTATATCAGTCAATCATAGGTCACTTAGGCATATCTGTCCATTCTTGTTTCTCTACATCTTTTCTTGGCTCAAGTGCCTTTTTGTTTTCTTCATATTAACTCCTCTAGTTCAATGGATGGTCCTTCTACTGATTCTGTGATCTTGCATTCCTTCCATATTTTGCACACTCCTCCCTTGCTCTTAATTTTCAGCATCAGCTCTCTGTCACATTGTGGTTGTTTTTTCTGCCACTTGCTATTTACCTCATATTACTTCACTAGCTCCAAAAATGTAAATGTAAAATTTTATATGAAATTTTATACTCTTGGCCTAATCATCACAATTGTAATAAATGCTCATGGTTGTAAACCTGCCCAGTTATTGGCAGAGCATAAATATTTACATATTGAATTGCAAGTGTGTGTGTGCACATGCATTCATGTGCGTGCTGGGAAGGAGAGGTTGTCTGTTTTGCTTAGTACATTTCCAAAAAGGTCTGCAAGATAAGAATTTATTTTCATGAGTGAGGTCAAGCTCAGTGTAATGATGCTTGAATCTAGGTTATCATGAGTAGCTAATTGTTGTGGTTTGCATTTTTGTGAAATAACACTATACAATTTACATGGCATATCTTGCAAAGATAAATATTAATGTGCATATGCCTGGCTGGTCTCTACTATGGTGAATTTTTCCATATTTTATGGCTTCTGTGGCTCTATAAATGTGAGGATTTGGAGTGCTGATGTATTTGGGGGTTTGGTTCCCGTTTAGCTCTTTTGCAAGATCTAGACAGACAACATGCAAAACAGATGAAGAGGATTACTGAGTCTCTGTTTCTTTCATTATTCACATAGATGCAATGTGTCTTGAAAGTATTAATCTGATTTTTATAATGGAGTGTTGTAAGATTTACATGTGTTGAATATCTTGGCATTTGATTGCTACAAAACCAGCTGGAATGCCACCTTGAGAAATTTTGTGAAAATGACTGATTGTATCTGCTTTTCTTTGTATGGAAGTGCTTTTGCTGTTTGAGTGCCGTGTATTTCAGTAGTGAAATATTAAGTTGGGATGCATTAAGAACGAAACTTAGATACCACATGAATTTTTTCCCATTATTTTGATTTTTGAAAATGAACTGTTTTCAATTTTATGGTGAGGATTTATTTTAAATCCAGTCTAGAAATGATGATACTTACTTAAATGAGTGTTAAATGGTGAGGCAGTCTTGTGCAAATATTAATGAGTCAAGTGGAGGGCTTTTCATTGCATACACCATAAAATATTCCGCATAACAAAAAATTCTAGCATCAACATAAGCTTTATAAATATGCCATGTACTAGATTATTTACTGTATTTATAATAGAGTAAATGTGAAGTTTAACACTGTCCCTAATTTTTGTCATTCCAGTTTATTGTGCTGAAAAGTTATTGTCTTAATTATTTTACATTTTAAATAACCCAACAGATGCAGAAAAAAATGTTACTTTCTTGCACTAGTTGGTTTATGGTGTGTTAAGAACTTCATTATTATAAAATGAGCAAATCTGCTCTACTATTTTCAGTTTGTATAAAAGTAGGACGTGATGAAACTTCAGTAAGGAAATATCCAAGATTCAGGATCAAATATAATAAATTATGGAGCTGCAGTTATGATTTATTGTCTTCTTCTGAATTAATTAAGCAGGTAAGGTACCTAAATCAGATGGAAGAAAGCAATACTTAATTATAGACCTGCTTTAACATTTTCTGAAGTAATCATAGGCGCTTAACTCCATCTTTTGAGAAAACACTTATAAATACTTCTAAGAATCTGGCCCACAGAAATGGAAATGACATTAAATTTCCGGAATAAATTCATCATTTGTAAATGTAAAACATGCTTGGATAAATTTTACCATTTTCCCCATGTTGATGACAGGTTTTTTGAGTTGTTTTATTGAGCTACTAAAACAAGAAAATGTTTTAATCTCCTTTTTCCAAGAAAGTTGTTTCAAATTCTAAGTTTGAAAAAAATAAATCACAAAACAAGTGAGAATATTCCATAAGCTACACAGCCCTTAAAGAAATATATGGAGGTATGGCACATCCTCCTGACTACCCAAAAAGGACAAAATAGAGTTTGAAAGGTTTTCCTTTGGTGGAAATTGCCACATTTTAATGGCTCTGCAAATAGAATGATTGTTTCATTAAGAAAATAATTTAAACTATTGGTTTAAAATCAGTTTGACTGCAGTTACTTAATTGCAGGTTTTTAATTCTAAATTAAATGTGTATTTCTGCACGTCTGTAAAGAGCAATGCATACTATTTTACTTAATTTTCCTCTTAGATACATAGATAGTTATTTGCATAATCGTATTTCTTAAAATATTTGAAATGCTTAGACCATTTGTAACAAACGAGACCTTTTGTTCATCTAATTCTCTGTGTAACTCACTTGCACCGTTATATATATGTTTTGTCTGGGAACTACTATATTTTGATAGCAACTGAACGTTTCAATATTTATGTTGTACGTTTATGAGATTTGAAGCAAAATTTTGGTACGGGCAGGTAAAATATTGAATTAACACTGGAAGTAGCTTTATATTGTCTCCTGTTGTATTGAATTTTTGCTTGTTCGAATACTCGAAGAAAGGTCCTTTTGCCAAAACCCAGATGACCTGTGTTTTCGCTCATATCTACAACACAGGTCTGGAGTCTGAGCTTTAACAGTTTTAGTTCTGTACAATTTGTAGACTTATCAGACTTTCGGTTACGGTTTATTCATGCATAAAATAACATTTTCTGCTTTGCATAACGGTAAAAAGTTCTTGAATTGTAAAGTCCTGCAAATGTGCTGAGTATTGTTAAAGTTCTGTAGTATCCTTGTTAGCCATTTTAAATGCTTGGCTGTAATGCACATACTGGGTGGTTTTTGTGCTGTAAGTTTAATAGTATTTCTTCACACAAATATATATTAGATTTCTAAAGAACTATAACTTCCATATTTTGAAATGTTACATTATTGACTGTTAGTTATAATGGAGCATCTAGCTGCAAAAATACCCGTATGGGCTTGGTATTTCCTGAAATTTATTTCCTTCCCAGTTGTTTTCCAAGAATATGCTAGAGTTTCAGTGATAGTTGTCTGTGTAAATTACCAGGAGAGTAATTGCTGGCTTCTGATTTTTTTCCTTAGGCATGTGAATGCTTGAGTAACAAATAACAAATCAGAAGAAAACTTTGCATTGTTTTACAAGGGCCTGATCCAAATTTCTTTGAAGGCAGTAGGAAAGTTTCTCTTGATTTTGCTTGAGATCACGTTGGACAGAATCAGGCATAAGAAAAATCAGAAAGTCCACAACTGTTACTTGGCTACTTCTTTTCTTATGAGCTTTATTGTAGTTTGGTAAAATATGTTAATGTCCACTTGATATTGAGTAGCCTTTAAAATGGTTTCATTTTTGGTGTTAGGAAATAGCACCGTGAATGACCATTCTGTATTTGGGAGACATTAAGTTCAGAACTGAACATACAGGCCATGAAGCCAGTATTTCTAGATTAATAAAAGCTTTTGCGTGTTTGAAAACTGCTTGAAAATGATCCAAGTAGTCTCTATTCTTAACTTTTAATGTTTTGGGGGTTTTGTATTGTGTCAAATACAGTGCTTTCTTATCTCCAAAGATTAAATTTGCCCATTTTGCCTATGTAATATTTATATATGGACAGGAAAGAGAAGTCAGTATCCAGATTTGTTGACCCCTGAGATATAATATTGACCTCAGTGAGTATTAACTTCTCAGATCAATAAATGCTGTTATTGACCTCAAAGAAAAATCAATAGCAGCTTGTTAATTTGCAAACTGTGACTGCAAGAAAATGGTACACATTTTGTTCTTCATTATCACCTATTTATATCTATATTTTAACGCCTTCACTATTTCCACCTAGAGATCATCATGTCAAAACATTTCAATCCCAGCTGTTAGAAGGTTGGGGAGACAGGCATTATACATTATGGAATAATTGATGAGCAGTACATGTTATTTCCCATATCTCATGAAAATAATACCCTGAACAGTTGTGTATCACCTGTGTTGTTTTCCTTTTTTGGGTAGTCCAGTTCATTTTGTTTTATTTTCTCTGGTGCGCTTCATCAAAACATTGCATAAAAGTACTACATTTTAGCTGCCAAAAGAACATTTCTACATGAATAATAAGGGGGATGAAAGACTGACTACTGGAAACGAGGAGACTGAAAGTGATCACTAAAAAAATCATAATTAATATACAGTAGATTTTTTCCTATTTGCATAAGGATGACAGGTTTCTAGGCAAGAATCTGCTCTGCAGCAGGCTGAAATATAACTCTGTGACTGTGTAACAAAGAAAAAAGTTTTAAATGAAAAAGTAGTGGTGGAGAGGTGGTGTTTTGTATCATAGCAGGTTCGGTATATAAACACTGAAATGTCAGGTTTTACATAGTTTGAAATGCCTAGAAAATGCCTATTGCTGAAATTCAAATGTCATAACAGTTCTTCTGCATATGTATCACTTTGATATTTAAACTTAAAAACCTCATAAATGATTTAATATTACTTTGGCCTTGTTATGATCAGACTGCCAAAAAAGGCAGAGGCTGATTTTTATCTGGTCTGGAGAGTAGTGTTTTCATTCACAGAAGACAAAGCACAAGTCTGTGAGCCTTTTACAGTCATTAATTCTGTCTGATACATCTGCAGTGATTTCAGCAAACTGATTGCTATGTTTAGAAAACTTTTCCTTCATGAAATGACAGCGTGAGACGTATTCAAATGCAAAAATAAGGCAATAGTTTAAGTTTTACAATAACTGAAGTGGCTGCAGGTTTTTTGCCAGTTTGAGGGCTGTATGGTTTTAATATCATGAGCTCCCAGAACTTCATTTGTGCATCCATGTTACCCTCTTGAGAGACAGTCAATGATGTTACACTCATTCTGTATATAGGCAGAACAAAGCATAATGAGTTTAAATAAAAAAAAAAAAAAAAGAAAAGAAAAAAAAAAAAGGCGGCACCAAGCTAGATTAATCTCTGAGGCTCAGATAAATGAGGCCAGAGCAGATCTGGAAACATCTTTGTGGTAATCATGCAGTATCTTCTCTGTCTTACAGGAGTAGTCCTGAACGGTCAGGAAGGGTGGTATCTGTAGGCCTGTTTAGACAATGCGAATAGTAGGAACAATTTCCCCACTTCCCTCTGGTGTTTTGAGGCATCTTTGAATAACTGAAGAGTTTGGATCCTTCTACAAGAGACCAAAGCAGAAGTGATGTGGAAAGGTGACAGATTTGTGGATGATGGGAAGCTCTTAGTCACACTGCAGGAGTGGAGAGATCATGTCTGTTTTACAGTTCAGGATTATCTCTTTTCAGCCCACACAGATTGCAGAGCAGCGCCCGGGTATTCAAAGTACCAAGTTGTCTGTAGTCTGTTGGAATTTTACTAGTAGAGCTGGGAATAAAGTCTGGGGCAACCAGACAAACTCTTGGTTGTGAGCCACATGTGGCTCCTTGACTCTGCAGACCACTTATTTTTCAACCTGGGAGTTATCTAGCCAGCTCAGGAGCACTGTGCTATAGGGGTTCGATTTCAACATGACCCCAGGTCTCAGGGTTCCAAAAGGTGGTGCTGGTGACAGCTCTCATGGTGCCTTAATGGCTGGCTGGCTGGCAACTGGTGAATTCTCTGCTCTGGAAGAGTTGTCTTTCAGCTGTGCTGGAGTTCAAGAAAAAGGCTTATGAATTCAAAGTCCTCTGCTATGGACACCTAATGCTTTATTTTGCCTTTTAATATTCTGTGTAATCAGTAGAACTGTGTACTTAACTGATGAGAAGCTCTGAGGACTGATACTAGGTCTAGCATACACTAGAGAGAAGGAAATATAATATGATCCATAATGTTTTAATTTTGAAAAAGTCTTGTTCAGAGTCCAGCTTGTGTGGTACGTCAGAAGGAGTTCAGTTTATAACTATAAAATCACTGAATTTAACTTCTCAATAGGATGTCACTGATGGCAGAGTTACTGATTTCCATAATTAGAACGTTTTGAGATTTTGCACTAATGGTTGGTGGGGCACAAGCTAGTAATGTTATGAGATGAGATGTTCTGCTTAGCCTCTTTGTGAATTACTTTTACTCTCCACATTTTGCTTTATTAAGGGAATTTTCCATTTACTTCCTATTTTGGGAAAAAGTCTCTACATTATTAAAGTATATAAAATATTTGATGCCATAAAATGGATCTATTTTAGTTTGATAAACTAGAAATATGCTGCACTGTGAGGGTCATAGCTTATAATACATACTGTTAGTACTTTTTCATTTTTCTATATTAGGAGATTAGTGAAAAATAAGCTCTATCAATTAAGTTTTATTGCAAAATTATCTTCAGATGTACAGCAGTGAAGATGATATTGAGTGATAACACTAGAGTGGATTTTGTATAAAGCAATTACAGCTTGAAAACCACAATCTGAATGAAAATATTGCTCAGGGTTTTTTGTAATCTAGCATTAATACCTAAAAACTCTTCCTTTGGAAAATGCTTAAATTACCTCTATTAAACAGAAGACATTCCTAAGGTGTTCATGTGTGCTATTGACTGAAAAATACTTTACTGATACCTCGTTTCACTGCTCATGCTTTGGCAAATCTGTAAGGTACATACAAGCATATGGTTCCACCTCTTAAGATGATCCTCTGTTTATAATATTGTCATGTTTTCCTGAAGATAGTACTTTGTGAGTAACAGAGTTCTTCATTCAGAAATTAGTTTATGTAGAGGTACCTTTATGCTATGAATGATGTCAGATTCTTGAAAACAATGATTTACCCTGAGAGAAGCAGCAAGCCTTTTTCACAGTGACGTGTAATACATAAAGCTACGTATGTTTCCTTTACATGTTCTTCTGGAGTTGAAGGAGCTTTGCAAAATCTATTTCAAGAACTTGAGGAGTGAATTGTTTAATTTAGCTCATGACAAATGAAATCTGAGTGCTCAAATCACTCCTATCGTAGTGTTCCATTCTGCTATCCCACCTTCGGTGGGTCAGGGAGCCCCTCAAAGCACATAAAGGACTTTGTCAGTTTAGAAAAACAAATCAAGCTGTTCAAGAGCTGCAAAGCAGTTCAGTCCCTATTTATGGCATAGGGAATTTTGCATGTAGCATTCACTACTTGTTTTGGAATAAGATACTTCAAAATGTTATACTGAGTGCGTGTACAAGAGAAGTAGTTCTGTGAAACGCCCGATTTGGAATGAAATGAACAGTACCTGAAGGAGGGTCAAAGCATTTCGGAAGTGTGTCGGTTGTAGTCCGTTGTTTCATTGTAGATGAATAGTTTGTGGCTCTGACCAAATCTCCAGTGATGCCAGCATGAATCAAGACAATTGAGTCAAGCGGTTACAGGTTTCCATCCTTTCAAATTGATCAAATTGAAATAGCCCATTAGGAATTGATTTAAATCAGTTTAGATAAGCTCAGTCTTAGTCCTGGCCCTTGAGGCTTTGGCTACTGAAAGTTCACTTGAAGCTGGACATATACCAGCTCCACAGGCCATCAACTTTATTAGTGTGGAGATAAGCTGATTAGATCTTGTCAATCAAAGGTGCCAATATCTCAACTGAGTGTCTCTCCCAGTCTTTCCTTCTTTGTTGCCCACTTCAATGCCTTAAAAAAAAAAAGAGGGAGAGAGAGGGAGGGAGGGAGAGCAAGCAAGAGAGAGATGTGTGTATGCATCCCCCTGGTTGTCACCAAGCGGGGTGCAAGGGTACTGTGATGATGTGATGACTGTATTAAAGAGGACATCAATTTGTTTTAAAGTGTTTTGATTTTTTATGGTGGCATTAAGAGAGAGAACATTGTGGTTGCAGCTTTACTAGAAAGCAAAGAGTTCTAGAAGGAAAAAAAAAAAAAAAAGTGTTTCTTTGAAACCTACCGGGTCTTTGAGTCTTGCTGTGCCAATGGGCGCTTAAGTGCTCCTGTAACTGGCATAGTCTGATCCACCACCAGCTTAGGTACTATTCTTCTCTCCAAATTATTCATTTATATAAAATGAAAAGATTTGTGGATGTTTAATCCTTGCAGAAGTAATTTTAAATATTTGCTAAATATAGCCTGTTTGGGAAATGTTTGGTTATGCCAGTAATGAGCATTATGTATTGTTAACAGTCTGGGAAATTACAGCATGAATTAAGGTCAGGTTAGAACATATACAGTGACCCTCTCTCTGAAAATGAAGCTGTACACGCACTGAATAAATACATACAGGTATTTGCATCTCTGCTTCGTAGAGGAAAAACCAGATAAACAGAACATCAGCTGTAAAAATCTAATAGTGCAGTGTTTCAGCTTTAGGCTTCATCATATAGTTAAAGATGGTATAGAGGAAAACTGGGCTTTTGTTCTTCACATCTGAAGTTTGCTCACACCATGCCTCCCTCATACTTCAAATGCAAACAACAGAAGCCCGTCCTTTTCTTCCATCACCCTACACTCACCACCCAATGAAGGCTGGAGCTACAGTGCTGCAGAACTACATTGCCACACTGGATTATCTCTTTATCAGTTATTCTTCACTCTGCTGTATCAATTTTCTGCTAACCAGTCAGACACTCCTCTTAGAAGAGACTGTTTGACTATTTCTTCTAGATAAATGTATTTATAGCTACACCGATCCACACAGACAACTCATGTGCTACATGTCTTGGGGACAGAAAGGGAATTACTTGCTCCTTCCAGGAGACTTCAAGTGTGTCCCCTCTAGTTAAGGCTGCTATTTGGGGATATTCCAGGAAAAAAAGCTAGTATTTGTGTGAAGATCTTAATTATTCATTTGGGTACTGGAGTTCAGGTATAATTCTCTTTTGTGTTGCAAACTGCAACGCTGTGTAGTTGCACAGACAGAAAGATGCTGTTTTCTAATCTCACCTTTGTTTCCTGCCAGTCATTCTTGCCAGCTCCCTGTTCAGTCTGCGTGCGAAGGGGAATAGCCAACTTGAGCACAAGGAGGATATCATAACAGTGAGCTGTCTGCACTGTTCAAGTAGAAGTTTTCTTTGACATTCCCCCAAAAAGATAAAAAGTTCCAGGCAGGTTTAAAGACATTTACATGGGAAGAAATTGTAGGGGAGAATAGCCTTATTGCCTTATTGTAGCTAATTAGAATTCCTCTGTCTTTAGATGGGGTTGTTGAGCTATTTTGGTTTTTGGTGTTGTTTTTTTTTTTTTAATCCAATACACTGTTAATAGCTCTTATGCTGCAGTTACAGTCAATCAGAAGTAAATGTTTTTTTGAGAAGTTATCGAAGGAAATCTATCTAGCAGACCACTAATCAACCTTTTTCCTTCAGCTGATTCCCATATTGAAATCACTACCTTATCTAAAATCTCATTGTGAAGACTAAAATGTGTTGGAGGTCCAATCTGCCCTTTGAGTGATCTGCCTTACCTTCATTAGTTATATTTTGTTTCTAATGAAGTTGTCTTTGAAAACATCAAAATGATGTTTGTTTCTAATGAAGTTGTCTTTGAAAACCCATTTTTTTGCTGGTTGTGTGGAACTGCATAGCATAGGACTGAATCAACAGTACAAAAAACATGGTGATAATATTTGATAGTAATCTAGTATTTCATGATAAGACTGGATAGTATGGACACGACTTCCAAAATAATTTGTACATTCTTAAAAATAGGGTGTGCTCAACTTGAAATTGTAGATAGATGGAACATATATTTTGTCTTGGCAATTCTGAAGATGTTAAATAACAATTTTATCTCTTCTTTCAATCAAGTAGCAAGTGGAGGAGCTGAGCTCTGTCTTGATGGCTGAGTCTGATGTAGTTTTGTTGCTGTGTTTATTTCAGTAGACCCTTCAGTTAATACTTAGTATAAGGCCACAGATGACAGTAAATACAATTTCTAGAAAGAGGTGTTAGCCAAATAAGCAGGGATTTTTGGCAAGTTTTCACTTCAGTGCTACAACTACTACTGAAGTTATTTGAAGTTTGCATCATATGTGTACTGTATTTGGGGATGAGTGTGCCTAATGAAAATTATATATGCTTGTAAACATCTTCCCATTGTTATTTATTAAAAGCAAATCTAGAACATTGCCGGAAGGACTTGTATGTTAAGGCTGTCTTTGACAGCAGATTTGTAATGTTCTTATTGAAAGTGCTTAAAAGTCATTGAAGGAGGGTCTGTAACTTTGGGGCCACCATCTTGAGGGAATGGTTTCAATGTAGTAACTCAGTTTTGGACATAAATAAAGAGCTGGCAGTGCTTAGGTTTGGGTTTGTTTTTTTCCCGTTGGAAGTTTTATTGTTAAACAACCAAGAAACCCATTTGATTCATGGCATTGTTACAGCTCAGATGTGAAAGCTTGAAAATATCTTCATCAGTACAGTCTTTCTATTGTGCTTGTTTCTTTTTCTTTTTTTCTTTTTTTCCTTTTTATCATTGTTTATTTTGTAATCAGCTAATTAATCTGTTTCAGTGACGTAGTGTAAAGTAAGAAAATAAGAACTGGAATGAATTACTCTGTGTCATGTACTTTATGTACTCCTTTCACAAAGTTCCCCAAGCCATCTTCTAGAGATAATATTTACTTATTGACTATGTATGTGCTGAGTAGTGTATGGAAGTATATTGCATATATGACATTAGAGGCCAGGTTAAAGTTATCCTTTGTGAACTATCAAACACAGAAGCAAAAATGTTTTAGTATTTAAAAAAAAAATAAAAATCAATATTTGTTTTATGTTCTTCCTTGGAGGTTAGTCCATCTTCAAGCATTAGAGGGCCACAAGCATCCATTTTCCCTGTTTACCCTGCAGCTTGTCAGTTTTCTAACCAGGGAGAAATGTAAGTGAATATTGGAAAGTAAAGTTATGATTGCCTAAGCTTCGTTTTCAGAAGGCCCTTGGTCTTAATGAATTTGACAAAAAATGTAATTCAGAAGAAGTCCTCGCTTTTTACTTTTTTTAAAATCATATTCTTGAATTGTGAAGTAATGTAACTCTTCTGCTCTTAGAACAGCATTCAGATGTCTTTGATCTTTACATTTTGGGAATTCTTATTAGCTTAAACACAATCACTTTCAGGAGAAGTCCTACGAGGAGAGAGGATTTTCATAAGGGGGGGTGGGGGGAGGAAAACAAAAAAGGGGGAGAGAGAGAGAGGAAAAATCTTTTCCTGTTTCTTCCCTGAGGCTGAACTGTTTATCACTCTATCCTTGTTCGATAGAAGTGAATTTTATAATAAAATTTTCCCTAATCGGGCTCTGTCAGTGAGGTGTCTTATCGTGGGGAGGAAAATGACACCGATCCTATCGAAAAACAGAGACGATGTCACAGTGTCCCCAATCACAGCTACTCAGCTTCCATATCTACCTTCTCCACAAACACCAAGCACTGCTTTTTCATAAGAACATCAAAACCTAGCGAAGTCATTAAAATTGCACCCGCGTAGAGTTGCAGGGATCAGCCGCACTAGCGCAAAATGGGATGTGGGAAAACAGACTCTCTAAATGTGCTAATTCCATTGTCACGTGTTTACGGCTTAATTTTAATCAGTTAAAAAAGCCACACATTGCAATAAATTGGCATTATCTTCTGTGACACCAGAGGACACAGTTGGTTCAAGGATTTAGAGGGTCGCTGGCAACAGTATATAGTGTTACAGACAAAGTATTTTTACGCTTGAACTACGGTAGCTAAGGTGCAATCCCCAGTTAAGACTGCAAACAAAGACTATAACCCACACAGTACTAAGTTCAACATGCAGACCACCTTCAGCCTGGAAACAGCGTAGAATGCTAAGCTGAATATTGCTGAAGAACGTTTTCTAATTTAATGGTTAAAGGTAGTTTGTTGGCCAGTATAATTGAGGTTGCCGTTCTGTAGTGTTCTCTTATGTGTCCTGTACCATAACGAAGAACGATGTATTGGAAAAATCCCTTTGCTGTATTTGCATTCAGTTTTGAAACTGATGGTGCTTGTTTATGTTGTGCTGTTAATTTCTTCCTCAAAACTATGCATTGCATTCTCTGTTCCTCTGTTCACGGAGATGTAGGTAAATCAGCCAACGTGAACTGAACGGTGATAGTATTAATACTGCTGCTTCCAATTGAAAGGTTTATGGAAAGTTTTAAGTTTTCTAATTAGGTAGTATCACAGGTCACATGAGAATTGTACATGGTATCCATCTCTACTCCTCCCATTTTCTTTCTTTTCCTTTCCCCCTCCCCCTTAGACTTGTTCTTTCACTGGAATATGGCTGATCAAAATGTTTATAAGCAGCAAGAGAATTATTTTCTGTAGAGCTGTATGATCTAACTAATAAACATCCATTTCAATAAAACCATGTCTATAAAAATTGTCTAGTTTTATTTCAGTGGATCAAACATGAAAAATGTGTGTGACCAGTTTAATTCAAGAATGAGCAAACAGCAAGTCAACCCGAGAAACAGTTGGAGTAGGAATTTAACTTTAACTGAACAGCAGCTCCTTTCAGGACGTGAGCACATCCATAGCCGAGCACAAATGTCTGTTTGAAACAGCACTAAAGGGCACTGCTAAATAAGTACACAAAGCCATTACTGCAAAAAACAAGATGTGTTTGGTGTAGTCATCGCTCTGCTGTTTCCAACACCCAGTATTTTGGCTTGGGCAATTTAGTGCCAAGTATGTAGCATATCATTTTCATGCATTCTAAGCCCTACAAGTTCTTCAAAAATAAAAATGAAAATGGCCAAAGAAACTATTAACGGTCAGCGATGAACAGCATTAGCAAATAAAGTGAAATTAGTTTACAGATCTCTTTGCATATAATGAAATAAGATCATTTGACCTATTTGGAAACAAACCTGCAAAACTGTTTTAGGTGGAAAACAAAGGGACAATGTTGTCTGAGTTTGAGTTAAATCCAGGATTTTTTCATTAATTGCATGTTTATAAAAAATAAGAGATGCTAACAATGAAAAAACAAATTCCTTAAATATATAAAAAAGGTTTTACACTCTTGCACATATGCATAAATAAGTGATACCCTGAAACAAGTTTACTGTCTGATTTTTCTGAATTTAATACCTGTTTCTGTGCGTGCAATTTTCTTACTGGTTTGAGTTTGTAACATGATGCAAGCTGTGTTTTTTGCACTTCTTGCCTGTTTAAACAGCTTGAGTAAATATGCAGGGTCATTTTATTAGAATAATAGAAAAAAAGAATTGAGTGTAAATATAAAACACAGTTCTCTTCTATGTCTGGATTAGCAGCGAACTCTGCATGACAAAAAAAAAAAAGACTTCTTTACATCAGTATACTTGGCTTTATAAAGACCATTATGACTTTGTTCTCTAAGACAAAATATAAACATCTAATTGTTTGAAAGATTTTACTTGAAAGTTTTGTCACTACATTTCTATGAATATGTGCTTATATTCTGTTGGGAAGAGAGTGATACATTATTATTTTTCTTTTTATGCTTTTTATTCTGGTTTAAAAACTGGCAAATTAGCTAGGGGAGTGTTTCTTTAACTAAACAAAATGCACTGCTTGCAGGTTTCCCCAGTTAGAAGATCCTAAGATTCTTCAATTCACTTATAACAAGTGATACAGGTCATGACATATCATAGCCAGGTTTGGCCATCCACTTTGAATGAATTAACTGGTATTTTAACCACTCTTAAAATTATTATCCAGTTCTTTAGAGGCGTGAGCTGGTCAGTCTCTGTCTTTCTCTCCTCTCTCTCAAAAATCCCTGTTTTTTACAATCCAAACTTAGATCCTGTGCTGTAACTGGTTTGTGATCCTATTTAAGTGGAATTACTGAATTTGGTTACTTTGAACTGATTGAGGGTTAGGGTGGGGAAATGGGGGAGCTATTGCGTGTTAGATGCATATATAGGAGGAGAGTATTTGTTGCTGCTTATATTTGCGTGCTTCTGTGCTAATATTTTAAGCTTACAGCTGTAAGCTTAAAAATTTGCTTGTTACTTACAGCAGAGTAGTAATGTATCTTTCACTGAATATATTTGGGAAAAAAAAAAAAGTGGATCTAAGTAGGTATTTTGCCTCTGAAAAGAAGAATGCGAGGAAAGCAATATTAATGTACCCAAATGTGCGTTTTAAAGGTTGTGAGTTGAAATCATATTTCATATATATATAATTTTTTTTTACGTTCTGCAGTCTCTTTAATAAAGGATGAGTGAAAATCATTGTTTCAGATCTAGACTTAGAGAAAAATATCAAAAGAAATTATGCTTATTTATTAATTCTGCACAGAATCACTTGCATTTCATGTTTTATATTGTGGATAATTTTGTTAATTTAGATCGATAAGTATGGGTATTGTAGTAAAATAGTCTTTCAATTATGCAGCTCATCACTTTTGTAAATTGCAGGTGTGTTTGCTTATCTAAATCCAAAAAAATCAGAGAGTTGACACTCATTTATAGATCTATAAACTTCTTGTGTTATACTTTTGTACACATAGGCTGCGCCATTGAGCCACCAGTCAGATAAAACCGTTTTCTTACTTGATATTGTGTAATGGGTGGAACTAAAGATGTACTTAACAGAACTGGATATCAGCATCTTTTTGTGTTTGTTACCATAATGGAATTTGGGGAAAATGCAGCATGTTTCTAAGTACCTACTTGTAATGTTAGTCAGCGTCTTATAAGTTGGACCCTATTAGATATTTTTTTTGTATCCGTAAATATACTGTAGTTACTTTTTAATACAGTGCTTATAACACAGTTATTTGTTCTTTTGAAATGTATATCAATTTCCTATTAAACATTTATCTGCATACCAGGGATATTAATAATAAATTTGCCAAAAAAGCATCTGGCTGTATTTGAGTAAGAGTTAAAAAACCAGTGTTAATAATATGCAAGTAGTTAAAATGTGTTTTTCCTGAACAGGATTTAAACCTAATTCATTTCAGAAAGGTGTCTGTTACACTAATTAAAGTAACTTTTTCAAGAAGTGTAAAGATGCTTTAATATATATATGTATATGTTTGTATATACATATGTACACACACATATGCACGTGCGTTTAATTTAGGTGTTGAATTTTATCCACACTGTAAGATCAATCAATTAACCTCTCTATCTGTGAAAGGATTTTAGAACTCAAAGTATTATTGCTGCTCATCAATTTGAAGACGTAAAATGTCCTGTAAGTCTAGGCAAAAGATTATTCTGTTCCGCTTAATATGTAGTACACATTAGTAATATATTTGTGTAAACAGTAATCACATCTTAAGGGGGGGGAGGGGACAGGATCTCTGAGCAGTGTGTTTAGTATTTTTAGTTTCGTGGGGTTTGTTGTCTTTCAGCGTTAATATATTTGGTATTTTTACTTTTTGAATTAGCGTACAATATATGAAAAATGTAAGCGCATTTATATGAAAGTAACAGTCACTTCATGATATCAAGGTATTAGAAAAAGAAGGAATTACCTTCTCTAATGGATCTATTAAACTTCCAGTTAATAACTGATCAGTGAGATAAACTTCATACTGAGTAGATCTGTGATACGCTGTTGAAGATACTGTATCTGTTTCAGAAACCCTTCTGTTTAGAAACGTGTGTTCTGTTTTTAAGTGCCAATTTTATGCAGATAGTCTCTGTTTTTTCTGACTGTTGTCATTATAACTGGTTTTGCATGTGGCTGTGTGTTTCTGTGTGTGTGTTCTGTTCATGAATCTTTGTGGAGAAAATAGATGGGGGGGGGCGGGGGGCGATACACGCGATCTTAAATCATTATTTGCATCTTTGAAATCCTGTTTTGTATTACTGTGGCCAGTTTTTCTTTCTTGTCATTGGGGATTCAGGATCCAAGGTACCTGAAACACAAATTCTGCTTGGTCCTGATAAGATCACTTCTTATGAAGCAGACACATTTTTAAACAGTCATTTTCAAAACTCTTTAATATTAATTTCAAATGTTATAACAATGTAATGGCATTTTATTTTAATGTGATTCTATCACGGTTTTATTCTGCCATTTTTATAAGTTCATATGTAATGATGTTGTAGTTTTTCATTACCAACATACAATGATGTATTCTGGAAATGTGCTGTCACTTAAATGGGTATGTACTTAATTTGGTTAGGACACATATGTCTGTGATCACTAAAAAAGCACAGCAGAAATTACAGTATAAAGAGCAACAGAGTCTTTAGGTTTGAAATATACCTACCTTGTATATATAAAATAATTATAAAATAATCGGAAACACTTCCTTGTTTTCTAGTATATTAAGGGGATGTATAAATGTGGTGTATTGGCATGGGACAAGGTTTATTTTATGCCAGTGCAGCTGTGGTTAGGAAATCTGCTGGACTGCATTATGCATCCATACAAGCTGCAGATACTGCAGATCTCTGACCTTGTAATTATTCTTACCATATATTTACCTTGCAACTTCTATTACCATAGTACTAAGGATCCGTGTCTTAGATGAAGACTCTGTTGTATTATTTGCTGTGCAAATGCGGGGAAAAAATACTTCCTATTCCAAAAACCTAGCAATCAGACAGGAAAAGATGGATGAGGATTAACAGGTTGAAAAGGAAGAGAAGAGCAGTGATGATTAGCATCCTGGGCAGCGATCTTGATGCATCTGTGGCCTGCATGTGATAAGATTTGGGCTGGGTTTTTTTCTTCTCACAAACATAGCAATAGAGTTTTAACAGAGAGATTGTGAAAGTTCATAGGGAGAAACAGTAATTGTAAAGGTAATAGAAAGGTAATTGTAGGTGGGTCTGAAAACCTCCCAACTGTGGTGAGCAGTGAGAGAGAGGGAGAAGGGGTATTTGCTTGCAGATTTGACTGGTGAGAAGTTGGTCTCTTTGGCCAGTCATACATACTTGCCAAGAAGTTTACTGATATACTGAATAAAAATTGATAAAGTGCAGTGTGATGGCCTTGAAAATGAAGATGAGCAACTGAAATTTGACATGAGAAGGGAATGGCAGCTGGAGGCAGGAGTGAAACACATAGAGGGAAGCACTGCAAAGAGAGAGATAAGTTGTCCAAACCACTGGCTGGAAAAAGATTGGTTTTGTTAAGGTCAGGGAACAGGCTGACTAATCACTGCAAAAGCTGATGAAAGCCTGAACAGGTTATTTACATAACAGTTGATAGAAGAGTCTGTATCTCAATGTTACCTAGAAAGAATCTATAAAGTCTTTAGACCTAGTCTGGTAAAAAGAACCTGAAGATTATGCTTAGATGATGCAGAAACAGCAACGGTACCATGGGAAAAGAGAAAGGAGGCAACAGGGAGAGTTGGGCATGGTAGAAAGTTAAAGAACTCTGTGCTAGTCATGTTGAGCTTGAACCAAAGGCTGGATATTTTCAGGTATGTCCCTATAAGAGACAAGTCTTCCTAGGTCATGTCTTTTTTCATTAAAATTAGATTCTACCATTGATATTCTCATTTAATCATTTAATTATGATGTCAGATAAGTACTTAAGATAATAAATCAGGAGGCTAGAACAAAATTTGGCAGCCCAAATTTCACATGAAGACCTTTGTCTGTCTCATGCAGTATGCCAAGTAGGGTGTTACGATAGATAAAGTAGACAGTAAAGGTCAAAATAAAATTAGATGTTTATTTACCAGATCATCAAAGCTCATGAAAGGAATTTTTTCCAGGTTTTGTTTTATTTAGGCAAGTGGCTGCACATCATGATAAATGTACACACTTAACTTTTTTCAATAATTTGACTGTAACTGCACAACACTTGAATATTTGAAAGTGTGGTAGATCTAAGGCTTAGTTGTTGAACTTGTAGAAGCAGTGACTGAATGTGTTAAAACCAATTGTTCAGTTCAATGCTAGCGATGGACCGAGAGATGCAAGAGTAACATAACTATTTGCTGTCACAGAAAACATTTGAAATAATTCCTACAGCCTTATAAGGCACTGTGAGATTTTATGTATGTATCTTTAGTATGTACACCTTTCTCTCTCCCTCTTTTTTTTGTCTCTGTTTATATATATATACATACACATGTACAATTCTTAAGTAATGCTTGGGAAGTAGTGAAGAAACCCCTGCTACTTTGTCATCATGTAAATAGGGGGATTCTAATAAAATCTTAGTAAAATGAGGCACCCTGAGAATTTCAGACCTGAGAATGGGCTTATGTTCCCAATCCTATTCCTGTCATTTCAAACAATATCTGAGAAAAGTTTTCGCTCCTCTGCAAACCTTTTCATTTTGAGGGAGCTGCTTTGGTGGTATGGCAGTAACCTGTTCAGTTGCAGCCTTGGTGTGGTAGGTGGAGTATAATGATTGACTCTGAAGTTGGTGCTGCCCAGAGATGGCAAGGGGGATGACTTACATTAGACTTTTTAAAATTAAGAAAAAGGTCCGGAAAGATTTTCATAGGGTATTTCTTAACGTGTTTTGGTTTGCTTTTTGGAAATAACTCACTATTGCAACGATGCGTAAATGCTGCACAGACTTACATGGCAAGTGGTCTCAATTCTTTGTTAAGAATTTAATTTAGCATCCTGTGTATGAAGAGTCTTACTTGCATCACTCTGTACCCACTTAATCTCTTGTTCTGGATTTCTTCATATGTACGTGCTATTCCTAAGGGCCTTATTGAAAAGGTTAGATTTGCACTGTATGGATTCAGGTTCAGCATTATCTACTCAAAGCCATAGCCATTGTCTTGCATGTGCCCTAGAAAGGGAGAGTAAGTCTGTATTTAAGCTTATCTCTAAAGTGGAGAGAGAAACTACTGTCATGCCTGATGGAGGAAAATGATTAGACATTGACACACTTCATAAAGTCATAGATTTTAAAGGTGGGGGACTATTAAATCATTGTCTCACCTACTGTATAAAAGAAAGCCAGCAAATCTCACCTAATTATTTCAGCATTTAACGCAGCAAGTTGTATGCATGAAAATACCCAGAAAAATGTTCACCATTGGTTTGAAGGTATGAATAGATGGGGAAGTCACCTCTTTCCTTAGTAATCATTCCAACAGTGAATCAGTCTGCATTTAAGGACTAGGAGATCCTGTTTCTAATCTGAGTTTGCCCAGCTTCAAGATTCAATCCTAAATTCACGTTCCCTTTCCTGACAGACTGGAGACTGCATTAGCAAGTGAAACCTTCTGCCATGAAAATATTTAGAACCATAACTAAACTTCTTTTCAGTTTTATTATGATAACTGAATTCCTTAAATTCCTCATTGTAAAATAGGGTTTCTTTGCCCCCAGTTTGTATATCTTTTCTGTGGCCCTTCTCTGTACCCTCCAATTATTCAACACCCTTTTTAAAATACGGAGAGATGTAAGGCACTTTCGATTCAGTTTGGTGTTGTATTTCAGGGCAGTATGATTCACAGGTGATTCACAAAGATTATGCAAGACATCATGAGGCAGCTTCTCTGTTGCTTTTGTGTTTCACGTCTGCCAGGTTATCACAGTGTGTCGTACCAGCTCTGGTTTACTTGCTTTGTCTAACTGTAGAAAATGTGGTAAAGAATCAAGAGTAAGGTAAGGTCTCCTGAGCACCCATGTTTTATGTTTTCCTCCTCCTAAATATGCAATTCCCACAGCTGAGATCAACAGTGTTATGAAGTGTTATAAAAACTTCTGTGGACTATAAAAGTTGGTACTATGAGTGATAACCGCCGTCTGCCACTTCTGTCTTGCGCTGACACTGACATCTTCATTGCAGCCCTTAGTGCAGAATGAAGAGGGTAAAACCCTCGTTGTCTTCGTCCCTTTCCCATGCTCTTTCTCCTGCCACAAATCCATACTGTAATCATGGGTCTGTCAAATGGATGCAACTCCGTGTGTCAGGTGGGATGATTTTTTTTTCCTGCCTATAAATAGCACTGATCCCTGCTAGCTTTTTCTGTTATGATTTGATGGTGATGTTAGAGTTTTAAAATGGGATGTGGCCTAGAGGGCATGTGTTTCAGAGTAGCTCACCTACTTTCTCAGTGTTTTACAGTGCGTCCCTCTGGCAGAAGAAATGTCAGAATCCAAATTTTTTTTTTTTTTTTTCACCTATCTGAAAGATTGACATCTATGCTGCATGCAGTGAGTTATAGGGATTTGTTGTTTTCTGAAGCAGGAGCATCCTGAAGCATGTCCTGTTTGGAAACTTAGTAAGTGCTGTGTGCAAGGTGAAGGAATGTGGTGATGGGCTATGGCACAATATATTTCCTTCCAAATGCATCTAATTTTTGTTGCATTGAGAAACAGCTGTATAAGGAGATGCCAGACTTGTAGCAGAAATACAGCTGTGTATTAGGGGTCCTGCACTTAGCTGTAGCAATTCCAGTGGGTGTTTTAGGGCCAGAAATGATGGTCTACTTGTTGGCAAAAAAGGGGCACATAGGTAACATCGCCTTGATCAGAAGGGTCATTTCACATGGGGAAGCTGACCATAGAAAAAGATTAGCAAAAATAGTGCTGGAGAAGATTTGTTCTAGCCCTCCCACTGCAGTGCATGAAGAGTCAAGTTCTTTTTCTCTTTATTCCTTTATTTTTTTTTCTTTGTGTCTCCACTGCTGTCAAAGTCAAAAGCTCTTACTGAGAAGAGGCCAGCTGATTTCAGCGGGTGTGTTGCCTCACCAGCCTGCATTTTTAGGGAACTTGATCGTTCAGTTGCTCCACAGCCTGCATTTCTGAGACTGTCGTGGTGTGCAAGCAGTGCAACTAGCAAAATGATTGCATTGTTGCCTGTTTGTCAGCCACACAAACTTGATATTTTTTTTCATGGATTTTGATCCACGACAGCTAAAAAAAAAATAGTTTTACTTCTACATTTCTAAGTGTGTGGATGTGAGGAACCTGTCCTGGGTCAAACTGCTTCGGCCTACTTCAGCTTGCTTCACGCTAGTAACATCGCATGACTGGAAAGAAACTATGAAAGCTCTGTCTGGGTTATCACTACCTGCCCCACAGGGAAATTACATGCCAGGTCTTTAACAGGTCAGAATTTACTTAAATTTTGAAATGCAGTGTTTTGGAAAGACAAGAACCATCATACTTACCTGTGTTAACATCTAAACTAGCACTGAATTATAACAAGATTTCTCAGACCATCTCTTCTGTTTCTCTCAGCTAGAGCAAACATCTGTGTTCTTACAATACCCTGTAAAGCTAAAAAGGGCTAATTTTTGGATTTCAATTTTTAAATGAAGCAAAAAGAAAACAATGTTGTCCATTAGGACTTGCTTCAATTCCTTTCTGTTTGTCCAGGGCTTCTTGGCAGTGTGATTTAAAGAGGGGAGACTCTCAACTAAGGGTGGTTGGCACAGTTGTTGTTTTTTTTTTTTTTTCACTCCAGGTTTTACATTGCCTTTCACTCCAGGTTTTACATTGCCTGTGTGTGAACTTTTCTGTGTTTTATTTCTAACTGCATTGCACTGAGGAAATCCAAACTGTGTTGATATGGCTGTCAATGCCTTCATTATCAGGTTGGGTTTTGGAACTATTTTGCTACTATGTGACCTTTTATACCAGTCAATAAAGTCAGTGGATTTGTGCTGGTATACAACTGGAATAACACCGTAATGAGTGAGGCCCCAGAAAACAGCAGACAGCAACATATCGGTATATTTATCACTTTTAAAAGGTTATGGCAGCTTCCATTGGCGTGTATAAAGAAGTTTCTCATTGGTTTAGTTAAACCTTGTATAAACATTTGATTTTGTGTGTGAATCATATAATTAGGATCTCACTACATTTTTATATTAAATTTATACTTGAAACATGCTTTAAATTGCTGCATTCATAGAATTTTTAGCCTGCAGTGCTTTCTTATGCTTTCCTCACCCGCTGGGGTTTTGCAAGGGATCTCAGAAGAGTATGGTCTGGTATCCCCTTCGTGTCCAGCACTGCGGTAGGCACAGCTGGGTGAGCCAAGGGCAGGGGAACGGCCTCAGCTCAGAAATGCCTCATATGCGTCTTTTTCAAACCAATATGTTTTTCATAACCACATGTATTGGTATTACTATTTTAATGTATCTGTGTATGTGCATGTATTCACGGTATCAGGGATATGGTAGCATTCAGTTTTGTTGTCCTAAATGCTGCTGTTCGTGTCTGCAGTCCATGCAGTTCAATCTTTTAGTCCTGTGCATTTACCAACCATTCAGACTTTGTGTAGTATTCACACATATATTATGTAAAATAAAATAATAAAAAGACCCCAACATTATGAAGACTGGGGGGTGGGAGGCGCTGTGAATGGATTATTACAATTTGCCTATCATGATAATGACACCTGTTAGAGGTGTGATACAAAAGGCAGTGACAGGCAGTGTAATTTAGTAATTGTAGCTGTTGTGCTGTGTAGCTGGTCAGTTCACCAGGCAAGTACAAAGAAACCAGTGTTAAGGCTAAGCAGGGGTGGGTAAGCTTAATAGAGAGAGCTAGTGCTTTACTGAAAGAAACTTTTGGTGGAGGGCTAACTCCCAGGGGGAAGGAGTTAGAATGGGTTGAAAAGAATGAACAAAAGTATAAAAATGGTACAGGTTTTCCTGTTTCAGTTCTTAAAGGGACAGGGGACTTCTGCTGATGAGCATGGCTTGCCCCACGGGCCAAAGGAGGGTGGAGGGGGAGCGGGAAGCTTTTTGAATTACTGGGAGGCTGCTAGTTTATTGCAGCTGCAGAACTGAGGTAAGCACAGGCTGGCTGTTGTCTCTTCTCCATCTTGCTAAACATCACAGCTGGGTTTGGCAAAATTGTTCTCCTATCAAGGTAATGATAAAAGAGTAACGGGGTCAGAAGGTAAGTTTGAGAGGTCGCAGAAAGCTACTGCCGGTGGGTCATAAACTTGTGCCCTGGACAAATCTGCCTGTGCATATATGATTTGAGTGTTAATTTAGGTGGCAGGCCTGCCAACTGCTAATATTTGAAGAGTTAACTAAGGTCTGAAAAGTTAACTAGGGTCTTCAGTGGCTTCTTTCCTGGTATAGAGAAGCCACAGTGGTCATGGAGGCTTTTTGTGTTAGGAGATAAGGGAGCTGAAGGTACAAGGATAATTTGTTACTAGTTTCTTTCTAAATGTGTTTGTTTTCTAAGTTGTTCAGAGCACAGACCTCATCTTCCATACCTTGGACACAAAGGAGTGAATACTCAATACTTTCTTAATCCCAAATATTGTTTTCGATCATTTTGTGAGCCAAAGAACACAAAGAATACACAAATTAATCTTTTCCCTGATGCAGTATCCTTGTAGACCCTTAATAAACTATGTAAAATGCATAGCCATTAATTAATTTTCTGTTTCTGTAGTTACGAGAATGTTAAAGTGCTTATAGACTTATACCATACCTAGCTTTTTTTTGTTGTTTTTAAAGTACTGTGAGATTGGCTTTATCTCTCCTTCCTCCACCCCCCATCTGGATATTTGATTTTGCACACAGCATATTGGTCTTTCTTCATGTGAACCTGTAATTATTGAACAAATTGTTGTCACAGTGAAGAACCTCTTAGACGTTTATGAGGATGCATTAGGAAACAATAGTCTTGAAAGATAAGTAGTGGACACAGCAGTGAAACATATTAACGCCAGATTGACTCATTTAACAGCTTTAAGAGAACAAGGAAGTAGCCTGAAGTTAACAAAGGTCTGCACAGCAGGGCATTTATGCTAGCAAATACTAATTCACATTTGCTAAACAGTATAAACAGATTTGCAGGCAACACCAGGCATCCTATTTAAAGGGATTAGGTGTGCCACTTACCTATTGTCTGGGCTGAGGAATGTGGGGTGCTCAATATGCTCCTTGCAATTAGCCCAATTAGGCAGACACACCCTTTGTGCAAAGCCAGCTACAAGGCACTTAATCCATTGATTGGAAAGGTAATATTTCTTTGAATTCAGAAGCTTGTGCCTTGGCTTTACTTGCATCTTTGCCGATTCCACACCTAAGCATTAAAATGACCATGCATTGGGCTTCGGCCGGCTGGTTGATAAAGTGTATTTGGTTTTTATGAAGTATGCAAACTGCCATGTTGACTTTGTTGCAGTCAGCTGATGGAATGCTGCCAGAGGAAGGGAATACCAACCAGCTTTGTAATCAGAGCAAAACCAAGTGTTAATAAATGGGTCGTCCCCGTGGTCTAATGTTAAGTGCAGGGTGATGCTTGTTTATGTTCAAAGCATGCTGCCCTTACTAGTAACTTCTTTTTATTTTTCCCAGCAAGGGTTAAAACCACAGCAGAGGATTCATGTGATATACAGGCTATTATCACTAATTTCTGTAGGAAGTGATTCATGTTACACTGGAGCTGCAGAAACCCCCGCATTCCTTGTTTCCTGCCTGTCATTCAGGTGGTGAAGGCCATTTCCAGGCTCTTTCAGCTGGTTGGAGGGTCAGTACAGCAGAGTCCCTCTGAGCCTTGGAAGGAGGTTAAAGAACCAGTCCCAAAGGCACCTTCGTAGAAAATTATTACAAAAGAAGGTTGTGTAAAACCAGGAGAAGAATGAGCTGGTATTCAGCTGAGTACTTATGTATTGTCTACAGGCATCTGAATTCATTGCAGGTTATATGCCAAAGTAAAATCAAGTTTTATGCCAATAAAAAGGAGATGAGGCAGTCTGTGATCCTGGGTGATCTCCCTGCACTCTCTCCTGGCCGCCTTCTGGCTGGAGAGGAGGCTGGTCATGGTGCTGAGCTGCTGAGCACTGCCTGCTCTGGGAAGAAAGGTGGGGTGCAGATATAGCTGACAGCATGGCGTGTGCATGTGTGCACGCTCAGGGGATCACAGAACCGTGGTGGGATCTGGAGCTTCTGCAAACCTCACAGCTGGCTGTTAGGAGCGGTTTCAAACGTAATGGATTAGGCTGATACAGGCTAATTCCTCAAATACTGGTGGTAAAAGCCTCACGTAATGCATCCTGAGCTTCAAATCCCCCTGTGCCCCCTCTGTCATCGTCAGTACCCGTTTTACTGGTGATAGTGTTTCAGAAATCCATCTCTAGCTACATAGAGGTGTCTTTCTTCAAAGAAGCTTCTCAGATTTGTAAAGGATCTTCCTGGAGGTAGAAATATGAAGGTCACAGAGTACAGGCAAGAAGAGATGTGGCACTGGGCTCCATTTCCTAAGGAGAGTGAAAGGATATCTGGTCTATGAAACCAAAGTGGTTTGTTCCACTCATGTCTTTCAGCTTAAAGTATTGTGCATAAAATTATAGAAAGTGTAAAAGAATGCTTCTTTCCAACAGACAAGAAGTTGGATCACAGGCAACACACCTTTTCTCGAGTGCAGCCTTTACTTCTCATGAAATCACTGGGGCTTCTTGATGGGTTGAAGGCAAGGATGTGGCTACAGCCCTGCTTGTGGCCACAGTCAACCTTCCTGGAGTCAGGCTCAGTGTTTGTGTACAGTGTTTAAAGGGTAATAGCACTAAACACTGCCCTCACAAACCACGGTAATTACTTCTACTGCTGAAAAAACCCAGAACATGAACAAAAATATCATAGAAAAGCTATTTCTAACACTAGTGCTGCTCTTTATGGCTAAGTGGCAGCCATCATTTTTTTCCTAAATTATGTGTTCTTTTTTCAAGCATTTAGATGATGCAAACCAGATTTTTGTGGCAGCATTATTGCTCATAGCCAAAAGAGCATTCAAGGAAACACTGTATTTCTGCTAAATTGCCATTTATTCAGAACACTTTGAGTTGTTTATCTTTTTTCATTCTCCTGACAAATCAAGTAGCCATTGAGCTTGTATTTCTGAGTATAAGTTCAGTAATAATTTTAGAAAAAGTAACAACTACCATCTACTTTTTGGGGGTGAGGGTTTGCAGAGTTCTGGCTTGTGTTTTATTTTTAAAAGGAAGTCTCCCCAGGAAAACTGTTTTTCCAGTTTGGCAGTAAAACTTCCTGTTTGTTTTGGAATTATTTTTTTTCTTACATGTAGTATTATAGTAGAAAATTTGTTGACGTAATTGCATTCTAGGCAGTGTTCTAGAGTTATTTTTTGATTTGTTTATCTATTCTCTGACTGACGCCGTTACTTTAAAAAAAAAAAAAAAAGATTGTGAGCATTCATTAAAAGAATACTGTGAATGCCTTTTAGCTTTTCACATGGCTTTTTATTCACTTTGAGTGTTCCTAATAGTAAGTGTTTAATGGAGGGAATGTTCCGGAGAAAAGAAATGGTAACAGATAATCATGCAAAGGTATGTAATTATGAATATTTGTCCCAGGCATGTGAATGTGAAAGTTCTTTGGGGTTCATCCAGTCAGCAAGTAAGAACAGTAACATGAGATGGAGGTGATTACTCAAGTGTTGCAGGGAGAAAAATATGAATTACAAGTAATCAAGCAGTATCTAGGACAAATAGTTCACAGGCGATCTACAAGCCACACGCATTCACATGAACAGATTATTGAATTGTCTTAAGATGAGGACATTCATATACCCAAAAATCTTTGTATGCATTCAAGAATAAAAAAATCATGAATAGAAAAGTTGCATGAATTGTTTACTTTATAAATGCTGTAAAATTCCTTTTTCAAAATAGACTGTTTCTGTTCTGCCTGTGAAGAGTGGGAAGTGCAGTCGTTAGCTTAGAACTGACTTCAGCCTTTTGCATTAAAGAAAGCAAGCTGACAGTCAGCTCTATCCAATGCATAGCATACCCCTGAAAAATACTGTATCATTCACCTTTGAACATAATACTGTGGTTCATTTTAAGATGTTAAAACCTAGACTGAAGGATCAAAATAAACATATTTTTCTCTGTGGTATTTTCTGATTTTTGTCATTTCTACAGTGCATGTCCTCTTGTTCTACTGCTTGGCTTCTGCATAACTGCTAGTTCCCTGCTTGCTTTAAAAAGTCTGGAGGTTTTATAGGGATATTTTTGCTAGGCATTGTAACTTTTAGCTCAGTAGCTTTAATTCAATTACTGTGAATTAGGTTTACCTTAGGATCTTTGGAGCCCCTTAGAGAGCTGATCTGATTAATTACTGTGCAAAACAGATTGTTAAAATAACTAGGTTTTATGCAGTTTCTTTTTGTTCTTTCCGTTAAGCTTCTGTAATTCATAGACATTGACACTGGATGAGTGAGGTTAATGTGGGAGACGTGTTCCCACAAGCTCGCTGACTCTTCTGACTTCCCGCTTTCAGTCAAAAATGGGCTCCCATGGGTGGGGACCATGGGGGACCCCTTCCTGGGCTGTGACGTGTGCCCTCCAGCGTGATGGATTTTATGTGTCAATCCCAAGTAGATGATTGGCGGAGGAATCGGGATGGCCTTATGTACAGGTCATTATGAACTTTGTAATGCAGAGTACAGGCTGAAGTGAATTTTATTCATGGTTTTAACTGTAGCAACCTTTAGTAGCCAAAGCTAGAAAAGATAGCCTACTCATCATCAGCACTTCTGGTCTGTGCCACGCCTGGGACGGTGGGGTGCAGCAGGGTGAGGAGTCGCCCGAGCTCCTGACATGGCTGCGCTTGCCTGTGGGTTCACTCCAGTCCGGGCTTCAGTGGTTTGTGTCAGTGGCTGTGGTCCTGCTCCTGAGCCAAACCAGGCAGGCCTGTGCAGGGACGTGGCATCTAGTCATACGCTTCCTTATATGACGAATGAAAGTGGCTTATACCGTTCTTGGGCAGTTTGTACCCGTCCCTCTGCAGCCTTGGCTGGTAACGCAGCGTGAGTTTTGAGCCAGGCGGTGCCACAGGGGGTGACGGTCCCTTTGAAGGGAAGGGAAACCACCTGCGTTGGGCACGGCTTATAACTTTGCCGGATGCAACTGTGTGGCAGGAGCAAGAAAGGAGAAGCCACCACGTGCCCTGGGCTCAGAGGGTCCGTGCGTGTCCCTGTGTGGCTGGGGGATGGAGCTGTGCCCGCAGCCCCAGCGGTGGGGACGGAGGGGACCTCAGCCCAGCACGGACGATTCACTAGGGTTTATCCTCGCTCTCTTCTTTCCTTCATTTTCCAGCACAGAGTGAATAAAGCCGGTCCTTTTCTGGGAGAAGGAAGCTGGCTAATCAGTCTTTATATTCTGGAGTGGGGATTTCCAAAGTTAATTCAGATCTGTAGGGGTGAAGTCCGATACCAATCTCTTCAAACAAACCGGGGATTTCCAAAGCTAAATCAGGTTTGTAGGGACAAAGTCCAGCGTTATTCTCTTCAAACAGACCGTGCAGCCTCCAGTTTGTGAGAGATGTGTTAACGGGACCCTAGGCGTGTTCTAGCTCTGATTCATTTATAGTTTTTCTGTGATTTTTTTTTTTTTTTTTTTTTTTTTTAAATATAAAATTTAAGGTCTGCCATTTGTAATTTTCCTTTGACAGCTGGAGAGGTGGCGAGAAGGGAGGAGAGCTGAGATGTTACTTACTTTCCCCTTTTGGGGTATAGGCCTCATTTTATGGAACTATTGAAAGTTCTTAGTAGTTTAGTCCCTTTTTGAAGCACAACAGAAAGTCACTGCTGCACTGATGTCATCAAAGAAAAATGAGCCGGTATTGAGCTGAAAAGTGCATAAAAAGTTTATGGATCTTTTAAAAAAAGTTTTACCGTGAACTGCAGCAGTGGATTTCAACTTGAACAAAACCAAATCAAGTGTTAAACCTTTCCACATTTAGATGTTGTAATGGTAACTGAAACTTTAAAGGCAGTGTTGAGAGAGGCAAAGTGCTTAGTGAAAGACCCTGGTGATGTGCAGGGGGGGATCCAGGGCGGGAGCAGGACGGAGCCTGCCGGAAATCGATGCTAAAACTCAGTTAAACTAGACCGGTGCCAAAAATTTATCGCACATCTGTTTTGCCTTGATTTTATATTTAATTATCACCTGCAAAAAAAGTCTGATTTCTAAGCATTTATTATGAAATTAATAAAAGAGTTTACAAGGCAGTGCTGTAATGCACTCCGGGGTGTGTCCCGCTGGAATGGTGCCATTTCTGAAGCTGTGGAAGTTGTTCCTCGTAAAGTTTGTGCTTCAGTTTGTGGTCAGTGCAGAACAATATTCCAGGAAAAACACTGCATAGTTCTGGTGGTGCTACCTGGCAGAAAGCTGGCTGCCATGCATGGCCTGAAAATGTGTAAGGGCTGTGCATATAGCAGGCTTTATTCTGAGCCATAGGTGGTGACTCCCTGATAGTCACTGTTGTGCTATTTGCTCATTTTTGTTCTGGGACATTCACACAGAAGACATACTAATACATTAAATATATTCAGGATACGATGCATCTGTATAGATGTATATATGCATTCATATGTCTTAAAACAATGAGGAGCTAATCCTAGAAGATAAGAAAACCCAAAGATGATGAACTCATCTAAAACTAAATAAATAGTTGAAGAGCTTTCTAATCTGTTGCTGTCTTTTCTCAGTAATGTAGGCAACAGGTGGGTATGAGATTAGGTATCTCTTTGAGTGTTGTTGTTTTGGCTGCCATTGTGTAGGACTCCAGTATAATTTAGTACCCATTGAGCATTTCCATGCAGCAGCAACCCTAGGCTCTGTGCATGTCAGCACTGTACAGCCTCTGTCAAGCAGCTTTTTCATTTACTACTCCTCTCCTTTGTATTTTTCTTTTTTTAAAATTTAATTTTACTTGCTATAGTGTGTCCAAACATGCTTTCCCCCAACAAGTCAGGAATTTGATCCACTCAGAAACGTAAGACATACTTAAAGGGTTTCTGTCAGTGTATGGCCAGTGTATTTTTTGCTTGCCCTTTTGTCCCGCTTTTTTTTTTCAAAGCTCAGGTTAGTCCTTTTTTAAAGTTTTGTTCAAGGGAAACGTTATTAACGTTTAAGCCAGGTAGATTGAGAAAATTTAATTAAACAGATCTCTGATACCTACAATTGCACTTAACAATGGGATAATTGCAGGATGTTGGGTGCAAAATCTGTATGCTGAAGTTTCTTTAAAATTTCTGTTTAATATTATTATTATTATTTTGTTACTCCATTAGTATAGTGCCTAAAGGCTACAACACAAGACTTCACTGTACTGAGTATTGTACAGGCACATGGTATGATTTAGAATGTGAATGGATGATTGTGATCAGTTGTGGTAGCTTCATGATTTGCTTCTCAGATGAGTAATGATAACTGATTATATATTAATTACTACTTTGTTGCGATCGATGCTGGTCTGCAAGGGTGGTTTAAACCAATATACTTTTCTTTGTAATTACAGTGGTTTAGAAGTACATAATGGTCTAAAAGTTGATTACCTCAGTTCATGCAATGAATGAGTGGCCCTGGGCTTGTAACAATTTGATCAACTACCTATGGCCAGAGTCTTGGGACTGAACCTTTAAAAAACAAGGTACATGCAGTTTGGGAGAAAAAGACATGCTATAGGTTAAGTGCAAAAGGAGAAAATTTTCAACATACAGCACTGTGTCCCATAATGCTGTTTCTGTCTGACTACTTCCTATTTTTCTGCTTATTCCACTAGTGCAGATCTTAGGAATCACAAAAAACCTTGCACCAAACCTTGTAGACTAAAACTTCTGTCTCCCCTGTTCCGGTTGGAGAGTTATTTTGTGGTATGCTCCATTACTCAAAGTGCTGTAGCAACATTGCCTTTTGTGGAAAGCTCCTTCCTGAAGCACCTTAGGCTGCCCAGAAATGCAGAAACATCTCAAATATTTTAAGTCAGCATGAACTCATTCAGAAACTAGCTGGCAGCATACCTACTTCTTTGGAGTGTAGGTGAAACTGCTTTCTGCTTGGAACCTTCCTGAGTTGGTGAGCACAGTCACCTGCCAGCTTAGAGACACGTTCTGCACTTATCCAAGCTTCCGAAATATGGAAGTTACTCTCTGGAATAGCACAACAGTCAGAACAGAAGGCAACATCTATATGGTTAAGGTTTATGAAGTCTGTGTTCGAATACACTGGCAGATTTGATCTAAGTCCCCAAAATGAAATACTATGGAAACAAATCTCTGCGGAGATGTATACACTCTGAGGACTTCAAAACCCATCACTGATGATTTTAGGCTGATTTTTTTTCGGGATGCTATCCGCTTATTTGAAAGTTATTTAATGCCATGCCAAATAGATAATTGATTTGAATTACAATTTGATACACACATTTCCAGTTCTGCATTGAGTATATGGACTACTCTTGTGCCTTTTCTCCCATGAAAATGAGCTGTTCCTATTTCAGCCAGGACTGACTGTGGTTTTCCTGTTGCTATAGTCAGCTCCAAAAGCATGTCATGAAGGACAGCTGCTGTTCATTCACAACTTGCATATATAGACAAGCACTAGTTCTAATCTGTTATACTAATGAAGCTAATGAATGCCTGTTAGAGGTAACGCTCTGCTCTTCTTTCCTCGGGGCCAAAAATTCTTTTAGCTTCTCCTGAAGTTCTGCCTGTCAGAATTTTATTTTACTAAGACAGGACAAACATATAGCATGGGGTTCTTTTGTTGGTGCACATAATTGATTTATTGCTTCACAGTCTGTTTCTGAAAACTTAACTGTGCAAGGTTTCTCTTAAAAAAAAGAGTACCAGTCCTTTTATTCATCAACTTGGAAACAAATTCTTATTTTTTGCTTAGAATGCCAATCTGTCTGACACAGTCCATTTTAAACAAATTATTTTAACTTTTGAGGTATAAATATACCGTCAATTTTGTTGTAGGTGTGAAGGCCATCAGTAGAAATCAAGGTTTCATCTGTTCTCTTCCCCAGAGTGTAATCTTAAGAATTAACATGACTGAGTTTGAAATGGACTGTTTCTGGAAAATAGATTCCTCCTTTTGTTTAGTACATCCATGTACCACTTGACTGATCCTTCACTTTCTGACAAAAAGATATTTCTCTTCTTCTTTTAAAAATGTTCAAGCAATGACATTTCTTTTATGAAACTTTACTTCAAATTTGTTACCTAGTGGTTTGAAAATGGTGAAGAGGCAGGAATTCAGTGTGTTTATAGAGCACCTAGTACAGTTGGGTCCTAGTCTCAGACAGCAAATCTTAACAAGCAGTTTTGTATACCATCAATGCAGTTTTTAAATGTTACATTTTTAGACTCTCAGAACTTTTGTTCTAAAGATTGTTCTGAAGTTAGAAATTAATTGAATTAGAGCTTCACATTCTGACTTCAATTTGTACTATCTCTAGTCAGAAAAAAACACTTCTGAACTCAAACAATATATTTTTTTTGCAATTAGGTGATAAACTTGTATTATCCTGTGATGTAACTTGATGCGGAGCCAGATTGTCAAGTTTATGTATCAAATCTAACTGCTACTGAGCATATCAATTGTTGAAGCTTTTCTTGCACTCTAGCCGTTGGTGAAAGTTGCAGCATATTACAAGGAGGTACACAGATGTGTAGTAAGGCTGTTGATGTGCTGAAAGATCCCTCTGTAGTAACTACAAAAATCATCCCTTGTGAAACCACATATTCCTTTAGTTTTTACGTGAGAACATATACATGTATTTTTTGGGGTGATAATGGGATTAAGATTTGGGTGGAAATTTCTGATATAAGCACACTGAATTTTGTAATGGAAAATAAGAGTTCTTCTGTTAAACATCAGGGAGGACCAAAATGACAGTGTGAGGCCGTTGACCTTCTGAGGTTTTAGCTGGTGGTATGAATTTACATATTAAAGTTGTCTTCATTTATCCTGTGTGTTGTCACTTTTCAAAATACTGGTTTGGCTGGTTATAGCTAGTGTGTTGAGTTTTTCAAACATCTGATGGGTTAAGATGGGGATGCCTTGCTTAGAGGCATTTCCAGTCACAGATTCTTAAATTATAAGGAAGGATATGAGCCTGTATTTGAGTTGTGTTCAGATTAAGGAAGAAATATTAAAAGGGAAAGCAAGGATAAAAATCATGCAATTAAAACACTGGACTAGGTCTTAGGAGATATGAGTTTAGTCCTCTTTTCTGTCGTATACTTCACATCTGATCTTGCTTAAATCACTTAGCTGTTTTACAGCTGTTTAAACCTTTTTACACAAATAGTCTTGTCCTTAATCTCTGTTCCGAGTCTCCTTAATTGTACAAATGGATTAAAGCATCACTGTCTTCAACCTTTACCTCTATATACTGTTTATATACTGTACTGTAAATATACTGTGAATTCTTTGCAGCAGTAGACTGTCAAAGAAAAGTACGTAACCGCTTTTAACATAAAGTGATGTAGATCTCACTTGGATGTCCAAGTATTACTGTAATATGCAGTAACAGAAAAAAAATAATGGGCATTGATCATTTTTCCCCCTAGACTAATTCTGCATTTATTTTGATCACTTCAAAAATCAATGTCATTTTCCATAAATCACAAAGTATCAAAATGTGAGTGAGCAAATATTGAGACCTTTCTATAGACCACAAAAGCATGGAGTATTTTTCACTGTCTTTTGAAGCTGACTATAACTAGAGATAAGGTAAGAGCAGGCACTGTTATTGCTGTTAAACCTTCAGCACATCCTGCGTATATTGTCAATGTTAAGCAAATCACCAGGTTCTTAGTTATGAGGGATTTTTTTTTTCCCCCAGGCTAGATCTGCAGGAAGTAGACTTGGGTTTGTAGCTTTCCTTCTTATTATGGCACATGGTCTGCTTTCTGAGATCACTTGCAATTTTTGATTGAAAAAGTCACCCAAGTTCTCAAGGGCTTAGAACATTGACAGTGTCCTTGATCTTTCTCATGCTTTTCCTCTCAAACACTGTAATTGAGGCTTTTAATCTTTAAGGCTTCTTATAAGTTTCTTAAAGGGTGCTGGGAGGAACTTCTGTTTGCAATATATGTTGGCTTACAGGATAAATGTTCAGTGGCTGCTTCTGACCCAGGCATGTATTTGATTGCACTGCTTCTCGCTGTTGAATTCTGGTCTAATATGCATTTTTCATACGTAGTAATACATTAGTTCTCTCATTAGAAACGTGCAGCCAGCTCCAATTATTCATTCTTGTGAACAGACCTTCTTCTGAGAACGTTGCCGTACTGAGATACCAAGAAAGTTGAGGTGAAGTCTGTAAACACCTAAAGTTTAACCTAAGAACCCAGCCAATAAAATGTGATTACAAGGCCATGGACGTAGATCCCATCTTGCCAAGCTTACTTGTCAGAGCACTTCAGAAGAGAGGTGGAGGGCAGAGAAAAGGAGAACAAGGACACTGTAAAATGCCACAGTTGCAGCTTTTGTTGAGCTGCTTTCACATTCTCTTACTTCATTGAGTCTTGGGCAGCATATTCCAAGAAAGGCCAATTCTGTACTGAGCTCCGATGAAGAAAAATATGAGGTCGCTTGCAAACCAGCTGCAGGAGAGTATGTGCTGTTGTTCCTCCTCTAAGTCATGCCATTTTAAGCTCATTTTTAAAAATAAAATGATACATTAGAAGCATTTGATTTCTAGTTCCATGGAAATGCTGCAGTATGTGCTTTCAAAATGATGATATTTGTATTTTTATTCCTTTTTATAAACTTAATGTGTACAGGGATTGAGAAGCAAAACCTTAATGTTAGGGTGCTATTTAAGTACAGATTTCTAGTGTTCATGAAACAGTATTTTTGTGTACAGAGAAATTAACTCAGTTGCTGAACGTAACTTTTCGTTCCACTTAGACACGTTTATTGTAAGTATTGTGTATCCACATGTCTCTGGACACACTTCATGGTATATTCCCAAACAGGAGACCGTAGTTCAAGTGCAGTTAAGGGTCATCACATGGTTGTGTAGTTAAGGCAGTAGATAAGTGCACTTTTATGCAGTTGTGGGCGTATCACTGTCTTGAATGACAAAGCATGGAAACCATACTTTTTTCTTCACCTCGTCTGTTTCATTTAAAACTGTCTCCCGTCTTTGAAAGCCAATATCAAATAAAACCTGTCTTCCTACCTCATGTGCCATTGCTAAGCTTTTGCATAGATGAAAGGATTTCAGTGTAACAGAAGATCCGTAACTTGACCGCAGTGGTACGTCCTAGTTGAGGAACCTGATTAGCAATGACTTGCGCTTTGGTAGAAGTACGTGGAAGTAGATGGTATTTAAGCCAGCCTGCTGGAATCTGTCCCTTATGCTAGATAGATCCTTCCAGCATAAGCAAGGCAATGGAAGATTATTCAAACTTTGTAGGTAGTGCTAGTAAAGATATGGATTGACCAAATATGGCATGATCAGCTTGGAGAACGATTTTGCCAAATCTTCAAACGCCTAAATATTCCTAGAAGTAGATGGGTATTATGTGGGTGAGGAGGAATACTGTTTTGTTGGGCACTGGAAAGTTGGTTATATTTTGGAATTCCCAGAGGAGAAACACTGGTATGATGTCTAACAGATAGTGACAGAGGTGATGTCTAAATTAAACATTCATGCTCCTTCACATGGCTATTTGCTGAAATATTTATGTTGGAATATATTTCATTCTTTTTTATGATTAAAGTTTGCACAAAGTATGCATGTTTGTTTATGCCCCAGAGATTAGGGTCAGTGCTATGATGTGAAAGACAACTGATTAGATGCTACTTTGGTTTAACAATTATGTATTTATTTATTCATGACGTTTCAAGTAAGTTTAAAAGTATATTATTATTTTTTACCTTCATAAACAAAATTGTGTATCTTGAAAACTCACAGGTTTCTATAAAAGGATAGCTATTAGAAGTAAGCAATGGATAATGAACTATATAAAAAGACAATCCTGTGTTGCAGCTTATAGTCAGAAATTTTAAAAATATATCAATTCTGTAAAGGTTAATAGTGGTAATTGGCAACCCTACTGATGGGCTTGTTTTTATCACAGTAATTTTTTAGGTTTAATTAACACAACATTATTATTAACAAACATGGTTGGATTTTCTGCCAACTGCTTCCAGCCCTTCAGTGACAGATAGCATTTTCAGTTTCAGTCTCTGTAGGTCCTAATATCTGGCTTACATTTTAAGCTTGCTAATTTGACTTATATGACACTCCTGAGATCTGGTGTTCCCTGAGTATCCACACATCCCCAAATCTTTTCACTTATTAACAAAAACTTTTTTGTTTTATCATAGTTTTCCCATTTGGAATGCTGCTTCAAATATTTTCCAAGTTTGTTGCCTCTTTGCATTTCTTCTCCTTGTTTTATCATGCCAGTAGCTTCCCATCCTCTTAGCTCATCAGGAACAACCTTTAAGGTACTTACTGAGCTACCCCCAACTCAGTTCTTGTCTCCTGTTCTTTATCAGGAGATTAAGTACACAGCTGGTCAGCTAATGATGATTGCCTCCATCACCTGCAGAGTGGTTTTGCCTATTCTTCCACCTATAGTGCCTCAACTGAAACTAACCCTGTTCATGTATTGTGGGTGTGATTTTATGCTATAACTAATCTAATGGTGAGCTGCCTCTGAAAGGCACAGGTACAGACCTTCTCCTCACCCATACCATAGCAAGTAATTTATTCAATACATGCAGGGTAATTTGCTGAGACCTCTTGATATACTGCTAACTTTACGTTTCAAGGTATTTACACTTACTGAATTGAAAATTTACCTTGCAGCAGAAATGGAAGGAGGCATAATGGTCAAAGCCTCTGTTCTGAAATAGCTAGTCATCAGATACAATGGAGGAGAATACAGCGAGTCATGGATGAATGTGGGGAATATAAAGATAACGTAATGTCTGTGTCTGTGCTCTCCCATCCTGATCTGTTGTTAATCCAAGCCCTGACATGAGTCAGTACAGACCAACTGATTTATCTAAAGTCTGGCAAACAGGAGTAGAATAAATGTCTGGGAAACATCCATATGGAAGAGTGCCCAGCTCCGTCCCCTACTACTGCAAACCATTAGACCTACACGGACGTGGTTTTCCGATATCTGGCTGTGGGTGGGTTTATGGCCATTTTGTGTCAGGAGCATGACACAAGGTATCCAAATGCATGCCTTAAGCTCTTTATAACCAGAAATTTCAGTAGGTGCTTTCAAGTTTTGCAAGATTTTTTTTTTATTGTTCGTGTGCACTTTCATCATGTTTTTCAGCTGAATTTTGCAAGCCTTCAGAGCTAATTGTTGATGAAAATACTAATTTTCTAAAGTGCTGTATGAAACTTTTATTCTTAAGTTTATGATGTCGTCTTTCATTTCAAGGTGATCGCTTTTTCCCTTTTTGACCTCTTTTTTTTGAAAATCTTGTGTTATTGCTTGGCTTGAGACTAAGTGGTGTTCATAAAATATAGCTGTATATTTTAAACAGTGATTTTTGTGACTCTTCACAAATAGTTTGAAGAGCTGTATTACAAACGTCAGTGTATTTAATCATTCCTATTATAGAGGCCAAATTAGCAAATTAATTTTTCTTCATTGCAGTTTTGTCTGATGTTTTGACTTAGGAGACCATGATAGCATTTGCATACTCCATTCTCAGCCTGTTTGGTGTCAGTATATCGTGATGCTGTCCCACAAATTTCATGAGAATAGAAGATTATCCTTAACTGCCCACTTCTCTTCTAACACTGGTTCCTATTTTTGTACCCAACACAAGAGTCAATTTCAAGATCCTTCTAAATGAAAGAAATTATATAATTTCTGAGAGGTTCTTTCAGGAAGATTGATTACTGATGATTGGCTACCACAATTAAGTAACTCAAAGTAAAGCAACTGAAGACAAGATAACTTGAGTTTCAGCTCAAGTTTGTGGCTCAAGGTAAATCACAGCTATAGGCTGAAGTTGTTACTATCCAAAGTTGAAACTTGGGTATTTTGTGCAATTTCCTATTTAACTTGAAGACTTTCTTTTGACACTACAGACATGTCAAGGATACATTCAGTTCAATAATTTCATCATTAAACATTTATTTTAAGTTAGGTTCCTTCCTTTCCAGTGTCAGGAGACCAGTCTTCCTGGACTAGTACAGACATTTTTTAATATCCCTCTAAGTGAACTTTAGCAAGGAATGAATGAGAAATGAGACATTTTGATGTTTCAAAGAGACTGAAGGCAGACAAAATACAGTTTACTGAAGATTTTATGAAGGAGCACCAAGGTCCTTACTTTATAAACAAATCCAGATCACTGAGATGAAAGCTTAATTCTGGAAATAAATGAGAGCTTTTTGTTTGGCAGTTTTTATATATTCTAGCCTGCCCATTCTGGAAACACATTGTTTTGAATTGATTTAGGTGGAATTTACTATTTCTTAAGCAGAGACATTACCATGAACAGTTCATAGTATTTGACAAAACATATCTTCCTGCAAAGGAAGATTTTTCCAACACATCACTGAAATACTGTCACCTGTTACTTTCCCTAAAACATATAAGAGGAATGAACAGCTAACACGTGCTATTGGAAATCAAGCTAAAGAAGCCAAACCCTTTTTCTTCACACTGGTGTTCATGTTTAATATTAAGACCAGTTATCTTCCTGTAATCCCTACTAGCTTACTGAAGCTTCTGTAAAGAAGATTAAATTTTTTTACAATGGTGAGATGTTATGTGCTTTGATAAGGAAATGTTTCTTTTCTGTAAGTCAGTTGTTAGTAATACAACAATTATTTGATATTTCATTCACAATGGCATGCTTAAAATAGTTGCTGCCAATTCATTTTTAAGAAAATAATTACTTGTTTCTAACATCCCTAAAGAAATAATTATGTAATAAAAAAATTACATGACTGACATATTCATTACCTATAACAAGTGAAAGTATTCCTTGAATTTTTAAGCGATTTCATAGGGTTTTATATTTAAATACTGAAACCTATTAAAATTGCCCATGGAGATTTGTGGGAGAGGTTATCTATGGGCCTCTGCTAATTAATTATGATATATTTTACTTCCATGTGATTTGTCACTACTAGTCCTGCAAGGACTACAGGAAAAATCATTTGTTTAATCTGACTGGGACCTTGTGGCATTTAATTGTAAGCATAACTGTGATACAATAAATCCAAATGAATTTGGACAGTGATTAACAGGGAGCTCCTTGATATGGTAATGAGATTAAAAAACTGGTTCCTAAGTGTTTCTGTGGATTTCATTAACATTTTTGCAACTAAACACTTTTTAGGATAAGAGTGGTTTCTTGTTGTTGACCAGTATACATTATTGGCTGAATGTAACCTGCGTGAAGGTATTTATTTGTGTCTATCTATAATGTATAAATATTTATGCATATGTATATATGTGTGTGTATGGAAAATGTACAAAGAAAATACAATATGGAAGACTTATGCTGCATTTAAGTATTGTGAGCCAAACAAAAATACACCACAGAGTTAACCTTATTATTACATATATTTCAAGCATAATAAAATGTACTGGTGAACTAATCACAGATCTGTAGCTCCTGCTCTGAAAGCTTATTATCTAAGACACCTGCAAATTTTTAGACATCTGCATAGCTTCACTACTGGGAGTAGTTCTACTGATTTTGTTTATCTGTTTTTGTAGGATTTATGCCCGCATTTGTCATTACATGGCAAATTTACAACATAAAAAAGGAGGAAGAAGAAAAAAATCAGAAGTTTGATGTGGTTATTCAGAAAGCATGTATGTTGATCCTTTCAGATGCTTTGTAATCACGTTTCTAGAAAGCTGAAATTTTAAAGACTATATTTATACTTTTCCTATTTAGCAGAATTATAGCAAAACTGTAGAGAAGAAAAAGAGTATTTCCATTAAAAGCATCAAACTACTACTGGACTTCAAGGCAAAGGAATTTTTTGTTTGTTTATTCTTGCAGCTCCCTTTCTGCTTATTTTAGTCTTTTTCCAAAACTTGACTCATCTTCCTCTGCGCTGATCTTTAAATGGACTTGATATCATCTCCAGTTGTTTGATCATCTTTCCCTTCTTTATTCTTTTAATACTTTTATTGCTGAAAAAAAAAATTAATTAATTGGAAGATTGAAAGCCTCATTCTTTGTAACCATCACTTGTGTAGCAATAGTGCATTTTTCACATTCTGCCCCGGGAAAATGCTTTTCTGTGCTCTAGAAGGAAAAGTGGTGCCGTTCCTACAGCTTTTCTGTCCCTCAGCGTTACGATTGCTAACCAGAGGTCACTGTCAGTTGTCATCGTAACTTTGTGTTTCTTCACCAGTAGAAATTAGACTGCACCACAAAATGGAGACCTAGCCGAGGTTAGTGTTTCGTGCCTTAATGAATAAGCAAGACTTGAATTTGAGACTTAACTGCCAAGCCTCCATGTATCACGTTTCCCTTTAGACTCCAGCTCATGGAAATCTTTAGTATGAGAAACATATGGTATTTGGGTGCTTGTTTGTGCGTCTGTTTGTTTTCCATTACATGAAAGGACGAGGATATAGTTCAGTTGGAAGGGGGACTGCTTAATACTCTTTTATGGGATGCTACAGATGTCTAGCTGCTTCATCTGCCTGTATGCTAAAGTTTATGAATGGAGCTCATCTTAGCACTTAGTACTTAGTCGGCCTTCTACAGCCAGCAAGCTGCACCAAGGAGGTCTGTCGTTTGTGCCACCATGTAAGTTTGTCCACTGCATTCCTTGCACCCGTTATTTCTTTGTGTCAGTCATTTCCTTAGCTCTGTCCGGTTTGTGCTGTTCCGTGAAATCCTTAGAGAAGGAGCTTCAGTGTCTGTTAGAGCTGGTGCGACAGCAGTGCTGTCACCAGTATAATACAGGTTTCTTGTTTCCATTTGCTTGCAGAATTAGAGAAAGGGCTTTGAGGCATTTAACCCTCCCACAGCTTCAAGGCAGGACCCATGATGTGAGTGGTTTAGCTAGTTTTGTTTTGGCTTTATCTGAATTGCAGCTTCATACTTGGATTGATTTTTATCTTTGGGGAAGAAAATGTAGATTGTTATACTAACAATGGGTAGATGTTCATGCCACAGATGGTGATGTGACCTATATTCTGTTGCTGTCCCCCCACGCAGAGGGCTCTTTGCCTTCATTGGAAGCCCAGATGTAGAAAGGATGGTGAGAACTGGCCACAGGCAAAGCTGCATACATCTTGTAATGGGCTGCATTAGAGTTTGTGGTGGTGTCCCCTGAGCTCCCGTGGTACTGTGATGCAGCAGATTTATTCAAATCAATAAATGAACAGTTTTACTCAATTGAATTTGAGAGGGTATTATTTGTATAGGACATTTACTGCTATGTGCTGTTTATGTAGAGGTTACTGCCGCTGCCCAGCTTCAACTCTCCTGTTTGCTGCATAGCTTGTGTTACGGAGCTTCCATCAGCAAAGCTTGATGTTTTCACAGCTTGCGTCAGCTGAGGTTTTGGTACCTAAAGAGATGGGATTAAACACATACTGGTGATAGTGCTAGAATCTTCAGCACAACAATGGTTAACAGTAGTGGTTAAATAGCCATCAGTCTGTTGTTTTGATTACAGCTGTTAATTTGGTGCAATCTTCATTGCAGTGACATAGTCATTATTCCAGGCTGTTTGCAAACTCAGGAACATAGTCATGTCATTACAAATTGCTTTTGTTTCATGTTTAGGAAGATTTCCCTTGCAACCACAAGAGTTAGAAACATGTTCCTGAAGAAAGCTTAGATGTTGCAGCTGAATATTGCAGCAGAGAGTGAACGCTGCATCAAATTCTGCTTCTGTGTTATCATGGAATATGCAGAACCATGTTCAAAGGTTGCACAACAACTGTGGTCTAAATGTGGTTTTTTTCTCCTTTTTTCTGTTGAGAGACATACGATAAAAGGGCTGTGAGCTACCTAGACCTCAGTGTTACTTAATAGCTTGTGGGAGCTAGCTACTTGCCAATTTTAGAGCATCGGTCTATCTGACTTAACCACATGTAGACTTACTGGCAGGTCTACTCAAATCAGTGGTGTAATTATTTACTTCTTAAAGACAAAACAGGCTTACATTATAATGACCTTACAATAACTTTCAGTTTTATGTGGAGAAAAATAAACAGTTGTCATTTCCTTGTTATTTTGAGGTTTAAGCCTTTACCACAAAGGTTTTAAATATTTACTAACTATGTTCTCTGAAATTTGTCTGTTTAAAAATACAGTGAATTTATTCAGCGATATCTTTCTGCTGCACCAAGCTTCACAATCTTGATTATAGGACATTATAAATGAGTGTCTTTCCCCTCCATTTTGCATGGTATTACTTCACTTTCAGTTCATTCAAACTGTTTATTAGTTGTAGTATTCTAGCTGCTGGCTAAGATTTAAAAATACAAAGGCTAGTTTTTTCCTTGTGATACAGCCACATTCCTAGAAAAAGGTATTTTTAGCATTAGAAGAAGAAGTAAGTTTGCCAGTGTCATAGCTGAAAAATAATTTCACATCAGAGTGGTCCCTGAGAGTTAGGTGGTGTTGATATCAGGGAAACTGAGTAAAGAAGTGGTTACTTATTTTGTTATTGTTATTTTTTAATATGACCCAAAGAGGAAAAAAGGAGGAAGTGTTCTCATTTAGCCAAATATTAATTGTTCTGTTTTTCCTACTTTGCCTGACGTTGATGATTAGTAATTCCATTTTTCCTTTTATACCTTTATGCTTATTTCCAGTAATTACTCTGAGATCTTGAGCACTCAAAGGACATTAAAAAGAGATGAGGCAGTAATTTGGCTGTTGTGAGGGAAGGAAGCAATTCTAGGGCAGTAGTACGGCACTAATGGTCTGGTGGAGCTGGCCGTAGGAATGATTAACTTTGGAAGTGTGTTTGTAAAGCAAGAATTGCATCACTTCAATTTCTAGTTTCTTCTAAATAGATGATCCCTGAAGCTAGTCAGTAGCTGGGCTTTGCCCTGGGAAAAACCACCATTTCACCCCTTTTTATTTGAAATAAGAATGGAAAGTTAAAATACTCATTTATATTTTCTTCACTGAACAGGAAGCTCTGAAGAGTTTTGGCTTGGAAACACTGGAATGTTTTGTTTTGTTTTGTTTGGAAATCTCAACATGAAGGTTTTTAGTGTTCCCAAACCATGTTAAACTACTTAATTCTGGTTTGACCTTAACCTTTGTTGTACCAAATTGCTACAGGGGGGTCTGTGGTGGTTGTAGGCCTAGCGTGTAGTCTCACTACTGGTACACTGAATGAGTTTGGCTTTCTGGAGGTCATGCATCTCCAAGATCCGTCGCATCGGCTACATCAGGTGATACATTACAGCGTTTAAGACCTTGGATTCAGTCATTTTCTTAGATCTGGCAGAGAAAATGTCACTGTACACCAGCTGGAGGTTAATGCCTAAAGAGCTTAGACTATGGGAAAGAAATTGTGAGTGCTTCCAAATGTCTCCGCACCAAGTTTTGGACAGTTTGTCTGATTCCTACCTGTAGCAGATGAGGAATGGTCACACGTTTTGTTAGTGCTGCTGTCATGATGACAGTACCTCTAATGGGAAAGCAGGAGCCCTAGCAAGATACGTGGTGGGGAAAGAAGGGCAGGAGTGTGATAATAGCATCTTAAATCACTTTGATCGTTTGCCAAACAGACCTGTTCTCAAGATATTGTTGGATAGAAATTCTCTTTTCTGTGCTTCTCCCCCCATAGGAAAATGAAAGCATAGTAGCTCAAGCTAAAGCACTGAGTACCAAAAAGAATTTTTTTGTTTTGCTTCAGTGTCTAGTCTGTTTTAGCCAAAGATGAAATCAAGGCAACATTTAAAACTCTGTTCATTTCTTAGCTGGCTGTTAACATGGCTTAGCATGAAAAACTTCACAATATTTGGAGTACTGTGCTATAGGTACAATTTAAATTTGTATTTGCAAATTATATATAGCATTTAAAAAACAAAAAACAAAAAACTTCAAACTTCAAAAATGGTATGCCTTCCATTATCCCATGACACTGCATAAGCAAAGGCTCCCCTCTGTGGGCAGCGTTGTCTGTGAGCAGGCTGCCATGCCCTAGCTGGTGGGCTTTCTCCAGTGCTGCTTAGCCAAGCTGCAGGTAGGTCTCCCAACACTCCTCTCAGCTGAATGAGCAGCAGCATACTCATTTTATAAATGAGTAAACAAAGGCACTGAGAGTGTTGAGAGCTGGTGTCAGGAGCACTTGTGTGGTATTTGCTTTCAAAAGCTGGGTTTAGTAATGAACAGAATGCTAAAAGAAAAGGCTGGAACCTTTCTCATCAATGACTTTTTTTGTGTGTATGTAGATACAAAATTTATTTATCTAGAAATTTTTAAGTCATTAAACCTAATGTTTCTCATATTCACGGGGAGAAAGAGCAAACATAACTCAGCCTAGCTTTGTGGATTTTCAAAATCCTCCTTAAAACAGTACAAAGGAACTTGCCAAACATATAAGAAATGATATAAAATTTATTTACTCTGCTTGATCTCCTTTTACTCTGGATAATCATCCTGTTGTTAATTCCTGAAGGGACAGGTGCCAAGTATGTAATGGGAAAAGCTGATGGAGAAAAAGATAGTAGCCCTCTTTGTGGTGATGTAGTGTACTGGAGAGATGCAGCCCTGGTCCAGCTGTGGTGCTTGATGGGTAATGCTCCTTTGGGCTGGAGATGGGGGTTGAAAGGGAAAGAGGAAACTTCCTCCGTTGCTGTTGTTGTAGTACATTCTCTGTTTGTTAGCTAAGTGTGTGAACTGAGAGTCCGGTACTTGGAGCCCAAAATACCACTGTATGTTTAAGCATCTCAGTGTAGGTGAAGAAGTATATGCAGCATACTGAAGTGGGAATTGTGGGGTGGTTGGTTATTTTGGTCTTGGTAATAGAAAATGCAGGTCATCTTGGGTGGGGAAAGTAGGTGTATTTTTATGCGGAGCCCAATACTAACAAGTAAATATTTACCTTGGAGTGGTAATGTCATGTTACCATGCTATTTCATTGTAGAAATAAGTAAAAGGTAAATGTTTGCTTTTTAGTTACTGTCCCTGGAGCTTTTGGTATAGTACTGTTTAAAATCCTTATTCATGTCTTAAAAAGGTAGTTTTCTCTTTTTACAGAGAAAAGACAGCAAAGACAACAGCAACTGAATCTTCCCTTAAGGCTCCACCATGGTGCAATAGCCCATCCTGGAAGAACAGCCTCTAACGCTCTCCTTGTTAATGTTTATTATATCCTCAGCCTTTCTGCCTCTGCTAGTAGCATGGCTGTCAGCTGGAAGGAATGTTGGTGATCATTTTTCTGATAGGGACATCAGTTCAATTGGAAGTGGATTTCTGCCTCCAAAGACTTAACACTCAGCAGTGCCTCGTGGCCATTACTGCCTGCCTCTGCTTCTGCTGTTGTCTTGTAGGGGACTAACACTGAATCCTGCTGCTTATTCTGTAGAGCCCTGCCTGCCTCTTTAGTTACCTGGATTATAACAAACAACTGAACCAAATTTGTCTTAAAATTGAATTTGATACCTTTTAGACTTGCTCTGCATACAGAAATGAGATGAATTTTGGGTGTGCCAGTCACAATTAGAAGAGATACTCCAAGTATATTACCTTATTAGACGTACTTTTTTCCTACCCAGAAAAGACAGTGAATGGTCAGTCATCTTTGCAGCTCCTGTGAGTGATTTGCCATGTCTTTTGACAGAAGTAGAATTTTATTTTAGGTGACTTAATCATGGACTCTTGTTAGGAGTGAGAATAACGATAGAGTATGGTCTATGACCCTGTCCTGTCAGTGCCGATATAACAGACTATACATTCTGATTTCAAACAAATGGAAGTTTCTGTCAGTAATCCTGGGGGTGATTTCTACTACTTCCTTGACAGGAGTATTGAGACAAGAAAGCTGCTAAAAACTTCCTTGGAACAACTCTAAAAGGTAAAGCTAACTGCAGGTGAACAGGTTATAATGAGGGTGGATCCCAACATGGCAAGGGCAGCAAACAGTGATCTGCAAAAAAGACCAACAATGGTAACACCAAAAGCAACGGTAGGAGGATGTTACTGTGTTTTGGCACAAGCGTATGGTAACTGGCAGCAAACCATAAGTAGATTTTGTGTGCTCAGCTAGTCAGGAATTGTTATATTTATGTGCAATGTTTATTTGCTAAGCTTTATGGTCAACTTCATTACTCTTCATTTTATTCATTATTATGTCACTGAGCAGTAACTTGTTAAAAGATTAAAAGTTCCAATTGGTTGCTCATGCCTAAGGTATGTAAATGCTTTGCAGCTCGGGCAGTAATTTACTGACATTCTGGCAATTTACACTTAAATAGTTTATGCGCGCGCATATACATGCACACAAGCACAGTGTAAATGCATAATTTTTTTAGAAACCCAGTGCAATTAGTTCTTAGTGTAAAGGACCTGATCCTACAGTCCTGATGCACACAAAAATCCCTTTTATTTATTTGGAATTGGCCAGTTTAAAATGTCTGTAGGAGAGATTCTAAGAGAAGAGCATTGTTCTTTCAAAACTAAAAACAGACAATAAAGAGGCAAAATCTAATGCTCCTATAAAATCCAAGGTGCAACAGTTAGTACAGAGTTTCTTTTGATGCAAGCATAATCAAAATTTTCTCAGAACCAGTATTTCAAATAGATAGAATGTGTTTATACACCTCTGCACAAATACACATATATGCATACACAATTCTAAGAATAGATCATTGTGCATGTATATATATATTCAGGCATGTAATTTTAAATCAAGTTTTACCCTTCTCACACTCAACACATACTTCTTATTTACATCTAGTTTTACAACTACTACTTGTGAATAGTAATAACTCTTGTGTTATAAAATTGTTTTTTGATACCAGGCTGCTGTATCCTCAAATCTAGTACGAATGCTCGCATTTTGAAGCCCCACAGGCAGCAGTTCCATGAACAGAAACTTACTAAACTCCATCTTGAAGACCAGAATCAGGTGTCAAACTCAGAGTAATTATTCTCTCCTTAGAGAACAGAGTTTTCCTCAACCAGACCTGCAAAACTGTGCAGTACTACCTGAACCTGAATAGTATATGGTATGAGACAGCAGCCTTTTCTTACTAACTAAATTACAGAGTTGGCCATAAAAGCAGATTTTTCAAAACCCATGAAGTGGATTTTATAGAGTTTACTTGCCTTTATACATGCACCAGGTGTTCCTCTCTTTCTTTCAAGAAAAAAAATCTCCAGACACCTCGTCATTTAAAACTAGACAAAGGTCATATCTTTTAAGAGTTTTTGAAAATTATGGAAACAAAGACCTATCTTAAAAAAAAATTGAAAAATATTTAGTTTCATGACTTCACAGTATTGGAAGTAGAAAGTGAAGTATATTTGTAACGCTCATTGTGTAGTCATGCATGGTACTGTTTGTCTACAAATATGGGATGAAGTCCTGTCATATACATCCAGTAATGGAAGAAGTAGGAGATGAAATTGAGTAAAGAAAACTGACTGATATAGATTTTTTTTTTTAATCAAACTCTGTGGACAACAGAAAATGTTTAAACACTTTGAAAAAAAAGATTTTTATATAGTTAAAACCTAAATTACACAGAAGAGAAGAAAAATTATGTAGACTGTGTATGCCACTGGTTATGGTGTTATTTGAACAGTTTACACTAGAAGAAATGGGTTCTGGATCATCAAGTAGACAAGACTGCTCAATTGACGTGAATCACTAATAAGCAGATATTAATTGAATTAATGTTCCTTTAAGCAGACATTTTTGAAAATGAGAGACATTTTGAATGAGAGAAAAAGCATTTGTTTTCAGTTGCATAAGAGTCATGCTTCAGAAATAATTTTATTTGAAGAATTGTCTGATTTTCTTTTAATTAGGGCACATTCCCAGAAACTGGTAGCAAACAGTCAGCTAAGTTCAGGTATAATATGTATAGAAACAGGAGAACAGCCCTGGAGAAGTGATAATGGAGAAAACAATCATCCACTAGTGAAATCAGTTTGTTCCTATAACTCAGACTGGTAAACTCTGAAATTCGTTATTAGTTGATAGAGATTTGTGTAATAATTTTAGTGCTGCTTCCTGGTGAATGGATACCCCAAAACTACCAGAATAATTAGCAGCTTTTTTTAGCCATTCCTGTAAATAAGGGAGGGAGAGTGGGGAAATCTGCAGAGAATTGAAATATCCTACAAATTAGGTACATTTATCTCAAAAAATCCTAAGGAAATATGAAGAGGGAAAATATTTTTGCTTGATTCTTACTAATTCTTACACCGAATACCCAACTGATAATGTTTTGCCACCTTTTATTAGCACAGAATTTCTTACATGCAGCAGAAGCTTATAACCGTGATAATCTAATGACATGTGATAATTTAGCTTTAGAGGGTAGAGTAATATCTTTTTATTTCACCACCCATTTTTTTCCCCCCAAATTTATCAGCCAATCTGATTAAAATGTTTCTTTTCTCTCCAGTGCTGCTTTACCCAAACGTGGCATTCTCTCTAGAGGCATTTCTGAGAAGTGAAGCTGTGTTGTTATTAGGGTTGCATCAGAGTGAGAACAAGGTGCTTCATTTTGTGACTTCTGCGATTGTTTTAGCTTTCTGGAGTGTCTCTTGAATACACACATTTTCAATGAGCAAATGACTGTGCTCTGAGGACCAAAGCTGTAGTGAGCTTGTTGTGTAGGTTTCTCAGAGCGTGATACTTCTTTATGATCTATTGTATTTGCCAAGGTTGGGTTAACTTTTCCCTAGATCAGCTGATAAACCTAAAAATAAATAGTTTTTCTATATCAAATAAATACAGCAGTTTGTGGTTTTTGAGTGAGGAAGTTGTTTACTTTTTTGTTTACTTTTTTTTTTCCTTTAGTAGGTCAGAAGTAGGGTTTTTTTCCTTCTGCTCTGCATAATAATGGGTTGGAAAAGAAGGTATAAGTTGCAAGGAGAGACAACATTGTAACATCTTTTTTCAGTTGTCAGAGTTTCTTCTTTTGGCCTACAGAGGCAGAGAAGATGGTCAGTCTCCCCAGGACATAAATCCTTTCTCTCTGATGAACTCGGAGACCATTTCACATAAGCTAATAGTGGCTGGCAGGGGATAAGCTGTTCCAGGTTAGATGAGAGCCAAGCATTTTCTTTTTACTGGCATGTAAAATAACTATTGAAATCCTGAAGTCAGTTGTGAAAATGCCAGGGATTTTTTTGAAACTGGGATAAAGCCCTCAGGGATTTGTGGCAAGAAATGATTCTGCACTGGTCAGTGAAATACCCTGAAAAGTCTCGATGGTCTTCTGCATATGTATTTTCCATTTGTCTGCGAGCAGAATATTTCAGAAAAAGCTAAACCAGAAATACCTCTGCCATTTATTACCATGCGAAATAACATAAAGGAATGTGAAACCACAAGAGAATTCTGAGAACGAAGGGACCAACCAAGCTGTTACTTGTGATTTGAAGTTCATAATCAGGTAGATTGCTAAGATGGTCTCTTTTATCCTAATTCTGTTTTCATACATTCATTCTTCATACCTAAGAACTGGAGGGCAGAATTTCTGTCTGTTTTCGATACTGTTATAATTATTCTGCTGCAATTACAGGCAGTGGGCTAGATTCAGGAAAAAAGAAAACATTTGGTGTTTGTAGGGAGTCACTTATTTTAAGTAAATTTCAGAAATGCACAACTTTTTGTTTTAAAAAGAGCTATAGAAGAGTATTGAAATGCGGTCAGGTAAATCGGCGGTGCTTCCATGTCATGCTTTCTGTTGTTAGTAGCTGCAAAAACACTTGTATTTCTTTCCTCTCATTCTGTTCGTTCTCTGCCCTGTCTTTCCATCGTACACACACTCATATATGGACTTTTTCTTTCTCACACAGAGCTGTACTGGCTTTTAGTTTTCCAACTTTAAATTGTTTAGAACACATTAATTTTTAAATAAGTGTCACACATCCTTAACCAGGCACTAAAAGGTTGAGAAGGCTTCATGGTGTAAAGTCTGATCCAAAACTCAGTGAGAAGAATTTTAAAAATGTGGGCTGCCCTTCATTAGCCCTCATGATATCTCTTGACAGGCAATGTGTGCATACGTTGCCATGCCAGGCCAGGGCAAGACCAGCTGCCATGCACCATTTACCCTCTGTCAGCAGCTTCAGTCAAAGCCCGGGCAATACTGTACGCACGAGTCTGTCATGCGTCAGCATCAATTAGGCTCAGTTTGCTGCGCTTGGGAAAAGCAACAGCCCTACTATTAACCATTTTTCTTCTTTCCTCTCCCCCCATCCCCATTTGACTCTCCAAGCAAACTGTTTGATTTGGCAGAAGCGTTCTCACAGCAGTTCTTGCAAATAGTAATTGCAGTTTGTTTTAAAATAACACACTAATTCAGATGAGCTGGTTTCACTGCGAGAAATTTGATTTATTAGTACTCCTGTTTAAATGGGGAAGTTAGATACAGCCTGGGCTCTTTCAGCCATTCTCATTTTCCCTTTCGCTTGTTCTGAAGAAGTGTTGATGTCTGCCTGTCTGTATGCATATAAATAGACTTACATATATACCCGTGCACATGCATGCACAGATTATAACAGTAAACTTTAAACTGATCGTAAGGCCAGGGTGCTAAAATATTTCATTAGAACTGTCTCTTCTGACCTTCTTGCATTGTGTACTCAACATGTTTTCAATTTTTCAATTGTAGATATGCCCTTGCGTCGTTGTTTTTCTGGGTATTGTTGTTTGAAGGACAGGGCTAAAATTTCCCCAACTTTGTGAGAAACCAACATGTGTGGTCATGCCTAAATTTGACTCACTATTTTGTGGCTTTTCACCGCTATTATGGAGGAGGTGGGGAGCGAGACGACCACCCATGGTGTGTTGTCGCCAAGCGGTGTGGTGAGCAAATGAGTTCGCTGATGTGTGTTGAGTGTTAAGAGAACAACCTCTTCTGGCAGAGTTTTCGAGCACTTCCCTCCTTCTCCCCCTCCCCAAATTACAGCTTCTTCCTCTGTATAAGTATAGAACACCCATGACTATTTATATAATAAAAGAGCTACTGTGTACTTTAATGGATAGTTAAAGACATTTTCACAGGTCTGTATCCTCATGGGATTTATGGAGACTTATAGGCCTGGTCAGTTTGTAAAATCGTGATAGCCCAAGAGACTGTTGTCAGATGTTGGTAACAAGACAGTGTTTGAAAGGAATCAAAACAATATAAATCCTGTGAGATCTGTGGCAGCAGGATGGGTTCTAATGGAGAGGAAGACAGGGTCGACCACCACACAAGAGAACAAGGAGAAGAAAGTGTTTTTTCTCTTTCAAGCTTGCAGCACCAGCAGGGGTAAGCAGGTTTCTAAAAAGATTCTCATCAGCGGATCAATCCAGTGTAACAGATGGAGTGCACAGATATTGTCTATCAGATTTCCATTGCATGTGGCAAACAAATACATTGTTGCAACTGTTAGCAGCAAAACTTTTCCTTTTTTTAACATCATAATTACCAAGAGTTGAAAAGAGCTGTGGGTTAATGATTTCCTAACAATAACTATAGGGGGTTTGGTGGATAGTAGCTTCCCCAAGGAATACATTAGCAGGAGATACAAAGTCTCTGAGCATCTTGAATGGAAGGGTTTGGATCCACGGTGATAACTACCTATAGCAGTGCATTTTGAAAAGGTGAAATTTTCCTAGGAGAGAGGGGCTGGACTGGATCTTCATCTGCTGTAATTGGCAGGTTTACACTGCAGACAGCGGAGACAAACCAGTCCATACCAGCTCGAAGTTTTGGGCTTTGTTGCTGTTATAAAAACATTTGCAAGAGAAAGATTTGAAAGGCTGAGAATGATTCAGTGTGTATGCACAATTACAACCATGAAGCTATGAATTAATTTCCCAGTGTCGGGTATATTGCTGTTATTAATTGTTAATTTTGTTAAGTCTTGATGCAAATATCAAAGTCTGGATGCAACCATCATAGAATGGTTTGGATTGCAAGGGACCTTTTAAAGATTGTCTAGTCCAACGCCCAAATGTGTAATGGGTCTTTTGGCATCTTCTGCATTGTTTCATCAGTCCTGTAACAGAGAAAATGAAAGTGAAGTGGTAATGACTACATGGCACTCTCAGTGTTGGTGTGAACGCCATAGGTTTAGAAGTGATGAATATCATGGATTAAATGGTTAACCTTTTAGCAAGAACATAAGTCACAGTCAATTTTTGTAAATAATAATTGTTGAGCCTAGTAAATACATGGTTAAGAACTAAAAGACCATGGTTTAGTTTCCATTTTGTTACACAAAGCACGTCAGGTGTATGGCCAGATTATTTGAAAAGTTTCTCTAGACTCAAACATGGCAAGTGGGCAACAGGGTGGGTTAGTTCTGTGAACTAACTGGGAGATGATCAGCCAGATTCGAAGGCACAACTCATTTGTTTGGACAAAAAAAACATGGATCTGTGGCCATTTGAGATGACACAGGGCATTTCCCATCCTCCTGCCATTCCAAAGGAATGCAGGTCTCCCTTAGATCATTTATCCACAAAGCCAACCCCACAACGATGTCTAGAATAATATTATTTCTCAGATGACTGTAGGGACCAGGGCAAATGAATCAAGCCCTGGATCTTGTCAAAATGGATGTGTTGGTGTAAGGTTACCCAGAGTGGTTGTAGTGTCTCCATATGTGGAGGTATTCAAAATCCCTGGGAAACCTGCTCTAGGGGACCCTGCTTGAGCAGGGAGGTTGGACTAGATGGTTTCAAGACATCCCCTCCAACTAGTTCCAACAAGTCTGTGATTCTGTGAAGAACAAAGGTGAGTATAATGACAAGACAATGCAAAATCTAGGTCCAAATCTTTGTCTTTCACATGTGCAGAAATGGGAATTCCCAGATTCTCAGAAGTTTGACACCCAGCAAAATGGGTTATATTCTCAGGAGCCGTGGCTATTTGATGTGTTAGTTTTTTGTTACAGCAAATCTGTTCACCAGTTCTTATTTTTGTGTTTGTTATGTTGCAAAAAGTTTTCAAATGTAGTATACAAGAAGAAATTGACTCCATGCTGAAGACACATGTCTCAGATGGTAGTAAAGTGGGTTTAGTTCTGGATCTGCCATGAAGTTTCTCATTAGTATGCATGAACCTTCTTAGTCTTTTTGTACCTTCATTTCCCAACATAGCAAGGAAGCTGTTTAAGACAGGAGCTTTTTATCCCTTGTATAAAGTATAGTCAACCTAGTGAGATCGAATGACTACAATTACATGTCATTGATGAGTTCTGAGAGTGATTCTGGTCCAAAGAAACCAAGTGTGCAACTGAAAAAATACCAGATCTACCTTGACCTTAAATATCATTACTTTTCCAGCTAATACTGTAATTCACAACATTTCTAATCATAAATGTTTAGCCGCAAGAAAGGATTTTGCAGAAATCAAGTGAAAAGTGAAAATTTTTGCATAGCATTTGAAACAACAGTATATTATCATGAATTCTTTGCATTTTTCAGCACGTGTGACATCATTCAGTATTCTAACTCATGCTCTAAGCTTGCTGTGTTTGGTCACCACTTGAACCACCTCAAATAAAAATTGCATTCTGAATTGGCTTCTATTCAAAACCCCTCACCCAGTGCATTTTTTCAATTTAGTCTCCTCTTCAATTCCAAGAATGCTAAAACAAAAGCCAAAATAGCATTTACACCCTTGCTTCCTCCAAAATATCTCTTCTCCTTCTAGGCCTACTTTCTTTGTGCACCAGCTCTGTAATTCTACCTCTGCAGGAGCCTTGGTGCCTTTATGGTATCATAACCAGCCTTTACATGTCTGTGTAGCTACTGAATAACCTCGCTTCTGCGAAGAAATAACTGCACACCTATCCGTGCCTCTCTTTATATGCTTGTTAATTGAGCCCTGCCTTCTGTTTCTCTCCCAAAAGAATGGAAATTGGCAAATGCTCTCTGAACATGTTTTGCCCCATGAAGACTGGCGATTTGCCCTGTTTCCTCCCACGTCCCAAAGACCTCTTGCCCTAGATCTGCAAAGTATGAGAGGGAGCTGGAGACAGGTACCTATTCACCTGGTACTCAACAGTTCTTGCTGTGAGCGTCATGCTGCAGCCTTCAAAGTAGAAATACGAGATGTACAGAGAGCATCTTGCACCCAATAGTGCAGATGTCTAATAAGTAAAGTTCTCTCATTTTGGATATAGTATGGGGTCTTAGACTTTAAGTGCTGCTGATTCAGGCCCTGACATGCCCGCTAACCTGTTAAATGTAATGTCAGGACAACTTTGCCTGATGTAAATGCTGACAAAGAACCCACAGGGAAACTTGCAGTGAGTGTAAAGGGTGAGCAGGTCCTTCTTGAATAAAGTGTTCTTGAATATTGCTGACAGGTTTTCAGAGAGCTGTGATTGTTTGGAAACTATCTTTGCAGAAACGCGAGAGTTAGTGATGAGTGGCTTCGGTTAGGGTTCTTGTCCACCAAACTGACAAAGCAAAAATTCCTTACTAGAGGCAGCATGTTTGGATGGCTTAGGTGAGCTTGATAAACTGGGCAACTAGATGACAACGTCATTAGGGACATAAATAAAAGAGTTTAAGAAAAGCCAAAGTAATGATAATAGGAGATATAAATTACCTGGTCGGGTGTCGGCTGAAGTTCACTAAAAGAAGTAAGGCTGTCTGTGGTATTTTATGGATTACGTGGATATATGTAAATGTGGTTTATGTTGCAAATAAAAGGAGAGCAAGTAGGCTTAGCATGAATGGGTTGTTTGTACCAATTTAAATGGATTTTGGACATACTAATGTAAACATTTATTCTCCAATGGCATAGAATAAACAAGGAGACAAATTTAGCAAATAGACTTCTTTCTGTGGAAGCTAACGTGATTATGGAGTGAGGTGGCCTCATGTTTAATCAAACAGCTTTAGTGTTTTCATGTAATGTTTCTGAAGTAAATTTTGGACACAGTGTATCATAGCCAGACATCTACCTCCTGCACCTGCTTGCCTCAAATCAGATATTTAGTTACCTAGTAATTGTGCATCTAATTATTCTCAAGGAAAAAAATTAGATATATGAAACAAAAGGCTACTTTGAGACTTAGTAAAGGTTTGGCTTAATGAGTAACCAAGGTATCATTTTGTATGTACTTTATTCTGAAATGCCATTGAAATAGTAATATTAGGCTCCCTTTGTTCTCATAATCTTTGGTTTGAAATACAAATGGAATTTAAGATGTTAGGTCAGTGGGTTTATGCAAGAAAATAAACCTGAAAGGAAGTTGTTCAGCAGTAGTCTCGTAAGCAGTACATTAGTGTTATACATAAAAAGTACAGGTACCTTTCCAAACCCATTTTTGGGTCTGAAGCAAAGCACAGCTCAGCTGGAATTTATAAGTGAGGCTATGTTAGGAAGTGTATGTCCCCAATGGAATAGCTTTTTAACAATTTCCATCTTTGCAAACCTTAACCAGTTTGCTTTCATTTCAGTTGTATAAAGTAGGAAATGCATAGTTTTACAAACAGCCAAAGTGAGATGTAGAAAATTTTTCAGGATCTCAGAAAAGCCAGAGTCCACCTTGTAGTTCTGTAACTCCTGGCCTTGAGTATTTGAAACAGGTATTTCATTTTTATAGCCTGCAAGTTATTAAGTTATAAGTAAAAAAGTATACAGTAGTAAGGCCAGGTCTGTACTAGCATCTTTACTTGTGTAATAACTGTAAATGGTAGGTTGTATTTGTGTGATGGGAACAGAAATCCCATGATAAATGAAGTTGTAAATAGCCTGAAATCTCACTGGAAGTGGTTAGGTGGAAAATTAATAACAATTAAAATTTGACAAAGCACAAGTGGCAAATGAATTGCATTCCTTCTTCCTCAAGGAAGTAGTAGAGGAAATATGAACACCTGATGTAGAAATGTTTGCCAGGTCATTGAGTTCAAACAAAGGATCAGGAGGCCAGACTGCTGGAAAAATTAGGCTTGAATGCATTGTTATGTGTGTTTTAATGACCACCAAAGAGCTTAAGCCTGTATTCAGAATCAGAACAGCCGTATAGACAAAACTGTGGGGATTTACTATAATATCTGTAGACAAGAAGGAAAAGCGGACACAATTTATCTCTAGTGCAGAACAACTTGTGAAAGGGAGCATGGTCCAGTACAGGGTACGGAGCCAGAAGAATTGCGGGCTCCAATCTGTTCCGAGCCACCGACACTGTCTGACCCGGGCAGGTCACTTGACTTCCTTGTGCCTCTGTCAATCCAGCTGGAAAATTGGGTAACAAAAGCAGGACCTTGCTGCAAAACAGATGCTCCATCTGAGTTGAGCTGTCCTGGATAAACAAATTACAAAACATTGATAGATACCACAGTAAAACAAAGATGGGTCTAGAGTCAGTAAGGAAGAACGAGTGATGTGGGAAGCATCCAGCTGACAGTCCTGGGAGCTTGAAGAAAGCGATTTGTCTTCAAGTTCACAGGTGAAATAAGGAGCTCACAGGATGGCCACAGAACTGATTTATGTCAGAAATTAGAAAATCAGGGAGACAATGGTGTTTGGAGTCAACTCTGCATAAGATTTGGTTTCAGACTGTCCAGGGTGTGAAAACAACAGTGGTCGTTTGTTCTTTATGGTGAAAATTTAAGCACTAAAAGGTGTTCTAGGAGATGTGCATCCTGTAATTCATAACCGCATATCTGGATGGGACCGTCAGAGACTGCATGTAATTCACTGGTCTTGGTTCAGTGGTACATTTTAGAGCTTTAAGGGGACCCCATTTGAAATCGTATAGCCTTTAATTTATTTTCTTTTTTTAAATTTCCATGAACTTACATCTCAGTCTTGGATCCCAAGTCCTTCGGAAATGTGTCTTACAGAAGCCAGCTGCGTTGACTTTGAAATTAAACTAAATCCACAGGTTCAAATGTAGTTGAAGATAGAGCACTGTGTTAGAAAAAAAGATAATAGAGCATGTAATATGTATTCCAGATCCCTGGATTGCAAAAGTGTGACAGGGAGCAGTTTTAAAAATGTTTGGCAGTGTGCTGGACAAAAGAAATGTATTTATTTGACTATTTAAAATCACTTTTTCAATATGTGTAAGAATGTAGAATATGTGAATTTGATATGAAAAATGATGTTAATATTTTTCAGGGGAAAAAGATCTCTTAATGTAGTCTAATAAACAGGCCTTTGGAAATAGGATTCAGAAAAATTAAGTTCAGTTCTTGGCTCTGCTAATAGCTGTTGAGTGCTTTGGCATGCTGTTTTGTGTCATCTTACCTCCATTTCGCTATCTGGAAATTGGAAATAAGGGGTTTTACCTCTTTTGTACAGAGCAGCTGATGAAGAATGTCAGGTAAGGATTAGGGTCCAAGTAAAGCATGTGTTGTTCACGTTTCATTGCAATGAACTAAGAAGCAGCCTGATGTTATTATTTGGTTGTGTTATACTATTGTTCCACTGACTGATGTGGATGGGACAGAAGGAAAAGAGCAGCTACCTGTATGCTCATTAGCTGGAGAAGGAAGGACGTTGACTACCACACCAGAACACTTGACTTTTTCTGTGACAGCTACACATCAAGTGCAGTTCTGAAGGTCTTGAGGCACTAGTTCAGCATGTGTTTTACCACATTTTAAGACTTACGTAAACACTCAAAAGCTGCTGTTCCGTAGTAGGTTGGGATGTATTTAAAACAGTTGTTCTTTGGCCCTTCTGGTACTCATGGTGAGGCAAGGTTAGCTTGAAGACTCCAAGATGCTTAGAAAGGTCTTGAGCAGGATGAAGCAATGGATTCACCCTGATCACTGAGCCTTAGGGTGGCAGAGAATTTTGGAGGCAGAAATATTGAAAAGTCACACTAATGTTTAGTAAGAAAAATATTTCCAAGAACCTGAAGTGTGTTTCTTGGGAGGTGTGTGCCAGAACCAAATGTCCAGCAAGTTGTTAGTTTCCTGTCCTCACTTAGTGTTGGCAAGGAAACGTTTTGTTGGAAGATGTGTTATTATGGCAGCAATGGAATTACTTTGAGAACCATTCTAAAACAATCTCAAGAGCTGTGCAGGAAAACGCTGACCTCTTTGGACACAATAAAACTGGTCTTTTCTCATTCTACAACCATGTTAAGACTTACCTGTCCTGTCATGCTGCTGGGTGGGCCCTTTTGTTCTGGTTGACCAAGGAAGTGTGTGTGTGTCTGCGGAAAAAACGCTCCACTGTCAGGCAAGCCATGGGAGCAAAAAGGGAGTGAAAAGTCAGAGGCAGTAACTGAACTAAGTTCTGAGATTTTAATATATAATTTTTTCTACCTTCAGTATTAAGTCTGTTCTTATTTCTTATCCTATGAATATACCAAGTTGTTAACTTGTTCTATGCATGTGTGCTGGTTTTGACTGGGATAGAGTTAATTTTCTTCCCAGTAGCTGGTATGGGGCTGTGTTTTGGATTTGTGCTGGAAACAACGTTGATAACACAGAGACGTTTCACAGAGACGTTTCGTTGCTGCTGGGCAGGGCTTGCACAGAGCCAGGGGCTTCTCTGCTCCTCACCCCACCCCACCGGTGAGCAGCCTGGGGGGCACAAGGAGTCAGGAGGGGACACAGCTGGGACCCCAACTGATCCCAGGGATATCCCATACCGTGTGGCATCATGCTCAGTGTATAAAGCTGTGGGAAGAAGAAGGAAGGTGGGGACATTCGGAGTGATGGCGTCTGTATTCCCAAGCCCCCGTTCGGCGTGATGGAGCCCTGCCTTCTTGGCGATGGCTGAGCACCTGCCTGCCCACAGGAGGTGGTGAAGGAATTCCTTGTTTTGCTCTGCTTGTGCATACGGCTTTTGCATTACCTATTAAACTGTATTTATCTCAACCCACGAGTTTTCTTGCTTTGACTCTTCTGATTCTCTCCCCCATCCCAGTGTCGGGGGAGTGAATGAGCAGCCGTGTGGGGGTTAGCTGCTGGCTGGCGTTAAGACATGACAGCCCTTTTTGGCACCCAACGTGGGGCACAAAGAGTTTGAGATAATAACAAATTGACCAGAGCATATTAGAAGGGATTTATATCTGTTAACAGTTGCGGGTCACGATATTGATTCATCTGTTCTCGATATTAGTTTGTCTGATCTGCGCCAGGCTCTTTTTTTTGCGTACATGTTAAAGATTGGTGATGGCTTTTGCAGTTTGCTGTGCTCTCTGGTGATTAGTGATGTTTTGCCTGGGAGATTTGTTGTTAAAACACTGACCTTGAGCTTAATCTGGTATTTGGGCTCTTTACTGAAGCCATTACTGTACTTTGAATACCATCTCATGGAGACAAGTAACAACTATAGTTCTTCCTCTGAGAGGTTTTTTGTGAAGGTAATACAGGATGACACCTTCACTACCTTCTTCTGTGATGTTTTATCCCTCGTTACAGTAACTTCTCAGTAGCTTAAACATCCTTGAGTAGTTAAAGTACTTCTGTCGGTATTTCTTAGGAATATTGCTTTGGTTTTGTCTAAGGTTAACAAGCAATTTAGGAACATGACTCAGGCTCTGTAAGAGTATGGTCATGGGTGGCATGGCACGTGGGAGAATGTGGGCAGGTATCTAGAGCACTTCTCAACTCCAATGGTTTGGAACTTCTCTCCTGAACAACTACAGGATCCTGATGAAGTGATAGAGTGCTTGAAAAAGAAGATGCCATGGCTAGTCCAAACTTACCACACTGCTGGGCCCTGGCCAGCATCTACACAGCTCAATATTATGCAGTCCCTCCAGGGGTCAGCAATAATGAAAACGTCTCTGTATTATCAACACTGTTTTCAGCACAAATCCAAAACATAGCCCCATACCAGCTGCTATGAAGAAAATTAACTCTATCCCAGCCAAAACCAGCACAGCATGATTAAGATTCTGAATACAAACAGGCAAAATGAGAAGGTGTTTTTGTAGTTACAAGGCAGAGAGCTGCATTTGGTTGCAAAGAGCTGCACTGAGTTAGCGTCTCTGCCACAGGCATCCCAAGTAATCCTGGTCAAATCACTCTGTCTCTGAGTCTTGGTTTTTCTTTGTAAGAACTAGGATAACAGACAGTTTCTCCGAGAGATGTCTGCCTTTTGGTTTTCAGCTCTCAAGGTCTGGAGTGGACTTTATCCAAGTGTACTTTGTGATACCTAGGACTGTATTGCTCCTATCTTCTTTAAGCCTACCTTCTAAATCTTGTAATAGTTCCATCAGAGGAACATCCTCTTCTGGGGGAAGTGCTGCCTAAAGCGTGAGGCGAATACTGTCTTTGCCAGTGCACCTGGCAGTAACAATAGACTGTGAACTACAAAGAATGACATACTGCAATTAATTTGAGCTATTCAAGATACTAAGTGATTGGGGATGGATTCAGTATCTTTGTATCTTTTACTGTTGACAGGGATCGGTTTAGAATTGGACTTAGAACAGTTAAAGAGGCAGCATTGGGGCTATCCTCCTGTTGGCAAAACTTACTCTAATTTGCAATCATTTATGTCCTGTCCTTCTCAAACCATCCACAGGGACTCCTATGCCAAGTACACTAGGCTTATTACTATATCACAAGGTGCCATGCCCAGAGTGGCTGTCCATAAGCAGTCACAGCAGAGGTGGGCAGTGTGCCACACGGACATCACAGTACAGTCATGGACAAGTGGTCTGTCTGCACTGAGAATCAGATAAATTACGATTACTAGAGTTTTCAGCTTCATTCGTAAAAATCGGTTCTTGCATAACTAATTGTGAGCAGCGAGGAGCTGGCCCTTCTTGTTTCAGTCTCATAAATTGCCATAAGTTAACTAAAATAGATTACTAACCAGGCATTACTCTTCTAGGATGTCACGAGAATGTGATGCAGTTGCAAATGGGGAGGGCAGGTGGTCCAGACAACTGCAAATGGAAAGGTGTCAGCAAGACAGTCTTCTATTAAGAAGCGACGCAATTATGAAATGCTTTGAGGACCCCTATATTAACCCATAAAGCAGCAGAAACTCTCAGAGGGAATTGCCTTCTCACTGACTTTTGCCTGCTGAGCTGCATTTTCCACCCTCAGTAGAAGCATCTCTCTTGTAATACATTTCTGTATGTTTCTGCCTGTGACAGTGAATCTTGCCATCTGCTATCAGGCAAATAGTAGAAAGACTGAAATGGGATGAAGTTAAAAAAAAAAAAAAAGAAAAAAAAAAAAGAAAAGGTTTGCTGTAATTTCAAGGTACAGTAGTGATGGGTAGAAACCGAAACAGGCAGTAATCAAACAAATCAGAGATGAAGACTTCTGAGAATATCAACTTGTGCTGAAATGGCTTTTCTCAGGTGTGGGCTTAGGGAGAGAAAGTTGGTGCAAATCTTCCCCGTTAGCATTGCCTTGAATGGTCCAGCTGCTGAGCTGCTTCGTGGCTTTTCTACAAGGGCTTTCTTTTGCAGGACAGCATACGTGGCTGCTGCAAGCATCTACCCTGTGCTTGCCAGTGCAGAGCAGACAAAGCAAATAAACCAGAACTTGCATCCTGACTAAGGCATCACTGGTCTCTTGGGTGGGGAACCATTTGGGGCTGGTGAAGTTTCATCAGAAAGATTTCATTCCTGGTTCTGGCACGGTGCTAGGGAGAGGCTCTAAGCTGGCCAAACCCTGTGTCTCTGTTTCTCATCCAGCTGAACAGGACAATGACACTTGTCTTCCCACGGGAGGGATATTGAAGCCTTTGGCTGAAAGTCACCCTGCAAGGCATGGGTGTGAAACTGCTCATGTGCTGGTATGTGAAGTTGGCTGTTTGGCCCTTAGCCAACCATGCACATAAGTCCCTTTGGAGACAGCAGGACTTAAACATATGCTGGAGTTTAAGCGTGTGCTGAAATGCTTTGTAAATGCAGGGCTTTGTGACTACTGATACTTATGTGGTAGGATGATTAAGATCATGATCTCAGATATTTCTGAGAATGCTTTGTTTTTCCCACTGGAAAAAAAAAAAAAGAAAAATGGCTTCTGTGGCTCTACATTTATTACATTATTTTAATTAAGTTTTTTTGTATTTATAGTAGAGGCATGGCTTGCATGGCCTTAAGTTTTTATAGGTCGTCTTGAAGGAAGAATGGAAAAGGGGAAGAAGAAATCTAATTCAAACACCATCTATTTGGAGGCTGAAAAGCAACTGTTGCATAAGGAAAACTCACTCAAAAATAGGAAGTTAACAATGTTACTAGAAGTGGGTTAAAAAGTTGATTATGGAAGCTGAGCTTTATAAATAAGAGTCGAATTCTAAGTCAAGGTCTCTGAAATGCCAATTACAGTCACTTGAGTACATGGGGGCATGCTGAGCTTTTGCTGGGAGAGTTAATGAGCAATTTCATAACGTGCTATATATCACTTTAAGAAGACATGATAAATTGCCACTAATGGTATTGTGTGTATAAATGGGAGCTGGTTTTGCTCTGCGTTTGGTTCTAGTGATTGGGTGGTACACCTGGAAAGACTTGTATTTTAATGGGCCCTTTTTAGCACTTTTGCACCTCGTATGTTCTGGATTATATATGATTGATGGCTTTGAATGTATGGGAAGGAAAGATATGTAGATCTTAATGCTTTTAAACCATTTGTTTTCCAGTTTCTGTAAAAGGCCTCTCTGTTTTCTGGGTAATGGTTTATACTTCTCAAGTAAACAGAAGTATGGTTCTGGGACTTTGCCTTTTAACATTATAAATCCAGTGGTTTTTTATAGGAGGGTCATTCAGTTTACGGTGCTTTTAAGAAAAGATAGCTATTTTCGTGCTAGTCATTAAAAACAAATAAGTAGGTGGTTTGGTAGAAGGGTAATTTGATGCATGAAGTAAATTAAAAAAAAAAAAATTAAAAATCAGAGCTTTCTTTGCTTTCATTCTGCACATTCTCCTAGTTCCCATTTCATACGGTGAGTAAAGTCTCTTTCTCCTCTGAGTCACACCAGCTTCTTCACAGCCGCAACCTTTGTGACTCCCCCTTCTCCTGCTGGACCCCGTCCATGCTCACTTTGCCCAAAGGGGTGGCTGTCAAGCAGTGTTAAAGCATTCTCCTCTCCCCCTCTAACTTAGGGAGAGACAAACCCGCACTGGAAATCAAACCCCGGCTTCCCGTGTGGAAATGCAGACGTTAACTGCGGGCTGGCCCGGCAGCGGTGCCTTCTCCGTGCTCTCTGTGGGGATGGGCAGGGGAGACTCTGGGGTTATTCAGCGTTGGTACCCGGGCACAGGATTAGTGTTTAGCTGTTGCTTGGTTTTAAGCATCCATACGAGCTTAAAGCCTACGAATCTCCTGCATGTTTCTTGTGTGTGCGAAAGCTGGTTCTTCTGAAAGGAAAACTCTTGAACGTTGGCTAGAGCCACGAGCAGTGCTGAGACGTTTGAGGCAGGCTTCTCCTACACCTCTTGCCATGTGCCTCAGTCCCGTGGCCTTTTGCCCTTCAAATCCTTGGGCAGACTTTGAGCTGATCTTAGCGGGAGAAGTACAAACTAACTTTTACTGCAGCACAGTTTAATACTGCAGGGTTGAACGGCAAGTGCATTAACCTCTGCTGCCCCGTGTTTTCATATATTTCTGTTTGCTGCTTGTTCCCTGTACTTTGTCGCTTTTACCTGAATTTTTCCATTTGCATGTTTTTCAGGCTTTTGTTGATCCCCAGCATGACCTGTAAAGCGGTGGCTCTTCTTAGCTGGGTTGCTGCTTTCTATTTCTAAAATGAAACAAAGCAGCAAGTATATCCTGTAGCATTTCTTACCTGCCCTGTTATTTGTTGCCCTAGGACTGAAAGTGCATAGATAGGATGTAAAGATCCTTAGGCTTTCCTTCACTGTCTAAAACATTTCATATACCTGTTGTTCAGGAGCTAAACTGATATTTAGAATTTACAAAGCACAGCTTAGCCTATATTTCTCAGTTTCATGTCCCTGTGTCTTTCATTGCTGGGTTGAAGGTTCAGCTGGGGAAAGGGGTCAGGTGACTTCACAATGTTTTTGCTTTTTAAATGCTTGCTTGTTAAAATTAAATTTCTGAATAATTACACTAAGGCACTCCCTCCAATAGCTTCTTGTATTTAGTTTCCATTCTTTGCAGGTATTTAATAAAACCCTAAGAGAGATGAGGCTCCTGTGCGTTAGGTGCGGTGGGCCAGGGTGATGGAGGCAGGTCAGTGTCCAGCGGGTGCTATCGGGAGTGATGTGCCCATGCAGCTTCGTGACCTGATCGCACTGCACAAGCCCACCACAAGAGCCAGTCTCTGTTCCCAGTGCTTAACGGTGTCACCAGTCAAGAGGGAGAAATAATGGCCCCCACGTTATGAAGGGCACAATTAAATGACTTCTCAGACGTGTGTCAGAGCAAGGAGCCAAACCCAGTTCTCCAAATCCAGATGCAGTGCTGTAAGCACAAGACCAGCTTTTCTGGTGTAGAGGGAAACTGGATTTTCTGCTAACCTGTGAAGTTATTTGTTGAAAACATATTTTAAGCTAGCTGAAGTGTATAGAATGCATATTAATTTGAAACCCGGGTTACTAAAACACTAGAATAACATGAGTAGAAATGCATATGTGCAGAGGTATATTCTACCAATTTTTGCTTTCCTCTTTCATACTTATATTTAAAGCGTGGTGCTACTACCTGCTTGGGTTTAACTGCAAAGTATAGATGCCCAACTTAGCTTTCTACTGTAATGCAAAACAATTAAATGCTAGGAGAAAAGCACAAGAGAAGAAAATTAACTTTTGTAGCTTGACAGCTTACATTTAATAAAACAGGTGATTACTGATAGCGCTTTGGAAATAAAAAGCAAATTTGCTACTTAAAAGTTGAAATATTCTTGTTGTGTAAGACATCACAGCTAGGGTTTCTCTAGTGTATATTTTTTTCATGTTTCCTAGTATGCTGATGCAATGGAGGAATACTTTTCTGTGAATTAAATGATATCAGTATCATCCCAACTTAAAGTCAGTCATGTCTAATATTATGAATTGGTACCCAGTTGTAGTTTTGGCTTCAGTATATATATGTGTTTGTTCTCTGCAACTCCTAGCACAGGGAGCCTGTGTTTGTAGTAATTACTATCTTTTTATTGCATTTTTCATACCATTTTAATACTTCAGAGTACATTAGCATCACTTACAAAGAGTCATGTCTTGAAATCTTGGGAGCCTAAGTACTTTGGATCTGGGCATAAGGAAAGAAAGAAATAAACCCAGGTTTGTTGGGTAGTGTGTCTTGGTTGTACTTGCAGCTTTCTTAACCAGGTAGACAGTAGCTACCAGGTTCTGTTTGTAATATAGGTAGGGATCATTTGAAAGAAAAAAAATTGCTGCACTGCAAACTTGCTAAAAAGTCTGCAGGGTATTCTTAACTGAGAAAACAATGTTCTCCACCCCTCTTGGTGTGCAAAAAGATTCACTTGCATGGAAAGCAGTAGAGACTTGAAGAAGTAAATAGTGGGAATGCATTTGAAGTATCAGTTATTTCTTGGGCTGTTTTGAGGGATTTTGTTTGCTTGGTTTTGAGAGGAAGAGGGTTTGAGAGTGCACGGGAGTAACTATTACTTGTGTAATGAAAATGATTGCAAAATGGTACATTAAATATTGTCTTTAAATGTTTGTGTTGACTTTAGGAGGTAAAAATCTGGATAGAAATGCTTTTGAACAATCTAAACTCTCTCAATTTAAGCATTGTAAATGAAATGTGCTTCAGTCAAGTGTCCCGTACATACTGTAGTCATATTCAACAACGTGGCCTGATTATGTGTCATCTGGCACTTAAATTCTCCTTGTGGAGTTTTTAGTGCAAAACTTCTCCGGTATCCTACCCCAAAGTATTTTGAGACATATGTGTTTGCTTTTATTTAAAATAATGTATCTAATCTATCTAGTATTTAGGCACAATATCTCATCCATGTTTGGCAATTTATCCTCAACACCCCTGTGTTCAGGGATATTGTTATTCTTTATCTCAGACGGGGTTTGAGCACAGTCTGGACATTGCCTGTCCAGGATTTCATAGGCACACTAGAGCATCCTCTGCCTGCACAACAAATATGCTCGGGGTGAGAAGCCTTCATGTGGAAAACAGGATAACGATAGGCTGTATGCTGTTGAACACCAACCTCGTGAGTCCAGGAGTGAGTGAGGGTGTGTAAGGAGGGCTGTGAAACATCTGACTGATGTGGGCCTGATGTTTGCTCAGAGCACAGCAGAGTGGGCTGCTGAAGATCACTTAAAAACAATCCGGAATGACCTCCCCAGTGTCAGGCTGCACACTGTCTACACAGCCAGGAACCGAGCCCAGCTCTAAGTGTCTTAAGTTCTCTGAGTAGATCAGTTATTTCTTCCGTAATACACTTAAACATGTACTCTGTACCACAGTTAAGCCTAGTGAGAAGTCTTACCTCTGTCTCAAAAAAAAAAACCCCAAAACAAACAAACAAAAAAAAACCCCAAAAACCAAAACCCAAAAAACCCCCCTAGGTGTTAGCTTAGGGAAGGAAGAAGAAGCAAGGCAGACAACTTGCAATCCAGCCCTCGTATGAAAGTTGCCCCAGGCAATTTTGTTATGTCCATGGAAGCATATGATATTCATTGCATGGGCCCATCATTAATGCTGACTCTCTGGGAACCTGTCTTATGTTGTTTCCACTTGGGGCAGGTTAGATGGAAAATTGATCCGATTTTATTAAAGAGTCATTTTCTTTGCTGTCTGGCAGTGGTCTCTGAAAAGATGTTTTGTCTTTTTAACACTTGGTGATTGCTCTAATAGGATCTCAGAAGTCTGATGCCCAAATTGAGTTTCACACACAAAACTACCTGTGGCTAAGTTTTTGACTCCCACCATGGACAGTTTAAAATGGAGCTCAAAGGATGCTTCCCCATTAATGCTGCAGGTGAAACCATTGGGTTTATTGACATCCCTTTAATTAAAAATAAAATACATTTACATTTACAGAGGGTTAATTATCCACCTTTTTAAATATACATTTAGCTATAAACAAATGGTGATATTTAATGTATGGCTCGCAATTTCTCACAGTTGGCCACTTTGCTTAGTCTTTGATGCAATCATCCTATTCAGTGGTAGTAAATACTGTCTTATTCTCAGCTCTTACTCTCCCTGGATGGAATCTATCTTCCATCCAGACTGAACAAGTTTTGAACAAAAATATAAAGGAATAGGAAATCCTGCCTCTCTTCTAGTTTGGGGGAGTAAGGCCTGTGTATAATAAAGAAGCAACTTTATTTTGCTTAAAGGTTTTTTTGAAAATTCCCACTTAGCTGCCTATTGATCAAAGGATAGTGGTTTAGTCAGTCTGATGGCTTAGAGGGATAAGATCTGTGAGAAAGTATCTTGCCTCTAACTGACTTTATTGTGTAGGCAGTAGGGGATTCCTTCTAGTGGTTTAAAAAAAAAAATTATATATAAAATTCATCTTTTGGAGAAGTGATAGTGAGAAACAGATTTTAGGACAGTGCAGGTAGAGGTGGAGATTGTAAAAACATTCTCAGAATATGTTTCTTTAAAATTATCTGCCAACAAACCTTTGTAACAGCAACCTGATATTCCCCAAAGCCCAGCAGCTGAGGCCAGATGTTCGTTAGTGGTGTGAGCAGAGGCCACCATCAACTGGGGTGAAGTCAGGGTGGAGCGGAGTGTGAGAACTGTTAGCACGTGGGGTGGGTTCGTGTGAAAGCTCTTGTCCAGGAGGAAGGCTCGCAACCTGTAGTTGTTGGTCTTGGTGTTACAGGCAGCTGGGGGGAACTGCCCAGGATCCTGTGTGAATCGGCAGGATGCTCTGTGCCTGTTGCGGGCGGGCTGAGCAGAGGGAGGGGTTGATGTGCTGAGGAAGGAACCTTAACACGTGCTTCCAGTCACCCTTGGGACCTACAGAAGATTAATGAACGAAAAACAAGGCAAGGGAAAAGTAAGGATGCTGTTCCTTAATGCAGGTGCTCTTACACCCACTGAGTTCTCTTTTAGGTTGACTTTGTTTAATTCAAGAATTCAGGTCTCAGACCCCCATTGCAAAGTGTTGTGCTGAGCTGTGGCTTATGATCTGCCTTAAATACAAACTGAAATTTTTTAAATTTAATAAACTAATTGTATAAATTTAAACATGAATCAAACAAATTGCACATTTCTAGCTTCAAATTTTGCACCACTTGAACTTGGAATTAATTTTTGGTAACTAAAGGCAGCATCTTGATTCTCAGAAACTTCCTTAGGGAACAGTCTTAGAACTGTCTTTCCTGCCCCAAAGCCCTCTCTGGTTGCACAGAAATCTGGCGAAAGTCCTGCAGATGTGTGAGGTTTCATTCTTTTTTGAAAATTCTTACCTTTTACGCTCTTAATTTGAGATTGGCTATAGAGGAAATTGAAGTCAGTTTTTAATACACAATGCTCAGGACACGGCAAAGATTTTACATCATGTAAAGTGCTGAATCAGACCCTACGCCCCTTTCTCCCAGACTTAAGTTGCTACACAATGTGCCTGAATGAATGGATTTGTAAAGGTGATGGGCAAGCACTCTGAGCCTGTACGCCCCCCTGAATCCTACTTGCCATTTACTGGGGGGCTGCAGAAGGAGGCTGCGTTTGAGCAGAGACCAGAATGGTGTGCAGACGTACAATGCTCAGCCTAAGCAAGCCAGGCTCAGAGGAAACTCTGGCTGCAGCTTCCCAAATGACCATGCTGAAGTTATTCCAAAGTGTAAAATTATGGTTGAACCTGCTTTATAATAACCATGTCCTGGAATAATTTGAACAGATGCTGTTTTAAAGAGTTGAGCGTTGTAATTTGTATTTACCATGGAAGTTTTTCCACTCTTGCAAATTATTCTAAATGTTTCCCAGGTTGCAGGACACATTGGTGATGTTATTTTCTTGTTTTGTTTTGCTTGCTGTCTCTAAGCTTAGAACATGCATGTTATGTCCCATAATTCAAGATCTGTCACAAGCAGGTCTTTAGCTAAATTTCCATCTTGGCTTGGTTGCGTTTTTTTGTTTTGTTCTGTTTTTAAGAATAAGGAAAGCTGTACTGTATGTGGGTATTATAATCACAGTCTGTTTGTCCTTTCTGTCTACCAGCTCCCTTCAACCCTTTGAATATTTTCAATCTACCTTATGAAAGAGTTGAGCACTTTACTTGCCCTTGAGCATGTAGCATACGTTCAGAGCAAAGGCATCTGAATGACCCTGTGGAGATCCTCTCTGTGACTTCTTTCTTGCAATCCTGTCTGCACTCTCACAAAACATGGCCAGAAATGGAGAACTGCAGCAATGCGGCGGCGACCTGCAGCTTCTGCCTGGTACGGAGCTGCCTGCAGCAGACTATAAAATATCATCCTTGTCTTTCAGATGATCCTCCCTCCCTCTTCCATCAGTTTACTTGAAAATACTAATTTATGTGCATCAAGACAATGCAATACTATAGGTAAGGCTTCCAGCCAGTCTTATGCACCAGTCAGTACCAGAATTTTAACTTTATATTCCTCTAGGCATGTAGCTCACCGTGCAGCATTATTTTCCCACTGCAGTTATCCATTAGCTTAAGACTTTCATAACCCAGGAGGACACTTAAATCTCTCTTCAATCATTATGCCTCTGAACGCTTTCCCCTAATGTCTTGGCTTTCTTTTGGAATCTTTTGCCTTACGATTTTTATCCTGCGTTTACCTGCATTGAATTGCATTTGCCATCCTGCAAGAATTTTCCTGAATTACTCTAACCCTGTTTATTCTCGATGGTTAAGGTGATGCCGTGTGGGGAGATAGAGGGATGTGTGGGGAGACAGAAAGGTATGTGCTGTACTCCTCAGCCATCTGTCAGATGCAGAGAATGCTGAACTCGGTGTACCTCAGCTTTCTGACTGTCCCCGCGTGCATCTCAATACAAAGCATGTGGGGATGCCCCAAAGCTTTGGTACATAAATGCTGTCGAGTCACACTGTCCTTCATTTTTGCTTCATGCCACCACGGACTGTCCTGTCTCACTTTTTAGCAAGGGAGAGGACTGCTGCAGCAGAAACCAGCCTGAACCATGCTGACAGATCCAACAAGAAAGTACAATAGCGAGGGTGACGTTGGCAGGGCACCACGTACGGCTGCACCCACGGGGCTTTGCTTAGGCTTTCTAGCATAGGTGTTGACCTGAAAATACTTTCAGAAATCATCATTAGTCATGTGGATTTGCTTATGCATGATCTTTTTTTAAAAACAACAAAACAGTTTGTGCTGTCTCCAGGATTCATAGGAGCCAGCTATTTCAGAGTGTTATTTACTTTTGTGATGTTTATCTTTCGCCCACTGGTGGGTGTGAACATCACTGGTTTTACAGAGTGCAAAGCAATGACCCAGGACTATTTTTACATCGGAGGGTTTTTTTGCCATTTTAGTTTACACAAACTTTTCTTTTAAGGATCCCTCAGAGCTATAGAAACAATATAGCACAATCTGATGCTTCACAGTTAAGAAGAGGAACTTAAAACACCCTATGTTTTTCATTTTAGACTTAAGTACTATGTGAAATGACCAGTGAATGTAGCTATTTAAGGCATAAAGTATGAATTATTTCAAGTATTT
>JAVJGI010000065.1:19244630-19372176 GCA_035590275.1 Ibycter americanus | reverse complement strand
CATTCCAATCACTTTTCTCTCCCATTTTTGATTAATGAGGCAATGTAAAAATAGAATAAACCTGGCATTTTAAATCAGGAGGGATGAATTAAATGAAAACCTAATAATTTAGAGTAGCTCACTCATCTCTCTGTAAGTGTGGATGTTACTTGACATATTGTATGCATGTATCATCCTTTTCCTATGATTTATTTGTAATTGTTTAGCTTGAAATTATTTTCTTCTTCCTCTCCCCTCAGCCAGGTGAGAGTTCCTATTCCCTATATACTTCAATGATAAAGATGCTTTACATAGACAATGCTTAAAATTCTTGTACAGCCATAACTTTATCCTATTAGAAGAGTGGGATTTTGTTTGTGTTTATTTTTTTGATTAAAAAGTAAATTTATGCTCATTAAGAGCTTATTTGCTGTCTGACCCTTTAATTGAAGGACATATGACTATGAGATCATTAAATATACAAGTGTCCTAAGAAACTTAAATTCTTTGCATAAGAATAAAGTTGTCATTAGCTAATGTGACTTCACCTCTGACCTGCAGAATAGGAAGTCAGTATCGGGTTCTTTGTCTGGTGGAGCATTAGCAACCCTCCTTGCAAAGATGTGCTTGTTGAGGGAAAGTTCCTTGTGTGTTATGCTGTTTACCTAAGGGTTATATTCAAGATGCTCTCTGAACAGCTTGGCTGATTATTGAAAAATGCCTTATAGTAACTTCCAGCCTAAAGTTGATCAATATTAGTGTACAGCTTTACATGGGAGGGAGGGAGCTATTTAAACATTGAGAGCCTCGAGCCTCCGGGATAGCCACGAATGAAAAAATAATGCAGAACAAATATGTTGAAGGGTTCAAGAGAGAAGAATATCTTGTCTCTGTGCAGGGAAAAACAAAACAAAACAAAAAAAAAAAGGTTGTAAAATTGTAGCAGAAAAAACATTTGAATTCGCTATTAATAAAGTGAAGGTGGATTTTTCCCTAGGCCAAAAAGAGGGAGTGGAGGAGGAAGCAAACCCAACAAATTGTAGCACTCTTTAATGTAGAGAGAAGCTAGGAGTTATCTACACACGTCCTCCCATAGAAAGCTTATCTTCACTGCAAGTCTCCGAGACGTTCTTGGTCTGTGGCTCTGTGCTAAGCTCCTACCCCTGTAGCTCTGAGCCCCCAGCTCAGACTCGTTCCCCCTCCCCAGAGCAGGCAAAAATCAAAAATACCGATTTCTATGCCAGGAACACCAGAAAAGAAAAACCTCACTTCTTTCAACATCTTAGAAGAATGTGTAAGAATGTGGAGCAGAAGGATCCTAGCACCTGAATATGATGCTTTTTCCCTCTCATGAACATGTAATAATTAAAATCTAAATGTTCCAGCATTTTATTTTGATGCTTAAAATGTAGTGCCAACATTTAAATGATCTGCAGCATTTTAGATGCCCTGATGGAGAAGATGGGCATTGTTCTGTTTGTTGGTGGAAATGTGAAGAGCGGAAAGGGAAGCAGTGATGCTGCAAAAAAAGACTTCCTTCTCTCTTCCTCACAGAAGTTAAAGATTCAGAGAAGTCTTATGGCAGATGATATCCTAAGAAACTGGAAGTCAGGAGAGGTATCTTTGTCACTAATTTTTTCTGACTTTGTGAGAACCATAACCTTCCTGTGTCTCCGTTCCCGATCTGTAAACGATGAGTCTTTGGTTTGGTCAGTTCATAATGAAACCGTCGGGCTCCAGTGTCGCCTGCACATGGTGGTTGGCACGATCGAGGAGGACACAGGAAGAGCTGGTGGGAAGAGCCTGACAGGAGGACAATGGGGGAAGGGAAGTAATGGGATTGTGTCATGGAAAATGGGACATAAGTGGATCTCTTTTGCAGAGCAAGATGGAAGATGAAAACTTAATTTCTAGTGGAGGGACATGGGAAGCAGATTTGGCTGGCTGAAAGGTCTTTGGACACTTGACAAGTGAAAAGTGTGATGCGCCTGTAAAGCCCAGTGGTGAAAAAAAATCTTCTCTGGTGTGTGTGCTTAAAATGATGTAGGCAGAGGAGGCTTCAAATACAGAGCCAAACAGGATGGAAGCAGCATAGATTCCTTTAGTAGGTCAGTTGGTGTTAGCTTTCAAAATGTAAAGAAGTTTGGAGCATTTGGCATCCTTTTTTATCAGTTGTTTGGCACATGTGTGTAAGGAGCAGGCTGAACTTCCATCATCGCCGAGGGTGAGATGGGAAAGTAGTCAGTGTGTAACTGACTGTTGCTTTAAGTGTTTTCTGCTTTGTTTCAGCTATGTCTGTGGCTGATGGGGGATTGCTGGGAAAGAAGTGGTGACTCTTCATATGAACATTTCTTAAATATAATTCCAGTATAACTCTGCTTACCGTGCCGTGCAGAAACTGTGCAGTTCTGTAGGAGAGGTGGAGCTCTAAGGACAGTCATGGAAATGCTTTGCAGTGTAGAATACTTTATTTTTTTTTTTTTACATCGTTAGGAACACGTCTGCTTGTTGTACCACAATGCAGAAGGGATTCTGTGGGGCCTGGGAAGGGGTGGGTGCAGTTCCCAGCTGCACTAACCAACGCCACCGACTGCTGCCCGTGACTTGGGAAACATATTTTAGGAAGTCTCAGGACTGCAGCACAAGACTGTAATTTTGCTTTGTGACTCATGCTGACATACAGTCCCTGCGTGTCTTTTTGTCTGAGCACCTAATAAAGCTCAGGCCACACCTGTTTATGGATGCAGCAAAATGGCAGGGAGCTTATTTTTATACCGTTGATTCTGATGAATGCCACTTATAATCAACACCTCCATGAGGAACTGGCTTGTGTGCAGAAATGCTCTTTAATTGAAGGGTACACATCAGCAGCATGATGTGGTCCCACTGTGTTTATCTCATGAAAGCCAGAACCATTACAGTTACAGAATATCAAATGCTTTGAATGGATCATATTTATTTTATTATTTTTTATGACCATATATATCTTTTGATGATTTTAAAGATTGTTCTTGTTTGTAAAAAGTGGAATGTGGTCACTTTAGAATGAGATAATTAATTCTGTGAAGGGACCAGATGACAATTTTGGGAAGCATTCCTGTCCTACGGAATATACAGGTCACCATGCTTTTCTGATGAAACAGAAAAATTACTTGCAAGAAGCTGTTAGGTTAATTACTCTTTAGAAAAGGGGGTTAAATTCTAAGAAGTGTGCAACACTCTGTTGATAGAGTGATGGTTGCTGGCAGATTAAAACAACAGAAATATTTTGGAAATCTGGCCCCCCACCCCCTTATTTTTTAAACAACACAGCAAATTGGACCTGTGAATTTTGACAATGGCTTTTGAGCTGGCAAAATTCAAACGTGCATCAAATGAAACTGCATTTTAATGCATCACTTTGAATTGAAAATGAAGTAACAATTTTTAAAATCAGTGATAGAGATCTGTGGGGTGGTCACTCACATTTTTTCACAAACGGTGACATGGAGTTTAGAGGATGCTTGCAGTCTGTTTTGCCCAGAGCACCTTATTTTCAAACTGAGCTGTATTCAATTGGATCAGAAGCACTGCCTATTTTTACCACCCAGCGCTAACAAATTTGTCTTCAGACCTCTATTTACTCAGTTATTGTTGTCAACATTTTTGTCTAAACATTTTGGTTTGGTTTTTTGGCAGAACACAGCTTCCTCCACCACCACCACCGCATAGCATTAGAGGTACGTGTAGTGCCTGCAGAACACGCTGTATATGCACGCTGCACATCATGGCCAACATAGAGCTTATGGTCATCAATCATTCGATTGTTCTTTAAACACTGTTTTAACAGGCATTCGTTGTATAAATGGATCAGGTTATTGACCTTTGCCAGCAATTGCTTGCTACATGTCATCATGGCTTAATGACATTATCAAGGAACATATTCTGTATTGTAGATACTTTAAAGGGTTCATGCATTGTCTCTCACTAGGACACATGGCTGGCTAAAGTATCGAATTAGCAAGTTATTTGATGTCATTATTAAAATATGCAGAGCATTTCCAGCTACTTATAGAATAGGAGAGTGAAATACTTCTCTTTTCTACAAAAGCAAAGGCCAGGAAGAAGAGTTATTTGTATATTGGAATACTTGTTTTGAAATCCTTCTTTTCTCCTTTACAATTTAATCTTCTACCTAGAACAGAGGGGTGCAGTCCTCTGAATATCCTTTGAAAATTGTTTCGCTGGTCTGCGGAGCTCCAGCTGCAACTCCTCCATTTCTAGGAATACTATAGATCTAATTGGCACTATTAAATCATTACAGCACATAATAGATGGAACTTCTGACTAAATCAACTGTGTTTTTAATGAAGATAAGAGTTTTAAAATTAGAATGGATACAGCATTCTTAATTTATTTCTGTGGGGTGGGAAGATTCTTAACTGTTTTGACTGATTCAATTTAAATGAGGGAAAGTAGCCAGTATTCTATAAATTTTCTCTTCTGGTTAAAATTTAAGGTGGTACTGGCTTTTCACATCCCAAATTCTGAAATTGAACTATTCAGCCAACTATTTGTAAGTTTTTTCCAGTATATAGATCTACTGTGGTTTCTGTGCCTCCTCATGTCACAATCTTAAAGTTGATTTTCTGTTCACAGGAAAACATACACATATTACACAGCCTTAGAATCTGACTTTTCCCTTGTTTGTTGCATTAAAATTCAGACTTCACACGAATCAGAGAGAGTTCTTAAAAACTTTAAAATGTATATTAATTAATAAATCTTCATGCCATTGCTAGAAAATATTTAAGTAGCATTACTTTCACTTTATAGTGGAGAGAGACTTAGAAGCATTGGTAGCCTGCAGAATAGATATGGCCAAAATGCAAATATTACCCCATTGTTGTTGCAACTTTCCTCTGTTAATCCAGGAAGACTTTTTTTGTTCAATGTAAAGATCTTGCTGCTGTAATAATTACTCCATTACATATTAGTCTTAGCCTTTGCTTTTCTCCTGCTGGTTGTTTGAGATTCTGTTCTTCAATATCCCGGACTTCTCTCCCTACATTGTGTTTTGCTCATTAATATATTCCAGTCAGTTCTTTAACTTTTGTCTTGTTTTCCTTTCCATTGCCATAGCAAAACACCTTCTCATGTCATTTAATTTTTGTGGGGCTTATTATCGAGTTTTCCTGATGCTTAATTAACAGCTTTCCAGTGAAAAGGTGGAATATAAAGCACAAGGGATAGTCTTGAAGAAAAGTAGGATTAAGGTCAGAAGTAGTGAGTTCTTACCCTTCCTTCCGACTTCGTACGACTTTAAGTTAGTTCCTTCCTTCGTCAGCTTCTGAGCTGAAAAAAAGGATAATTGGACTTCTTTGTGGAAGTCTCTGTATTTACTCGACATTTTCATAGATCTTAAGATTTGGAAGGAAAACAATAATTATTTGACAAGGCATTCTGCATTGAGGCTGTAGAAATTCAACAGTTAATTCTGGAAAGTATTCCTACCACATGACTGTAAACCAGGTGTAACTTCAAGGAAGGAGGAGCAACAAACAGGTATAAAACTGGTGCAGAGGAGGAGGATCAGGGCATAAAAGCACTGTCTGAGAGTTTCTTCTAAGTTAATCTCCTCATAGCAGCCTCCGTTCTTTTTTGCCGGGGTTACATGTGATCGCTGGCTTTGACAGCTCACTGTTGGCAATAGGTTTCATAAATGTCTAATCCAGCTGGATTGTTCTGTCTTCACATTTCCTTCCTACATCAAGAGTGTATACTACTACCAGAAAAAAAAAAAAAAAAAAAAAAAAAAAAAGAAAGAAAGGAGAGAAAAAGCTGGTTGCTTCCATTATGGGATTTAAGATAAAACAGAAAACATAGTCTTAATAATTAAAGCTATGAAGGCTGTGGTGGTGTTTTGTTTTGGGGGCAGGGGGGCGAGAAAGCAAAAGCTCACAGTGCATCCATAACATCTTCTGGATAGCTTCAGAGCTGTGATTTCAGCACCAAGACCTAACAAACATCGCATACAAAGTGCAGTAAATGCAGTATTCATAAATGTATATGCTCTTTGTGGCTTCATGTCAGCAGGGTTCTGTAGACCCTCATTTGTATCAAATAAACTTCAAACAGTAAAGAATACGTGCCAGCCGGGGATGAGCATCACTTTGAATTGTTCCTTGTGCATCGTAGCTGAAATGGGAAACATGGCTGGCTTCCTGTTTGTCAGGAGTAGAAAACAGGCAGATTTGCTGTGATTATTAGTAATAGTGTCAATTTAATAAATTATTCACTCATGACAACAGAATTTACATTCTATTTGCTGATAGCTTGTGGGGGATAGTGTTTATTTTACGAAGGTTAAAATCTTCCAGTAACACATTGTAAGTCACACCTGCACAGCAACAGTGAAGACACGTGGTGGTAACTTGTTTCTTACAGTACCTTCCTCCTGCATCATGGATGGTACCCACATGTGCTGGCTAGAGTTTGTGCTATCACAATATAACTTATCTATTCTGGGACTAGACATTTAGAAATTCATCTAAAGTTTTGTGGTTGTGGCAGAGATTTCCGTGGACTTCAGAAGGAATTATGATCGCGTGGGATACCGAAGGACAAGAGAAGCAGGGAATCAGAGATTGCAGGAACATGATGAGGCGATGAGTTGTTTATGCTCAGCTCCTCTCAGTCATGTCAACGTGGGAGAAAATGCAGAAATGCTTGAGTAAAAATTCAACAAGTGAATGATACCTGAGGTGGGAAAAGAAATAATATGCTGATGGCAAATGGGAGAAGTCAGACCCTGAAGGGGTTGGCTATGGAAGAAATGTAACCATTGTTTAATGTGCTGAACTGGGGAGAGGCAATGCATGACTAGAGAGAGAAAGACCAGTACGATAAAATGGTGTTGGTAGTAGTGTTCTGTATTGCTGTAGGTGGTGCATACCTTTTTTGTCAAGGCTGGAGAAAAGGATGTAATAATATTAGAAAAGGGTGAGAGCCTAGAGGAGAGTTTTAGGAAGGTGAATGGATGGGACCACTCCGTTTCCCATCGATGTCATGCAGAAAGAATTGGCAGCTTGGCCAAAAATGAGGACTGAAAAAAGAGAACTGAGTAAAAAAAGATGTTGAGGCTGGGTGGAAAAGAAGATGATAGTGTTGCATGTCATGAGAATAGACAGAGTGGAGACATGTTGGAGGGACAAGGAACTGCTGTGTTGTGTTGAATTTGAGTTGAAGGCTAAGAAAAGAGAGAGATGGCAGAGGAAATGGCAACATAGCAGAGAGGGAAATCTGTCACTTATTAAACAGTCGCTGAGTTTGTGCATGCGATTCTGCAGGCGTAAGTCAGCTCAGATCTGCGGGTAGGAAGGGAACCAGAATCAGAGCCTTACACAGCCCTCGCAGAGAGGGCAGGGTCCTGGGTGCAAGGGCAGGAGGAGATTTCAAGAGAGGAAGCATGACCAGTTGTGTCAGAGGCACATGTGAGCTCTCATCATCCACCAGCTCCTCATCTGGGAAGCTTCCCTGTCCCTCCATCCATCCCTGTGTTAAGCGGAGGAGCTGGCTCTCACCATGTCAGTAGAAGCCAGCCAGCACTCTGGTTTGAGGTGGGATTGTTTTCAAAACGCTACTTATCTCCACATTGTCTCTGGGATAGTGGGTATCTAAGAGGAATCCCCACATGCATGCAAGATTGTCATGATAGTTTGAAGTTGAATGGGAGGCACCAAAAAATTCTGATTATTTGCTTTAAGATGTCGTGATAACAGAAGCTAAGCAGTATGTGGGCACTTGCTTGTTGTAGTGGAATTCTAGTAGAAACATTATTTGCCCGTTTTACAGATAGAGTAAATAGGATAAAAGACATAAGGTGACTTGCCAAAAAATAAAACAAGAGGACTGTGGTCAGCTCATAGTCCCTCGCTTGTAAGTACTCTGTTTTATTTCTTTGTAATTCAAAAGCAATTAAAGCAATAAAAAGAAATAAAACAGGGATAAAATAAAACCCAGCATGTCTTCAGCAATTCCTTTGCTAAAACTTGTGATATGGTGTGAAAGAGGTTGAGCTGTCCTCCTTAATAATACATTAAAAAATTATTAAATTTTTCTGTTTCCTTAACTAGGAATAATATTTAATTGTCATTTAAGCTTGTTCTTTAAAATCTCATAGTTTTACCCACAATAATCCAAGAACATTTAATAAGTCTTAAAATATTCATAACACACGGAGATCATTACTCTTGAGACCTTTGTACAAAGCAGTGAAGTGTGTTAGACATATGGCAGAAACCTCTTCATTTCTTATTTCTTGCTATGATTATATGAAAGAAAGGAAAATTCTCTGTTCTTTTCCCCATTGCAATCTGCATGCCATTGTTTTATCTGTTGTGGGCCAAAGTCATCTCATACACATGTTCACTGAAGAACATGGAATTAATCAGGCTTGAATTTAGCTCAGTAAATATAAGCACAGTAATGGCAAATTGCTGTTTTGTTTCAGCTTTCCGTACAGTATTTCAGACAACAAAAAAGAGGAAATAATTTACTTCTATATCCCACATGACGTTAACAGCCCATGCAACAGTGTTGCATGACAGATGCTGGTACCTAGTTTTTATATTATTGGTAATTATCTAAAGCCGTTAATTGCTGTTGCATTGAGTATTAAGAAAAAAAACAACCAACATTTGATATGTCCTGCATTGGAAATGTATCATAAATATCAGAAGCTTCTCACAGTACTGACTGTATGTAGAGAGGATGAAAAATTTTGTTCTAATTATATTTCAGTGTGATTGTCTAAAGTCAAGTGGAACGTCCATGGATTGTATCTAAAGTAAAACTGTGGTTACAGTATATGGTCATAATCCCCAGATCTGTTGTGTCGAAATGACAGTATAATGAGTAGAAGTTAAAATGTCCTCTGCTTTCAAGTCATCATGGTTGTCATTTGATTAAATAATAGTGCATTCTGTTTGATGTCTTGGCTTTATTATTCAGCAGCACTTCAGTATATGTGTCCTACCTTTGTATTATTTGCTCCTGGCAACCAGGTATCCATATAGGTTCTTATTTACACACCTGCAACGGATACACTGTACGTTTAGCTTGCATGTGTGCTGCTTGAATATGGAATTTTAATTATTCCTTTTAATTATGATGCATTCACTAAAAAGAGGGAAATCATTGGTCAGGTACAAAAAGAAACTGCTTAGTATTTGAAGGAATTTGATAATTTTGTTGTAGTTCGTAGCTTGGCAGGTGGTAATAATGCTATGCCAGCACTGTCAAAATATGAAAATTAAAGTGACGATGGGTTTTAATGAAATCCATTTGACAAATATAATTAAGGTGTTTTAATATGAAGCCCTGTAATAAAGACTACCGGTGGACTCCCTGAGGTCCTGACTAATTGTGTAGATTGCTTTTAAGCTTTGAATAGTTTTATTGGATAATGAACTGTTAAGAAGTGTTAGATCTTTCTTAAGCAGAATTTGGTTTGAAAAAGAAGAGGAGAGACAGGCCTGAGGTGTGGCATTTTAAACATAATTAGAAGAGAGATTTAAGTTAACATCTTTGATCTTGCTGTCAGTTTTTGATTAGAGCTGTAAATGCTTTAATCAAGTGCAGTGTAGTCATTACATTTCTAACTGTTTTTAAACTGCGAAATTACTGAGACACTGACATCGGTTTAACACTTCTTGAGAATTTCCAGCAAAGTTATGTTTGTAAACTGGGTGTTTGCATTAAAATCTTATACTGCAATAATTTACCAATTCAGTAGATCATGGGATAATTATATTTTGGTGCTCAAATAATCTGGAAATCCTTTATGAGATTGAATATCGTGTCCTGTCATTGAGGAGTGTGTGCCACTTCAGATTTCATTTAAAAATAATTTCTAGTATTGTTTTTCCAATTAAAATTATATTCAAACTAGTAGTTACCATGAAAATGAATATATAAGAAGCTAAGTGCGTAATTACATGCCTTCCATAGGAATACAGTCCTTTTAATGATGCATATGATGTTCTGCCGATGTGGATTCCTTCACACCCATTTTAGAAACGGGGAAACAGGCACAAATGTTTACCAGGTGTACAGTAGTGGCTGAGCCAGGAATAAAATTGTGTTCTCCTGAATCCCTATCTAGCAATGCTAAAGACTGCTTGAAGAAATTTCAGAAAGATCAATTTTTTTTTTTTTTTTTGCATATAAAACAGCAATGAAAATGTGAAAATGGCCATGGGCACAGGTATGTAACATCAGTGAGGATGGTCAGCTGGATGGTACCTGCCCATAGGTGGCATGCCTTTCATTTCAAATACAGAACCCAGCAGTCCAGAGTCCTTTCCCAGATCCGACCTTGCCTCCCCGTGTTCTTGATCTTTGAGCATGACTGAAAATCCAAATACTCCTCTTTTTACTGGGTCAGGCTAGGGGCTGCTGGGCATACTATTTCGCTCATGTTGGTCCTCTAGAAATGTAGAAATAAGCTACAGCAAAGAAAAATATACTTAATTTGTTCTATCTGCAGCATACAGAACATTCACACAAATAAATGTTAACAGTGGCCTGCTAGCAAGTCCTGCAAAATTGTTAATTGCATCCCGCAGCAGACCACCTGATGTCTTTGGCAGCATGTTCTGCATGCTAACGTGTCTGGGGACTGGCAGACCAGGAGAGAGGGGACATGTCATCCAAACCTAGGACATGCTCACAGAGAGACTGTTCAGCTGCCCGTGCTTCTCCATGGCACCTCCAGTGTACATCTCCCTTCTGACTGCAGCTCAAGTGCCACCCAACAGAGAGAACCAGTCTCTGTGGTAACCCTGACCCGAATCATCGGGCACTCAAAGACCATGTCCAGTAGCTGGGGTGGTGCTTGGAGCACCACAGGCAGCTGCTTTGGGAGAATCCAAGCAAAAACTGCTGCCCCGTGCAGTATTCTGCTCTGTTCTGGAGCAGTTTGTTTTTAGAAATCTCCAGGTTTGCCCCCAATTAAACCATACAGCGGTAGTCTGATGTAGAGATGGTGAAAGCATTGGTAAGTGTTGCTGAGTTTCTCCGTCCGAAAAAATCACACTTATCATCTTAGACACTTACTGAAAAACCAGGTTTTGCAACAATTTTTCCTTGCAGGGATGCCTTAGAAACAAATCATGTCTACATGCAGTAAAGGCCCCATGTAAGTCTACGTTTTAAACTCCATCGGAAGAGCTTAACTTGATCCTTATAAATGTAATTCTGCTCTGAGGAGTGCTGTAAAAAATCTGTTATGGGAAACTCTTTATTTCCATCTCAGCAATTTGGAAAAGTATCTTTTTTTGACAAGTAGAAGAGCAGAGACTTTTTTAATTTTTTAATGTTTTTTTAATATACATAGCCCTGCAAACTCAGCCTGGATTTTAAAATCAGTCTGGATTCTTTCCTTCTTGTATACCTCTGGATAACAGTGATTTGCCAGGCCATCAGGTATTTTTCATTGTTCCCTCTGTACCCTTCCTGTGGGCTTATTGAGGTAGCGGTTTTCTCAGCATTACTCTGTGTGTAATCGAAGGCAACGTTGCAGATGGAAATAACTAGCACTTAGCTCATGTGTGTGAAAAAGGAGTGGAATCCATAGCTGCATTGGTCCTGCAGGATAAAAGTACAGATACAAACAAAGGAAGAATGGCTTGAGATGGGAAGGTATAAGTGAAAGAAGACAGGAGTCTGTAAGAAGTGTGCTCTGTAAGCACCTGAGACATTTACATTGATGTTTCGTCCTTTAGGTGCAGGTTTTTAAATTACTGTGTATTTCAAATGGACACAGCTTCTAATTGGTGGGTATAAATATTGTAAAAAAAAATGTAATAGAATATGCAAACGACTAAACTTCATCACCAAAGATACAGGTAAGTGAGCGTTTCCTAGACATCCCTCCAGAGTCCAGAATAAAATTCTAGTGCAGAGCTGGAACCTGAACCACAGCCAGCCCAATAAGCTATGGAATGTCCTTTCCCTCTGCTCCTTGTCCCTCCATCTCCAAGGAACTGCTCCAGATCTCCAGAGTCCTGACAGAAGCAGCATCCTTCCCTGCAAGTAAAACCACTATCGTGACAAAACTGGTGTGCATTACACGTCACACAGTTTTCTAGTCATAAATTACCCAATGAATAACCTAACATTGTATGAAAGGGGTTTTTCTTCTCCCAACTGCCACCTCTGTGGAGAAATACTACATTTTCAAGGGAAACTGAAGCTTCATGAATAATTTTGAATTCATTTTGCTTCCTTTTATAGATCAACTTTTAAAAGATTTTTTTGTTTTTGGTAGAAACCTCGAACAATAACTTTCCTCAGCATTCTCTTCATTATTATTTTTTAAACCTCAGTACTTTCAGCCTCCAACTTTGCAATACAGTCATTTATATGGCATTTAGATTTTGAGAGGTTTAATTGGTGGGAAAAATGGGAAACATCGAAAGAATGAGCTAATTAATGTTTCCTCAGCCTATCTTAAGTACACTACGGTGTTAGAGTTTTGCCACACTTGTAATTTATGCCTGTTAAACCTTTGTTTTATCATCTGTTACTGACTTCTAGGCTTCTGTTTGCACTTACTGTCTGTAACAAGCATTTCATTTTATACGGAGAAAAAATGGTTTCAGTTACTTTTACTGTATCCGAAAAGGAGAATGGGATTTGCAAATGATAAATGGGGAAGTTGACTAGCTAACTAATAAAGATTTGTCTTAATCAAGTATGATTTGTCAGAACAGGAGCGCACTGGGGTCAGGGCACACGCAATGAATAATACAGCATTCACTGGAGAAAAGGACCAGGCAAAAGGCCTCATAAATATGCTGCGATTACCCATTGCTAATTCGTATTCAAAGAATGAGTTGCACTGAAGCCAGCTTTGAGGTTGCTGAGCTGTTCACCTGCTTTGTGGGCTTTCTGATGTTTAAGAAAGTTTTGTATATATATATATATGTATACACACACACACACACACACACACACACTCTGTTTTCAGAATGCTTTAGTTTTGCACAGACTGCTATACTTTTTGGTCAACGATTTTAAGCATTATTTATTAATCATCCTCTAGGTTTGTTTTATTTTTCTAATGTCTGGACGCTATTTCATTTCTGGTTTTCGTTGTTTAAATATGAATGTGAGTACAGCAGGAGATAGTTCCATTCACATTTAAAATGAATTGCTGAACAGTGCGAGAAAGGTTAAAACACTCTTTACCTTCATGGAAGTATTAAAGATCAAACGAGCATAGACTTTTTGCTTGTGTTGCCAGCTTTCCTGACTTTCTGATCGGTCTGTGGATTCAGGATAAACCTGCTACATCAGGATGTTGGGGGAAACCTGAACAAACTGAAATGTCATTTTATTTGGCTCTGACTTTGTTTTCATTTGTTGGCATTGCTTTTTGCTTCAAGGAACAGTTTATCAGGTTGAAACAGTTGAAGGATGTACTTTTCTCATAGATTTTCTGATGTCCAGAAGCTGAGATACTGCAAAGAACCTTGTTCCTATTGATAAGTTTTAGCTCCATAAATGGGTCACGAAGAATCACTTTTTTAAAAAAAAAACAAAACAAAAAACACCCCAAACAAAATTGTTCAAGTGTTTACAGATATAACTAGCAGACTTTTTTCTTTGCCTTTGTACTGTTTAAATGTCACATGCTGTGGTTTTGTGTAGTTAAATAAGTTTGAAAAAAATCTTTTTCCTCACTTCAATTTTAAAACACATTTCAAGATTTCAAAACGTTTTCTTCTCTTTAGAAGACCTAATGTAACTTTGTTTTTTGTTTGCTGGTTGGCTGAAAGTCTCTCATCTATTTCATGCTCAACTCAGTGTCTTGAAGTGCCTTTATTGCTTTAAGAATAAATCAGGTATAGAGGTAGGGCCAACTTCATGAGCCTGGAGCTGCTGAATGCAGGAATGTAAGTTGCCAGCTCTCTGCCTATGTATTTTAGGTCTTTGAAATAACTAGTACTGCAGGGTCCAAAGTAATTATTTACACTGCTTTGAGTTTATAGCAAACTTGGTAGATGGTGGAGCATTTTTGATTAAATCATCTATGAATCTAAGCTTAGTTAGATGAACAAAAGCTCACTGTTGTGTCATCCCAGTGCTGTTTGGAGTCATACACTTAATTAAGTGATGGTTTGTGGCTCAAGTTTTAGAGGATATGTTTCTGCAACTTAATTTAGATGCAGCCGGGATTGTTAATACTCTCCCCTGCTAAATTGCTTTCAGAAAAGTTCAAGATTGGCAGCACTGTAATGCAGCAGCACCCATTCCCCCTGCACCAAGCTGAGAGCGAGCAGGGACTTTTCCATGCTGACAGCACGTAAAGTAGGAGGAGAAGAAGATACTGAGGGTTCATTCCCAACTTCGCTTACATAAGTGATTGAAATGGGTGTAGCAAGTTGTTTACTTATTGATGCACTAAGCAAGGGTTTCTTTTGCCATAGAACTTATTTGAAGGAAGGGTGGTGGGAAGAAGATGTGAAGGGAGGAATTGGGAGCAGATGAGCGTTGCTGAGCGGGTGCCTGCCTAGAACAATGGCTGGACTTCAATGTAGACAAGTGCTCAGGAGAATCAAAGTCTGCCACCTCCTGTGAATGTTGCTGTGAGGATGTTCGTAAGGGAGCTCAGCTAGATGGGTGATGGGAGTAGACAGAAAAAAATACATCAGTTAGTGAGAAATGAGTAGTTTTATACCAGCAGATTGATGTAAGTTAGGATTTCAGAAAAGGTATGAAACCTTAGAAAAAGAAAAGGCTACTGGAGGTGAAGTTACTAGGTCTGTCATATATCATCTTTTTCCTTTCTTTCTCCTATTTTCTTCTCATTCATCTGCCTTTTTTTTTTCCTGGGGAAGGACAGAGTAGGGCTGGACCATGGGAGGTGTTGGTTATGAAATGCTCCCAGTTTGTTCTTAAAGGCATGTGGCATCTTCCTCAAATACTTTTTCTTCCTTATTTTGAACAAAGCACAAAGCCTGAATTCTGATTAGGTGTTCTGGGTGTTTTTCTTTCTGGTTTTTCTGACCTTGGGATCAATGGACCCCTTTTGCTGTCGGCCGATGAAAATAATTTCATGAACACCCATTATAGCTTATAGGGAGCTTTTTCATTTGAAAAATGTTTGTATTTTAAGTTTGGTGGACATCTTGGACTTTGGAGGATTGGGAGGTATTTTTAGGTGTTTTTTGCTTTCACAGTAAAACTGGGCAACTTCTTTTATCCTCTCTTGCAACTGAACTTCTGACAGCTCTGGAAGTGTTGGATGTCCTCCGTGTAAGCTGTTGACTGTCAGTACTCTTTCTACCGCTACAGCATTTGCTTCTACTGAAGAGGCCAACTAGTCCCTATAGCATGTAGCTAATTTTTATTTTATTGTGTTAAGTGACCACTTAACAGCATGCAGATTAACTTCTCTGTGGCAGATTCTTGAGGCATTTGAGGACCAACTCTCATATTTCCTTGTTCTGTTAATGCTCTACAAATCATCTCTCCATTGGCTTATAGCCATTATATTATCCTTCATTTATCTGTATTAACCTGTACTTGTCGTTTAATAACTTTAATGATCTAAATCCTTCTGTCTCTGATTATATTGGCTGTTCAATGTAAACATATATCAACCGTGAACTTGTAAATTTATAGGACCTTTACCTGTGTCTGTACACTTCAAGATATGTCATCACTTTCTTTATTAACTTTCTGCTGTCAGGAGCATAAAGCATTGGACTCAGCCCCGAATTCTTCCAACTCCTGCAACATATATTTTCCAAGTTTGTAAATCTTCTTGCTGTCACCTCTGAACAGCTAGCATTTAACACTTTCTAGAATTTTTTTCCAGAAACTGCTGTTGTTGATTTATCTTAGTCTCCTAAAATCTAAACTTTTAACCTGTCCACAACGGAGTGGCTTTTGGAAAAACTGTCCCAGCCTTAATATGTATGCTGAGTTTCTGCCTGTGTCAGCATAGTTCTTCTCCAAAAATCTTCCATAAGCTTTTGCTGCATCTTCAGAGCATGTGATGTCTCTTGTGCAAAAACAACACAGAATTGCACTCCCCAAGTGGCATTATTCACTAAGTGAGGCTGAGGAGCTCAGGGTGGAAGTCTCCGTTCCAACTGATTCTTCTCGTACATCACATGGTGTTTTTTTGAGTTTGTTTCATGATTCTGTATAACAGCTATCTTGATTTTTAACATGATCTTCTGCTTTTCCCAGTGTAAATTAATTTCTCTTTTCCCACTTCTAATTACATAGCTCAGATGCATGCATTGTATGTATGATGAGATTGGGCAAATCATATTTCCAGGCATCCTCTCCATGATGTTGTTTTTAAGCTTTTTTTACATTTTAAACCATACCAAAGTATCTGCTGTCTCTTCTGAAATGTGTGTGTGTGTATATATATATATCTCTCTATATATATACACACACAGATGTGCACACACATTCGGTATACCTTAAGAGGAAAAGTGCTGTGTGAACCATGTTGGATTATTTAATTTTTCATATGAAAAGAAAAATGGGAACTCTGTCTTCAAAATTCATAAAAATGTATGGGGTTTTTTTCCAAAATCCTGGAGAGGCTCCTTCCATATCATTCCTGTCTCTTGAGTAAATGTATTAGTCGTTCTTAAGGAAAAAAATATTATTGACTTGAGTGATTAGAAAAAACTCTTTCAGAATCAGTTTAGCTGATAAAGTAAATAAATACTTAAATGGCTGGAGGCAAAAAAAAGAAATGAAAAGGCAGTCAAGCACAACTTATTTTGCATCCTTGATATGTATAGGTATTAGAAATCAAACTTTGTGGAACATGTATTAAATAATTATGATTTGTATGTATAAATAAATACTGCATATAGGTTACAGGCAAATTCCAAAGCAAAGGCATATTCAAAAGCGTAAAGCATCGCTAGAAGTGATCATTATCTTTTGGGTTTATCTTAATATAAAAATTGAAAGCCATGTGTCAATTTTTGCACACATGAAGGGGGAAAGATGGGTTTGCATTTGTTGGTTTTTGGGGGGGGGTTGGTTTTTCCTCAGTTGGGGACATCTTCATTCTTCTAATTAGTTTCAGTTTTTTAGGATAAGAAATGTTGTATTTTTTTGCATAACACAGTCTCATAAAACCAGGCATCATTTGTGTTGGACCCACAACATAGCATTATTAAAGTGTTCAGCACTGAAGAGGCTGATTTCCCACACCTTGTTCAAACACCTTTAGGGCGGAATACATTTAGAGCTGTGAATTTTAGCATTCACCCTTTAAGGCTGATGCTTGTTAATATTATGTACTTTTTTAGAAATTTTTTTCTGTTCATCACAGTGTTGCTTAAGACTGAGATAATTGCTATATCGAATATTCCTGCCCTCTGTCAGTACATAGATAATAATGATGTAAATGCATTCGCCCTTCTGCTGCTTATAGTTTAGCTGTAATTTAGAACATAATTTTGTGCATCTCTTTGGGAATTTCAGTTAGAAGAGGCAGCACTATGCAGTCTTTTGTAGGACTTGGGACTGCACTGTACTAAACATTGTCTGTACATACTGACTAAAAGGATGGGATAATGCCCAAATAATTGACATTGGTAAGATTCTGTGGAAATAACACCAGTATTGGCAACATGCAACACCCTTCACTTTGTGTATTGGTCTTAATTCATGCATCTGCACTAAAGTATATCTTGGAAACCTGACCTTTTCACATAACTGTAGTCGCATCATCAATGATTTGCATTATAAGTAGTCTGGAAAGATCTATACATCACTGTTGCACTAGAAGGATAAATCTGCCACACAGGTGAAGTTTTTAACTGGCAGGAAAACATTAGAGTTGGGAGGAAACTTGAAAAATGATAGCAAGCAGATAGCGATCGTATCAAGCTTGTAATAGATGTGCTGTGGGCTAATGCTACTTTTTTTTCCAGTCCCAGGCACCTTCAGTTGCAAACCAATTGAGGACACATGTCTTCATATCATTTATCAGCCTGTGTTTTCTGTATTTATTAATATTTTTGTTTGACTGTCTTGACCTTCCAGCTGAAAATCAAGTTTCACTGTCATCAGTGAATTTTCTGAGTAGAATGAGGATATGAAGAGGGTCTGTGGATAAAGGTGTCAATTTATGTTTGCAAACTTATTGTGAGATTATGTTGCCTCCGTTACGTCTCTTTGTTCAACTTATGTTGTTATTTTAGCCCAAAAAAGGCCAAAGATCATCAACTAAAGTGCATGTAGAGTAAAGCTGCTCCTGTAAAATTGATGATCCGTCCAATTATTTATCTATAGAGGCTGCTGGGAAGAAACGCAGCTATCTCAGTTCTCAGACCCCTCTGCTAGGTTGAACTTCATGGCTGAAGGTTTAATCCCTAAGTGTCATATCAACAATTCATTCTGTGATATTCTGGCTGACATGCTCTCCTTCCTTATTTATTGATGTCTTCAGTCATCGACAATGAGAGGAAAATACACTATTCGTCAAAGTGACGGTGTTTTACCCTCACTTACAGTTGATGCTGCTGTCACATTGATGGTTGGAAAATAAACTCAATCATTATAAAAAGCTAAGAGTGTGAACTTGCCAGTGACAGCAAGAAGATGAAAAAAAAAACCACAGTAACTTGCTTAAAATTGGTGTAATAAAAATAGAGCTGTTCCCTATAAAGATATTTTTGAGCTTTGTTTGTGAAATACCAGGCCATTTTAGCCATTTACTTTATAGTTATTTCTTTGAAGCGAAATCTGCTTCTCGCACTCCTTTATGTCTGTGCAAACATATGTATAATTTTTAGCAATAAATACTTGTTATCATTTCACCTCATGCTACTTGGCTAGTAATTTGTTGATTTTTTTCCCTCTGTTTTTAAGGGATTTTGCTTTGGTTTTTCTCCCCCAGATTACATTGAATGCTTGTGTCTGTCTGTGTATTTCAGTATTCTGAGTGCTTTGATGAGGAATAAGCTCAGTATAATTTTATCCAGTAAGTCCTTTGACATGCAAGCATAGGCAAAGCTCTCTTGAATTGCTTTCTCAGGCTACCATTTGTATAGCTGTGCTGCACCTTACAGCTTTTTTAACTCAATAACCATATATCTTACCACATTTCACCTTTGGGAGGCATTGTATATACAGCTAAAAGTACAGAGCAGCAAGCCAAGAAGGACAAGATAGCATAATGAGGATGTCAATTTGTGGTCAGATATCTGAGGAAATATTTATCTTACTTGTACTGTACTTGGCAACAGATAGAGAAATATATATGTAATGAGTTTCCTTAGACTCTATCTGGCAGAGTGTGTACCTTGTGTTATATGGATTTAGAAAAAAAAAAAGTTTGAAGTGTTCTACTTTTGATTGTTTCCTGAAAATGGACTGAATCTATTAACAAAAAAAAAAAAAAAAGAATAGTTGTGTTTGCTCTACTAACATATTGGTGAATTTTTAATGATTGCTTTTCTGGGGTCTCCTCAAATAATGACATTTTAAGATCCCACTCATTCACCAGAGCAAAAGCAAGGCATGATTCTTGATGTTTATGAAAAAAACAACCTATGTTTTTGTAGTTTTTACTCCATTTTGGTGCGTATCTCTGGCAAGCTAGCTAAGTAGCCCAGACGAGCGCGCACAGAACCGCTGGTCGCCTCGCACGTGCTGTGTCCTGAGGCAAGCTGCAGCTGCTTCAGCTCCTGGAGTCTGCTTCCCCATCTGTAAAATGGGAACGATTTAACTTATTTTTCTCCTTGAGGGAAATACAGGGAGGGTTTCTTAATGCTTCTATAGAGCTTTGAAGATTAAAATCTCTTCTCTATCCTTGCTGCTAATATTTCAGTGTTAGAGGAGCATTTGACAGGAGCTGTTTGAAGAGTAAAGTTTTGGCGTCTTGTGTTGTCTTTGTGCCATATCTTGAAGCCTTTGGCCTGTAATTTTGCAAGCTTTGGTTCAGCGTAAGCTGGGGGAGCAAACAACCCCTGTGTACACGAACGATGATGAAAATAGATCAGTATTTACGTCTGCTATTAAAAAACGTCAGGAGATTCATTACAGCATACCTCTAACCTTGCCAGAAATAGTCCATGATGGAGCAAAACAGGCACCAGGCTTCACCTGAAACAGCTTTTATTTAAGCATCAGTGGTAAATGCCAAGAGGCACGGAGAGTGGTATTCTTTTTCTATGACTTCTCAGTGTCTTCATAAGGATGGCTGGTGTTTTTGCAAAGGCTTCCTTTCTAAGACAGGGAGTGGGCTTACGGAGCGTGTGGGACGTATGAACGCCCAGCACTTGGGGCAAGTCTGAAAGCCACCTTGCCTTTGTGTCACAGACCAAAGGCCACTGTCAGTTCCCAGGGCCTAGACAACCTCAAGGGACCACAGGGGGACAGCTTCTGCTTTGCTTGTTACTTCTTCAGTTTTACATTGCTTGAAAAACTTAAAATTTAGTATAATGATGTCTTCCTCTTTGCAGCTGCGAGGACTGATTAAGCTACCACACGTATTAAATGCCACTGTTACAATCTAACCTGGCATTTTGAGGCCTTACAGTCACAAGCTATATTTTTCATGATTTACATTTTGATTTTTTAATGCAGAGCAGATTGGACAGGAGATGCTGGAAAACCTCAGCCATGACAGAGAGAAGATCCAGCGTGCTCGGGAAAGGGTAAGTTTGATAATAAGTAATTGCTGGTCTCGGATTTTATTTGCGTTGGGCAAGTTCTCTGTGCATGCAAAAATGACCCAGCGTATTGATCAGTTTTCTATAAATCAGCTGCTATCATGACATATAATCACCAGCTGCAGTCAAGCACTTAAGAAGTGTCTTATATGGGCCCAGTCCTGCAAAGCCTCTCCTACAGGGAGTCACACTGAAGCCAGCAAATTCACTGTTGGAAACAAGCTTTCTGTCACTAACGTTATAGTTAGGTCAGTTTTCTGTCCTTTGAAGGGTTTGTTACAGTGTCCATTGCAGTGACTTCTTGGACTTTCTGTGAAACAAAGTTCAGTACCATGACTGAGCTTCTAACAGTTGATCAACCTTACTCTTCGTAGCTGCAAATGCTGCTAATTGCCTCCTTAGGCAATTCTGTGTGCAAGAATGGGTAATGCTTTCTAACACTGCGGCTGTGTCACCACAGTCAAGATAACATATTGATGTCATTCTTGGCTTCTGTTGCCTCCATAGGGATCAGCTCTACTCTGAAGAGTTAGTGGAGGTGCTCAGAAGCCTATCCCATCCAATGCATACGGCTTCTTTGAACTTCAGTCTGAGCAATTTGCCTGCCTGGTTCTGAGTTCTGCTCACGGAACCAGGAGTGACTGCACCTGTGGCTTTCCGTCCGTGACACACTGATCAGATACTTTCCTGAGTGTCCAATTTTGTCAAAGCCAAGCCCTCCCGTAGGCCTCTAGTTGACCAATGCCACTTAAGAAAACTCCTTTATCTGTCCCAGGGAGTTTCTTTACCTGGATAGCTTTGATTGGGAAAGCCTCACATGATGGCTTTAACAAGGCATTTTCTGTCAGCTGTACCAGTTGGTTTCTGAAGTCCTGGCCATTAGCTACTTTAAAACATTAAGTGTAACTAAATCATTAAATGTAACTAAGGATTGTGAGCATTTACCAAATGTTGTTCAGGCAACCTTGTGTCTTATTTCACCTCTGCTCCTCATATCCGTAGGGACTGCGGAGTCTGAGATGCTTTTCTGTTTCTAGCTGGACAAGTAAAACCTGGGCAATGGAAATAAAAAACATGTACCCCTTTCTGCTGATCCTAAAAATCCTCAGGAAACAGGGAATATAGTTCTGATGACTCTGTACACGTGGTTCATAGTAAACTTTTCCTTTTCTGTGCATTCCACCTGAAGAGCAAATTTCTTTGATGGCAAAACCTGTAAGCTGCAAGGAGCAAGTTTAAAAATAAGGGTATTCTAGGAAAGTGTATTGCATCACACTTCAGTGAAAGACCTCTTGTCATAAACGGAAGGTCTCTAATTCCAAGTTTTTATCATAAACCACTTAAAATACTATTTTTAGAGTATTCAGAAGAGTTCTCCAGTGGAACCACACGAGTGCATCTGTCCCAGCTGTCTATATACTCAGATGCACAGTCATGGACGATCTTGGATAACTTGGCAAATTTTCCATTTCATGGAGGTTTTTGAAAGACCAGGACAGAGGGTGCTCTGTCAATGCATAATAGCTTTACACTGAATGCACAGAGTTATCAGAAAATCAACCAGGGAACAAAACTGTCTTCTGAAAGTCAAATGTCAGCATGAGCATGATGGTCAGTTCTTAGCAGTTCAATGTTGTTAAAACTGGGAAGATGTTCTTCTGAGCAAAATTTAAGGAATTAGCATTGCTATAGTTTGGTTAAATTTACATGTAGGAGTTTTTCTGTCTGTAGAGTAAAACATTTGAATGAAGAAAAATGCAAGACATAGCTGGCATTTTGAATAAATAAAAATCACGTACAGTGCAAAATACATGTGTAATAACAGTTGTCAAGAGGAATTCCCTAAACTTTTTTTTTTTTTTTTTTTTAAAGCCAAAGAGAAGGGATAAAAGCTCTGCTACAGGAGTCACGTAGGTTAACTGGAGCATAAAGGACTCTGAAAGATGCAGCATCTGTTAGGAATACCTCAAATTAAAATGTGTCTAAGGCAGACAAGTTATCAACATCAGCATCTTGTTCATCTTCCTTCCTTTCTCAATATTATTCTTAATATTTTTTAAAAGCTTTCTTAAACACCATGTAGATTTGCCATTGATACTATCAAAGCATCTTTCAAAATGTTTTTACTACAGCAGTTCTGTGAAGCAAGGAAGTGCCATCGTATGCCATGTAACAGGTTTGCATACCACCAGTTCTTTGGCTTCTGCAGTACACTGGTGTTGATAAAGAAATAATGGAAGAACTACCACCAGATATTTCAGTTTTAAATAAAAGCAAATTTACAGTTGGAAACTTTTATGTTGATTTTTTCTGCTGATGCAGGAAGAAAAAGTGTTTTTTTAGTGTTCTCTTGGGAGGTAGCTAGAGATCTTCCAACTCTGTGTGTACATGTTTGTTTCTTTTCTTTTTTAACATTTCTTTCACTTATTTTGTGGGGTTTTTAATTACCGTAAAATTATGAGGTCATCTTGCTTAGAGGAGTTTGTAAAACCTCTAAGATTCAGCTTCCCCTTCCTAACTATCAGCACTGATTCTAGCTGTCAGGTGGAATCCTGCAGCAAAAGAGGGAAAGTTGGGATCAAACATGTAACGGTAAAAAGGAGAGAGCTACTTTTCTGTGAAAAGGGATGAGAAGCCCCAAGTGTTAAATGCATCTTTATGAATAATAAAAGACCAACGTAAAGCATACATTTGTACTTCAGATTCCCTTCTAGCATAGCTAAGAACTTGGCTTTTTAATGAGCCTTTTAAAAATTATTGTGACGTTTTTTCTTCTGTTACTTGTGTCACACTGGGCTAAACTGCTTTTCTGGAGCTTGAGTTGTCTAGATGAATCAGGAAAAAAATGAAGGAATGGCCTCCCTGGAATATAATGCTCATCTTTGTTCCATCATGGTACATAATTACAGAGATCTGAGAGTCAGTGCAAGCCTTCCCACTGAATATGATATTGCTAAGAGCAAGTCTTGGATGGTGGTATTGAGTCCCAGCTTGTACTTGGTATTTCCTTAATACCTTTTACCAGAACAAGGAGGAAATTTGTGGAAAAAGGTGATGTGTCATTGATTGCAACCACTGATTTCAGTAATAAACATTAAACCTGGTAGCAAATATTTACAGTCTTGGGTTCCAGAATAGAAACTGGCTTGAATATTGCTGCTATGCATATATTCGAGATATAATAGTGGTTTGTTATGGTGAAGGTGATTTGTTATTGGAAGACTGCCACTTTTCTTGGCAGCGTTACTATTTTGATGGATTTATAACACAGGATGCATTTTGTCTTCTACAACAAAGTTTCTTTAGTAAGAAGTCAATGAGTCAGGTAATCCTTTCAATCTGATTTGATAATGAAGTAGTAAATATTCAGCTTTCATAAAGAGAAGAGTGGTTTTATGTATGTACACACAGCTGTGTTTAGGGCATGTTAGAAACAGTGGTCCCTGCTACTTCATAACTGACAGTCAGTACATTATCATTTACAGTAGATTTTGATGTCCCACTGTCTCCAAGATCCCCCAAAAATTCAAAGATGTCTCTCCTTCAGTTGTCAGTACCAAAAGAGGCAATGGGATTGTAACTGTTCTTCCTATGTGCTTCTTCATTTCTAGACATCGTTTTGTGGGAGATTAATAAACACAAAAATAGAAGGAAGTTTATAATCCCTTTTAAAGAATAGGAATAATTGGGTTTTTCTAATATGAAGTTCATTTGCTTCATAAATTTGCATCTCACCGATTTCATTTTTTATTCAGTTTGCTTTTACCTATTCTGCAAGATTTTTGAGCGCGCTGTAGAGCAAGGCAGCTAATGAAGTTTAGCTGTAAATGTAGGTTTCCTGTGTCCTAACAAACTGCTACATGTTATTTTCAGTGAGTGATCTTTATATGCAAAAATATGTATTGTACAGCTGTGCCTTATGTGCATGCTATACACTGTTCAGAGAGTATTTGGGTATCCATCCCACTGGTGGCTGCTGTAAAGTCAGTACAAGTTTTGTATTGAAGGGACAGTGTAGGCGTATTTCTTTTACACAGATTCGCTCAAGTACACTGTTCTGTGTTACTGCTTTTCCTTTAAACTACTGTCTTTGAAAAACAGTGAAAGAAAGATATGTTTGTTTTTTCATGTCATAAAGCATCAGGAACACAGCACATGGCTGTCTCTTCATCCCTTGATGCTCTTGCTAATATACATAACCAATAAACATGCACACATCAATGGGAATTATGGATACCAATTTATGTAGCTTCTACCTGCAACCCTTTATTTGTAAAGCTTTTGCTCTTTATCCTGGTTTGTGTTTGTTACCTCAATGTCTTGTCTTCTCTGGGTTTCATCTTTGTGTAACTGAAAACCAGACAAAAATTTTTTAAGTTTCAGAGCTTTGGTGGCTTTCTTACATGTGAGTTTGTTGTGGGCTAAACCTAAAGGTGATTGACTCAAGTGACAGTAGAAATACCTGTCCTTTGCACAGAATGAAGTTACATGTGCCTTTTGCCTTTAACGGGACTCTTTTTTTTTTTTCCCCCCCCAGCTTAGGGAAACAGATGCAAACCTGGGGAAGAGTTCCAGGATTTTGACAGGAATGTTGCGAAGGTAAGGCCAAGGTAGGGACATTTCCACTCTTTTTTTTCCTCTCTTTCCATGCCTTTATGCTTAGTTTTAATTCAATGTCAGCATTTTGCTGATGCACCTGACTTTCTTTACACAGGCTGCTATGTGGAATGTCTTTGAATGAACACTGGTATGAAGCAGGCAGGGTTAGAGAGAAGGCTTTATCACAGCTATGGAAAGAGTTTTCCGTAGTCTGAGGGATTACCCCTTGCTCAATCATTTCTCATCTTGATTTCTTTTCATTTGGTTTTCTTTTGTATGTCTGTTCTAAAATTAAGCCTTTTGATGATGATTTCCCATGTTCCTTATTCTTGAGTGATTTCAGTGTTTTGAGGCTTTTTTACCTGTTAGATTTTGTGTGAGAAAGTTTGTAAATGTTTTGGAGCAGTGTAAATTTACACACAGAGAAAAAGATTAAAATGATCAATTCTGCCTGAATAGATGGGGCAGACACATTGTCAGACCTTGTGGTTTTAGCATGTTTCTTCCATGCTTCCAATGTTATGAAAATTGTCCCTGGGATCAAAGTGAGATGATACAGAAAGGAAAAAATTGCAACATCCTAACAGTCTACGTGAGACTGCAGGGAGGGAGTTAGCCAGTGATTATAAGCCACCTTAAGTTTCCATTGGTACCTTCCCAGACAGATGTTTTGAATTAATGGCATCTCCGGGTATGTGTTCTTTACCCAGTGAAACAGCCCCTGAGCTTCTCTGTGATGCCTATATTTCTGTATGCATTCAGCTTCCTGAAGAAGAAAAGCATCCCTCTAATAGGTGTTGCTGGGTGCTATGAAAACACAGTTTTAAAGGGGTTTAGAGCATCCTCTGAAGTGTTCAGTATGAAATTACCCTTGCCATTGGCTTTTATGTTGCATATTTGCTAATGCAATTTTCTTATTAAAAAAAAAAAGAAAAAAGGAAGAGGACGTTTTAGCAGAGTTGTTGATTCGTCACTTGGCTTGGAAAATATCACAACCAGAATTTAGTAAGTTCTTTCTGGTGCAGGTTTTATCTCTTCATAAGTCTCCTCAGAAAAATATCTTTGTTAGTTACTTCTATACCCAGCTGACAAAGGTTAAAATGACCGAACCTCATGCCTTCATTCCAGATTTCTTACAATTCCAACTCCAAACTGTAGCATATAAAATTCTCTGATTAAGAGTAATATGTAAATGACACAAGCTAAATTCAAAATCCATGGAGAAAGGAAGTGGCAATTGAAAGGGATGGTTCAGTGCCTGTAGACAATCAAAATAAACTATAAAAAAAATGAACAAAAGAAAAGACACAACCAAACCCAAGTCTCCCCAGGAAGGGCTCTGCGACATGAGCTGTAACGGATATTCTGCATATGTCTCCATTTTGTCAAATCTCATTAAAGGGGTTTCTTGCTTTATGTCAATTGAGCTGTCCAAAAATCATTCATCATTTTAGTGTAAAAAAAAAATCATGCAGTTATTTAAATAATATCATATTAATGTTAAAGTTCAGCTGTCATTTAATAGTATGGCTTAATCAGACATAGCATTTAGGAAAAATAGTTTTTTCGGGCTTTACTTGGCTTTCAGGTTGGCAGATTCAAATAAGGATTTATGGGTTTCTAAACCAATGTATTCTTTCAGTGTTTATGCTTGAGGTACCTCAGCCTTTTTTGCAGCGCCCTGTAGTCTGTTATTTTCAATAAAATAAAGTATCTCTTCATATTGTGTTTGAATACATTTGCAAATAATTTGGAGAAGCTGAAACAAAAACATATGCTGTAACCTTTGACTTTGTTTTGTGTTTGGGAATCACAGTTAGGAGTCCTAGTTTATAAGTGTTCCGTAAACCAAATGAAAAATGTGATTTTTCCGAAATATACTTGGGGTCTTCTTTTCAGACAAAAGGATTATGTAGTCGAACACCAAGATGGCATGTTTCTGTGTGTCAGAAAGGCACTGGATTTCCTTTTTCTTTAACAAAAACACCGAGCTGAGTCACCTGTCCAGATGAAAGGCAGGTTAGGATTTAAGCTCAGTTCAGATAAATGTGCGAAAAGCAAAGCCTTGGTATAGAGGCAGCTTGCAGCAGAAGATTTTCAGGATGCTATTTAAAACCACATAATAGATACACCTACAGTGAATTTGATTTGTTTGTGACTGTTGGGTAGAAGGGTCCAGCATTAGCCCAGCCTCAGCATCATCCCAATGTTGTTTAATCACAAGAATAATCATGAAATACAGACACCAAGAAATCAGCACAAATTAGATAAATACAACTGTAAGAAAAATGATTAGCACAGACTGGCAGTTGTGTCCTGATTTCTGCATACTTCAGTACATACCACGCAATGTTTCACTTAATTACTGGAACCAATAAAGAAAAATGCTGGAGGACTAGTTCTCACATCATTATTATACAGAAAAGGTAATGTTAAACTGAACATTGCTCAGCTTAGTCGCTGCTCCCACAATATGTGTTTGCTGATATGCTTGAAGTTGTATGCCGGGCTAACACCCTGCGCATCAAATTAATGCTTGTTTCTGTTTTTACTGTCTGGGAAAGGTGAAGCAGCATCTTGTCTGAATCTGGCTAAATATACTAAGAGATTTGATATTTAGACAGCTAGAGGACTAAGTTACTCCCTTTGTGTGACCTAAATTCCGTGGCCGTGTATTTGTGCATAAAATGTTCTGGAGATGAGGAGTAAAAGCAGGGACAGGTTTTGCAGGTTGCCATAGCTCGCTAAGGAAATCAGTGGCATAATAGGTACAGGTATTCCTATCCGAGTTTGCAGCTCTAGCAACGTAAGGTAGCCAGACATGTATTGGAATTTGTTATTTCCCAGTATTTGGGGTAAGGGATCTTTCGTAATAAGTGGTTTTAAATATTCTTACTTTGCAATGGCCTACACATTTTATCCACACACCCCCACCCCCTGTAAATAAACCTACTGAGATTCTGCTAAACTATGATGTTCCACTCATGGCATTGCATTACCAGGATAATACTGGCATGTTGATAATGTCAAAACATTAATAATTTCCTTTTACATGTATTCATAGCTCTGGACATCCTGACATTTTATGACTACTCTTTAAAACTGTAAGACTATAACAGAAACTCAGCTTAATTTCAAATAGGTTTTAACATAAGGAAATGGCATCTTCTGCAGTCACCTGCGATATTACAGTCTCAGACATCTATCCCTCGTTCTCAACCCCAATGTGAACTGGGGAGCACACAGTGTGTTAAAAAGAAGCAGAAAGAGTATGTTCTGAAAGATCTTCACTCTTTTGCCTGTATCTTAAGCCAATAGCTTAGAAAAACTTTTAAGAGAAGAATATGGACAGTCTCCAAGCCACACGTGGCCCAGTGGGAAACAAACCTAAAAGTAACCAGGTAAAAATTTCAGTAAATTTGAATCTTTATTCATTTAGCAGATAAATTCTATCTACCCTTCTCCGATCTGCAGCAAAATATTTGAGGAAAATAGCTACTACCCTCCAGAACAACTTCTTATGCTCTCTGGTTCACCAGGAAATTTTTATGCCAAAACTTCTCTTAATCTTCAGATTTCAATCTTCTGAATTGTTGTCAATGATGCTTTGAGAAGCTCATGAACACATTTGCTTTTATAAAAGGGACTTTGAAAATCTGATTTCCAACAGGACAGAGACTGCCTCCAGCTGATGGAAATGAAGCAGGAAGCATTTTCAGGTGATAAGTTATATGACTTGCCAACAGCTGCATAACCAATGTGACTGCAACCAGAAACAGAATGCCTGCCCTCCATGCTAGCTGTAGTCAAGGTTCTTCACTCTTCTTTCCACAAAAATCCTGGTAGTCCTGCTTCTGGCATCACTTCTAGTTAAACTTTTGAACTCCAGGATAGTCCAGACCTTACAGTTATTTTTCAGCATTTTGTAGAATCATAGAACAATTTAGGTTGGAAGGGACCTCTAGATGTCATCTGGTCCAACCTCCTGCTCAAAACAAGTCTAGTTAGGGCAGTTGCTCAGAGACTTCTCCAGTCACGTCTCAAACACATCAAAGATTGGAGATACTAGTGCCTCTCTAAGCAGTCTGTTCCAGTAGCAGTTGAAATAAGCAATTTTTCCAGGTATCTAATTGAAATTTCCCAGCGTCCAACATGTGTCCATTGCCTCTGGTCCTATGCAGAAGTGATTTAAAACATAAGTGTTTTAGAATTGGCCTTCAGAGCTTGGGACTGGGTTATAGTTGTTCCTGGCGGTTCTCAAACAACTTCAGCAGTTGTGAGGAGGCCCCAGTGGTCATTCAGCTGAGATGACATTCAGTGTAGGTTCATTCTTTACACAGGGTGTGGGGTGCTCCACCTCCACCCATTGACCTGTTTGGGTAGCCATTCAGCAGTGGATGCACGAGAATATTTTTTTATTTGCTTTCTCTCACTCCTAAAGATGTGAAAAGTTAATTATGTCTGTTCTGCTTTCTCTCCTGACTACAATGCCCGCATTTCCTTATCTAGAAGAACAGCAGCAGGGACAGTCATGTCCCTGTTGAGGCAAACCAAAACAAAGAGTGAGTGTTATCGCTGACCTTTTCTCCTATTTCCCTACCAGTCTCTGTTTCTATCCCCAGAAGTCTACAACAAAAAAGATTTTCTTCTGAGCTAAAGCCTATCTCTGTGTCAGTCATACTAGGCCATGACTGTTGAGTCTTTGCAATTTTCTGGAGGAAGATCTTCGTATCACAGATAGGAAGTTTAACATGTAGTTAGATTTGCCTTGTGTTCATGCTAATAGAGGAATTCCTTTTTCCAGCAGGAACTTTGCATATTTGGTCTCAAGCCAAAAGAAGTTTGAGTAGAAATTGTTTCAGCAACTTTTTGGTACATTTATTTCTATTTTTATTTCGTGATGTATTTCTACACTGAAAAAGGATTGAAACAGTAAATCCTTTTGCAATATTTCTGCTCCATGTTGAATATTTACAGCTGCAGCTGTTTACTTCAATAATTTAGACCTTGATTCAGGAACATATTTAAGCATATGGTTAACTTAAACCAGAGTAGCAATTCCCTTAACTTGAGGGAGACTGAAGGGGGGCGGGGGGGGGAAGGAGGGGGGTAAGTGGGGGAATGATTCCGGGTCATCTCTTGGGGCTACACAGCTTTTATTGTGCTCTTTGCTCAAGGCCAATTATAGAGCAAACCCTGTCCTTAATATCTCTGTTGTTAAATGGAGATATAAAATGCACACAGGGTATTTTAGTGCTTGTTACTGTCAGTGTAGGAACATTTTTAAAAAGAAAAATCCTGACTTTTAAGCATTTAATGTGGTTACTTGATTCTTATATTATTGTACATGTTTGTGTTTTAGTACGCAACTAATCTTTATCAGCTATGAAGTGTTGAATCTTTTCAGAAGGGAACTGATAAGCTTTGTGGTGCTGTTAATCCTGAGGCAAGCTTTGGATAAGGAACATGGGTTTGTTATTCCAGATTAAACCTTGGCGTTAATTAGTACCTGGTCATTCCTCACTTTGACTTTAAAAAGAAACCCTGTTTCTTTGTTGAAGGGATGGACAAAACAACTGGAAAACTTAAATATAGTGTCAGCAAAATCCCCAAGGGTAAGCATTCTTCATCATTAGGAGTCCAACCGAAAAACAGGAAATGTACCTCTGGGTCTGAACAGTAAGAATTTTAAAATAGTATGGGGCACTGTGGGTTCCCTGTTCTCAGTTTAGGTATGACATAATCTGATGTACGTAAGATACGTTTCTTATTTTTAGTAATCAATTGAGAGCCATTTTATAAACCTTGCTCATCTCTCTTAGACAGTGTTCTATATGTTGTTTCCAAAATGCTTTTGAAAAAGTCTTACTCTACTTTCGTTTGGTGTTAGAAATAGTTTTCAGTTCATGCATCACAGAAGGGGCAAAAGTCATTTCAGCTGCTGTATAACCACCATAGCTGCAGCAAGCAGGGTACATGGAGAATTCCAAGCTGTATACTGAGGGTACTGAATGCCTCGCAGAATGGGGCCAATATCAGCATTGGAAGCATGTAGATCTGAACAGTTTAATGCCGCCGTAACCTTTGCAAACCTTCAGCTCCAAGAGCCTCAGTGATACAGAGTTAAGTTTACTTCAAACCTGGGGGAAAAAAAGGAGCATCATGACTGATCATTTTAATAACTGAAGTGCATAGCATAAAATAACTCACTGTTTTAATCTCCTTGCACCTAGGCAGTCTTGGACATGTCCTTCATGCATTGAGATAGAAGCATTTATGTTGTAGCATTGTTTTATTTTTCAGATTATTGGAAAGCATTGTCCGTGTGTCAAGCTGCCTACACTACATCCATTATGAGCAGGGCCCTCAGCATTCTTCAGACAATGTTTCCCTTTTTTCATCCCTTTTTAAATGTACAATGGCCTTTTTCTGTCCTCTCCATTCCCTCTTTTATATCATCTGGAATTACTATCTCATTTGCCCCCCTTCTATCTACTTGTATCCAGCTAAACAGCTGGAAAGAACATTATCTAAAGCACAGTTGTGTTTCTGCAGGAAAGCAGGATCCCGATGGATAATTATCCGAGCTAGTCCCAGACTGCATATACCAAGAATGTAAAGCATCATAATAGGTTAAATATCATGTAATCCTTTGTGATTGTTCTCTGTACTGAGATACGTTGCTTACCATTAAGCAGCTAGAGCCTAAAAAGGTTCACAGTGTCATAAGTGAAACAAAAGGCATTTCATAGTCAGCATTGTCATGTCTGAACCACAATAGATGTCCCATCACATGCTTTCATAAAAAGGCGTGTCTTATATCAGCATAATCAGTGCGGTGCTTTCTTGCAGTAGTTGCAAGTAGTTTCCAGTTGGATGAGTTCTCTCTGACACGATATTCAGGAGTAGGGAAGGTAGTGCAAATATTTTGAATGCAGTGAGATTGTTTGTGTGAAGCAGGGTGAAGTAGGGAACCTGTTAGAAAAAGCTGACATTGATAATTGCTGAAATAATCAGAGACAACTCCAGAAATCAATGAAGTCAAATGCCTGAAGGCCAGCAGTAAATTAAGGATCATGTTCTCGATACCACTCACACTATAACTTGTCACAGAACAATATATGTCAAATTTTACATGTTCCATTTACTACAGTGTTTAAGCCATAAATTCCTAAATGTAACGTTTTCTGATCACAGATCTGCATGATGTCTCGCTACGCAAGTAATTTCTTTTTAATCCACAAATTTACCAAAAGAAATAGAATCAACTTGGAATTGATCTCAGAAAGGGTCATCCCTTTCTGTTCAGGCAGGATTGAGTGTCCCCATTTCAATCCCAGCAGATACTCATCTGGCCCACTCTGCACTGATGAACATTTCCCATGTCTTTGATCAAACTGCTCCAAGTTTTCCCTAAAGTTTAGCCCAAATTTCTGTTATTGGGTAGACAGAGAGTTTTTATGTGCTGGTGCGTTTGAAGGTATTTCTTGTGCTCTGCCATGCCCCATGATTTCTGCTGTGGAAAGAAATGTCTGCTGAACTTTTCAAGAATTAGAGAATAGAAGTAATAGCATACAGTATTAAATTATAGTTTCCAGTTTTCATCAAGCCAAACCTTTTGATGGGATTCAGCAATGTAAGAATGGGAGAGTTGGATGCTGTTCTAATAGGCAAATCCTGGAAGCTCAGCCTTTCCAAACAGTAGCTTTATACATAGGTGTCACTGAGCTTTGCAAATAGAGGCACCAAAATTAAATCATTCTTATGAGGCTGCATATCTGGATTAAAACTAGACTGTATACTAAGCTGACTAAAAATAACATTTGAAACTCAAACAAGATCAACCAAATACAGAGATTTAACTTTTTTGTGGCACTTCTAAACATTTTTAAGAAAAAGGCAGTAATGTTGTCAAACATCAGAATTTTTAACGTATTTCTCCCACCCTTGCCTGTAGACACAGCAGCGTTTTGGACAGATCTAGTGTTTGGAAACAAATGTTGGGAATGGGAAGTGGTTTGCCTAGTCTCGTGTCAGGTCTCTGCAGGAGCTTTGTTAACCTTTATCAGGTAAAGAAGCTCTTTTGTGCATTCGGAGTATGATTTCCAGTAGCACTTGACACTTTTCTTGCTACACTTGATTGAAATTTTCAGCTTGTAATAAAAGCAAAATTAATTCGGCTTTCCAGCATGATTCTGATCACACACCAAGGAGTTTATCTTTAAGAAAACAGTAAAGTCATCAAACTGATTTAAAACTGCTGTGATATCAGAATCTCACCATTATTAACTTTTAGTTTAGATCTTTTTCAATCTAGCTTATAATAGCAGGTCAGAGTTTTGGCTGTGCTCAAGAGACATTAGAGACTAAGTGACCGACAACTGGAACAAAGGAAAACTCAGGATTTGCTGAGTACTATTTTTGTTCAAGTCAGTCACTTAAGTTCTACCACAAAATCTAGGACCTGAACTTGCACATCATACTCCTGTGAGTACTTTGCTCATCCATCGCCCTGATATTGAATGCAGATCTCTTTCAACTTGAGCAGTTTGCTGTGGTTGTAGTTTTACAAAGAAGGCCATAAATGATGAATGTGAGAAATCAACAGCTAAGGAAAACTAGGATCACTTAGAGTTTGTTGCAATAAATTAGTGCTGCTGTGGGACAAGACCAAAACTGAGGGAGAATTTATATCCTTGGGTAGCATGTAATTATGTTGCGTTGGACCTTTAAAACTCTGCAGAAGAAATGTTCACACATCACTAACCTACTGAGCATCTGTCTGAAGAATAAGAAAGTAATGAATGAGAAAGTGTGGCCTTTCAATGAGAGATTGTTTAGTCTACTTGGTGATAGGAAGGATGAAAATTTGCTAATTTCAGCTGGCGCTCTAACTAATGGAAGATTTGAACCTAATCAAGAAGGCAAAGAAAAGTCAGTGTGGAAACGAAGCAAAATGGGAAAGGCAAAGAAAAACAATTTTACTATAAACACTGAGATTTATGTTCTCTACAATATTTGTGTAGCTCTAAATTCATTGGAAATAATTGAAATTGTTTCAGAAGGGAGAGACTCTTGCAACCTGCTTGCTTCAGACAAACTGATAAAGTTTCAGTGCTACTGCTCCTTCAGTCTTAGACTCAGGATTATAATGCAGACTTTAAAATCATATTTTAAAATCAGTTGATTAAGTTTCTTTGAAGACTTGAAAAATTAGTCAATGAATTTGGATAGTCAGGAGCTACAATTTATTAGAATAAGTGGTGTTGGTACTCTCCAGTGTAAAAACATAGCAGAAGAGTTTTTCGCTGACCTATATGCCTTCTGCAAACATTAATGTTTTTCCATAGGTGTTAACATGGCTTAGCTTGCAGGATCTCGCTATGTAGCATTTATTACCTAAGAGCTTTTGTTTAGCTTGGACTTTGCTCTATTAACTAAGCTGTAACCCAGAAGGTTTTTGTAAAATTTGCAAGTTAGAGCGAAGTCTTTGTCTTGTCGTACTTGGTAGATCTGCTGATAGTTTTAAGATTACAACACTAACGGGTAATTTTTCTTCTTGAATAAAAATTGTGTCTTAAAATCATTTTTGCACCAACTCCCTGCCTTTCTCCTGATAAAAACACTTGTGCCAGCAAAATAAAGCACTGTATGTTTCCCTGACATGCTTATCACTGCTGCAAATAATGCATTTAGATAGGGAATTGTTTGAGAAACAGGATTCTAAGTGTGCCCTGGTCTTGCCTGGATTTTGGGAAGCATATGGTCTACTTTATCCATGCCGAGAAACTTCCTTGCTGCTTTCTGTCACCACTATATTTTTTCAAATGCAGTTTTTAGTGTGAGTGGCACACACGTGTTGATTGTGAAGGTAGCATTCTTTCAGTACAGCCTTAAGCTAATTACTCTTAATGGCAGTGGGGCTTTGTACCTCGTTTGTGAACAGATATTTATACTACTAAACCAGTACAAAGCAATGTTTCACATTACCAGTTTACCAGACTATTACACCATTGTGTTTTAATCCACTGTAGGTGGATGAAGAATATGAGCCATCTGTTTTATTTAATGATATAATCAGTAAACAATATATGCACTTTACACATTCGGTCATTAAAGATGCCCATATTGTTGCACCCTGTATTTACATTGTAAATTGGTGTATTCACACATCAGCTTGTTCTGGTTTAAAAGACTTGCTGTGTTCATAAGATGGTACAAAGCAAGCTCAGTAACTGCTCGAACCCAGCGCAGGTGGTCGAGCTAGTTGCCACACAGATCAAAAGTCAAACAACTGTGAATCTTCCTTTGAAATGGCATTTAGAGAGACAAGGCCAGTCTTATCTTCACAGACAAGAAAGAGTTATAGATATACATCATGAAGTTATGAGAACAAAAGGGGGTTTCATAATCACTCGGCATCAGAAAATCCAGTACTACAGACTTTTGTGAAGACATCTTTGGAATATAAAGACCATTTTATTTTCCTGGGCAAAATTTAGAGGAGCAACTCTGAATTATTAAATATGAGAAGGTTCAGTGATTTCAAAACTTGGGAGACAAAAAGTTGCTTTCTCTCACAGTCAGTTGAAAGTTACTTTATTTTCAGCAATGCTTTAGCAGAATAAAACAGGCAGCAACAGCAGAACCCAATCTTTTTCAAGGGATAGAGGTGAATGGTTGTATTTGTGCTAGAAACAAAGGAAATTGCTTGATATTTCAATTTTCCCAAAGTATCCTTGGTGAGTGCCAAAAAATACTCAGCAAAATACATTAAAAATCATTGATAAGTAAAATCTTGTTCACTAGCACATTTTTAAGGAGGTGGAAGATCATACCATCCCACATTGAAGCAGTAATGTTCATTTTAGTGTTTTACTTCATAGCTTGTGCTTGAGATGCCTAGAATTTAAGGTATTTATTGGAGGACTCTGTCTCATTCCTTACTGTTTTTTATGAGGAGGTTTAATAGGGTTTATCATCAGGTGAAGGCCTGACTGGCATTGCCAATAGACAGCAAAGGGAAAGGAATTGTGGAAGTGGTATGGCTAAGAGTGAGTTTGTGGGTCAGCAAGGCTGGTGGAGTAGTTTTGAGCTGAACAACACAGCTGATTAGCAGCAATGGGTCTGCTAATAAAGGTGGGAGCTCTCTGAATGCCAGTCCTTTAGCCGAGTTTGAGATCATCTTTTAAAGCAGCGGAGTGTCTGTCAGGGTGAGTTCTTAGTCATTTCTTGTTGCATGCACTTGTATAAAATAGCAGCGAAATATTAATACGTAGGAGATTTTAAGTTTGGTTTCTGTTCCTACATAATGCAGCTATACTCAGAGGCACTGAATATATACTCAATAACAAAGTCTGTGTACTAAAAAGAAGTGTATTCGCTTTCCATTTAGTGTTACAAACATGAGGACGTAGCTTTCTAAGTCTTTAAATCTATTTCAAAGGCAAGCTAATTATATTGTGCTTTTTTTTTAATCTCGGGGTGGGAGGAAAGATTTTTTTACTAGGGCTTTTTTATGCTGGCATGAATTTTAGAGATAAAGTATTTTCAAGTGTATGAGTGAGAAGAAAAAAACATCTCATTTTATGAGCCATTATATATGCTTTCAAAATACACGCTATTTTCATGGTTAAAATATTTAAAATAAAACAAAATAAAACTCAGCTATAAGTGTCCCTTTTATGGTCTTTTCATATCTATATTTCATGTAGGTTGAATATTAAGCATTGGAACGTTTCCATATGCTTCATGATGTATTGCCTACTGATTTTGAGATACTGTGTAACTACCTTATTTCCAATCTTATAAAGGTGTTGAGATTTATTTTTTTTTTCCCATCTCAATCCAGAAAAAGCAAATCAGAAACTTGACTACTAATGTTTGAATCCTAGCTTTGTCCTGGGTATATCTTGAGTAACTTGGACGCATCTGTTTCTGTGCATCTCTAAAATGAGGATAATGTTCCATATCTCGGCAAAGCATTCCAAATGCCCTTAATTAATCTGTGCATGGTCCTAACATGACAACCTGATGAGAGTTTGTGAATGGTGGACTAACTGGTAGCACTGCCTGTCTTGATTTGGAGTCATGGCTTAAATGGATTTAAAAGGGGTGAAAGAGAAGCATGGGAACAATTTAGACGAGCAGGGTGTGGAGTATCTGATTTCCCATAACAGTCCATTACCGAGTATATACCTGATCTCCTTAACTACTGAACGTAGATATGAGAAAGAGAAGGGATCAGTTCTTTGTTGCCTTCTCCAGATAATATAATTTTGGGGGCTCCAGGTGACAGGTTCATATCTTCTTGGGTGACATTTTTGGTGTGTTGCAGACAGAAAAGGGTATTTGAGTTGATTCGACGAAAAGAATTAATGCATCCCTGGGGACATAATGATAAAGTGTATATATAGAAGAACAGTAATGTTAAACCTGATGTGCTAGCCCAGGCAACTGCTTCTTCCTTACCAATCTCTCCTTACTGCTCCTGTCAGAAATTACGTTCTTATAGCTTGCTGTGGACTGAGATGTATTATTGCTGGCTGATGTCAGCCTTCAAACAATCAGTACTTTACGTTTGTTAAGTACTTTAGGGTTCCTCAAAGAAGAAATACATCCCTACAAATGCAAGGTTTTATGACTTGCTATCACAGCGCTGCCATTTCCTTGTTCAAAGAAGGTGTGGAGGAGAGATACGTAGACTTAGCGGTAAAAGTAGGCAGGCGCTTACTTCCCCTGGCCAAAATTACCTTTAGCACCATCACTTCTTGCCTCTGGGGAAATAAAAAGAAACATAGTTTGTTACAGAACGTGAATGGGTAAAGCCCTGAGGATCATCTAGGTATGCACAAAAATTCTATCTCATGTGTAATAACTTGATGACCAGTGAGCCCTTGAAATTCCAGTATTTTGCGGTTCAACTTCTGATTAAGAAGAAAATAAAAATGTGGATTTCAATTGCATTTTGTTAAAACATCCACTGACATGATGCTGCTCTTAGCTGTAAAGTTAGAAGAAAGTTTGCTACACGGTTTGTGTAGCAGGCACATGTTGAAAACTAGGGTAAAATGAAGTTTGAATGTGATAGCTGGTACCGATGCTGTAGAGCACCCTCCTCATGACTAGTATTCTTTATAGAACATCTCTTGTGCTGGTGCACTTGGTTTGTCATATTTTAATGGTCATCTTTGAATTATTGATGATTTATTAAAGTTCTACCAGCAAGCAGTGGGAGAATTAGGCTCCCACGTGCCACTTCTGTCAGATGATTCCTCTTTGAGGAATTTAAGTGATCAAATGAGATAAGCCACTTAGGATTCTTCAAACAGGAATTGCCCACAAGTAATTGTTTCTTAGTAAACTCCGGGTGTCCTCCTTGGAGTAAGACAGAGTATTTGGAATTTTATAATACACATATATGATGTTAAAAGCATGTTGTAGAATTGTTTTGGAATAAAATAAGTAAACCATATTAGCAGTGTTCCAGATGCTTAGCAGTAAACTAACGAAATAGGGACCTCATCTCAGAAGTGCACACTGTAAACAGACAACACATAGGTGGGGTAGGGAATGTTGAATGAACCCAAAGAAAAGGCAGCGTTGCAAAGATGTTGTCATGCTCTGTTCCAGGCAGTGATTTTTGTGGGCATATAATTCTGTTCATTGAAGTCAATGGAAAAGTCTGTGCCCAAATGCCTGTCCTCTGAATCTGAGAGGAGGAGCAGGTGCACAAGATACCAGAGAAAAGCTTTGTTTTATAAATGTAGACGCTAGCTTACAGTAGAGTTTCTGTTTTGTCCTCTTGCTCCAGTGACCCAATTAAATACAGGTTTCATAGGAAAATATTGTTGTGGCTGACCTGGATAACAGAAATCAGTTGGGAGGACTATTAAACCTGGCCCTCTTCTGTAAACTATTGAGTTCTGAGACTGACTTTAGCTTGAGACCCACTGTACCCTGCTTTCTTTGATCCAACCCCTGAGAATATGTAATCATCATTTAGAGGAACGAACTCCTTTGTGAGGAGGAAGCCAAGAAGCGGCCCCAGAGAATGCCTCCCCACATGGAAAGCCACCACCCCCTGATTTGATGGCTTCCATGCTAATGCATCTTTCAAGGGGGCCTCTTTGTCCTGCGTTGTTACTCATTTGGCTCTTCTTTTATTTCAGTCTTAATTGTCATTAGTGTGCGTTTGGTTTTTTCTAAAGTCATCTGGGGAATAGTAGTTTATTGCATATTGTTGTGTTTGTCTAAAGGCAATTGCACAAGCTTGAAACCTAATCCTTGTTGTAATCTTTCCTACTAGGGAGAGCTTGAGATAAATACTCCTGCATGCTTGCTGGGAGTGGGTCTCTACTTTTTGATCATCCATGTCTAAATGTTGAGTAATACTTAAGGGAAAATGTTCTCAAAACATTCCTTAGATGATTATTAGATTATATTTTATGTTTGATAAAAACTGGAAAATCATGTAAATATTTGCTTAACATCCCACCCCTAAAGCAGTTTATTTTCTTTCTGGCCTTCAACCCTCTTGCTTAGTGAACTGAAATCAGTCACTTTCTGGTTATATTCAGTTTCACTTTGCAGTTTTAATGTGTGTGTAGTGGTATTCCCAACTGCAGGAGAATACTGAAATAATAAATGGGGAATAAAGAGGAAGGAAAGGGAAAAAATCTTTTTGAAATATTTTCTAGTGTCTTCCCATATTTTAAAAATAAACAAGTGCTATGATTATACTACTTGCATATGAGATGCTAATAACTGGTGTTAGAAGAAATCTAAAAAATAATCCAGTTCTGCTTCTCTATAAATACTTTGTCACATAGTAAGTAAGACCAGTTTCTATACATACTATGTTCCTGTGGCTACCATTGAAATCAGCCTTTGGCAAAAGCAAACACGTGTGAGAGATCCTTTTACCAGAGGAAATCACTTTTGCACCTTGGATACTCCATGGTGGTTAAGTTGTTTGGGGAGTGCTGAGTTTTTCACCTAAACAGTCAATACTCACACAGGTCAACTGCATGGCTGTTTTCTCTCATCTGAATTTTTCATTTTGGCTTAATGCAGAGTATGGGTCTCAAAACCATGGGCATCAGAACAAATGCCAGATCATGGTTAGAGCTTGACTAGATTGGAGGAGAGGCTTAGGGTAACATCGTGTTGTGGAAAAAGAGCCATCAGGTTCAGTAAATTAATTTAAAAGATTGAGGACACTTCCCTGCACTAACCAGCGCTGAAAGCATTTCTGTCATTGCAAAATGGCTGCTTCAGATGCAAGAAGTCCTGGAGTTTCTCTTGAGTCTTCTTTCTCTCCCACCATGTTTTTGCAATTAAATACTGGATGAATTCTTTTTTCCTTTCCTTTTGTTTTGGTTTGTTTTTTGTTTAAAATGTGTTACTTTTTCCTTAATGTGTAGCAGCTGATTTTTCCTCTGTTGGCTCACTTGGGCACAGAGACAAACCTCCTTTCAAGGAACAGAGTTCCAACATTGTTGTTGATTGTTTTAATGGGAAACCATCTGTGTGGTAAGGCAGGCTTTCCAGCTTCTTTCTGGAGAAAAAAAAAAAAGAGATTCAAGTATTTTAGCCATAGGTAAAACCCTTCCCTCTGTAATGTGGGTGGACTCACACACAAAGCAGCCATAAAGGTCTGTGTTTCCTCAGCACACTCACAAAGACCCAATTTTCAAGAGCAGCCAGCCGGTGACAGACAGCCCCTCGGCAGCACAGTTGGCCACCTTCAGAGGGTGATGCGCTCTTGGTGCTCCCCACAAAGTTGTGCTTGAGATCTCTGCTCCTCTGGGGGACAAAGGGCCAGTTTTCTTTCCAAGAGCTCTTTGCCCTTCCTTTTCCTGGCTTACCCCATCTCACCTTCCCAAAGTTTGAGCTGCATTTCTTGCAGGAGTCTTGTGCTTCTCCATCCCCTTCTGTGGTTTTCATAGCCTGTCAGTCAGAGGTGGTTTCGACATCTTTTGACAAACACCTTCACTTAGAATCACAACGTGGTTGCCCAGTAGAAAAAGGCAGCCTTTCTTTTCTTCCTTCCTCTTTATGAACTAGGGACATAATATGTAAAAGCTTGGGGTGAGCTCACAATAGCACTTTGTCCTCTTTCACATCACTTGCCAAATAACTACTGTTGTGGCAACAGCTGTAACCAAGCATGGTGTCAGCTAGTTTTGCCATAACGTGACTGGGTGCCAATAATTTTAATATAATGTGAAACACATTCCCAGGCAGTGCAATGAGGCATCTGATTATTAAATTCCTTGAAATGTCATCTGGATGATTTTCTTCCCTTTTTTTGTTGTTGTTTGTTTGTTTTTTACCAATTCAGGTCTCAGAACTGGACAGTGTCGTGATTAAAAGAAAAAGAACAGAAAATTCTCTCATTATAGTAAACATTTCCAAGAAAACTCTCACCCTGAAGCAGACAGCTCTGCTCTGCTTACACAGACAGTGACAGCAAAGGCTCTGTGAAGGCTATAGGGGTGGAGGTTATAATTGTGGCTACCAGTTGTTTGCTGCTCTTTACTACAACACTTTCTCCAGTGACAATAAATGCTATTTATTTTTAGGCTTCTTATTCTGACTACTTATAAAAACTAAAAGATAGGAACCTGGTGAAGCATTTGTTTTTAATACATTGCTTACATTGTGCTCCAAAGCATGGTGTTCAGCATTATTGTTAATGACTGAAACATTAGCATTTAATTGTGTAAAGCAATTAAAAAGCGCAATATTACTACTTCTTGGGCTGAGTCCATTAATAGAGCAAGCGTTAGTAAGAAATATATTGAAGAAGTTGAACAAGGTCATAAATGTTCTGTGTGCAAAGAGCACCTAATGCTTTTTTCCACGCCTTTAAGAAGTAGTTAAAAAAAACCAACAACCCAACAAAACAAAACAAAAAAACAAACAAAACCTTGTGAGGTGAATAGATAAAAGGTTTTCTTGGTTTAGTTATGTCAGTTTGGCTTTTTCCTGTAATTGCTGGGGTTGTTTTGTTCCTAAAGAGGGAACAGATGCCAAGCTGAAGAGGTAATTTCTGAGCACTGTTTCAAGATATTGTGAAAGTTCTCAACTTTTCAGTAATAAGAAAAATAACACTTCTCTAATGATGCCTGTTTATCGCATATTGTTCTTCTGCATGCAGTTCAGTACAGCTGGCAGCAAGAACTTGAGAGAAACCCAGGGCTGAAGAAACAGCGTAGGGGAACCTGAGTAGCCCTGAGTACCTGCAGGCTGTGTGCACCGACTCCTCTGGGTGCTGTCGAGCAGTCCTTAGCTTACGTCACCGTGGACGAAATCGAAAGAGATCATTTGCGTTTGATCCCAGGTGTCTTTACATTTTGAATCCAAACAGGAAAAAGCTCCTGGCAGCAGGAGGCTGGGCTGGAGGTGTTGATACTCCAAACGCGTCCGGATGTCACTCTGCTTGCGTCAGATGGGCTGGCTGTGGGGCTTACTTTCCTTTGGTAATCTTAGGAGTTACTTGCACAATAAAAGGTCCAAGTTTTTCCGACCTGTAAAGAATCATAGCAGAGCTCTGTAGTTGTAAAGTATCATTATGTGCTCAGAAGTGAAGAAGTTTTTACTAGGGAGGAGCTCAAACCAAAACCCTAAATGTGGATATTTCTAAACCTTGGAATCTGTATCTGCATCTGAGTTCTGCAGGTTACATGTGCCAGTAGTGTATTAAACCAGTGTATGACATGGAAATTTCCCTAAAACTTACAGTATTCCACATCCAGGTGCAGTTACAACTAATTTCTGCAGGCTCTGCTGGACAGCTTCCAAGGGGAAACTTTGTTTAATTTAATATCAAGCCAAATCCACTGTATATCTCCAAGACTCTACTTATTTGAACGTGAGCAGAACAGAAGCAGCACAGGCAGAAGTAATATGCTATTTCCCAAAATGACTTCTTTGACCCTTAGCTTGGGAAAAATACAAACCTGGAGAAGGAGAAGCAAGTTCTGTCTCTAGATCCACACAGGTTTTGGCTTCTCTAGTGATGCTGCAGTCATGGCATTTTAAAAGGATGCAGTTGTTTTCAGTCCAAGAGCAAGTTGATTCTTCACGCGTAGTTGACACTACTGTTTAGGCTGACGAGCCTAAATTTTAGGACAAACCACAGGAAATGGCTTGGAGAGGTGGAGGATATTAAGAAAATACTGTACTGCTGCTTTGGAAGTAAAATGAAACACTTTAGGCTCCGTTTTCCCATACGATGTTTAAAGCCATTGTTTTCATAATTTTTTTTGAAAAAAAATTGTAACTATTGAAAACAAATGTGCTTCAAAACATATAGTTGTTTTTTGTAATTTCAGACCAAGACAAGCCACATGAAAATCTTCTTCTCAGGGAGGGCAGTCTGAGGTTTTGTGAAAAAGCGTTTTTTTCCTCCTCCCTCTATCCCCTCACCCCCTGGTTTTGGACTAATTGTGTCCCCTTGAAAGTACTACTTTCTATGTGAGCTTTGGGAGTGAAAAGTGTTCAACTTTTTGCTTATGGAAGAATCTGCTTTAGCTGGGAAGTCAGATGCAGCGATAGGAACAGAAATAGTGATCTTAAAGCCAACGGACTGTATTGGCTTTGGTATGTACAGAATGGTAACAGCAGTCGCTAGTATTGAGAGGATTCTGTTCTTTCTCTGTCTGCCCTGTTGCAAGATGAGCAAGGGCTGACCTGAACTTCTGTTTGTTTGTTCTGCTGTGGGCTTAAAGATTCATGCTCCCCCCTCGCCCCTACCCCAGCCCCGAACGTTTTATTCTGTTTTTGTAAGGGGGGGAATTCAACATTTTTGAAGGCAAAAGAAAAATCCTTGCCCGATATAAGAAACAGCTGAACAAGACTTAAGCTGATAGATTTATTTTTTTTCCCAGCTTTCTACCTGTGAAGAAATACAGTATTTTTAGGGTGAGGGGTGATTGTGGAAAGCAATGATTGAACAAATAACTGCTTTAAGGCCAGTGCTAGCAATGCTTGCCAGTATAGTAATGTCAGTTGGAGGTGTGATTTTTGGCTGCATGTGTGTATTGGCAAAAGCCCTAGTACAGACATGGTTGTACCAGGGAGAGAAAAAAAAAAACCCTAAAAATAAAAAAACCCACAACTTTGGCCAGTATATTCTATTTTGCTTGGGGAGGGTATAAGCTCTAACAAAAAAAGCACTTTTTTTCTGCTGGTAAGTTGCAACTGCAGTAGAAGCTCGTGTCAAAATAGTTATACTGTTGTAGTGGCAAACCTTTTTCATAGATCAGACTTCTGAGTTTGGTATCCTAACATTAGCAACTCTGCTTCTGTTACTGTTAATTTTAACAGCAGCAACATCTGAAGGTGATTTGAGTGCCTTCGACTTTGTAGCATTGTAATGATCTTGAATTTACAGATCTGCATTTCATTTACTCCCCATACTTAGAATTGCAAACGAAATTACGCTGGACTACATCTTTTGCATGCAAGACATTTCTTTACAATTCTTTTTTAATGGCTTTTTCCTAGCTACAACTCAAGTAAAAAGACCGGTGTGCTTTGCAACTGTCTAAAAGCTGAGGAATGAGATTATCTTTGGATTTATTTTCTGAATCATTACAGAACTGTTTGTAGTGAAACGTGTTTCTTCGAGGTGTGACATAGTCTTCATACCTAGGTTTTGCAGATTTCTGTAGCAGTTTTTTTCTTGAATATCTTTAATATATTGGGATTCTGGAGAGGATGTCGTCATTACCTCATGGGACTACATAGTCATATGTGTGACACCATAGGCCTTCTATGTGAACTTTACTTCTATTTTACTCACACGTTAGGATGAGAAAGAAGTCCTTTTTTCTAATACTAAAGCACACTGCATCAGCCATCTTCAATATAAGAAACCAGGAGGGGTAAATACTCATTCCAGGTCCCAGTTTTGTGTCACAAGAACATTTCAGCTATTGTGTAACCTCTCCAGGGTGCCCTCACACTAGGAGAGTAAAACCAATACTCTTCTCAATCCTGTTAGGGAGGTGACGCTTGGAGATGTGCAGTCCGCCCTCAGCGATCAGTGCTCTGCTTATCTTCCACTGGTATTTCATGCCAACTGACTTTTGTAAGAGAATACTGTTTGAACCTCGATCGCTAGACTTTTTGCTCAGCTTCCTGTTGCCACATTATGATACGGTACAAGGAATGTTATGGTTGTTTGGGTTTCTTCATTTTTGCTTTAAGTTTGCTCTCACTTCATTGGGTGTCAAATTTGGCCAGTGCTGGATGCTTTTGAAAATCCCACCCTTCAGTTGGTTTTGGTTTTGTTGTTGTTTGTTATGTACGATGTAGGACTCAGTAATATGTACTGGCATAACATCTTGGTGGAGCAGAACAATGATTTATTGTGATAAATACTGACATCACAAAACCACAGACAGTAATCTTGACCTTGAGGGGAAAAAAAAACCCTAAACACTAGGTTAAGACCTGTTTAAAAAGATAGTTTATGTGAGTCTGGTAGGATAAGAAAACTAAGTATGTTGAGTTTTAGAGTGTTTCTATTTCTAAGTTTATGCTCTTCATAGTTTTTGGTGTTGGTTGTTTGGGGTTTTTTTGGGTGGGGGGGAAGGAAGTGCTGGGGAGGGTTGGTGTTTAATAAATGGTGCACATATCTGAAGCTGTATTTTCAGTGTTCCTGGTCTTGCAGTCTCACAGCTTATCTTTTTCTAGTCTCACGAAGCATGAAATAAGTTAAAATCAATAGGTTTTTAGAATATTTGGGCTTTCTGACATTTTTTCTTTGCTGCTCTGTGACTTGGACAACAAACATTGTGAACTGAGTAGCCTCAGTTTGTTAATCTCTCCCTTGGGTGCATCCTTTCTTAGTTCAGCAAAAACACAAACACAAAAATCTGCTGCATGTGGTCAGTACTCAGTTCGCTTGGGCTCATGTGTCTTGTTGAAACCAGAATATTTTCTCTCCAAGACAAGCCCAGCCCCTTATTCTTGGTAAGAATTCTCAGTTTTCATTCTGGATTTTAGCTGTTAACCCCTTTGCTATTTCGGCTTCAAGAATCAACTAAAAAAAATCATAGTATATTTAAGGGAAATACGCATGTTTAACATTTTGCTTGTTTAAATAGCTGAACTGTGTTTGTTCAAATATAAAACCACCCCAAACAAACAAACAAAAACCCCAGGCAAGCAGAAGATCACCTAGCCAAAACCAAAAATAAGAAATTTCCTCCTCAAAATTGCATCTTTCAAGAAACTTTGGATAATGAATTATAAACAGGAAGTTAAAATGGAAACACTCTTACATCTGAATCTGCAGTGTCTGCTACCCAGTGCCTTAAGTACTTTGGCTAAAATAAAAAATGTAAAAGCCTGACTAAATTCTGGCATTTGCAGCTTCATTCACAGTTTGAGTGCGTTGCTAGCAGCTTTCTACCTGTAAATAGGTAAGGTCAAGTCTCAGGTAGGGATACAAGGCAGTTCCTCCAGTCCTCTTGCTATAACATGAATTCTCTCAGGGAAGCTATACCTTAACTCTACAAATCTAAAGGAGATTTAAGCAAAACAAAAAAAACTTATTACAAATACTTTTCTTAGGGCACCTACCAGATGAAACTGTAGTGTGGCCAAGGTTTGCCCTATGGTGTGCCCCTTACCAGGAGAGCAACAAGACAGAGCGGGCAGAATAATGGTTTCTGGAGGAACATTTAATTGAAAGCTTTTCCCTTAAAAATATCGTCTTTCCAGAAATGCAGATGTGCATGATAATCCTATAGGGATATTGGTATTTGGCCTCTAGGATTTTAAGAGTTCTGTTCCCAAGGTTAAGATATACAGAGAGCCAAATTTTATTTGAAACTATTATACAAGACAGATATGGAAGCTCATGGAGTATTACATTGCAAATCACATGTTAAAGAGAGACACATGGCTCTTGAGCTATAAAATGAGTAGAGAAAGGAATGATACTTTAAAGATATCTTTAACCACTTGTTTTACTCATTAATCTGTAGTTCACAAAGCATTATTTGCAGCAAAAAATGCTGTTATAGGATTGTTTCTGAAAAGCAAACAAATATTTCAGACATTTTCACTGCTAACATAACTGTGTAACAATAGCAAAACAAATACTGATGGTGAGCAATGTTTCTATGAGTGAATGTGTTGAACAGCTGCCACTTTCCACCCCTGAGACTTCTGCATATCTGTGTCGGATGAAGTGATTCCTGCAGCAGATTTGTAATACGCTTTGTGTTGCAGGGGGAGTTAAAGGGAAGAGCTGAATCTGTGATACTGCACTTAATGTAGGTTTCATCAAGTCAGCGGAGACTTCTGCTATTGGCATGACAGGGCTGTTGCTTATGGACAAATACAAAGGTCTGAAGGTGCCCCGTAGCAAAGCTCCTGACCCAGTGCAATACCATCACGACAAGGTGCTAGTCCCTTCCACCCTGACTCTCCTGTACAAGGGCACTTTCACTCTACCAGTTGCTCACTGGGAAACATGGTGTCCTCTCTCAATCTCTCTCTCTGTGTCCCTGTGACAAACTGTCCTCCTTACCTGCATCTTCTGAAATGACATGAAGTCTTCTCAGATACTCACAGTCACTCTGAGACTGTTGTTGTTTACCAGATTTATAAGGAAGAGGGCATTGCAGCTTTGAAAAAAGCAGTCAGAAGTTTACCAGAAGAATTACATTAGTCAGATGTTACCAACTGTGTCGTTCCTAAGGGTATGTTCTCATGGTCCGGACATTTTGTATGAGTGGGTTAAGTTCTGGTAGCTACAGATGCAAGCAAGCAGCTGAACTTGATAGATACTCATTTCCAAAAACATATTTGAGGGTATCGTATTTTGCAGAATAGAGTTAAGCCTTCTGCGTTTGTAAGCAATGCAAAAAGACATAATGAATGGGTTTGATTGTCATAAGTCTTGATTTAAAAGAACACTGGCTATTTAGCCTTCAACTACAGTTTGTTGTTGATACAATCCATCAAACAGTCATTGGAGGTAAACAATTTTCCCTCCTGAAAAAAAATTGCGTTTCATAAAGATGTGCATGCTTTCTTCCTTTACCTCACCCGCCTCTCTGTGCCCCCAGGCAGCATATAATATGCTGGTTAGGACACTCCCGTGAGTTACAGAAAATCCAGCTCTGGTTCTCACTTTTTTCATGCTCAGATCAGCATCTGGACTCCGAGTTTCCTAAGTCCCAGCAAATGCTGCACTCCAAGGGTTCCCAAATTTAGTGTGCTCAGTTTATACCATCACAGAAAGTAACAGCAAGTAACTGCAGCCTCATGGCAATTCTTATGGCACATGCAAGGTGAGCTTTTTTAGTTCACATCTGAACACTTCCAACAGGAGAGCTAGAAGAGACCCATTCCAGAGTGGCCCAATGGTTAAATGTTCAGGTGGGACATCAGTTTTAGGGTCTTCTGGTCTCCTTCCTGCAGTGAGTGATATAACCTGGTGAGTCTGGAGTCTCCTTCCCTCTCCCTGGTAGCTATTTTCTGAGCTGCAGCCACGGTCTGTGCAGTTGGCATGTACATGCCCAAAATGTTGTGTGCTCTGTTCTGAAGAGGGTAGCAGGAATAAAACTGAGCAGAAGCCTCAAAGAGGTTCTCTGTCTCCAGGCTGGCAGCAGATGAAAATCCCAGAGAGTGCAGCTATCAGGGAATCACAGAAATTCATCTAGACCATGAGGTACAGCCTGGGACCAATTAAATGAGTGGATGTCGTGGACTTCAAGGTAACTGTTACCATGGCTGTGGCCTGATCCTCACATAGTTGTTTGGGTAAACCCTGACATGAGGTGTCCCTGGGCATTACTGTCGGGGTGTGGGTCAGGAGCCTGTCTCCCAACTCAGCAGGAATTTTGCCTACACAAAGTCCTCTTGTTAGTGGCTGTCTGGCTTCCTGATGCGTGGGCTCTAGATGTGCATGTATGTACTCACGCTTTTATAAAAAGACTTTGGATAAGTGGCTGTTACTTGAAAGACCCCGGAGCAACTTGTCAGCTGCCAAACGGGAGGCCCGGTGGTTGTTCCTGCTGCAGTAATCCCTTTGTTCTGCGGGATGGGTACCACAGCGGATCACAGAGTTGCTGAAGGGTTGCGTGGGCTTCCTACCCCTCTAGGTGTGGTGGTATAAGAGCTACCTCTTGGCTCTGAAGCTTGCCTCTTTGTTAAAAATAAAATCTGCTTAAGCATCACCCTTTTTGAAAGAATTCTTCAGAGTTCAAAGTCAATTATCTCAGGGATGATGATAATCATTGGCCTGTATTTGAACTGTGGTGCTTAAAATCTAGAAACCAGTTCATGGTTAATCATTTAAGTTCATCAGAAATAAGATTCAAGTTGGGGCAATTAGACAATTGCTTCATTACTCAGACTGTCTAATGATGTTTCACTGATCTTTCACAAATGATAATACAGTAGATGAACTGTATGGTTTAAGAATAAGTTATTCCAGTTTTAGATAGTTGAAAATGACTTACCAAAACTGTTAATGGAAGTTATTCAAGATGTGCTGTCTAAATCCTTTCCAATTAGTGTTGAGGTCTTGAAAGGCCAGTCTTAGCTTTTTATTAATATGTTCAGTTTATTAATGTATTTTTTTATATATGCATAGTGTGACTGTCTGGTACATCTCAAGATGTTGCATAATTATTATCCTTTTAATTTGTTTTACTTGGGTTCTACTCCTTAGTCTTGCTTAAAATTCAGAAATATTTCATAGCCTAATAACTCATTAGAAAGCCATGACATGTACTGGAGGTTACCTCAAAGGCTATCCATATTTAACAGTAAACTTTAGATAATTCATTGACAGTGTGACTGTCATTGACCAGTTTAAATATTTAAGGTTGTGTTTTGACCTTTTGCCTTACATTTAAACCATATGGAGAAACTAAAACAGATTATGTACAGAACTGGGGTCTTTATCAGATGGTTATGGCATTATGAAACAACAAAAAATTGCTGCCTTGCCTGATAATAATACTATATGTCTGTAATTTGTTAGATATACACTTTTATAAAATTTTGTTACCATATTCTGGTTTAAATATGAGTCTTCCTCTTCCTTATTAAAAATCCCTAATAAAAAGAACTTCTGCTTCCAATTTTGGAGCAACATCTGTGGCCAACAAATTATTGCCTAAATATGATAGGAGATAGAAATCAGGTTTTTGAAAAACAGGACTAATTAAAAATGTTAATGGTGTTTTTCAGGTCTTTCATGCCTTTATTTTGCCATATATAAAAAGGGCTTGTTTTGGATGCTTGAAGTGATGTTCTCTTGGGAACCTCTTTACTGAGATCTAATGTAGAGAACCAAGACTCAAGGAGAAATTGAATCCTGGAGTCACAAAGAAATCGGAAGCTTTGGAATGATCTGTTCAGTTTTGATGGGCTTTTCTTGAAGGGCCTCAGATGACTGAGGGAGCCTTAGCTTTCTGTGAAATCGCAGCACGTCTTTAGTCTCTGGCTTTTCACGCTCTTCTCAGACTGTCTACTGCTGACTGTAGGGTTCGTGAGTGAACGAAGTTGTAGCTTTGCACCCCACCCGTCTGTGTGTGTGCGCCTGGTTTGTTCCGTGTTGGTGGATACACATGATGTTTCTTTAGGTTGGCGATGTGACAGATTGTTTCCCATTCTCTCTGTGTTGACATCCATGAAATACTTTATTTCTTTGAGTTCAAATGCTGTTTGGGAAACAAAATAAGCATGTTTTAATTAGTTTATGTCATAAAATGTAAGCTGTCATACTGCATTTACAAGGATTCCACACATTTCCATTACCATCCTGTTTTGATTTCACTTGGTAATTTTAATTATTGTAAAAAGGCTCAACGATAAGCCACCCATGCAAAGGGCTAATGACAGAGGGGTGGAAGGAAGATGGGAAAGTATTTTATTCCCTGATAAGGCTTCTGTATTGTTGGCCTTTGTGCAGACCATCATCCCTGAGTCCCTCTGCTGCGTACCCTTCCTTCCCTTTTACTATCTGCCAGTCTATGGATGGCATAACTTCGTGTCTCAAGGGATCATTAAGTTGAAGAGTGACTCCAGAACAGTTTCTGATGCGCTTCTGACACAGCACAACTATCCTTCACACAAGGCTGGAGGTAACTTTGAAGAATGTGGCTGTATTCTTCTGTATGACACCTGCAAAGAAAACTAACCTGTTACTGCAGTATTTTAATACAGTGAAGGCAGCTTGCTCCAAGTTCCCCAGCTGTTCTTGTGGACAACTGGTGACCCACAACCACGTAATCCACAGTTCTGAACTGACAATTTGATGATAGATGCTTATTGTCCGTGAGATGTTTTGAGACTAAGCAGTGATCTCTAGGTCTTAAAGGTTGCAAGTTTTCTAAGCAGTTTGCTGGTTTTGAGACTTCCCCTGAACAGATGGCTCTATTTCTAGTCACATGTAGCAGCGTGTATGTGTGCTTCTTTGTCACAGCTCTCTTTCTCTCCGAAAGCCTTTCCCTTCCACGAAGGTGCTTCGAATCTGCCTGTGCCTTTTGAGTTTTGCAGGGAGCTGATTAACTTGGCTGGTTCCCAGGTGGGTTCTGCACCTCGCCGGGTGTTCGGGCAGCAGGATGGGTGCGTGCCCCGCTGTCCTCCTCGCAGTGCTGAACGCTGGCCGGAGAGCCTGCACAATCCTTCCACGTAGTGCCAGAAGCCTTTGGGGGATGTGCGTTATTGCCCTGGAGGGGAAACTGTAGAACCACTGAAGGTCTTGTAACTCGTGATAGCTAAAAAGCTTAAGGCTGCCCTGGAGTATTGGTTTCACATGCCATTGTTTCTGTAGTGAAGTCTAGAGCGTGACATGCAATCAGCGTCAGGATGCGCTGTGAAGTGACGGTGGGGTCTGGTTATGTTGTGCAATGGCAAGTTCTTACGGTAGTGAAATCTGAGACATCTCAAGGGGAAGCTTTGGGGCCCCTTCACTCTGTAGTACATGGTTCTCAAAGGCCTTTGCGGACCCATTTAGCATGTATAGCATTAAGTGTTTTTTTCTCCTGGCACCTGTAGTTTGGTTCACATTCCTCTCACCTTTTCTTACTACTAGGCTAGTGCCAAGCTGTTTGCAGAATTGCTCTGCTCTCAAAGACCTTTTATATTAGGTTTTGTTCTAAATAAGTACAAGAAATGTCTTTATTATTTACAGGTTAAAAGCATATCCAGCTTTTGTCCTTCAAAAGAAATTTGGCTTCCTTTTGAGAGACAAATAAGTAATGAATTAGAAGCTGAAGGTGCTGTGCATCTAATTTCTGCAAGATTAAAGATCTTGTTAAATGAAGAATTTTTACTATGACTAATGCAGCTTTATTTTGGGGAAAGATAGGGGGAAGCATTCCATTTTGTATATAATGCAGCTATAACATCGCCCAAAGCTCTTCTTAAAAACTAGAGTGAAACTGGGACTGAACTGCCCCTAATTACTGGAGCAGTCCAAGACTTTTGTGTGGCTGTGGAGCTTTTGCTCTGTTTATGCTATAACTTGGAATTGCTTTCTAACCATTTCCTAAGTAAGCACCATTTAACCAGTTAGCAGGCTGATTTAGAGGCTGAATTCCAATATCCTTGCTCTGTGAATGGTTCCATTGGCTTAACTGACTCCTTGGGAAGTAAGGAAGTATTCAGAGTAAAAGTGATGGACCTCAGTTTTAGCTAGTTCTATTTAGCAGCCAGCTAAAATACAACTTCTTGTACATATGAAAACAACAGTGCTTTTCATAATTCCATCCTCAAGAGATATAATCACTAATATAATGACAATTAAAAAGTTTTATTGATGCATATATTTCTTAGCCATGGCACATCATGAAGTACTCAAAGAAGCCAGAGGATTTTTTTTTTTTTTTACAGCTAGTCAGCTAACACTCTAAGAAATCTTTCATTATAATCTGTGTAATTCAAGGTTTGAAACAATATTCCCCAAAATAAACTGACAAGTGCATGAGGTGAGAATGCAATTAAAAATGCCCTGCCAATTTTATAAACAGACAAGCCAAGGTACAATTAATTTCTCGAGTCCTTAAGGGACCTAATAGGTTTGTGACAGAACCTCATGAGCTGTGCTGTGTGTTGATCCACATCAGGTTCCCTAAAGAGTAATTCAAGCACATTTTTATGCATCCTAGAAAGGAGGTAGGAACCCCTTTCTCATGCAAGGTAACTGCTCTGATATTCCAGTTGTTTGATGAAGAAAGTATGCATTTCTGTTATCAGGACAGAAAACAACGAACACAAGTTCTTAAAAGCTTTTAAGAGAAAGTTTCTAAAGGATGGCATGTTAATTACTCTTAGGTATGTTTCAGTTTAATGATAGCTAAATATGGTGCTTACGCAGGGTTAAATTAATCAACAGCTTCCTAATTAAATAAATATCTTCTCCCAACGATTTAAAATGTGGATTTCTTTGTTATTATTAAACAGTCAAAATGCTTTTGTCAGATAAGGCAAGAAATGGATTGTTGAACCTAGAAACCTGCTGCATACTATTCCTGAATATATTAGCATTAAATATTTTGCCTTCCAGACAATAAATTATGAAAAAGCTCTTTAAAGTGAGGATGATAGGGAAAAGATGATGGAGGCCAGTGAGATGGCGGTTAACACATTTGCTTGTAGTGTTTGCAACCTCGCTTCAGACATGCTGTAATTTGTGAAGAGAGTTGTCTGTTCTCAACTGAGTTTCTTTAAGGGAAAGCCTATCACGGCGGCTTTGCTTTAGAGGGGCCATGGACTTAGATGCTCAAGCTGAATATTAGAAGAATTGACAGAGCGGAGGGAGGAGCCTTTTCTTCACTGGCCTCCACTTTCAGGAGGTTTAAAATTCTCCAGATCCTCAACTAAATTTTTTTTGAGTTATCAAATGAAGTTCGTTGTGTTACCTTTGATGCGGACTGTAGACCAGTGTTGTGAAAACCCATCCTTGAGCGATACACAGCCTTTCTGACTCTCCCTGTCTCCCTGTCACGCTTTTACGTTTCGAGTTGGTAGGGTAACTTTCACCATGCTGTGATAATCGTTTGCTAGCACTATTAATGAGCTCTACAGCATCAGCAAACAGATCGAGTTGGTTTGCCCCGTTCTTACTCAAAAATGAGCTCAATTAACAAATTAGTAGTATTAACGTGATTTAAATGGGGTGATGTTACCCTGGATAGATTTTATAAAGACGTGACTGAAATGGGTAGCTGGTGCATTTTCATGTACAAAATCCAGAGTCTGCTTTGAATGTTTATCTTAAATTTGTCTGTAAACTATGAAACTCCATTTCAACCACATAACTGCCTTTTAGTATCCTTGCCCATCAGCAGTAAAATGTCAAACACACACTAGGAGCTTCAGAAATGGGACCATTTTATAAGTGTATAGTGAACTTTTTTATCCTAGCAAAGTTTATTTAGGTATCATAAGTTGATAACATTCTAATGCACAAAGAAAGTGTGTTTTCTTTCTTCTGAATCAGACAGTGTGCCCCTGATAACTATCCTGAAGTAAAGTATAATGAAGTCAACTTTCATTTTATGAACACTAGCATCATGTCATATCCTGGCAAAGTTTATGAAATAACTGCATATATGTATTACATCAATATTACAAAAGAACGGAGATTATAAAAATATATTTAATGGGACATGAGAAGAATAGAGCTTCTAGATTACAATACTGTGAGAAGCATTTTTCTCCTCTAAAAAGGAACGGTGAATCTGAGTAAGAAAATCTAGTGTCAGCAGGGCTCTGATGCTTTTTCTCACAACTCTATTCAAATTCAGTGAAAGTGAGTGTTTTTTCTGTAAGGCTTTGGATCATCCTCGTAAGTTTCCATTAGAGAAATCTTTTCTGTCGTCCTAGGTAAAAATCCAACCCATCCCCACCCCAGTTACTGAATCCTATAGGATTTTTCCATAGGAGTAATTAAGAACACTCATCTTTTCACTTTCTGCCAGAATTTTTAAAGAGCTGTTGGAGAAAAATAGGCTTTAGAGGAGTGGAAGAAATTCCTTCTGAGTGAAAGTGGCTTGCCCAACGTCACATGGATGTCCTGAGTGAGGAATTCCAGTGTAGGTTGTCTATCCCTGCTTCGTGCGCTGTGGCCAGGGGGTGATGCTGTCAATGAGACTGGAACTATCTTGCATTTCCGAGTAGCCTGGAATGGGGCCACGCACCCATGTGTTTGGTCTAGTGTTTACACGGAATCTGTTTGCGTAACCGAGGGAATGGAGTCTGTGTAAACAATTCCCATCGATTATGACAGCTAATGCTGGCTCAGCAGTGTTAGTACTTAAATATTCCAGTCTGATATCTATTTGTTTTCTCACTATACTGGAGTGTTTATTAATAAGATTTAGTATGTAAATACTCTAGTGCCCAGTGCTGAACACGCTCTCCTTTTAATGGGATTTTTGTTATGTCCTAGTAATATTAGCTTAAGAGCCATTGAAGGCACAACCTTGTGCTACTTCAAGCATTATTACTGCCTGTGTAACATGCTGCCCTGAGTCATTAAAAAAATAAATATGAATTAATTCAATGTCTCAATGGAAGATGATGACACAGTATTGTAGCAGGCCCATAAATTGATGGTCGTTGTCAAAACCACAGTGGCTTTGACATGCAGATCTGGATACAAAGAGAGCGAGCCTGCAATCATTTCCGATTACCTTGTTGTCAAGCTGACATTCCCCCTTGCTTAGTCAACAGCCTGTTTCTTAAGCTGCATCACCCCTGCTCCAGTCGAGGTTGAACAACGCTCGCTCTCTGTTCCAGCAGCCATTTTGGTATTGTCATTTCATTGAAGCACCCTATAGGTAATACATTACACACTTGCCTGAGGAGTTTTTCCTACTAGTCTGTGTCACTCACAGGGAACCTTTGGTGCATCTGTTGCCATATTTTATTTGAGAAGGTGTTGTAACTCATGGTAGTTGGCACCAGCCCCAATCAAGGTCAGTGCCAAACCTGGCATTGGTGCCAGTGGTCTATTATCCCTGGCATAGCTACACCGCTTCTCTGAAGGACATGAGCTGAGTCAACAATAGCATGTTTCTGTCACTACTGCTGGAAGTTTTGCTGGAAAAATAATGTTGGCAGGGTTTGAGTTGGTTTTGTCTTTCTTGTTCCTAGCCAGCATAGCAATGCCAGAAAAAGATTTTCATGGAGACTAAGCATTAGCACTCCACAACTTGTGGATGCAGCTGGTCAGTGAGTCCTTCAGTCTGACCAGCTTCAGGTTGTGCAGCCCGTAAAAAATGACAAAAGCTGCAGATGCCCCAGCCTGTAATGACTGTCCCACTCTCGTCTCTTCTGAGTGGAGCAAACTTGAGAGGTCCCATGTAAACTCTACTGCCTTTTGCTGTTTCTCCTCTTCGGAAGTGCTGCAAATATTAGCAGGGGACTTGGGCCATCAGAAGCTGAAGGTGGTTCTTAAACCACTGGCCTCTTAGCAGTCCCACCCAAGCTGGATTTGGCCCATACTCTTTTCAACCTGTCCCTCACTGAAGCATATATTCATATTCATAATTTAATAACTGATGTGATCAACTGGGCTTGTTCTCAGTTATATACAAGCTCAGCAGCAGTGAAATCAGGGGGAATAACTGGGAAAAACAACAGTAGCACAGAGTAGGGCTGATGGTTGGATTCCCGTACCCTTTCCCTCTCTCTTTCCACATGGCTGGGAATGTTTAACCGTGCAAGAACATTAAGGTTAAAGAAGCAGCACTGACTTTAAGCTCATGAGGTTATGCGTTGATATGATACAGTTCTGGGGGAACATCGCCCTGCAGTACTATAACCCAGTCACGTAGTTTAAGAATGTAAGTTTCAATCGTGGTTCAGGAGTTCCTTCCCTTCATGATTTTAAGAACCTTACCATTATTATCTATCTTTCTAGGGTTTTCTAGACTGTAGTTGAGTATCATAATATTACAGTACAAATTAATTCTGCTTCCAGTGATTTTCTGTAGATCTCATTTGCTGCTTTCCTGAACAAGTTATGAAGTGCCACAACTCAGTGGTACCAATTAGTCGTTTCTTCATTTAATGGGTAGTTTTAATGTTCTAGGAGAACTCGTTTTCTTAACTTAATGATAGTATTTTTAGGCTGTTGCATAGCCTTTAACTAGTTCCTATTTCTTCTTTGCTCTTTGAACAGCTGTAGTTACACTGTTCTGGCATTGTTGCAAATACACTTCTACAATCTAAGTAAAGCAAGCACTTGTAATTTCGTGGGTAGTTTCAACTTTGTCTTTTATTTTTTCTTGTGTTTAGTCCTAATTATGTAACATCTCTAGTGACACTTCACCATTGGCAAAGCTTCCATAAATTCGAAAGTTTTGTAACGTTAGAGTCCAAGAAATGTGCCACAAGGAAAATATTTTATATATGTCAGTACGTTTAAGTGTGCTTTACTGACACTCTGCTTTCAAAGGGTTTTATCTGGAGGTACCATTCACCCTTGGTTAATGGTGGACATTTAAGCCCTGGTCATGCAAAGGAAATTTGCCGCTCCTATCTTTCCGGGGTCTGCTTCCAAGCGTGGGATTTGTAGATCTCAGCTAAGTGTAGGAGCCAGGTTAAGGAAAGGTTGGGCAGGGACTGCTTTCCACCTCTTCTGCCAAAGCTGCCATTCTCCATCTTCAATAGAGGTGCTTAAATTCCACCTATATGTCGCATGTGTACATGCTGCGTGTTTTCTAGGGGTCTAAGTTCAGTTATCTTTGAGATGCCAAACATGATTCATGCCCTTCACCTCCCGCTGCCCCAAGCCTGTTGCACAAATCAGTGTGTCTGTTTTAACCTGTTCTGTCCATCTTCTCAAATTGTTACTCGGCCTGGCTTTGAAGAGTGGAGGGAGGTTATCCCTCAAAGCTTTAAGCTGATCTCTGGGCTGGATCCCTGCTGCAGTCCCCCTTGTCCAGTGGTAAGCTCTATGTCTCTGAATCACCTCTGTTTAAGCAGTGAAGACAGTAACAATACAACATTTGTAGGCTTTGGGAGGAGTACTTGCTCGTTCATTTCATATTTTAAAACGATGTGTTTGTAATCTGTGCCTGTTCTGACTTATAATTTTTTTTTCTTCTTTGAAATAGTTTTTTTCGATGTCCCAGCTCAATTCATGAAGGGAACCAGGTTTATTCATGCATTGTGTCTGGGGTTTACAGACACATTCGACAGTGAATTAAGCTAGCACGGCTGAAGCGGTTTCTACTCGTGGCTGTACATGCTGCCTTTCTTTGGGAGGTTAGTACAACCACTGTGGTGATGGCTGAATGGGATGTGCATTTGTTCCCCTACCACTGTTTATAACCTGCTCTATTAATGTAGCCTGACATTGGTTTAATTTACAGTATAATACTGGGCTGTAAACTGCAGCTGTTCACAAGTAGATTCATTTCCCATCCAGCCACCTCCCCAGTGAGGGCGATAGCCTCCAGGAGCCCAGCAGGGTACAGCTTCAGTCAGTCCAACGTAACCTGCTGTCACATGTGTCAGCGCTCTCTGTCCGTCCCCATCCCCATGGTGACCTCTAGTTTTGCTGGCTGCTCACAAGGTTGACCAAAAAACACCTTGGCTGGAGCTCACACTAGACCATCAGATAAATAAGTGCTTATGAACTAGGGGCTCACATGGAGGTAGTATTCAGTAGCTTGTCCTTATTTTAGTATATAGGGTAACTTGGTGGAATAGACCTGTTGGTCATTTACAATCAAACCAATTACTTCATTTAGGAGACAAGGCCTTAGATCTACACCGTAGCTTCTCTTCAACGAAAATGCTGTTGCCATTTAGGTGTTATCTACATTTCCTGCGTAAGAGTTGGAACAGAGCCAAGCACTACATGGCTCCAGAAAAAAATATTGCTTTAAAATTTTACTTGGCTTTTTAGATGATTTACTTTTTATGAGGTGAAGAGAAAAAAGGAAGGAACTATGTGACAGAGAAAGAGACAGAGAAAGAGACCGAGAAATTTTTATATTGAGGGTATCTGAGGAAAGTCTTACAGGAGGTTTTTTCAAATAGCTAATATTTTTTAAAATCAAAAGTATATTTCTTTGTTTGCTGTATCTATCAAACTATGCTGAAGGAACAACAATACATGCGTGTATACGGTGATGTTGGATTATATCAGAGCGTTCTGTAAAATCTACAAATTCCCCTTGAAATCATAGGTGTATTGTGTTTCTGCACTTCACTGTAATCTCCATTTTGAATATTGGGCAAATTTACTTTCTCCATTGTTGTCTTATCTCCATTTTGGGTTGAGATTCCCTGGGAAGGGAGAAGGTGCTAACAGTACAGAGTGAGTGACAGGCTGGCACTTTTTCAAAAGATGCTTCATAGCACAATAGGATGGGAGCAGCTTTTGAAATCCCATTCATTCTGGCTTCTTGACACAGGCTTGGGGTCTGCAACAACAAAACATCCCCTGAAATGGAACAAAAGGCCACTTGTTTTAGCACAATCCGTTAAAATATACATTTTTGGAGAATGTACAGAGAGCTTGGGCAAGGGAGAACAAACAAGGCAGTCTCTCCTAAGAGAGGTTCCTTTTTTACTGAAAGCTACCACAGAAGAGAGAGGCTTTCTGCACAAGAGCAGGAGAAACCATGATTCAATAAGTTATGTGGAGCAGGAGTGTGTGCAGTTCCATCTTAGAGCAATCCAGTCTAAGCCTAGAGAGTACCACAAAGTGGTGCATCAGTGACATGCAAAAAGCTATACCTACTTTTACATGTGTTCCCATGCATTTCTTGTGAACGCATAGGGATGGAGCAAATTAAACACAAAAGTGTGGGTGCATTTGCTGTAGGTCTTCCAATGCCCCTGAAGAGTGAAGTGTCATAAATTGCTAATCAGATGGGAGCTCTGGGCACTGGGATGCACTGAGCTACTGGGCGATCTTGGTATCTTAATAGTAGTTGTGAGCCAACAGTCCCTGTGCTTTATGGTCCTGCTTGTGTAAGGAGGACACTAGGTGCAGTGTTTCCACATGGGAGGAACCACAGTGTGGCTGTCTGTTGTAGTTTAATCTGTGAGATTAAAAGTAATATGCACTTGCAATACATAGTAGAAGTCAACAGAAGAATTGTTGCCAGGACTGTGACATGTGCAAACCCCTGTTCTAAAGTAGAAGTTGTAGTTAATTCCTTTGTTTTACTTATTATATGCATTAATTGACAACAGAGAACTGGGTTCTGCCATCTGGCAATAAACCACCAGACTGGAATATGTAATCTGGTGGGCTTTCTTCTCTCTCCACTATATGAAATGCATTTTCTGCTATTTTTTCCCCTGTTTTTTCAAGTGAAGGTGACAATTTTCACAAAGTGTTGGGAGATCTTAAATTTGAAATCTGTAAATGAAAGGTATCTTCAGGTACTTCTTTTGTCATTATTAGCACATCAGTTCTGTATTAGATGATTAAAAACGAGGCAAACTATTGAATACACATCATTTAAAAATAACCACATTTTTAGAATGCCAAACATTTTGCTAGGTCATAAAAAGACAGAATGTTTCAGCTGATGTTATCAAGTTCAGAAATACCTTATTTGAGAGAGAAGATTCAAGAGGTACCAGTTTGTGCTTTACTGCTGTTATTTTAGCATAAGCTAAGAAGAACAGTATTTGTTAGAGTAAAAGAAAACTTTTAAGATCGGGAGAGTTCCCATATAAAACAGCCTCTAAAAAGTCCCATGTAAAAGTTCAATTTTGGTTTTCTGTGGGGAAAATAAATAAAGCATTTTGAGACCCTCAGGTTGTGGACAGAAGGTGTATGGCAGTTATCCCACCCTTGGGTTAGGGAATGCAGCTAGGTAAATGTAACAATGTCCAATGGATTTCTTAGACTCATATATATTGGCTTCTTGTGTAATTCAGAGCAATTCTAAATTTATTCTAGTTTGTTTCAGGAAATCGGACCAGAGCAGAGACTATAAAGATCCTTTTACATCCCGTTCTAGCAGCTTTCTCAGTAAATGCTCTGATTTGCAATCGCAAAGACCAGAGGATCTGTGTAACTCAGAGAAATAGAGAATTGTGATTGTCTGGTAGCAGGTCCCATGGTTTTAATTCTTAATGTTTATTTTTTACCTTAAATCTTGTATCATTGCTGCTTTGAAAATTTCATGGCTTAGAGATTGGTCACAAATCCATTTTTAGTTGGCTTTTATGGTGATCAAAAATGGGAGAGGGCTGTGGAAAATGGGTGATTTTGTTCACATTTGAATGATGCCCCTAAAGAGCTAAGTGAAGTATGTTGTATCTCTTTCCAGCTAGGAAATTTGCTTGCCTTTATTGTTGCTATTTACAGGTGCCTTTCATTATGTTGTTGCATGCATGGTTCACTCCTGGTTTTAAGCTGCAGTGTTTACCTATGCAACAAGGCAAAAGCAAGCTACCATTACTCCTGTGTGAAAACTGTTTCATTTAGCCAGCAACTACCAACAGCAAAAATGTAAACCACTGGCTTACTCTGAGTAGTTGGAACTGCAAAGGCAGGTAAAAACCAGTTAAAATTTGATGCTCAGCCACATGGTGAATTTTTGAGAACCCCAGCTGTTTGAGGTGTAAGAACATCTGTGATTGTCAACAGTTCATTAGAAAATTACTGGCAATAAAAAAATGCTAGCCCCCCTCTTCCTGAAAGCAATTTGATTCCTGATGGTCTGCCTGTCCTCTGTATCATTTTACTTTGTTCACATAGAGACGAAATTTGCAACAAGTTTTTCTTCTGTGTTTCCCTTGTGGTGTGATGATCTAACATCATTATTCACTCCTTACTTATACCGGATTTGAATATTCCATTGTTTCTTGGACAATAAAAACATCGTTTGCCTAGCAGTCATCACATACATTAAATCTTTGCCATATGTGTATTAGATTCCTGTGTCATATTCCTTGGACAGAGCCTGGGTAAATTCCTTTGGCTTGAGTTTTGGCATGATGGTTATAACAACTGAGAAAGCTTCCATTAATAACTGGTCAGAGCACTTAGTTAATACTTTATCAGAAACTTTTGCAGTATTTGGATGATATCGATCTCTGGTGTGGGATTGTCTGGCAGTTTGCACATTAGATCAAAAATATGCCGAAGTCAGGAGCAATGAACCGGTTTTATGCCTACAGAAAAAAGATGGCATGCTCAATCACACCCGTCTGTGCAGGGAAGCTAAGATAGGGTGTAAGTCTGGCTGTAGGATCTTCCTGAGCTTTGCAGTTCTGTTGCTGCTTGGATGATTCTTCTCTCTTTTTGGCTGCCTGCAGCAGAATTTCCATCGCTAACATTGTCTCTGTGCCACATAGCGATGGGGGTAGGAGAATGGTCTACTATTTAGTATTTCTTTCTCACATGTTTCTGCAGCTCCCCCTTATTTCTTTTCTTGTATTTGGCTATAGACTTGAGGGTGAGATCACACATGTATAGAATGAGAGCTGCAGAAACACATTACTCGACCGTATTTAGTGCCAGCATTTGAAAGTGCCAAATGGCTTTTTGGGCTTTCAGTATCACATGTTGGAGATGTCACAGGCTACTACCATTCATTGCTATTTACTCCTTGCAGCACTTGTGTAATATTTATAGATACTTTCACAGATGAACATACCTTTTTAGCTACAGGATGTTGATGGCATTGACCTATTGTATAAAAACAGTGTAGTGCTTCTGGTCCAGTGGTTCTGAGTTTGTAGACTTCTCTATTAGACATTTGAAATGAGGCAATTATAAAAGCAAAGACAGTTTAACCATGACACTTGTTCATTGTTTTTGGCCTCAGCAGTTCTGTGTAGACTCTCTTCATAATTAAGGGCTTTACTGATTAAAGAAGATTCCCAGCAGTCACCCTGGAATTGGATTAACAGCACAAGAAACTCCCCCTTGCTAACCACATGTTCAGTCCCTTTATATCTTCCCATATACAAATCCTTCTTCAATTTGTTTAAATGAATTGCTGTAATTTGGCTCTGTGGACTTGAAGAAATCTAGCCAGGCTTTATTTAGAAGTATAGTGGTGCATAGAGTCTCCATCTGAAATTAGGGCCGTGTTGTACAAATTATTGTATAAACACAAATTAAGATAAACACTCTGCACTGATGAGTTAATAATCTTGGTTGTCAAGACAAAGAATGGAAGAAAGGAGTAGTGCTATCTTTGCCCTCCGCTGCGGATGCACAGATAGTAACTTACCAAATGTGATGCAGAGAATGCCTTACAACATGTAGAATTGAACCTTCATTTCCCGTATCTGAATGCGCTTCCTTAATTACAAGACTGACTTCTGTCTTGTCAGTCATTATAAAATCCGCAATCCTTTAAGTCTAATATTGTGCCAGGCCACATATGGTCATGAAAACAATATAGCTAACATTAAACAGAACTGTATTCCTCCTTACCTGCAGATGTGTGAAAATAAACAAACTCTTTCTTCCTGAATTACAAACTGTATCCTTGCTACGCTGGTACAAAAGAAAGGATCATTTTAGTATATCCATGTTTTAAAGCTGCTGTCTGGTTCAGCATATCCCAGCAGTCTCCATCCATTTCTAGGATCATCTTTGTGATAATGGTATAAGTATGTTTGCACAAGTCGTGCTGCACAACTCGGTTGTGTTCATTGTCTTTTGGGAAAAGTTTTTCTTTCTTTAGGCTTAACTGAATCTGCCATTATCATGTGAAACGATTTATTTTTGGGTATCCTCTTAAGTTATCTTGGATAACTTAAGAAGTTGGATAAATTAACAAATATCTTAAGGTATCTTGGATGTGAGGAAGTGACTAACAAACTCAGTAGATGTAGGATATTGACAGATGTACTCCAAGGAATCTAGCCATAGTGCATAAGATGGATGGTCTATCCCATCCATCTGCCAAAGTTACTAACCCTACGGCAGAGCTGACAAAATCAAATGTGAGAGGGTGTGCTTCTATCATTTCATTGCAAAGACCAGAGGCTTAAATCAAACTTAACCTTTGTTGGGTGATATAAGCTAAACCGCCAAGCTTTGCACCGAGCCAACTGTTCTGTGACATCAGCTCTGCTGTATGGGCAGTAACGTCCTGCGAAGGGGAAGCGACCAAGGGCTGGCATGGTAGAGGAGGACAGCATATCTGAAAGGCAGCTAAGGGAAATTTGTGGCAGAGCCCTCAAAGCTTCACCAGAACGAAGAGCTGTGTGAGAGCTCTACAGTCAGTGTCACAGCCCTGTTCACGGCGTTCAGGTCACCCGCATTGATAGGGACCACACTGGAGCTTGTCATGTCTGGGTACCACGCTGGTTTCGGCTGGATTACTGACAGAGGGAAGGGAAAGAAAATCTGGAGTGTGGATGAGCCCTGTGTGTATGGGGGTGAGGGAACCAGGCTGACTTTTCACCCTGAAAACTGCAAAAGCAGTCGGGATGGATACTCTGCAAAGTCAAGTGCGGTGAGAGCCCTGATAACCAGCACAGCTCCTCCTCCGGGAGCCAGCTGAAGACACGTGGTGGGAACGCTTCCCGAGAGAGCACTTGCAGTCATTCTGTGGGTTTGGACACTGTGTCAAGCCCAGAGGCTGTATACTTCTTGTGTTGTAATTTGTATCTTAATGGTAATGAACTGGGTTGGGATGTCTTGAGATAGTGATGATATTCCTGTAACAGTAGTAAGATTCTAAAATGTTAAATTTTTCTGTGAGATCTGTTGAGCTTTGCAAGTCAGAAAAGGCTGCTGATGCATTTTGTGTACTGTTAATATCTTTCACAAAAAAAATCTCATTTCCAGATTTGGGGTTTATTTTATCATGAAAAATAATGACACTATGAAGATGGTTCTTTAAGTATCTTACAGAATGACACAATAGTACTCCCTGTGCTTGAGCAATGTGGGTTTTTTTTTTTTTACTTTCTTGGGAATGGTGGGGAAAGGAAGAAGAAATTGGAGAGACATTTAAAAATGTCAATTCTAGTTCAAAAGTTACACAAGCAAACACTCTTGACCAAGGTGTTGAATTATAAAGTTTGATATTCCATAAAGCTAAATAATCGGAAGTAATGCTGCCAATAAAAGATGTTCATTTATTTACTCGAGGTGCCCATTGTTAGCACTAATAATACATTACAACATATTGAAATTGCCAGATAATTCTTTTGTGACTTTTATGCTGAATGATATTGTTATTTAAATGAACCTGCAGACCACACTGTAATGAAGAAATGTATGTTTTGCTTAACAGTTATCAACCAGCATTCTAGCAAAATGAGAATTTTTACCTCCATTCATTCTGAGGGGAAGCTGGGGGTCACTGTTTTCAATATGGACCTTTTAAAAGCCTTTCAGCAGTGAATAATTATAAGCCACAGCTTCTGAAATTACCTGTATTCACTGTAGGGAAGAAGAAACTTTAATCTTTTGTAATGAAGTACACTTGCTCATTCAAACTTTGTAAGACTTCCTTAAAATGGCAATTGCATTGTGCTGATTTAGTATTAGGTGGAGTAATAAAATAAATCGATTTTTAAATATACGGATACTCTTGGTTTATTCAGTTTTACTTTTCTTGAATTGTGGATCCATCTTGTCAAATAATACAGATGGAAAAAAAGTGTTGAGCTCTTGTGTAAATAACCTTATCAGTACAAATTGATGTTTACTAAAACAAATGTTACTTCATTTGCAGTTTCAAATTCATTTTGCACTTTCATTTGAAGATTGGGGTTTGAAACTGTTTTGGTCATGCTAATTTTTTCTATATTAAGTTTTAGAAAAAGATTTTCTTTTTTATAGTTCAAAACTATGCAGAAGATAGGGATTGGAAATATGGCTTGCAGCAATGGGCTTTGGACTTCTCTCTTTGTTCTTAAAAACAAACAGGTTGGCAATATTCATTGGTGTAAAGAAACAGAAAAGTCATTATCTGGGGAGTAATTTTTAAAAAATGATATGCAATAATTTGTTAATTATTGCCAGAAAAAAGCATGCAGTTTTACTTCTGAAAATGTGCGTTCCGGTTAATGAAAAACATTACCCTGCAGCCTCTGTGGGATTTTTTCCACTTGTAAAAGTTGGTTGTTTTTTTTTAAAGGAAGAAACTGATCCCGCATTTTCCTAAATGTGATTTTTAGGCAAGGGCTTATGCAAGCCTCACCTTCAGACAATAAGCAAGCACTAAGCTAAAGGCTGAGATTTTTGCTTTTAAATTCTGTGCATTTACTTTTAGAGTAAAAATACCTCTTTTTTTTATTTTCTTTTTTTTTTTTAACTAAATGCAGATGGCAAATTGGGTTGATTGTTTCAATCAAAGATGTTTTTCCTGTACTTTGAATGATCCAGAAACTTGATTTCCCCACTCAGAGGAAGTCATCTTCCCTGTCCTGTACAGCACCAACACACTTCTGTTAGCATCACTCAAAAAGCACTTCGCCTGTAAAATAGAATCTAGCTTTGTAAATAAGATTATTTCACAGTAGCTAAAAGTTTTAATCCTGCCTGTGAAGCTGTTTAAACTGGGTGATGCTGCTCAATTATTTGTCCAACAGAGTGGGAGAGGAGGCAGCAGGAATAGCCATCTGATAGAGGTAGATGGTGTTGGTATTGAAGTTGAGCTTTTTTAACCCCCTACTCATGGTAACTGTATTAATGGATGGGTAACCAGGTAGTTTGCAGCTGTTTATGTCCATCACCCAACTCTCTAAATATTAATTAGACCATTTGCTTGTGTGTTAGTCATATTTAAATGTGGGCTGTATGTTCAATACTCTTAAGAGGCTGATCCATATTTCATTCAACTCTTTAGTGAACTTTCTGTTCTCTGTCCGTGTACTCAGGCTCCCAAGCTATGGCAACACATACAACTAGGTGTCTAGAAGAACAAATATAATCCTTATTATATACCCAGCAATGTTTTTATGCTGTGAAATAGCTAGTATCAGGACCCTTAGGCAGCATAAAAATACAGGGCAAAGAATTGCTACCCCCAGAGAATTTACATCCAGATGGCTGAAGCATATAAAGATATTTTCTCAGGGTAACAAGTTGCCTCATGTCAGCTGACTGGAATATGCATTCTCAGCAAATGCAGAGTAATTCAAGCTGATTTAGCCCTTTCTCCTGTGATAACTTTTAAACCCAACGACAGGAGACAACAGGTGGATATAAGCAGATGGGGAAGCACGAGGAGTGAATAAGAAGGTCGGCTTCATAGGTAGTGGGCTCAATATTGCAGCAGCACAGCCATTGTCAAGCTTTTTTTTCTGGCATCAGAGTTAAGAGGAGGCTTGAGAGGGGATTTGAAGGACGATAACGAGGCAGCTTTGTGGACATGAACAAGGAGCTCTACCCAAGCATGGGGGCAGCAGGGGAGAGAGCACAAAGAACCTTGCTTGAAAAGGTAACAAATGGGTGATGGAGCCTACTGTCAGGGGCTGACTGGAGGTGGGAGCTCTCCCCTTTGGAATAAATGAATGAGAATAGGTTGGGAGGGGATTAGGCTGAGAATGCTTTGAAAGAAAAAGCAAGTAGATTATGTTTATATAACAGAAAAAGGGAAACCACGGCAAAGAGGAGTAACAGTGGTCAAAGTGATGAGCAAAGAAAATGCTGGTATCAAAAATATTCTTCAAGTTTTTCCAAAGCTGCTCTTTCAATAAGCAGAAGGAAGAGGTGCATTGTAATGATGGCTTTGTATGCGTCCCCATCGTAACCAACTCCTCACTGTTGCTTTTTGAAACTCAGGAATTATCACTGGAAATTTTCTAAGCCTGGCATCTACCTTTGAGGTGAACAGTTATATTGCCTGCACCAGAAGACTTTTCTTGTTCTTTATTGTAAGGAAATAGGACAATAATATACTTCCCTGCTGGAAAAAAAAAAAAAAATCATTGGTCTCTTAATGGGCATTTTTTTACAAGAATGGACTCATTGCTTTGTTGATTTGTCATAATAATTTAAGATTCAGCTTTACAGATTTCTCAGTCTGTTAGAAACACTCGTTTTGTTTTGTCCTCAGATGTGCAGTTTTCATTACTGGCTTCTGAAAAAAATTACTGGCTTTTTTAAGAGGGTGTTTACTACCAGGCAGTCTTATAGCAAAGCACATATCTGTCCTTAGGCAACCATATTCCTCAAAAACTGAAAAAAAACCCATAACTGAGGATATACTGTATTCTTATATGAACCATCTGTTGTTGATGGAAAGGCAAGAACAGATGATCTGAACTGGCCTGTTAGGCCAATAGCAGCATGATCCTGCCCTGGCTTGGAGACCCAGGATTTAGCTTGACTTCACCACTTCTGTCCTCTGTGCCACTGGAGACCAGTGGGGTGCACTGGTGCCTCCATCCTTCTTAGGATGAGCACAGCTAGTACTACTGCTTGTGTGGCCATTGCTAACTCATGTCCATGTTGCTGTGCTGAAGTCTTAAGTCTTTTGGCTTTGCCTCCTGCACAAAAGGCACGTGCAGTTTGTTAGGAAGAGAAAACAGAAAAGGTTGGTGTCAGTGCCACTGAAGGGATGAATTTAACAGTGAATAGTAAGCTGTGTCTGCATGTTTTGATGTCAGGGTGGCCTTATTTCTGTACACACAGAGGATTTTGTAATCGATTGCAAAGCTGTATGATGGTTTTGACGTGTGACATATATACAAGGGTGCACTAATCACCAGTTTAATATAATGCTTAGCCCTGTTGTGAACACTGTCATTTGTCTAGTGCACAAATCATATTAAGCCAACCGCCAGCTATAATTTTGGAAATTGGTGGAATATTCCTATAAAGAAGCACAAAAGATTGTAAAGATTGAATAAGTTCATTGTCTTAGTGACCAGTTGGGGAGGGGGAGGCCGTCCTCCTTAATTTTTTCTTCTTTTAAAAATACTTTGTGGTTCAGCAGCACAGACACTGCATATCTTTGTATCCCCACACAGTCACCATGTTAATAGCTGTTTGCTAGCTGTGGTCAGTTAATTTAAAAAAGCTGGCACACTGGTATTATAGGTCGCAATAGATTATTCTTGAATCAAATGTAGTATTGTTGCTTCAAACCAACCCCCACCCATGACAAAATTCATTATAGCTCTTTAGTTTGTAATAGTGTTTGAAAGGATGAACCTGAGATGATATGAAAGGAGATTCAGTTTCTTAAAATTTTCTCAATCCATGCATCATCCTGTTCCTACTTTGCTCTTGCTACATGTGTAGGCTCCATCAGGGGTTACTGTTGGTTTGGGAATCTGGCAGCTCTTTGTTTTGTTGCAAATACAAAAATAGATTATAAAATGTTCACTGACATTATGAACATGGGTGTGCTTCTAGAATATATTTCTCCCCTGAATATATGTTATATACTTTTCTATTATGCACATAAATGCAAGGGAGTCAATCTGAAATATGTTTTATTTAACGTAATGCAGTGGCACAAAAACTTCAGGCCTATCCTTCACTCAGTCACTGGAAGCCTGTCAATGCACTGGAGGGTAACTGGGCTCTCAAAACTCACTTGCCCTGCAGTAGCCATCGTACTCCAGGTGTTGGGTGATACACCAAGCGGCATCACTTTCTGACAAGAGCCTCAACTATTCTTTTCAGACTGGAATGGAGAGTTTGGGGGGAGCTCAAAAGCCTGAGAGGTAATTGCTAGCTGCTAGAATGAAAAGCTGAGCTGGGACATACCAGTTTCCCCACATCAGGGGCTGGGAAATGTTCTGGCTTTCAGTCTGGTGAGAGCACTGGGTCTGGGGGTTGATAGGCCCAGTCTTCAGTTCTCATTTTTGGAAAGCCCTGAGTCCTGTGGATGCTATCTGATATACCCACATGCACAGATGAGCATGGCAGCACTTCAGCATAGATAGGGAGAGATTTTTTAGACCCCCCTAAAAAAAAAAAAATCAACCATGCAGCACTGCTGTTGTGCCCTTTCCCACTACATTTGACAAAGCTGGAGTTTCTGGTCAAAAGGAGAGAGCAAGAGATACATGCAGACCTAGAGTCCATTGCCCTTTTCTCATCCATCCAAACAGTCGTGTGGTTGTGCCTGGGGGAGCTGTGGGGGGTGGATCCAAATGTCTGCTGCTGTGAATAAGCTGAATTTGGAAACGAACAGTTACAACAGGAGAAACAGAGACACCTTCCCTGGAAGAGTCAGTAGATAGAGGATCCAGCTGATGTATGAAATGTGGGTCTTCAGTCTGAATTAGGGAATGGGATCTTGATCTTTCAGATCACAGGGGAGCACAGTAATTATGGAGCTGTTGCCTTGTTTGGAGTGGGATGAGTGTGTGCCCATTTCTACTCTGGTTTATCATATAAAAATAGTTGGTTTGCAAGCTGATGTTGGCTTGGAAAATTTTTGTAGGATGAGAAAATGGATTCCCACTTGTTGCCATGTCTGAACTTCAGAAAATGGCCCTGTGCACCTCTGCACAGAGTATTGTTTGCCATGGACTTGAAAGCCAGCACATACCTTCCCTATTCAACACGTTAAGCAATGGAGACATAGTCCTATCACAGGACTTAAGCATCTGTTAGGGATGCAGAAGTAAAATGTATACCATTTTAACTCCCCATGTTTGAATTCTACACACACATAACTGGCAAGTATTACGAAAAAGAAAAACATCAGTTCTTCAGGCCAGTGAGACAATTCTCTAATGGTGAAGATTTCTAAAAACAAAGGGATTGCTTCCATGAGGAATTTAGAATGAAAAATGTGATAAGTTACAGTCAATCATTAACATTTGTTGAACATTCTACTTATTATTAGTGTTTCGTATACTTCTGGTTCAAACATTTCATGGAAAAAGAGTGGAATAAATGGGGTAACACTAACCAGATGGTCCTGTATGTGGAATTTCTAAAGCTTTTTGTGTACTTTATGTCGAAGATAACAAATCACACAGGTCAACAGCGAGTGTCAGCTAGTGAGAAATGATTGTACATTTTAAGGAAGAAAAGCTCTTGAGGTCTTAGTTGCATTGGTGTCAGGGATTCAATTTTGTGATTTTCACGTGGAAATGAAGATGCTTCCAAGTGAGACATGCTGCAGAAGAAATGTTTAAAGACAGGTTTGTTTAGATTCCAAAAACTAGGTTATCTTAGACACATTTAGGTTCAGGACATCTCCTCCTTGCTTCTCATTTAATTATGTTTCTATTTTTTCTTTGGCATCTGCAGAGGATAAAATATAGGAATAATTAGGAATAGAGCTAGCTGATGAAAAATTAAGACTCTGCAATATTGTTTCTTTATATGCTGTTCTTAAAGTTAAAAAAAATCAGAAAGAAAATGTGTGGTATGTTTTGCTTTTTTGGTAAGTAGCTTCGTATGTTTTAACATTTTGAGAGTCGTACACTTGCTAAGAATATCTGTCTGATCTGTGGCATATCTAAGTCATCCATCCCTGTATTATCTTGTCAGGTCACTGTAGTCCTGCTGAAATATTTTGATCCAGAATTTCATCCAAATAAATAAATAGTGTATGATGGTGCCATCTATAGCCTAGACAGCTCAAGGGATTAGTAATTAGTTATATAGCCTTTTACTTAGGGATCATTACTTAAGATCAGACTCAGAATGTCACTTCTAGCCACGGGCTTGGCAAGTTGAAACAGTGGTTTCTTTCTGATCCTTGTCAATGAGGTAATGTCTAAGTCATCTAGGGCAAAGTGGAAGTAGAAACTGAATTGTAATTTCATTTCTGGAATTGATTTCTCAAACTCATTTTTATGTAAAGGTAGTGGGGCAACTTTTTAACTACTGTCTGTCTGTTTCATGAGTACAAATGAAATCAACTTCCAGATACATTACCCAGAAAACTTTTATTAGCACTACATCCACTAAAGCAGACAAGTGTGACACAGTTTCAAGTATATATGCCAAAGTTTGTTGCATCACAGAAAACAGCAGCAATGGGATGAGCCATTCAGAGCTAATGATCTTTCTTTCATAAGACCATCTCCTTCCTGTAGCTCAATAGATACGTCTAGATAATGATACAGAAGATACAAAAATGGAAATTTCCTTAAAACTGATTTGTTTACCTGTGCCAGCTTCTATCTAGGCTTCGGAGAAATGAACTGCTTGAGATGCAGCCTTACATATGTGCAGCAGCGGTCTTAACTTCTCAGTGTAAAGTTAAAACCTCAGCTGTAACAAATGCAGCTTTGGTAGAGTTATTTACTCTTCTTCAAATCAGTCTTGAAATTAGAAACTGTTATATTCCTGCAAAGGAGAACATTTTAAATTTTCTGCTAAGAGTGGACCACCTTTTTGAACACAGACAGCATTTAATCTTTGAATAACTCCTTAGGCTAGCTTTGTCTCTTCTAGAAGACACTTGCTGTTAGTGGCAGAAGAAATTTCACTTCTAACACATGTACAGGGAAGTAATGTAAAGGTTTGTTCAGCATGGCATCTTCCACAGATGAAGCATCCCTAAGCATTTTGCAAAGGGGTGCCATTTTCTAGAACCAGAGGTGGAGAACAATAGAAGAGCTGTAGGCAAAGGAGGAAAGATGAGCTTCCCAGTGGAAGTAAAAGCAGATTCATATGGACCAAATTGTGCTTTATTAATCGTGTTAGCACCAGTGACTGTGATGGAGGGTGGATGGAGAAGTGTGGGAGGATGGTGGTGTGTGTGTTGTGTTATTTGTAATGTGGTGAGCGATACTATGTATGCTATTTCCATTGACATGAAATGACCACGCACAATGCATTTATGGGTTTTCGTTGCAATGACTTTATTTATCGTCCCTTAGTTGCTGAACATAAGATGAAAGTGTTGCTTTCTAATACGTGGTAGTGCACCCTCATAGAGGCAGAGAGCTTACATAATATTTCTTAAGGCAGGGATCAGTAAACCTACTTTCTGAAACACTGTTTGAAAGAGAAACAGAAAAGAAAACAAGTTTTCCCTTGTATTGTTTTAGGGTTTTGCATCATATTTCACTGATAATTTTAGACTAGTGGTAACAATTGGATCAAGAAGTGACACATCCTTTTTTCCATTATCTACATTCTTGAATAATACCTTCTGGTTTGCACTTACATCTGTGTATTTATGCTTTGGTTTATGTGTGTGTGCACTTGTGCAAAGTTGTGTCTCTAAAAGTGTTTCATTTTTGCTTATGACGTTAAATGTGCAGTCCTGTCTACTGTTGCATCCTTTTTTGAAATGTTTCCTTGAAATATGTGTAAAAATAGGGCAAGAGAGACCCTATTTTGTCTGTAAAATGCCTTGGTAAATGCCTGTCACATTTACCTAGTGTTATATTTAGACCGGAGCTGAAGACACCACTAAAACAGGTACCCAAAAGCTCCTGCGAGTGATTTAGTATGAGAGCTGACGCAGAGCCAGCAGCTCTGTTACAGTTCCTGGTCACTGCCGAACGCACCAGGCTCCTCTGACGTGTGACCCGTTGATGCTGGCAGCTCATATCTGCTCAGGCTATTGCCGTGCTGGCCTCTCCTCCCTAATTATCGCAGCCTGCACCCTCCGCACACACCACACACACACACACACACACGTTCCACTTCGCCTTGCCCAGGCTCGGTGCCATCACTCACAGCTGCCTCCAGTATTTTCTCCCGGTGGGAAACCCCATCGGTCCATGGGGAGAGGACTGGGGCACGGGGTCTGCATCCTGCGGGTCTGGCTGGGAGCCCCCGCAGGCAGGAGCACAGCACCAAGGTGCAAGTCTGGTGCTGAACGGGCGAAACCCAACAACAACAACTCAGCTGTGGAGTTGGAGAGGGTGGAATTGGACACGGGAAACAAGTTTGCTGCCCAGTTAAAAGTGAAAACACAATTTTCTTTAGTTCAGTATCTCAGTTCAGATGACTTTACAGAATGTTAGAAAGTTTTGAGGTACTGCAGTCAAGAATCAGACAGCAGACATAGTATTAAACGATTATTTGCCAGGTATTTGTTTGTTTGGATTTTCTAGGGGCAGCCAACAGCCTGGAGGCTCTGCATAAACCTAGGAGTAGGGCTATCCTCTGCCCCCTGAAGAGCTTACCTTCTCAGCTCTGTTTCCTGATGTAGAAACCCAGTAATCCTGACTGAATATCCCGTTATTGTTCAGTAGTAAAAATTGAGATTGGGATGTTTGCAGTGTGAAATCTCTTGCTGATTTGAGCCCTGCTCTTGTGAATACTTACCATTGTGTGTATTGTTATGTAGATGCATACTCCCACTGAGTACTCCAAGTTGTATACATAAATGTTTTCATAAGTCTGAGAGATCTGGTTTGGTAAGTGCAGGCACAACGTGTAATGTACAGTCTCAGCTGCTTCTGAGATCTTGAATCTCTGCCTGGAGACAGATATAGCAAGCTTTAATGTGAAACCTCTCTAGATTAAGTTTTTAGTATTATAAGCTTGATTTATGTGTGGCAAGAACAGTTGGTCGGGATTTATTGGAAGAAAATATATCCCATCCATTAGCAAAGAATGCAATAATTAGGAAAGGAAGAGACCTGACGCAGAATGTGTGATATGACTCAGAATTGTGTCCTCGAGTCATTATGCAGACAAAAAACCTCACCGCTCGCTTCAGTGCAAGTTTTGCATGTGTAACAGCTGTCACAGTCAGACCATTAATCAGCTGAACCACCACACAGGTGGAGGATGAGAAACCACCTTCTGTGCTAGAGGTTGAACATAAAAATTATTTTTCATGGGGTCCGTCTGTCTGTGCTGCTGTAGCTGCAGCAATGCAAATCTCCAGTATAGATCTGTTTCTCCACTGCCATAAAAGTTTTTGTACAATTTCCTCTTTTAAGCATAGAGGAAAAAATATAGATTGTAGTTAAATGCTACAGAGACCATGATTTTGCTCTAAGCTCTGATTCTCCTGCTAAAACTATTGCAACAAAAGACACACATGTTTTATTTTACTTGATATATTTGTGTACTATGAACTCATATCAATGGCTTACAGTTAGTTAGATAAACAGCTTACTTTTGATTGTGTTAAAGTACCCCAGGTTATTTTGCTAAATGATGTCATATATCATTCCCTGCTGTGTATAATGACTATTTGTGAAAAATAGAGGGTTTTCTTTTCTCTCCTGTCCACCCTCAAACCAAAAAAGAAAAGAAAAATATCTTATCAGAGTAAGCACATCCCTTGAAATACAGACACTTTCCACCTCCTCTCAGTTTGCATCATGTGATATGGCAAGGCATCAAATGGTACAAGGGTATATAATGTGACAATAAATGAAAGATAAATTGGAAGAATGTTTTTTGGATAGACTGTTCCTTATTCAATTTGGATGATAAGAATTTAGTCTTAATTTCTGTCATATTCATTTTATCAGCTAAATTTCCTAATTTGTATTATTACAGATAATTACCAACATATATTTATTCTTAAAACTTTATTTGTTCAATTAGAAGGTAGATTTCAGCCTTTATCTTTGTAGGTAGCTGATCCAAGACAGTTTTATGTAAATGGCTTAATTAATTGGTACCCTTCAGTTGAAACAGCAACTTACAAAGGAAGTAATCCTTTTCGAGTGGCATAAGCTGTTTAAAAAAGGCAAAAAAACCCACAATACTTTTCTCAGGCACCTTGGCACACAATTATAAGTTATTTGACAGAAGTAAATGTAATAAACTGCAAGGCTTCTTCCCAAATTATGTCTTTTCTGTGTAATTAAAAAAGCATCAACCTTAAGTGCAGTGGCTCTGTAGTCTTCAAATCTACATTATTAAAAGACTTAATTATGCAGAATTACAAAACTTTCTTATAAATGGTTCAACGTGTTGGTGGTAAAGATGTGATCTGTGTGGCCTACTTATTAAGTTTACACTCTCTCTCAGGCAATTAGTTGCTCCCAAGTGTTTGGTGCATCGCTCTCCCTTTCAGGCTATCCTTGGAAAGCCCTGCCACGCAGTGCTGTTAGAGGATGTGGTGGCAGGACTTTCTTTATGGCCATCTGACAACGGCAGCCATCACTCCAGGTGACCGTCCACCACCAGCGCTGGTGTTGCCACAGCTGCGCTGGCCGGGATTGCAATGGAAAACTGGTGTCCTGACATTACAGTCTAGAAAGGAAGAAAGGGAGTTTGGGGTATTCTCTCTCCTCCTGCCATGCTACGAGGTCCATTTGTTGTAGAAGCTGAGCCTTCGAGCAACGTTTTCCCTGGTTGCATACTACTCTGCAAAAGTAAGGGGTACTCCATAGTGGAATTAATTTGTAAAACTCAAAAGAGAGTTGCTGAGGTCCCATACGTGATGGTAAATCTCTGCCTTTCCTGAGCAGATCAAAATGGCCTTGGTCCTGAGTGTTAGCATGGCACAGTGTGGACCTCTTTCTTTGTCTTATGCTTTTCCTTCGTAAGAACAGTGGGAGGAAATAATACCTGACCCTTTTAAAAGCAATCAATTCTTCATGTCGCTAATAAGGGAAATTAAAAAATGCACACTGCACTCACTTACCTCCTCTGCTGCTTGCTGTTATACTGGTTTCTGAACTTCATACCAAGCTGGTGATCATGGGGGAGGAGGGAGGGAGGGATGACTGGGTCAATGAATACATGTCTAGAAATGTGGCAACTCTTCAGCAGAGATGCTCCAGTGCTGTCCTCATTATTGTCCCGTTTTATTTGGCAGAGTGACTCTTTTCCCCTTAAATGTGCAAGGGTTTAATTAATACACTCCAGTTGTCAAACCCAGTTCAGCTTGATGAGCAGGAGAGTGTAGAAAAGCTAGATTATTTGTTTGCATCACTAGGCAATGGGGAAATACCTCCTCCATTGGTTTTCTTTGCAAGTAGTGACAGCAGCGTTCTGACAGAGACAAAGGGATAAAAAATGTGCTGGAAGGACTAGAAGAATTAATTTGTAATAGATAATTGGATCTGTATGGCAATGATACGAGTTTGGAGGAAACTTGAGGGGAATAGCTCTCTAGGTTTTTAGGTTTCACTCTCTTGTCAAAATAGCATCTGCATGCCTTATGCATTTTAAAGTTTAAATTAGAATGTACAGATCTCGCTTCCTTATTTAGCTGCCCCATCAATTGTCTAACAAAGGTCTGGATATGCTTATTTCTATTATTTATTAAAACTCAAGAAATAAATTCTGCTGTTTGTTGGGAAAGTGCTATGGTATTGCTTTACTTTCCTCTCTTGCAAAAGTTAATTTTACTCTTGCACCAGCCTCTGAGACAACTGTCTTTTGAGTTTTGCAAGCCTCATCTTTGTTGCTGACTGATCCTACAGCAGATCCTTAGAAGGGCGTAGTTCTGTGTTACAAGGGATTGCCTCGTTCGGTGGAAGTATGGATTCATCCTGTGAGGGTATGGGGTGTCACGATTGAGATGTTCCTTGAGCTCGGTTTGTAAAGAGCCAGTGGCGAAAGCAGGGTGCTGTGGGGATGTACTCCCAACAATTCCAGCTGCTAAGGTGGGCTGATGGTGTTTGTACCCATTGCAGATTTTTCACAGTTGGCACATTTGTCCCTCAATATATCTAGGTGCAGTATCAAGCCTAGAGGTCATAAATGTAGGTAACCATGACTAGTAACAGAGCAGCTAACAAATGGCGACAGTGCGTTACTTTAAAAAAAAAAAAAAAAGTTTTATTGGAGGGTGATCGATATTGTCCCCCTCCTTTTAAAAAGGTGTTACAGGCGATCCCTGAAATTATAAACCTGGGAGGCACCTCAGTGTAAAGAAATATGGTTGAGAGAATGATTAAAGATCAAGTTATAAAGGACCTAGATGAGGATAATATGATGGGGACAAATCAGCACGATTTCTATAGCCTGTCAGATTTCTTTGAAATAGTTAACAAATAATGGATAAAGGAGAACCAGGGGATATAATTTATTTAAACTTTCAAAAGGGTTGGATAAAGTCTTTTAAAGGAGGCAATTAAGGAATCTTGCTAACAATGGGGTAGGATGTAAAGTCTTGTCATGGATTTAAAACTGATTTAAAGACTGAAAGTTAAAAGTAAGATTAAATGCTCGTTTCTTACTGCTGGAAGGAGACAATAATGGGTGTTCAGGAGTGGGGCTAGGAATGGTAGACTTCTGTTTTTTAACGTATATATTTTATTAAATTGCTATTGTGCATAGAATATAATTAGGTAGTATTCCCTAGGAAATACTGTAGGTTAGTCTCAAGGATCTGTGTTATGCAGACTGCTCTAGTGCTGTCGTGCTGTATTGAAAAGGAAAAGAAACAGGAAAACAGAGTGAACGATAGCAATACCACTTCCCCCTGAAGATGCTTCTCCACTGAAAAAACATCATCTGTTTGTTGCACCACCTAATCTAAACTAGCGCAATTCCTGAAACACACCAACCACCATCCAAGAACAAAATCATATTTCAGTGTAAAATGCCCAGGGAAGTTTTCTCTAGCCTTCGGTGAACTCAGCTTATCTGCCCATTGACTGCAGTCAGGCTTCGCTGCAGCAGATCTGTGATCTCTGCTGGTGCTGGCACCGAGGCACTCCACGGCCAAGACAGCTCTAGCCTGAGGTAGGGCTGGGAAGGAGAGGGAGAAATTGTAGACGAGGTGTACAAAACTAGACTGGTTCAGATAACGTGGTTTTGAAATAAGATTTGTGACAGAAAAGGTAAAAGAAATGTATGCAACAGAAATATGCGTGCAGTTAGAGTGAACTCGTAAGCCCTGAATCCGTCATAACTCATCAGGCAAGTGGCACTGGTGCCGTCCCACTCAGGTCTGCGAGGACACCTCCAGGTGCAGTGACTGAGAGAGATGGGAAGTTTTGCTCTGTGCCGGGTGTGTCCTTATCTTCAAGAGACTGTCTAGCCCAGATAACAGGTGTCCTCCCCCATCATCTAGCAAAGATGGAAGAATTTTCAAAACAATTAGAGATGTTGAGTAGAAAATGCCAGATGAGAAAAAATTTAAACCTGTCATTATTTAATATGGGGAGGAGACGGGTGATCAATCACGGAACAAGTACTACAACAAAGGCTGATCAGAGGCTTGCACTCGCTATGCTGAAAGTCAAAAGTCACCTGTATTTAATGGATGTGTGGATGGAGAGGGGGTGGAGAACACTTCTTTCCCCTGGTAATAGGGATCTCTTGGCAGAGGGTATTGCTGCAGACAGGCAGTTCTTAAATCTTGTAGCAGGGTGCATTATCATGAAGAATATCATGTAACAGAGATAGCTAAGGTCTGCCTGGTACTGAATAACACCAAATAAAATCGCTCATATTAGTCACTCTATCCCCAAATTTCCACACCCTGAATTTAGTACACTCCTGATGAGTGAGGCTATCGGGAATGAAACCCAATGCAGTGGACTGTATTTAAGCACGGTAGCAGAATGATATTTTGATGGTTAATTTCTTTGATCTTCTGTTGAATTTAAATTCGCCTACAGTGGTTTCCCAGTTTCAATTAGTACACAAAAACAAACTTTGCGTATTTTCTGAGATTATGTTCTTCATTATATGTTGCTGTAGTTTTATGTGTTGTTGCCAAGAAATCTGCTTTTGACAAATTGCACAGGAGGCATTTTGAGATTGTGATGGAGTTGATTGAGTTTTGGCCAAATCCTGTACACTTTTATCACTGAAGACTGAAATACAGATGCTTGTTACACTAAAATATATAGAATTTGCTTTGGCCCTGAAAATCTGTGTCACGTTTTAAAATAACCAATTTGGGTACAATTTGAGTTAAGTGGCAAGTAAACAATGCAAATGAAACTGTTTTGTTAGCTAGAAAGTAATTGAAAATCTGCAACTAATTATAAATTGGCAATATACAAGTCTCCAGGAAGCTGAAAGGAATACTTCGCTGATATATTGTTTAGTTATATTCAAAATTAACTTACCCTGCATGGGTTGTGCAAGAGATTTTGTTGCTTATTGTAACTTTACTTTCAAAAAATGCAACGTGGATTTCATAAGAAAAAAAAGTGTAATTTTTCAATCAAAGGTAACTCATATTATTTTTTTTTTTTTTTTATTTCACATGGGCCTTGAGCTTCAGCTTTCCTATGTACGTTTGATTTTCTTCACTGTTTGTCACTATTCTAAGTTTTGATTGGCACCTTCATTGTGTTTTTCAACTCATCACCTCAACACGTTTCTTGTGCATTAATGTAGCTGTACAATACCTTTGAGAAATAAGAATGTGTTGTCACATATGAGGAGAAATTCTTTGCTTGTATTTGGTTGAAAAAAGTATGGAATTGGCTGGAAAACATCTATTGTCAATGCCACCTAGATCGGTAACACTAGGAGCTAGTCAAAACACCCAGATAATTGTTGTGTGGATTTGTGCTGCCAGAACGCGTGCCATGTGCAGACATCAGGTTTTGGTTAATACCAGCTTTTGCTGTTGTAGAACTATTATTTAATAGGACTGTGTAAATACACAGTATTTTTTTTTTTTTTTAAAAAAAAAGGGTAAATCAATGTATTTACTGCAACTCAGTTTGACAACCCTTGATGTATATAACGTCAATCAAAAAGCATTTCAGAGAATTTTGAGAAGGGAGAGGGGGGAAATACTGGCCTTAGAATGCTCTGAAATAATCCTTTATCCCAGAGCAGCAGGCTGTGCTGGAGAGCTCAGTCCTGTCTGTTTTGGTCTTGTCACCAAAAGCCCCAAGAGTCTACACAACAGGTAAAGGACCAAACTCTGTCCTCCTCCTAGAAACAGATGTTTTCAAGCTCATCTAAACTCAGAGTTGTTCAGGTAAACTGCAGAACATGCAAAATAAGACTGGCAGGTTTGGGGGGAGGGGGGGCGGGTAGCAGTGCAGTTATTGTTGTGTTATTCTGTATTATGCAAATGGGCAAGCAAAAGGATTAAAAATTGTTTCCTTGATTCAGGTGTAGTATCAACAAGAAGAGCCGCAGGGAGAACTTCTGACTTACAGTTGCCAGGCTGTCATCATTAAGTCATATTCACCCACTTGGCAATTGCCTTCTCTATATAAAGCATCTCACTGACACGTACTGTCCTTTAACAATCCTTGACTGGGGGAAATTTCAGGCTTGAATTTTTCACAGCCCTGTGCAGTTTCTCCATAAACCAGTGTTAAGTGAATCGTACATTCTTCCAATGTTAAATTTTTAACATGAAGTCTCGTAGGCAACAACTAGTAGAGATACCTTTTGAAACTTCTGAAATACCACATAGCGATGGTTCAGCGATACAGTGTGGGCTCAGATATGATGCTTGAAAAGCTGGGGAGGGGTTTCCTAGTTAGTCCTGTGCTGAGGAGGTCTGGGCAGTCTATCATTAAAAGGAAAATGCTTCAGCCAAGGAGCAGGAATAAACTTCTTTCTGCAGTAAACATTTCCAGACAGGCCAGTCTCACAGTCCTTGTGGAAGTAGCTCCATTCATGCCATTTGGGACTCCAACGTGTGAGTACAGGTTGCAGGATGAAATCCGTAAATACTAGGCTTAAAAAAGCAAATCTGCATCCAGAGCGTTTTAATAAAAAGTTAGGTTGGGTCATGGGGAAGGAGGGGATAAAGCACTGGGGGGAATGGAGAATATGAGTCATGGCATCCAGACTGAAACAAATCTTTGAGCACAAATCACAATATAAAATTTTAAGGGCTTGATCCTGCCTTTGGCTATGCTGGTATGTATTGTTACATATCCTGTAAAATTGGCTACTGTTACATGTTATGTGGTACTGTGCACCCACATAACTAAGCTCTGAGCTCTAGGTTTTTATAGTCTTTATTTTTTAAGTCCTATAAACGCTGCTGGACTTGGCTGTTTAGAATGCTGAACAGATGCAGCAAGATTTTCCTATACTTCCTACCCACTCACAACCCCGAATAATTAGTGGATGTGTTGCATCTTTCGATAAAGACTTCTTAGAGAGCTGTTTGATGAATAAGGCCACACAGAATGTGTCATTGTTGCTGCTGCAGGTTTTGAGTTTATTTGTATATTATGGGTACTGTATACCACATAATAATGAAAAGCTATATGCTCCGGTCTGCTGGTTCACTACATAGTCTGTGTGATTACAGATTGTTTGAATAACAGTGGACTATTGAAACTCTATCCAGATGTGCGTGTTGCTAATTATGGGAATACCCACAAAGGCAGATTATCTCTTTTGTTACCGGTTCCAACACATTTAAAAACAGGAAAGTGAAAAGCATGTAGGCAGCAAATAAGAAGTAGCCGTACATGTTGGAGATGAAGACTTTTCATCATTAATTCCCAGGGAAAAAAGTCTCTTGACCTGGCTCTGGAGTGTAACCAGATGCAACTTAACACACAGGAGAGGCATCCCAAAGTGGCAGATTCTGAAACAGTCTCAAAACAAAAATGGCATCGCTTCATTCACAGCAGGAGAGTCCAGGTAGAGAAAGGCTACCTGAGGAGACCAGTGGTGGGGAGGGGGGAACCGAGCTATTGTCAGTTTTCTGGCATACTTACTAAAAAATATTACAGTAATGTGATAGGAGATTTTGGAAGGACAGGCAGGGGAAAATGTGATTTTGTCTTTCCAGAATTTCAGTAGTTTTCATTTAATGAGCTGGAGCACTGTCCAGAGGGGCCTTTAGGATGAACAGTTCTCAGAGTGTGAAGGACTCGGTGTGTTTTCAGGCACCACACTGGGATGACGGTGTTTTCACATTCTCTTCCTTAAGTGCCGTCTCCTGGCTTTGGACAAGAGAGAACATCATGTCTAATCATAAAGTGACCCTCAATCACTTTGTCCCTTTGCTTCATTTCATGAGTTGCCGTGAATCACGTAGGAGATGAAATAGAGAAGGCAGAAGGAGAAAACGCCAGTGGCAGAAATTCAGTGTGGGATCCAAACTGCTTGAGAAAAACATAGGAACAGATGAAAGAAAGGGTGTTGAATGGCTTAGCTACCTGTCTCCTTAACAGCTTGTGATGAGGAGATAAGTAGTTTAGCAATCTTCACTCAGATTTCTTTCTTTTTCTTTTTTTTTTTCCTTTTTTTTTCCCCAAAAGATGGGGATTAAACTACAGAAAGTCCATCTCTTGCAGCTTCTCTGAAAGAGTGGATATCTGAATTCAGGCTTAACCCCACTTTGTACAGTTTAATTTAAATAAAAATGATGAATTTCCTCCTGAGTGATTAATAGCCAAGTGTGGTGACATACAGGAACTATGAGCTTGACCTTCTAGGTAAAGGATAACCGCTATGTTAAGTTGATTACACAATTTCCCCTGAATAAGTTGACAAGCAGTGAGCATGGTTTCCGTGACTTCTGATCTTGTAAATGCACACTTACAAGTGATTTGCCTATTCCTCTGAAGCAAGTCTTGCGTTATGTGTGACACATGTTAAATAAATTCCAAATGGTCTAATGTGCGATCTGGAATCCCAGCTGCTGGGGTCTGTGCAAACGGGCTGGCCTGCCAGGGATTTGCGAAGTGTGAAATACTCTGAACTGGAATCCCCAACTTATCAGAGAAATTTCACATCCTCTGAACATCTGAGAGGCTTATGAAGCAAGCTAATAATTCTCCCTCTTCCTCCTTGGACTTGTAGACTGAATTCTTCTGTGTTACATGGAGTGAATTTTGCTTTCTTTCCTGTCAACGTTTCTTTCTCCCCCAAAAACTGAACGCATCAAAGATACTAAAACTATCCACATGGTGCACTGATAGGGCATTTATATAGATACAGATTCAGCCTGCATGCCAACTAAAACAATGCATACTTTTTTCTTTATCGAGCTTCAAAATCTTCGCTGGAAGACAACTCTTGGCATTCCCCTGGGCATGAGAAAAAGGAAAGGAGTATTGATGGGAAAGCAGTCCTCTCCATAAGTTTCTCCTGTGTTCCACATGCAAGATTAGCAGTGATTTTCTGTATCAGAAGGTATGAGAGGAGGGAACGACTGCAAGGAATCAAAGTGTCTCTGCTATGGGGTGCACATAGACTGTCTTCACTTGCTCAGCATGCAACGTGAAAATAGCAAGTAAACTGCTGGGGGAGCAGCTGCAATGCAGTGGAGAGGACTCTGCATGGCAGAGCTGCTCCCACGTGTGATGTGAAGCGTCCCCTTCACAGGCAGGGCTAGCAGGCTGTGGCCCCCTTGGCCACATAGTAGATCTGCCCCGTGTAAGCGCAGTAATGGAGAGCAAAGGCTGCAGGGGAAAGGCTCATACCAAGAAATCTTTGTTTACTTAAAAAGAAAAATTCCCCTACTTGACTTCAAATTATTGCTTTGGATCAGGCACATGCTAAAAGCGGTTTCAGAAAGCCACCTTGGCCAGCGCTTGACCTCTGCTTTCCTCAGGGATCGGTGGTTAGCACCTCTGACTCACTCAGTGGAGAAATGTGCTGCAGAGTGATTTGGATTTGAAGGAAAAATGTCACACATGCTGCCCCTGTGGTTTTCCTTCACTTGGGGAGGTTTAGACAATCTCTCCTACCTCTCAAGAGGTCTAGTGGACCGTAAAACAAGCTTCCACATCCCATGGAGATCTCTCACCATATGTGCTGCCTATGGTCCTAAAGTTCCTATGTACCTAGAAGAACTCTCTTCCCAGCAGGGCTCTCCATCTCCAGCCTACTCCCCGTTCTTCTTTACTTCCGTTCAGGCTTCAAATGGTGCTTTGCAATAGCTGGATCAGCACCAAGTTCAGCCTGTGTCCAGCAGAGTCTCTTTGACCCATTCCTGTCTGATTCAGCACATATCCAATTTCCCAGGAGTTGTAAAACTCAGTAAATTGCCTCGCACCAGCAAATCCCAATCCTCTGGAATTAGGGTGTCTCCATTCAAAATCACTGGCCAGGTTTTGTTTCTGTAGTTTCTTTTTCTGTGCTTTGGAAAGTACTTTGTCAGCAGGTTGGTGTGCTCCACCCACGGGGAGGCAGTTTAACAACCCAAAACTTGAAACGCAGGACACTCCAACCCTGGTCAAGTCCCTGACCCATGGGCTCAGAAGTGAGAGGAAATTACAAATGCTACCTTTGCAGTGATGAATCATCATGGATAACTTTTTTCCTCCCTCTATCTCTCTGTCCTTTGCACGAATAAATTTTTTTCTTAAAGGATTCAATTCAAATGTTGCCTGTCTCTTCCAGAAGGGAGGTTGATGAAAAAGAGATCATCTTTGTGTAAGGCAGCATGCAATACAGTAGGTACACTAGGCTGTCTTGTCCTTTCTCTGTGATAAGCACTACACTGAAGTCTACTGTCATTTGTGTGTACGTGTGAATATCTTTCTGTAATGGAGTAAGAGTGTTTGCAAAAATGGCTGCTGAAGTGCCCAGCCAGTACACTTACTCCAGGAGAGTGACAGGATAAGAGAAGTGGCAGAAACAAAGATAGGGAAAGAGATTTTTGCACTAACAAGTGTGAACTGATAAGCTTGGCCTGTATGGGAAATGTAGAGAATCCTTAGTGCACTTGTCAGACCAAAATTAGCTGTGCCAATTTGTTTTCAGCAGCACTGAGCTATGAGAACCCTTTACTTATTTTCTCATTTGTGGAAGGAAACTGCTGGCTCACTGCACTCCACTTATTCTTAGCAAACTAATTCACTTCGGCATACATAACTTTCATGGGTGTTGAAGACTGGGGTAGGAATCAAGAGGATCTATAGAGACGGATGAGGAGGTTGTATGGGGGTTTTATTGGCTATATGGATAAGTTATGTCTGTCATCCAAACGGAGTGCCTAATCACCTCCGACATGCCATCACAACTGCAACATGTTCCGCAAGGCAAAAGGGAGGGAAGAAAAATACATATTTCTTTCTCAAGTATGTGCAGCTAGGAAACAGTGGTCTCATTTTTCATCTTCCTCCAGGGTAGGTGTTAGAACCATGTCTCGGCTGGGGAATGGTGGCTGTTTGGTTCACACAGGAGTGAAGTGTGCTGTCTGAAAGAAGAAACTTTTAAGCGCTGTTTAGCAAGTAAGCACAGCCTTCTGAGTAGAGTATGGGAATAGTCTGTACCTGATCCATTTTGCCTCCTTAGCTTTCAGTTTTTCCAAACTGTCCGAAGTCTGTAGTAAATGAGATTGCCAAGGCAATCAAGTTTATTTAACTAATTCTTCCTTGTTGGGTACAAGGGAAGAAAAGATGACTTATGCAGTGCTGGCTGGCACAGAATGATAGTCTGGGTGTCAGTATGGAAAAAAAGAGAAACGCCAGTGCTTAGGTGAGAATTAGAGGCTTTGTAGCCAGAAGGGGCAGTGGTATCATCACTGGGATGTCTTCTCCAGCTCCTATGTCAGAGGAGGTTGCTTAGTTGTAAATCAGTGGAGGGTAATGAAAAGGCAAATGAAACTGGTCTTTGAGTTGATGAAAGAAAGGAGACTCAGAAAGGTTGCCACCATAGAGAAGGGGACATAATAGAAATGAAGGATTAGAGATGGTGGCTGCAAAGATAATACACAGGGAAACGAGCCTTTTGGCTGCTGAGAATCCAGCAGAAAGGAGGCCAACCGCACGAGCTGAGTAAATCAGACCCCCTGCTTTGGATGAGTGCAGGAGGGAGTGGGGAGAAGCAGAAGGGGCGAAGATGACTCAGCAGACGCAGTGATGGATTGCATTAGCCATATGCAAAAGAGCAAAGAGAAGAGGGAGTTCGTATTAGGTTATCAGAATTAGATTCCACTGGGGGTAAGGAAATGTGAGTCAAGGGGTTGGTTGTTAAATTAGAATTTCCTCACATAATTTTATCAGATCTCACATCGTCAAGTCAAATCTGGTTCCATTTAAGTGGATCTTAACAGATTGTCAAAACAGGCATTGTACCTAACATGGTGATAGGAGCAAACAGCGTGATCCGAGGATGGAAAGGAACTTCAGGCTAAGCTCTGATTTTTCTTGTTTTTCAAAGGCATCCCAGGAACAGTGTTTGCCCTCAAAAGAAATTTCTCAGCCAGACTTCTGCCTTCTTTTTGGCTGGTTACATTTGTATTCCTTGTACATTCCTTGTATTCTTTATTGGTTTTTAATCTCCAGCTCTCGCTTCTGAAAGCACAAGGTGACACAGAGACATCTGTATCTGCAGCAAGAGGCAGTGTGTCATTCTGGCCTTGGAGGGAGGCTGGCTGTGTGGGAGATCTCTTCCACGTCACCATTTTCCTCCATCTGTGGAACTAGCAGGGTATGACTACAGGACTTTGCTGAATAGGGTCTTGGAAAAATCTAGCTGTAAACTCACAAAGCCTGGCTTTGTGTCCAGAAATGGTGTTTCCACACAGTATATCTGATTTCCATAGCTGTGCACTCCGCTAAGTACCAGCCAAGGCAAGCCCATGTAACCATGTTAAATTCCTTTCTTTTCTCTTTCTTAAATCAGCCAGTTTGTGTAAACCTCTAAAGAGACAAACTGACATCACTTTGACCAGAGAGCCAATGCTGATTGTTATTAATTACTTAAAATTAAAAAAAAAAATAAAAAATGAGGCCAGGTCTGTGCTGCAGATTTCTATCAGCACAGCTGTTCTGGTCAGACTGACACCTCTGAGCGAGCAAACACTACACGTGTAGATGCAATTATACCTCAAAATGGTGCTTGTTTTGCTTGTGGGGATGATTTTACTATACCACTACAAAGAGCAGATTTGCCAGTGTAAGTTTACACCGCCCCAGGAATGCTTTGTCTGTTTACTGTGCTGGTATTCCTTTATCAGTAAGGCATTTGCAGTGTAGACATGGTCTTATTTGGAGGGCTGGTTTTAATCCTGACACATGCTAAAGTGATTACACTGCTGATTGAGAACTCAATAGAAGGACTCCAACTGATTTGCTCTGGATCAGGGCCTGAAAGGAGAGGAATTATCTTGTGGTTTGAGCAGAGGGGCAGGAGCTCCTCGTGTGCATCCTGGGTTTGGTACTGACTTCATTTGTCTCTGCCTTTAAAATTGGGGGTGATAAAGGAATTTGTCTTACACAGGTTTTGTGAGACTTAGTTGTTTCATGTTCCTATTCCAGGACTGAAGTAAAACCTATATCGCCAAATGGATGTCCACAACCTTTTTTAAAAAAAGTTTAAGAAAAACCTAGCTGCTTCTGCAGCTGTCCCAGTGGCACAAAGCAGTGTTGTGGTGAAGACCCTGGTTCTGGGCCAACCTGTGTGACTGCTGTGAAGAGTCTCACCCACTTTAACAAGGCGTTTATCACAGTTTGGGGTGCACATCACATTTCCCATGGGTGTTCCCTTGTAGCCCTGGTGCTCTTTCCTTCTTGTATTTACAGTATCCATGGGCTCTGTTTTAAGGGCCTTAGAGCTCTCGATGTCAAAGTCAATCAAGGAGGAGCTACAGCATGGGGACCTGTGCGCAGGGTGTAGGGGTTGGAGGTGCTGAAATGGGTGCTGCTCCTTCTACAGGACTTGGCAAGTGATGGCTGAGCCTTATGGGGACTGTAAATCAGAGAGAGCAGCATGCAAGAGGTACTTTCCCCAGTAACCATAGAACACCAATGCATTATCACTGCTGTTTCATGCCAGACCATGAAGCAATATTAAAAAGGACAAATCTAAAGCAGAGTTCAGGTCAGTAGTTGCCATGTCTTGTAGTAGTCTAGCATGTACACCGTTGGTGGAGACACATCCTGCCTTCATATTGTCAACTTCAGTTGTGTATCAGCCTTTTGCAGAGGCAGTGTCAAGCAAGTTGAAGCTGAAGGGCATTTTCCATTCTCTTCACTTCATCACACACTGGGCTATAGACTAAGCAGGTTCTAGTTACGACCCCTACCTGGCGCCAAACATGTGAGATCACACCAAGGAGCAAATCCCTACAGGAAGCAGAATTAATGGGAAATAGCTATTACTCATCATATTCCTTTTTACAAGTAGTGCATCCTTTAAAAAAACACATTTGGGAAATGGAAAACTAGCATATAGAGCAGAAATCTTTATCTCAAAGAGAAGCCAAGTTTCTTTTTTTTATGGTTTAATATAGAATTTTTGGACTGCTCTTCACTCTGTAATCTACTATCTGTAGCTTGCTTAGTCTGTGGCTCTTTTTACATATATTCTCTTGACTCTCATCTATTGGCACAGGAGACAATGTCAGGAGAACCGATTTCTATGACAAATTAGTGCATGGAAGAAAGAGGATTTTTCTCCTGGTTGTGTGGTGTGCCAGAATGATTGATGCCAGAAAGACCCCTTAAAATTCCAAGGAGTGCTTCAGAAATCAGAGTATTTTGATACTGGCTGGCTTGATTTAAGGCTACTAAAATTATTCGATTATGCTTTTACCTGATCTGAGGTACTTCTTGGCACTATTGTAGACTGCAAGGAGGGAAAAAAGCTATGCAAAAATTAGCCTTTTCTCACACTGCTATGAGAAAAACAATGCTGTGTTGGTGTAACTTTGTCAGGGTCTGGTAAAACTGATCACAGTTCAAGTAAGTAAAAATGAGCCTGTGGTGTGTGCAGCGAAAAAATGATAGGTCTCCCTGGCTGTAACCCACAGCGCAATGAATGAAAATCAAGAGCACAGTAGAACTTTCTTTTTAAACCAAATCTTTGTGAATAGTAACAGCACTAACCCTTAGCATGGGCTTTGATCAGGCTTATTAACGCTTCTGTTTGCTTGGTAACCAGTGGCAGAACTGAGGCATGGGGTAAGTAACACCAGCAGCGTTGACGGTCAAGGAATCAGTCAGAATCACAATAAAAAAAGTGTCTGGGCTACAGAAGGACACTTCTGAACCTAGCCCTGCAATTAGCCTTGAACAGATTGTCTTGCAGAACCCCCATTTCATTTGTCAGTATGTTCTTGTTGCTGCCGTTCTGAGGAATTACTCTGAAACCTCAGTTTTCAGGCGACATTAGCTTGTGAAGAATACAGGGAAGAGAAGTAAGTGAAAAAGTTCACTGTGAAGCTGGCAACTCATTTTTTGAATGCACAGCTACTTGGGAAACCTAGTCTTTAGTTTCATGAGCGTAACTTTCACTGGCAGTAGTGCTGTAAGAAGGTGTTGGCCACAGGTTTCTACATATGGTGTGGCTTTCTTTTGCACCAGTGCAACTGGTTGTGGGGCTATATTGTCAAGGAACCGGACTTAAAATAAGTCAGTGGTTGTTTTAACTTGGATTAGTTTGCAAAATCTGACATATAATTAGAAAGTCTTGAGACCAGCACAGCTCTTAAGAGTAGTGATAGGAAGGAATGGCTACTTAAGGGACTACTTTTTAAGCAACCTTGCCTCTGCTTGGTGATGGTGAGCTTCGAAAGGCAGCCTGGCAGGTTGTTATTTGAACCAGGACTAAGAAGGGAACATAGGGATCCTAGTGTCATCTGCATTTTCAGCAAGGAACAACCAGGATGAGTTAAAGAGTAACTGTTTTTGTAAATATGTTCTATAGGTTGCGTTTTCTTCAACAGTATTTGCAAAATGAACATTTTGTGAGCAAGGGCAGTACACAAGTAGCTTGCTGTAGTTGTATTTGCAAAATGAACATTTTGTGAGCAAGGGCAGTACACAAGTAGCTTGCTGTAGTTGCATACTCTTATTTTTACTTTACACAGCTCTGGATTAGAACTTTTGGGTTCTTCTGAGAGCAAAAAACAAGACCAAAAAAGATAGTTAAATATAGTGGGAAATACGGAGGGCAGTAGTGGTGGAAAAAGAGGGGATGGCAGAGGAAGAGGACCCCCAGGGAATGTTAAGTGCACACGTAAGAGTAGAACATATGATGCTTTTTTATTATTGTCCGTTTAAAATTACAATGTGTTCCACTTAAACTAGACATGCTAATAAAAGAAGAAGAGTCATTTATAGTGGACAAATTCCGAAGACCAAAGCTGCCTCCTCATTTAAATTCTGCTCTTTTGTTAGGGCACCCTACTGACATAATTCTCTATTGTTTCTGCCATTATCGCTCGCTTAATGCAGGACATAGTGTCGGGAAATTCCTGTCTGGCACTTACAAGGTGTTTCTAAAAAGAGGAACAAAAGAGTCAAGAGCACATAGGGAGCAGGAAGAAGCTGCCGAGGGGAAGTGGCAGCGGAGGGAGGAATTCGAGATAATAGCAGGGGCTGGGGGAGGCAGGCAGAGGAGAAGACAGCCAGGACAAGGGAAGGGGAGACAGAGCTGGGTGCAGGCAGAAGCTCTCAGGCAGCATTCTCTCTACGATCCAAACTAGTACAGGCAAATCTCTCAAGAGTCTTTGGAAGCAGCTCAAGGACGGTGAAAATGCGAGATGTCTGAGTGTGGAGTGGAGGAGAGTCATGCTACAAGAGCCCTTCAGCTGGGAGGGCGCAGGACGGAGCAGGAGGATTTTCTGGGGAAGAGAGCCTGTGCCGTTCAGAAACCGTGGGAGCCAGGGTTTGGAAGCTGGCTCCGGGAGCGTCACGCTAGGCTTGATGCTGAGGATTTGTGGTGGTCAGTGGATGGGGAGAGAGTTGGCGTCAAGGCCATCCACTTCTCCCGGCACGCTGGATATGAGGGGCAAGGCATCCTAGCTTGCACTAGCCTTAACATCAGGAGATGACTCTGTACTGTCATTTGTTAATAACAATGTCGTTTTTCTGTCATGTAATTAGAAAATACATCTTGCTTTGCCTCCAAGCACTGTAGCCTTATTGCATCTGCACATTTTTCATAATATTTCAAGCGAACTGACCAGATAACATTAATGAATATATTAGATAGGCAGGCACTTTTAAGGAAAAATAATAAACATACTTGTATATTAAAAAGTTAATTCAGTCTGGAGCCAAACAGGTAATTTTCCCTTCAGCATTTTTTCACTCAACTAAGACAGGTTGGACTAGGAGTGCAGTCACCCTGTCTACGGCGCTTGGCTTGGCTCGCATACCGGGGGCGAATTTTCTTCAGAGGCAGACAGCAAGATGATCAGATTGGCCTGGGTCCAGAGCATGCTCACAAAGGGCCCTTTGATGGCGGGCTGCTTGTGAGCCCTGTACCAAAAGCTGCCTGCCACCCTCCTTTCAAAGATACCCATTTACAGTAATTCGGGGAGGGGGAGAGGGGAAATAAATAAAGAAAAGTGAAATAGGGGGTTGCCACAAGAATAATTACGTTACTGGGCTTGGAGGGGGGTAGGGAAGAGGAGGGGGGAGTTATTAAGTAAACTGCTGGATGTTGAAGTAGCTGTTTGGCAACAATGCAAGAGCATAAGGCATTTGCAATTAAGCTCATTAAAGCTTCATCATTTTGCTTATCAATCTTTCCTGAAAAGGGTGGGGTGAAACACCATATATTAAAACATGGCTGCTTTTGCAGATAAGGAGTGATCACTACCTGTTTGACTTTCTCAGTTGCACTGTAGTGCTCAGCCTGTGATGGCATACGTGATTAGCTGATTTAACTCCCTCTTGTACACGGGCAAGTGATTAATAGGAGTTTGTTGTTGTGTCCCTGCACCCCACTGCCAAAACATCCAGTCTGGGCAGCCGCTGCCTTCTTGCCTTTATCTCATGTGGTATCCAGATGTGGTTTCCTACTTATCCGTCAATTCTGATCCCATTTGTTCTGGTAACAGTGGCTTTTGGAACAGTATTTACTGAAGCCTCCACACCCTGGAATAAGGAGGAGGTGACCTGGATTATCAGAGCCATTGCTTCCTCCGTTGATGAGAGGTGTCCTCTGACATCCCATACTATCCCATGCTAATCAGAAGCTTTGAGTTTCCACAGAAGTAACGGCGACCTGAAGATGCATTAGTGAGCAGAACTGATCTGAGCTGTTCCTGATCTGTCAGAGACCTCAGCCTGCCTGTCCTGGCTGGTTAACCCTCTGGCTGAGGGACAGTGGAGTGTCCAAGTCAGCTGGCAAGCCATCAGAGCAGCGGTCTTGGTGTGAAAAACTTGCAGTAAGGGCAGCAGCAACATAGCTTTCTGCCTTTCAGCTGCTTCCCCAGGCACAAAGAGTGAGATCTGGGAAGAAATCAAGTCAGTCGTCTTCTAGTAATGTAAAAGTCAGTATGTGTCACTACAGTTTATTGCAGGTGGTAGGTGTGTAAGAACAGTATTTCAGATATAGATACCTCTTGTCATCCAGCGAGCTTCAGAGCACTCTAGATATGAGCTAAGCCTTGCAGCATGCGTTAGTGGGAGGTGAGCCTTACCTTCATTTTCCAGATGGAAAAGTTCTGGCACAGAGGAAACCCCAGGGGGCACACTGGGTATCTGGGACAGGATTGAACCCAGAAGTCCTGATTCTCACAAGTCCAGTTTCTCTAATGCAGCCTTGACCATGCAGCCCCGTGATTTTCTCTATTGCTTACATTGATTGGAACTATACTGAGCTTCAGAATTTTCTTGCAAAAATGATCAAGCTTTTCTTGCTTCATTTATATCCAGTAACAACTCTCTTTTCCGTGTGTGATACTTAGTGGGGAGAGGTGGGACCCTTCATAGAAGTGGCTTTTTCTGTGATAAGTTTTTTAATTACTTTTTCCATTGTCTTCCCAATATATTGTCTATATAGTGTTAAAACTCATTCTAGTTTTGGAAGAAAGGAAAGAAAGCAAAAAAAAGAAGCTGGAGGAAATACTGATATGAAGAGAGGTGTGGAAGGAGTAGCACCACTAATACAAACATGTAGGTCATATTGCCATGTGGGAATGGAAGCCAGCTTGAACTTTAATTCTTGGTTTGATCAAGGTAGTGTAAAACCAGATCCCAAAGGATTTCCAATGGAGGAACTGGATTTATATTTTACATATGAGCTGTAGTTGAAGCCAAATGTTCATTCCACTCAAACTGTGTAGGTGGATTACTTTACTTCCAGCCTTGAAGTATCATGTTTTTAGCTGCTAATAAACTTAATAAAATCCATTTCTTATTTCCCCTGGTATACTGTGTTCATGAGCCTTGATGTGCCAACAGAGCAATGCTGTCCAGAAAATTCGTTTGTCAAGAAACAGGCAAATGATGTGTATGAGTAAGTCAAGAAGAAGAAGAATGTATGTGCCACTCTTCCAGTGCCATTGCTCTTACCAGAACTGCCGACTTACTCATTTCTCTCAGCTTACAGCTGGACCAAGGAGTTGAGATAACTTAAGAAATTGTCGCATCATCAGCCTAGCAGAGAGCTAAGGTACCTATAGGTTGTTTTATTTTGAAAATGCTCATTTCCCAATTAATAATATCTTTCTGTACCAACAAGCTCCCTGCTTTGGCTTAGCTCCCAGAATCAGACCTGCCTTTTCACACAATGTGTGATCAGTCTGAGGGGTTCATTGCCACTGGAATTCACTGAAGCCAAGAATTTGCAAAAGTGAATGAGGGATTAGACATTTATGTAGATAACAAAAATATCTAGCATTATTGTAGCTAATACAAACAAAGAGAGCACTGGGAAGGAGATAAACCCCCATTCTTGAAAGGTTTAAGATAATGTCTAATATTTAGAATTGGGGTGAGACTTCCTGGGGGACAGGAGGAGGTAGATTGTCACATGGTACCCTTGAACTTTATTTTGACATGTTCGGTCTTGGATACTGAGTTAGAAGAGTCATAACTGATTATATACGATAATAACTGTCTTTCTAATCAGTGCACATTTTCTGATGTCCTATGCTTAATGAGATAATCCAATGAGAGCCCTCTAGCCCACAGCATCAGTTTTAAATTCAGTCACTGGCCAACAAGGGGTGCCAAGTGAATTAAGACATCAGTGAGGGTGAGTGTTGCAGTGAATTAAATATTGTCTTCAAGACTTGGAGACGCAGAGTTGAATTGAAGCTCCGCTACAGGCTCCCTGTTCAACAAAGGCAAAGTCACTTATTTTGGCCCCTTCATATCCCCCATGTGTAATGGCATGTCACCCCTTATGGAACGTCTCTGTGGCACGTTGCTGGGGCGCAATTAATTGATCACTTCACCTAATGGATTTACTGGGGGGAGTAGGGAAGAGGAAACAGTCTTTAAAAAGATTTAGGGTAAACAAAAGAGTCAAAAAGTGTGAGAAACAAACTGCTTTATGGTAACAGCGAGTGGGAACCGGACGAGGAAGGAAAACAGAGGGGGATAAGGGGTCTCAGGTACAGAGGAAGAAGTAAGATCTTAGGTACAAACCAGAGGGGAAAGGCAGGGTTGAGCATATAAACAAAGGGTTTAAGAGAAAAAGCAGTATGACTTTTGAAGCTTTTAGTGCACATCTGACCCAAACCATCTCTCCTTTCAGAGTCAGCCCATCACCTCCCTTGTTTGGCCTTTATTTTTCCTCAGAGATCTGTAATCCATACTCTAAAGAGCTCCTGACTTGGTGGACATTTGTTGTGTTAGTAAGTGCTGCTATTGAAGTCAGCAGACTTGTTAAAACTTGTGCTCTTGCTGCAGCAAATGGAGTTTACAGTGAACCAGGAGTGCAAGCCCAGTCATTCCTCCTGGTGGGTGTGCAGTGTGGAAGGGATTGAGGGAGAGGGGGAAGGGCCATGCAGCTTGACAGCAGTTTTCCCACCTCTTTGTGGGCCATAGCAGAGGCTTTATCATGGAATCTCTTTGTAGGGTTATCAAGAGCATGGAGTTTTTCTTGCCAGCAAACAAAAGTTGCCATTGAAAATCCTTTTCAGAACTTAATACAACCCCAGGCAATATTTCTTCTGCACAAACCACGAACAAATCCATGCACGTGAATTTAAGAAAGGACTCCAGGCTCAGATGAGCAGGTCGCAGGGAGCTGTAGGATTGCAAGGAGTGCTTAAGCCATCATTGATGGCAGTGGGCTCTGTTGTCTTTGGTCAGTCAACCCTTAGGGGCCAACCCTTTTCTTCTTCAGTGGGGACTGTTTCTATCCCCTTCAGTAGAAAAGGCAGAGGAAGGGGGAAAAGGGAACTTGACCGTGTTACATTTAGAGTTTATCAGTTCTCTTCTGCAAATGTTTTCACTGCGAAAATAAAGAACTTTGGAATCTACATGCAAGTAACTGGTGGACATAAAGAGATTGACCCTACCAATGTGGTTGCATTTACCAGCTTTTTGCTAGTACAGAGGTTTTGTTTCCCACTGAAAAAAAATCTGTTGGCTTTTAAGAAATGTTTCTCTTTTCAGTTTCCCCTTCTCCTGCTCTCCACTGTATCCCTGATAGATATTATTTATTCCTTAGGATAATATTTCATTTGAGAAGAGTAAAACCGTGGTTAGTTTTCTGCACATCATTTTCATTAGTTTTGTGTAGATGTTATTTAGTTTAGAAAAAGTCGAGCTGCCATCATTCTGTGCTCTGATCAGTGTGTGCACGAAGGAGAAGAGAAAATGGAACCTGCTCTTCAACATGCAGGAGCGCTAAAATCCAGCATCGCCAGACAATCTAACGTAGAGCTTTTAAATTGAGCTTTTGCATCTATTTCTTTTTCCCTGAAGAATCTGTTGGCCTGAAGTTGTGTAACTCCCTAATGAAGTCGTTGTGGGGGTCTTGGCTATCCTGGAAAATGAAAGGCTAGAAAATTGCAGCACAAAGCTGGTGTTTGCTAAAGTGATCAACCTTAAATGGTGTGCCGGGTTATCTGAGTATAATCAGCATAGCCGATTTGAATAGAGCTGTCTTCAAAATAGAGATCTGCTGGTAAGATTTGTTTTCATTTAGGTCTTACTTTCAGCAATAGGATTACCCTAAGGTCTATATATCTACAGGCTTTTGTACAAACAAGCAGCTTAAACAAAACTACCATTATTATACTGATTTAGGGAGAGAGAAAAGCCTTGTTTGGTTTATTGAGTGAAGATCATATGTGTGACAAATAAAGCCTTCCTTTAAATGTAAGTTTTGTCCCATTCAATATAGTAAGTTTATTGAGGGGAAAAAAATAATGACAAAGGCCAACATTATTCTTAATGCCAATTCGTCACCTCTAGATTTTAATCCCATAGGCTGGTGAAATACGTGCTATTTCATCCACTCGAGCAGCAAGACAGCTGATACCACCATATTTATCACCATCAGGATGATATAATCAATTTACTTCTTGCTATAAGAACTACCCTTACACTTCCTTTTTCTACCTTTTACTCAATGGCCATATTAAACTCTTTTCAATGCTGATTTATTGCAGCCATGGACGATGTTGTGTTCTGTGTTGCTTCCCCCACAAGGAACTTCAATAGCTGTTGTCATTCCTTTGTCTTTTTTCTTTTTTTTTTTTTTTTAATTCAGCACATCAAGTTTTATTTACTATTTTAAAGTGTCTTGTAAATAAAATAGGAGGTGCAAGTTCTGAGCTCAGTTAGCAACTTGAGATCTAATGAGGGGTAGCTAATCATTTATGGTATGGATGCCATGGGTCTTATTTCATACAGCGGCAAGCAGGGCATGCATGTTTTCCTGAGTTCCCATCACGGGAGGTGCTGCAACCAGTCACACTGCATTCAGCGCTCCCCGTACAGCTGTGAACTTTAAATTGGTTTGTGACCAAAGAAGGAATAAAAAGCATGGTAGGAAAGTGCAGTTGAACAGAACTCATCTGAAAATGTTTCTTTTTTAACATGTATGCAGCTCAGATACTGAAGTTGAAACAGGAAAAAGATTGGGGAACTGTTTCAAATTGGCACAAAACCAGTTAGGTTAAACTACTTGTTAAATTAACATGAATGACCTCTTGTCTCCTTGTTTGAGTCCAGTCATGCTGGGTCAGGTCTTAGGGCCCCCAGAACTGCATCTTTGCAAAATTCAGGCGAGTGGGTGAAGCTGGTGGCTGGTTACGTATATTTCGAAGTGCCTAGGTTGGTGCACCGGTACAGGAGGACCTCTGGCAACATGGCCCTCTGGATCAAAGCAATCACACCAGCAGTCATCATATTGTCTGGTCCCATGAGAGCCTTTTAAAATATTTAAAATATTTGTGGATGTTCCCTAGGATATTTGCTAACAAGATAGCAATGTATTTAAACTGTCAACAACTGACCTTGGATCATTGGTTAGCAATCTTGCGTTTGTTCGTTGCGGTCTGTTTGCTGTTGGTGGTTGCAGCTGAAGAGCTACAGCAGACCTGCTGGTGTCACCTAGCTGAAAGCAAATTTCACCTTCACCACGGAACTCGATTGCAGGTGGTGAATATTATTTAAATGGAAATCATTTCCTTATAAGAAGTCTCGCAGAAGCATTTCTTTTTTTCAGGCTGACTTTTTAATATTTATTTTGTATTGTTCTCGCTTTTATCCTTAATTTAGGGCTAAATTAGATCTGTCAGTGTCCCTTTAAATTTATTCCATGCCGACTAATTTATTTTAGCTAACTTGTTTCGGGACAAGCGTAGAATACTTACAGGGTGAAAGAGAAAATTCAGATCAATCTCAGTCTGCTGAGGAAATTAATCAATTTGCAAGTTACATCTAGCTTAATTCCGTCATTTAAAGCAAGCATTGAGTTTCCTTTCCCATGTTACATGGAGACTGGAAGGTAAAGCAGTCTCCATTGGTAGAGGACTAATTCACTTGCCCTGTGCTCTGTATAGAGGTCATTAAGACGCTGCACTTAGAAAGCAGCTGCTTTTTGTGTGTGTGCCAGTATCTCATTTTCCACATATGTAACAGATCAAAACATTTAGATTGGGTTGATCCAGTCTATCATGACGAAAGAATTTTGAAGCATCACAAGTAAATAACAGCCTTACTTGGAGGGAGGATGCCTTTGCCCTGATCCTGAGAACTATCGGTGGGCGCCACCCCAATTAAAGCAGACTGGGCCATACCAGCTTTGCACGGATTCTTTTCCAAAGCCAATTAGCTGCAGAACATTTGATAGAAAGGAACAAATCACCAAAAACTCAGCCCCATACAATGTTATCATTTATGTTCGGTGCTAGTCTAGTGCTCAAGAGTGTTTCTTTTTGTTATACCTCTGTAGACCTGCTGGAAAGAAAAATGTTTCCTGCTTCTCATTTGGCCTATATATTCTAGAGCCACATTGTTCAGTGTTATCACCTTAAGAGGCAGTTAAGATTAAAGTGAGATAGCACACATATGAGTTTAGAAAGCCAGCCAGAGAAGCTGTACAACTTTTACGGTCTTCATCCAAAGTGAATTTAAGTGTGGGACTGTTTTTCAGCAAATTGAATTAAAATGTAATTTTTCAACTGTTCTGTATTTCCATTTATACTCTTCGTCCTCTAAATCCATGCCATCATATGGCTGTCTTACCACTGGCCAGAGTTCCTGGGCCAGCCCTCAAGAACACGAAAATCAGAGAACTGAAAAGAGGAAGAGGATGCTTTGGCAAACTTATGTTTATTGGTTATGGGTAGTTGGCTATCGCTGTGGTGCCACTTGGGATTATCACCTGCCAAAATCCAAACCTCCCATTTCAGAGGGGATTATTTCAAGGAGCAGAAGCAATTACAGAGTAGTGTAACAGGCAGTGCTTTGCAGAGTGATGCAATTTATTGGAAGGTCTACCTTGTGGTGGCCGTTTGCCTGGGAATTACTGTACTTATTCCTGTACAAGTTAAGAAACCTAGGTACTTCGAAAAAAGTACTGTTATTTGATTGCTAATAAGGACAGTTGTTATAATGCTTAAAAGTAAGACCATCAAATTAGTTCATGAAGGAAGAATTCTGAGGGGAGAGGGGTTTGCATGCAGTGCTATGAACAGGGAAGGGAGAGAGACAAAGGGAAGAAAATCTGTCAAGTTTTTAGCCTACGCTTCATTGGTGCCTGTTTAAAAAAGTAGCATTTTTTTTCCCCTGGGATTGCTAAAAGTTACCAGTCTTATCCAAAAATGTAAATAGGTAGTATAATCGCATGGTAGACCGTAACTGGGAAACTGTTTCATGCTTTGTGGGTATCACTGTAGAAAATTCTTGGTGGCGGATGAGCAGCCAGGGAGACGTGGTGGCTTGAGTAAAAGGGGTGAGGACAGGCACGGCTCAGCTGTGCCAGCTGTGTGCAGAGCTGAGGCTGGGGGGGCCTAAATCAAGAAGCTGAACAGTGGAGAAAAAGCAAGTAGGCTGGATAGTGCTGTGAAGCTGATAATTAACATTTCTGAAGATATTACAAAATGAGAAGTTAGGAAACCTTTGGTGTCTCTGTAGTTGTATTCTTCTGTATTGGTCAGATGCAGAATATGGGCAAGAACTTAATGAAATTCTGCATTGCTGTTCTCATAAACAGCTATTTCTCCTGCTACAGTCCCTCTTCATATGAGTTTCTTAAGATTGGCTAATGAGATTCACTTTTATCTCAGGATCTTTAATGACTCCCAAAAGACCAGGAGCTTAGTTTTAAATCTCATCAGCAAAGCAGAGCTGCTTCCAGCAGTACAGTGCTTCCTGACAGCCTGGTGGAGCTTGCTCCAAAACTGGCTGAGAAAGAAAAAGGATGCCAGTGCTAGGTCCAACGCTGTTGCTTTCGGCAGGTCCTAGATGTTCAGTCTCTGTCTTCCATGTATCGAGCTACGCCAGCATTGCATTGCTCTGTGTCTTGTGAGCTGCCACCCATCCTAAGTCCTACTACCAGGACAAGAATTGGCATGGATGCTAAGGTTTGATCTCTGTTCTGTGAAGTCATTTTTACATGTACAAAATGAAGGTGTAGGAATTCAGATACCATATTTGAAATAGCTGCTTGGAAAAAAAAAATAATGTATTATTGCCTCAGCTCATCATAAAAACTGCATCAACGTTTCACAGTGACTGAATAACTGTTTGGAAAGTTGGTGAATAAAATGGTCACAGAAGACAAGACATCTCAAGGACAACCTGGGACCCAGAAACTGCAGGGTTTTTTTTTACCCAAACACAGAGCAACTCCATTCTGCTAACAAGGTGCCAGACAATGACATATGGTCACCTCAGATGGTACATTGCCAGGGGGAGAGCCAGAAGGCCCCAAGCACTTCCCTGTTGTGTTCAAATTAATTTCAGTGAATTCTCAATCCTAAATTTTCAGATATGAACAGTGCTTTTGATGATACAATTTTGGGTGCTGAAATTGACCCTATAAAAGAAAAGTCATGTTTTGAAAGGACAGATATTCATCTGATAATGAAAATTAAGCCTTTTTTACAGGACTAAGCCCTCAGAAACTCTGGCTCTCCACCTCACTTACTATTCTTGAAAATATGTCCTAATTCCCAAGCAGCTCTTTTGTTTGATGCATATATACTTTACAAGTGACTGTATAGAAAGGGATATTTTAAAGCAAAGTCATCTGGCATATTTAAAATGGAAAGGAAGGGAGACAGGAGGAGTGGTGCTCAGAAGCAATGAAATAACCTCAAAATTTGAGGTCAGGTTACCTATGCAAAGTGTAACTTTTTTTCCAAAAAAACTTGTGAGTCCTTTCGGGGCAGAGGGACTTAAACAGAAATTGGAAACTCCAATGGAAATTGCTTCATCAGTCATTAGAACCATTGAAGTTCCTGAAAGCCCTACTTCTGAATTTAAAAGTTGATACTAAATGCATTTGTCCATAGAGGAGAGGAACTGAGCGCTGTGAAATGAACTTCATCTCTTCCTCTCTGCTGGTAACAAGCAGTACCGAGATGACTATTGAAAATCTAATCATTCAGAAAAAACTGTGATGACCAACCACGCAAGGCAGCGGTGTCCATCCTCAGGGTGAGAGCAGGATCACAAAGCACGGTGGTGTAAGACACCTTAGAGCATGGTCACACCTTGTTTTCCACCTGAAAGTGTCAGTGCCCTGCCCGCTTGCCACCCCCTCCTCAGATGGGGCAGGTTTGGCTGCTGTCATGGGTCCCTTGTGAACCTGCCAACAGGAGCGGGATGGGTTAAACACCTTGGCTAGGTGGTCTACTGAGATGTTAGGGTGCCCCCACCCAAGAGCAGTCAGTAACCTCTGTGGCGGGTGGGCAAAGGTGAAGAGCTGCACTCCGGTCTGACTTCCCTCACCTTGCGCATGATACCAGTTCTGCCAAGGCCCCCGGACCTTGGATTACTCTCATCCTTCCCGTGCTAACAGCACAGTTTCGTTTTTCCTTGTTGTCCAAGCTTTCCTTCCCTTCCCTGGAAGGCAAAGGCTGCCATGACTCAGCCTGAAGCGAAAAGGTTGTGCCCACAGTCGCACACCTTCCCCGCGCGGTGTGCCGAGCGCCGGACCGGCCGGCTGCCTGACCCCCTTGTTGCTTCCCATCAGAGCTGTGACCCTCATTAGGAAAGCTGAATGCTCCCAGAAAGTGCCACTGGGGCAACAAATCAGTCGTAAGAGCCTATTGATCTGTTACATTTGTTTTCAACGTGCAAAAAAGGAGATTCTTTTGTTCCGGGGCTGGCACCAAGCTCTTACTACAGTAGGTTCAGCGCGTCTCCGGACACTGCGATCAGGCGTGTCACAGCTGAGTCGGCAGAATATTTGCTTATTACAGGGGGAACTGAAAGAACCTGGAATTCACTAGTGACTGACCTCTTACTTCTTGAACAACTGTTTCCCCCTTCCTTTTGTTTCTCTTTTAATCACTGCATTGCAAACGCAACGTAAATCCCCCTTGCAGATGCAGGACATGGTAATGCAAGTGCACAACGATCAACATTTGTCAAGTTAAAACGCCCACACCGGTTGCGCTAGGTGGTCACTGGTTGCTGGGCTAGGTTCCTTTTTAAATCAAACTTGGAATAATTAAACGGCCACAGCAGTAATACGCATGCAGATTTTTTGCACATCCAATAATCAAAGGGAGGAAAAAAGTAGTCTGAAGCTGTTTTGGGTTTAATCATATTTGATTTTTGTTTTAAATGAAAGCACAAAGGTAATTTTTCTGTTGCTTTACCTGTGACTCCTTAAATCATGGTAACCGTACATTATGATCTTCTTAAAAGAATAAGAACATTCCTTGTTAATTAATTTATACAGCTGTCAGTACAGCTTTCTATGTTATTCATACTCTAAGTGTTTGACTGCCATAGATTTTCTAGCAGTTCCTGGCAAAGCTCCAGTGAAAGCCTGGGATTTATTAGGCTGACTTGGTGCAAAGTCTATTGATTGTGGCCTCGAGGGTAATAACTAAATAGAGCTGGAGCAACAAGTCAATAACACCATTGTTGCTACAGACTCCATTCACTTGAGGAGTTAGATTGTTTTACAGTGGCAAAGAGTAATCATGAGCAGATCAGCATGTTCAACAGGCTCTGTACCATGTTAGTGCTGGGGACCGTTTTAAAGCTTTCAGCGGGACGGCGGGAGAAGTGAGGTGGGGTGCAGGGATTAAGAACCCTGTAAACTCCTTCATTAGGGCTAAAAGGTTTCACCATTATCTTTATCATCTTGCAATAAGGAGTCCCGTGCCTGTGTTAGTCCAAACGGGTGTTAAAATCTCCTGCCCATCAATCCATAACTGGCACTGTAGAAACGGGATTCACATTTCGGATGGGGATATACATGTAGAGTGTGCATGTATGCATGAATGTATGTCCGTATGCCTTAGCATTAAATAATATTTTAGCTAGCACAAACTTCACCTCTGTGCAGTAATATTTCCTGGCAATGGCTGGAAAGAGGCTCCTATTTTCTTAAATTCAAAATGAGGAAATGCTTTTGTTTATTGCTTCTCTAATCCTCCCATGTGTTTATTTACTTCTAGAATTCTTTTCTTTTGCGGAAATATATACAAACCTACTAGAGGAGAGACGTTTATTTCCTGAGAGTTTTATCATTTATTTGACAGCCTTTGACGACTCGTGTTGTATTAAGAGCAGATTATTTTGAAAAGTCAAAATTGTGAAGATGGGAGTTTCAAACCCAGAACTGGTTGATTTTGCGCACATTCTTGTATCTGTCTCCAGGAGTTGCCATTACAGCCTCTGAAGAAATACCAAGAAATTAGAATGAGGTTCTTCCTAACACCAGTTAGTAGCAGCCTACTCCCTTGAAATCTGAAAGATGGTACAGAAAGCAATAATAAGAACCATGTAATATTAAAAAAAGGCAGATGTAGTTATGCTTTGTAAAATGAACGGAGTGGTCAAGCAGCAGGCTTTTGTGTATTCAGCAGTTCCACAGACTCTTCCTCTCTTCACTTATTTGTTCTTGGAAGTTAAGTTTTCCTTTTTACAAAAAATGCTTCTAACCCCACATTTTCAAAGATAATAGGAGAGAACAAAGCTCTTTTCCTCAGTCTGCAGTCATGTTAAAACACCAACATTTTAGACACAAAAATTTCAATAGAGAGGTTGATTCTTGAATGTGGTGGTGACTCTGACATCCAACGACAGTTTATTAATAATTTATCTGTCCTTTTTTTTCACTGCTTGTCTTGCTGTATTATAGCTCATACTATTTAAAGCGCAGAAAGGGGTGGAACTAGAAAGGAAATCCTGCAGCCAAATATTCAGGAGGGTACTGGGCTTCCCTTGGCTACGGGCAGTCAATTGAGTGTTGCAGTCAGCATGTGCCGGGGCAGATCTCCGAGCAGGAGAGATGCAAACATGTGGTGAATGTGTCTGTCTTTTTCTTTCTTTCTTTCTTTCTCTCTTTCTTTTTTTTTTTTCCTTTTCCATAAATAAGCAGAGAGCTTGGCAAGTTTGCAGTGCTTGCTCAGAAGCTCATTTAAAACTTTGAGAGGAGTGAACTGAATGTAAACAACTCTCAGGAATCTCTTTACCCCCAGGCCTTCGACGTAGCCTCCCATGGAAATGTATCGGATAGTTCATAATCTGTATTCTGTCAGGATATTTTAATGAGAGGTCAGTAAATACCATATATTTGGAAGCAAACAAGCCAAAGCTGGGCCTTTTCTTTATGACTTCCACACAGTCAGAAGAGCAGCTTTCTGGCAGATGCTTTCACTTTGAATGAAGAAATTATATCTACTCTGCTCGGGCTCAGTTCTGTGATCTGAGCAATTTTTGACATATCAAACCAGCCTAAAACTTAATTAGCTATGGCAGAGGAAGTAAATATGTAAAAGAGGTTTTGCGGAAGCCTTAACACTTTTTCATTAAAAAGACCAACACTGATTTTCCTGGCTGATTGTAGTGTGACGTGCCACCTCTGCGGTGATGAGGTATGTATCGGAAGCACTGCTTGCACCCCTCTTCCAGTCTTTCTGAAAGAAGAGAGACTGGTCAAAGGAAAAAATCCTTCCCAAAATGTGGAGGTTGACATATCTTCTCAGTAATACTCTTGCAGTATGAACTGTAGATTTACAGGAATTAGAGACCAAACAGTCAAAGGATTCCTCTCCCCCTCCTTCTTTCTCCCCTCCTTTTTTAAAGTGTCTTCATCAATCAAAATCAACATAAATGAATAGTGGAGGCAGATAAAATGTGAAGAGACAATAGTGGTGTTGTTTAGGATTGACAGCCATAAATCCGTTGTATCCTGAGAGACTGCATGAAGTAAATACCTGCCCTTGCCCACCACCACCACCATTTAGCCCATGATTTGCAGTATTATTTAAGCAAGTGCTGATGTTCCATCGAAGCTTCAGCCCATTAATGTTCACTTTATTTGAGAGCACCAGGGCTGCAGTGAGGCGGGGGAACTTGGAGGGTGAAGGTTTGGAGTTTCCCCTCTCCTCATTCATTTGTTAATTTGGGATGACAGAAATAGAAATGTTGTTCTTACCGGCGGGTCAAAGGCTGTTTTAGAACTAGCAGAAAACAAGGAAGCTGGTGCAAAAGGAGTTACAGAGCGCATCATTTAAAAATCATTAAAATCTGGGGCTCGTCGAGGTTTTCTTTGTAAGGAAAAAGGGGAAGGCACGTCTCAGTGGCACTGCGGAGGCATGCACAAGGCTGGAGAAGCCCAACAGAAAGCAAAGCCAAGAGGATTATGTACCTCAGTTTCAGAGGGCACGATTTATGGTGCAGATTTTGAGTCCTGACATTTTGGTTCAGATACGATAGAGCCCAAGTCTCATGAGCTGCTCTTGTAGGAATTTGACAGAGAGGGGCAAGACCCTCTAGGGTCAGTTGCTCTTTCTGCCATTTTGAAATGCCAGATCTCAAATGGAAACTTTTCTTCCTTCCTTCCCGCTAGAAAGGTCCTTCCAGTTTTGGGTGCCTTTTGGAAGTGAGCCTGTGGGAGCAAGTGCAAATATAATTCTTAGGCCCAGGCCCACAAATTCAGGAGGTTTAAAGTTCCTTGTTTTATTTTTGGTCCTTCTGTAATTGTAGTTTGTTTGGCAGAGCATGCCAGACACGGATCACTTGCTCAGGGCTCGTTAGCACCAACAGCATTCCAGCTATATTAGAATCTGTGAATATATCTACTTCAGCTGTATTTTCACGCCTTTTATGATTTTCATTCTCCCTGAATTGAAAAAAACAAAAAACAAAAAAAGGAAAGAAAAACCAACACAAATTACCAACTACCTGGCAGGAAGGATTGATGACCTTTCTGATCGTACTGGGGAACGCTCTTTAAAATCAGCGTCTGAATGAGCAGAACTCCAGCAGCACAGCACCTTGCTGTAGAGGGGCTTGAAGGTGCCACTTCTGTTGTGAAAACAGTTTATTTAGTAGTTAGTGCCTTGACTTTTCTGTCTTTGTACTTCTGAAAGATGATCTCTTGCAAACGATGAACCCTTAGCCTTAACAAAGTACTGATCCCTCTTCAACATTTACTTAATTGAAGCTTAGAAGGAAAAAAATATAGTGTAGTATTTTAAGAGTGACTGTGTAGCACCTTTCCAAGTTTGCATGCCTGTCAACGGGATGTCATCCTCTACGTGTGAATGAATGACTCTATTTCCAGTTCAAGTTTCCATTCCTAGGCAAAAATAGCACCAAATACACTATACTTCCAGAACAGATTTTTTAAAAAACCTTTATAAATCACATGTAACATCACAAATGTTCTATACATCCAGTACCAAGTGAAAACTATTAAAAAGAGAAGACGCTGCTTCAAATGACTGAACAAAATCCCAAGAAATAAATTCTCATTCTAACTGAGCAGACCGTATTTTGTACCAATACCAGTTATATTTAGCATTCCTCAAGGCTTCCATTGTTGGGCTCTTTTTTTCCACAACCAGCATGAAGCACTGAAGCTTTAAGCATCCTGTCATGATGCTGATGTTTTGTCGAAGAAAAGATGTGTTCCTCAGCTGTTGCAGTTACTTCAGCGTTTGTGCCTTTTCAGATGACACTTAGCCAAGTTTTTAAAATTGCCTAAGTCCCATGTGCAGAGTGGTGAGGGTTGAGATTTTTAAGGGCCTTGAACTATCTAAATCATGGCACAGGCTGTCTAACTACCTCCAAAGATCTGATTCTTGGATCTGATTAATTTAATCTAGGAGTCTCACAGTCCTAATTATCTAACCTATTCCTTAGGATAGGATTTGGGGTTTTTTTATTATTATTTTGCCAACACAAATCATTTATAAAGAGTTAGCAGAATGTTATAATGGTGTGCATTAGGGGTGGATATAAAGTAGAAAGCAATAACCAGGATTATAAATAACTGCTTGATCTGTAGAATTCTAAAATAGCCTCTTAAATTTGATTAACTGTCTCAATATATGGTTAATCATCTAAATCCTTTATAAACTATTTGTAAATGCACCCTTGACATGAAGCATGACTAGTTTGTCTGTATTTTATGAAACGTGACAATTCTACTGAGGAAATGGAGCAGTATTTCTGCAATATAGTCAATGTAATTGAGAAGGCAAACTTGGTGTTCCAGATTTTAATTGTGGAAAGTGAAATACTTCCAGTTTCTGAATTGCCTTGTGCAAATTTGTTGTGCAAAGGTAGTATGGAGTGGCTATGCTCTTCCTCAGAACAAAGTTAGGCAAAGGAAGGTAAAAGGAAGGCGAGTTGTAGAAGAGTTAAAACATGAAAACGGAACGCTTTCAGAATGGTTTGGACCTCAGTTCTCTGATACAAAACCATCAGCATCAACAACAGGGTGTCCTGCTCCCAAAAATACTCGCTCCTGCCTCTCTGCTGAACTCGGCTTCTTTCTCATTCTCATGGGCACTTCTGTTCTGCAGTCAGTGTCTTGAACTGAATTGAGTACAAAATAGCTCTCCTCTCCCACCCTCATCTTTTTTCTTTTTCTTTTTTTATCCTGGATCAATTGCTTGATCTGATTCATCACATGGATCCACAAGCTGTTGAATCAGCACAACTGAGGTTGGCATGTTGCAACACGATGGCAGAAATGAACACCAAGAGGAGGTGGGAGCAGGGGGAGGAAGGGACAGACCTGAGCATGTCTCCTAAAATTAGTATTGCTGCTGGATGCTTTGCATCTTGGAAACATGGTCTTGGCTTGAGTACAGGGCTTAGAGTCAGAACATTCAAACTATAAACTCCCCTCTAGCCTTTGACACCCTTAAACTTTAGTTTTGCCATCTGCTGAGTGGGAATAATGCTGGTTATCTCAGTGATGTGAAGGTTTACTCATGATTGTTCAACCAACTAGTGCATGAAAAATAGGAAGGATGGCTTTTTACGCTCCTGTATTTTGCTGAAATTGTCCTCTCATGCTTACGAACTACATTTCAGTTGTACTAAAATATTTGTTTTCGAGTCTGTTCCTCCCATCAGAAATATGTTGCTAGAGCAAAGACAGGTCCCTGTTTCTGTAACCCAAGTGTCTCTATTTTTAGTTTTAAGATGTTGGCTGCATCTCTCTCTTTTTTTTTTTTTTTTTCTTTTTAAATTATGTGTATATATTTATAGCTCTTGCTATTGGAAGAGAATTTCCTGCAAACAGATCCATTTCTGTGGAGCTCTGCTCCGACACGAAGTCCCATGTGTTCCACCGAGAGATTGCTCCAGAATAAATGTCTGCTGTGGTTGTAGGATCAGCCTGGTGAACTGTAAACTTTATATTGCCTTCAGCACATAGTAAATTCGCATGTTCAGGAGGTATTAGCGACTGGGCACTCGATACTTGGCAGTGTCGCATCTGAAGACACAAGTGACAGGAGAGACGCAGCCCCAGCCCGTGTCCTACCAAGTCGTTTCCTCTCTGGGTAATTACATCCTTAGTTTTCTCTGCAGTTTTAACTGGGGTGGGGGGAGTATCTGTCTTCACACCCTCATTTAAAGAGGTGAGTCTTGTAACCATGCACCATTGAACAGCTGCCACATCTCACCCAGAAGTAGGTGAAAGGATTTTTTACATAATGTTCATATCTGGTTTGCATTCTGGGCTGCACAAATCAAGAGTAATGGTACGCGGGTATTGGAAAGCAGGATTTGACCTGTAGTTTGGTTCTGGTTCACACACAGTGAGTAGGACTTGCTCGCACAGTTTCAGGGACTTCAGCAGGACTACTGGTGTGTGTAAGGACTGCAGAATCAGGCCCCTAAGGATCCTTAGGAATGAAAGGTATCCTGTAACCGTAAGGTATTATTATGATGACTACTCTGGAGAACACAGAGGTATTGAAGTCGGCAAAATAAATTACAGAGTTAAATGTATAAGTAAACCAAGAAGCGACTGATGTTTTTTGCATAGTAATAATCTTCATAATCACTTCATTTGCACAGTTATTTCATTTTAAACTTTAGGCACAGTTTTGAAGCACAACTCAGTGGAGATTTTTGCTGTAATCTATAAACTTTAATGAAAGCTAATTGGAGGACAAATTTTAATCTAATTAAAATGTGACTGCATAAAGCAGAAAGGATGAATGAAGCGAAATGCTCTATGGGGCACAGTTTTCAAACAATGATTACCCTGAATACTAAGTCAAATGAAGCTTTTGTAAAATGATGATCATGAGCATTGCCAGCAACAGAACAACCTTGAGAAACTGCAAATGAAAGTTTTAATGTATTTAGTTTAAAAAGTGGACATTCAACTCACAACCATGTTAAGGACTTTTTTAAAAAGAAAACAGAAAGCAACACAAATGGTCTCATCTAAAAACATAACAAGTAAATTAGCCAAAGGTGTACATTCCATCTAAGTTCTCATGATCAGCAGATGCAAATGTTTGCAGTGCGCCGATGAGTTATGAGCCCTAATGAGATTTCAATGCTGAGCAAACAATAAAAATTTATGCATTGCATAGTTTTAGTGGCCTTTGGCTTCATGGTTAGTGTTACACCCTTTCAACAGCTTTGGTAATATAATATCCAGCTGGCTTTGGAGGTAAGGAAAATTTTAGGGGTGAACTGAAGTTGTGAGAAATAACGTGATTGATTGCTTTGTCAGAATAATGCATTTCCACGGTATAATTGTCCGTAGTAATCTTAGCCCGGGTACGGATACATAGATTCTAGTTATGTTCGGACACAAATTTTGAGGGATTCAGGTGAAGGATGGCTTTTCCAGCATTTGAGCCAGACCATTTCCTGTGCTGGGTACGTGTCCAGGGGTCTCACAAACAGCCCCTCTAACAAGAACATTCCTGTCATAGTCCGGTAAACAGGAGAATTGAAAAGCTACACTTTCCCCAACAACTGTCATATGTCGCAAGAAAAGAAGTGGAGCACAAGCACAAAAAGAAACGTACAATAGAAATCGAAATAAATGTATGTGATGGGGAGCGGGGGGGTGTGAATCAGAGAGTTCGGCTGGTGCAGGGTGGGAGTGAGCTCAAATGTGTTAAATTTAAAAGACCCGTTTGTGGGTTAGGCTTTTATGAATCCAGAACCTTCACCATAATGATTGCCTGCATTACCCTACATAATATTAAAATCTTAGCATGTGATTAATAGCAGATTCCCTGCATACGTGTCACAACACACATCTGCAGCAAATCTGCCAGTATATTTCTGTGCTAGTTTTACTTTGGGGCCATAAAGTAATTCCTGTTTTGTGAATGAGAATAAACCTATTATGCACTAGGTTAGCTACACCCAGTTTCTTCTCTTCAGGGAAAAAGAGCTGCTTATTTGATACGGCATCTCAAATTTCAGTGTTCAGAAGTGAGTTTAAGCCTCGGCTAGATTTGCTTGAGCAAGCTGTTGGGATTTGCCTTCACTGTTTCTTAGTTCTATGTTTTCCAAAACCTTCTGTGCAAAGAGTATTGAGAAACTTCTGGACAGCAGTAAACTAGTGGACTTAATTACAAAGTGTTTATTGCTAAATTTGTTAATGAGTCAACATGCAAAAAAGATATATTTATCCCTGTTTCCTCTTAAAATTGTAGTAAAAAATAACTTCAGAAAATCTTTTTCTTAAGCTGTTTGGTGATGCAGTTTTGCTGTTCACAAAAGTCCTTTTTCCCATCCGCAAACAGCTACCTTTCTTTTTGACCCAAGGGAACAGAGCATAGCTCAAATGAAGCTTAAAGACAAAAGAAAAAGATTTTTCCTGATTGTAACTCCAAGTCTATGTATATTCACACGTGGACGCAAAATAAAAAGGAAGATGCAGAAGCATTCCTCCAGTCTGCCCTCTGACATGTCCTGCCGACCTATTTCACTCACCAAAATGAAAACAGAACCCCATGAAAACAACTTAAATGACAACAAGAAAACATTAGGAAAGCAACATCTGTTTTGCGTTCTTGGCATCAAGTCTGCCCTTGCAACACAGGGTCTGACACAGATGTACGGGGTTATGACACCACTGAGTACGGCGTGATTTAAAATGGTGTAACAGAGCAGGATCAGGGCGCTGAGCTCTTACAACGCTGTGCAGAGCTGTGGCTCTTGATCTCCTTTGCAGATGTGGGACTCAAACCCCACGGAAATTTTAGGCATCTTTCCATTGATTGATGTGGACCGTAGAGCAAGTCATATTCCTTTACCAAAACTTGGGGATTTATTATTGACTGTCTACTTTGGGGGGGGCGGGGGTTGCTGTCTGTAAAATCGCATTGTTCTGTCACTTTCCAACAGACTTCATCACACGCAGGCGCGCTCAGAGAACCTTTCAAACGATATGGCATAACCAAGGCCTTTGATTTCTAAGTCAAATGAAATAATAGCAATGAGAGAGAAATCTAAAGGTACTTGGAAGAAAGGCGAAAATAGTTCCAACCGAACTGGAAAGAATCAATGATTAGGAAACTTTGGGAAGCCAGAGCTGCCAAGAGAGCATCTCTCGCACCAGAGGCAGCAGCGTGAGTGCCTGCGATGGCACAAAGGCAGCGATCCTCTCCCTGTTTGATTGCCCATCCGTAGCTGTAACCGAGACAGAATTAGCTCAACTCATACCTGGCATAACTTCCCTATCTCCGGTCGAGCTGTCAGATGCGATGACACGCTTGCAGTGTTTTCACCGACCACTAGATGTCTGTGTGAGCTCTAGAAAGTTCTTGGGGGGGGATGATGCCCCTGGTAAACACGCGAGAGAAAACTGGAACACAAGCTGCGGGGAAGCCTGTTGGTGTGTGTTTGTAAGTGTAACATCATTACTTTAATTTACCCTGTGTTTAAAGCAATTTGTGCTGTCTGAAGCTAAATTCCAGCTTTTATAATTTGAAGCAAATACGGAAAAGGTGCTTTTCCTGGCCCGCACCTGTTTAAGACAAGCTGTTGCTTTTATGTCCATGTGAAGGACTGAAATGTGTCTTATTGGTGAGGAAGTTGCTGAGATGTAGAATAGGTTCATCTTATTTCTATTGTGAAACAACGAAATACCAAAATACAAAACATCTGCTCCGTCAGTGAATTGGTAAGAGCTCGCTATTCCATTCTGCCTTGTACAGCCCAAGCCACAGTCCTGCTGGAGCTGTATTTTCACGTATACGATGCATGAGCATATCTGGGTGCACGAAGGGAGGCTGTGCATCAGATGTCAACTTTAGCGTGTCTTTTTTTAAAAAACCAAACTCGGTAGAGCAGATCTGGGTACGGAATTCTCTTTCACGGCTCTGTCTATCGGGCAGTCCACTGGCTGACCAGGGTAGCTGCACCTGTGACCAGCTTTCCTGCAGACATCTCCCCAGAAAAATGCAAAAGTAATCATCACATGCTTGCTTTTCATTTATCTCTGTCATGCGGGAATAAGATACAAGATAGTATCAGGAGCAATGAAAGGTACATTCTGATATTATTTTCAAGTTTTTTTGTCTAGACAGAGAGGAGCAACCACTGGTATCTCTGTGGAACGCGTACAGCCCCCCTCCACACTCGCATCCTAGGCTGAAGGCCAGAGGGAGGTAGTAGGCTGTCTATATTAAAAAAAAAAAAAAAAAAAAATGTTTAAAACCACCACCTACTCATCAGGTGACTGGAGACTGTGGTTGTAAAATGTGCTGCAGGCAGAAGTTCTGAAAAATCCCAGAAAGTGTTGAAAACATCTCTAAACAAGGTATTTTTCTCCTGCACCTTTCTTGCTAAAGGTCCCAATTGCTGCCAAGAAAACTAGTGAGAATGTTAGCTGCCAAATAAAAAATTTATGACAGTGTTTGGCAAAGGATTGTATCACTGCTTGTTTTATACATTTCCACAAGGCTCTTGAAGGGCTGTTGGACACAGACGGCTCACTGATCACTGTGCTTTATCTGTTCTTTAATATATTAAAAAAGCAAGCTCCAATAAAGTATGCTTTAAACAATACATATTTTTTCCTTTAATAGCCTCCTATAAGAGCTTGCTATGGTGAGAATATAATTTCTACACAACATTCCATATATAAAAATTGTTTTAAAAGCCCTTTACCTGACAAAGTTACTTGTTATTTGAGTCACTTTCATAGTAAAAATACATGAATTTTTCAATTAAAAATGTATTGCTTTTGCAATTGTGCTTGTTATACGTTGGAGTCTGGGCCAATAAACCGCCTGTTAAAACATAAAGAGGTCCATTCAGTCAAAGTTGTGCCTGCCATTTATGTTTCAAAACCCGAGAAAATAATATGTTGGAATTGCATTGCTCACCAATATCAATTAGGTTTTCGGCTGTATCGTTAAATTAATGTTGGGGGAGAAAATTCTTCCGGTGGATTTAGTGGAAAAGAAATATTTTTGAATACAGTTAGCACACTGACAATAATAATTAAGCTGGCCAGCGCTGAAGCAACACCCTTAAAAATATTTTCCACGTCTGAAGAAATAAAATTGTCTGTCTCTGTCTTGTTTTCAAACAAGTTATCAGATTAGGCTTGCAGCTGATAATTAGTGCTGTTTAACACAGATCATGTCATTCGGAAATCTCGAGGCCTGAACGGGTTCCTTTTTCTCATTATCATCTGCTGCTGGAGGTGGGAGGTTTGGAGCGTGGCACGGCACCTCCTTGCACCATTCTGTAAAGGAGGCAAAGAGCCTCCTCGTCTCTCTGGTGGCCAGGAGCTGGTGGGGCACAGTCCTGGCGTGCTGTCCCCCTCCAAAGGGGACAACCAGAGCCACACGACCCTGTGCTGTCCCAAAGCTGCGCCAGGGCCGCATGGCTCTGCACCGTGCTTGCATCTTCATGGCACAGCACATATTTGAGAGCCGCCACCGGCACTACAAATGCTATATGCCTTGTATGTGCTTGTGTATTTCATGGTATTTGATATAAAGTACTCAAGACAGACCAGCATTAAGAGGATTATTTCAGACAGCATTAGGAGTTAATTTGCAGAAGATTAGCTCTAAATCAGGCAGATATCATAAGCAAATTAGCATCAGTTGTAAGAGATTCAGAATCAAAATGTGTGGTGGTTTTTAGTTTCTCCTTGTATGTGCTCGGTGGATGAGTAGTATCTTTATTAGTTTCCCGTACTAAGGTGTTACATCTCGAATAGTGAAGAACAGGTATACTTTTTTCCTACATGCACGCTATTTATTATGATGCTGTTTATTGGCAATGAAACTGCTTAACTCCAAATACCATTCCTCAGCTGAATATTTTATATTTCATGCCATTTCTTCATTGAGCAATGTTTTGTTTCGCCCTAGAAATGATGTCTCCATGGTACGTTACAATATTTTTAAATAGGTAATATGCACCTTTACTTCAGAGTAACATACTTAATCCTTTTTTCTGTTAAAATGAGTCACATTTTAAAGCCAACTCGTAAAAATGAAGGAGTGTATAAAATGCTACATACTAGGGTGAAGATTACAGCTACTTAAAAATACCTTCCTTAATATTTAAGCTTGTAAATTATAAATTTGTTTTATTTCCACAGGAGTGATGGTTAATTTGTATTAAAAAGTAGATTCTGTTTGTCAGTTAGTTTTCCAGATGTATTTTTCTGGCTGCAGACAGGCAGGCGTAAGCACCTATCCAATCCCTTCTCAATATCGCAGTTTCAAAAACGCTCGCCCAGTTAGTGGAGAAGATGATGAAATGGATTGGGCCACAACATTGAGGCCTGTGTCCTGGATTGTTCTTGGGATTCTGAAAGTTTTGAATTTTATGAATGGGATTCCCATCCTGGGAGAAATTTGTATTCTGCTCTCCAAGAGATACTAAACTGCTTTTAGTCTTCAGCATGCTCTGGAACATTTGGTTTTTTAAGTGGGGAGGGAAGTCTGGTCAGTGTTCTGCAATTTTTTCCTTTCTTGATGGACCGAATTCCTCCTGTCGAGGTTGGCCTGAGGTCATGAATGTCTCCCTGTGTTCGCTGAAAGAGGAATTTGCTCCTTCCACCGGATCATGAAAACTTACACACCTGTTCTAAGCCAGGCTGGGCTTGCAGGTCCCTCCGGTTGCAAGATCTGCAAGCGCTCTTGCACTGTGACTTTCTGCCCTGTAGTTTTGCAGAATGCATGAAGGCTTGTTGTGGTTATTAAACCAAGGTGTCTGAGATCATAACAATGTAGAGGCATTTCTGCTCCCCTAATAGAAATACGGTAACATGCTGAAGAGAAAATACTTTAATAGTGGCAAGTATCTCCTGTCAACTAATTTGATAGTTCTCTATCAGGTAAACCATTTGTGAATACATCGATTCTTTTTATTTTTCACTGTTCTGTCTTCACTGTTCCCAGGTTTTCTTTGAACCAGTTGGGCAAAAATTGATTTTTATTTGTTCCACTGGCCTTGTGGAAAATTAGCTTATGAACTGTTTTTTTATAGGGAGACTCAAAGCACAGAACAGGTTGGAAAAATAAGCCTATAGCAGTCAAAATTGTTGTCTGAAATGTCTTCAGACTGGAAGGCTGAATTTATTGCTCAAAACAAGTACTAGCATTGTGGAGGTGTGCAGTCCTGCTCATTATCACTGGAAAAGGGGGAACCAAAAAGCACAGTAAAAAATTAAATTTTAATAATGCTAGTGATATTTTCTAAATCCTTCTTGACAGAAAGATTCTCATTATTTTTATCTGTCTCAGAGAAGGCTCTTTTAATGCCATCTCACAAATGGCCTTAGCCATGATTGTTTTCCTTTCTTTTATAGCATTTGAAAAAAATGAATATATACCAAAAAAAATTCTATTCTATCATTCAAGAAGTGCCATGAAATGGTAACATTTTGGATAGCACATCTTCAGGAACAATTGCTGCAGATGCCTTCAGGTTTTTACAAAAGAGGTCAACATTGTTAAGACAATTGTAGAAAACTTGCCATACAAAAAGATGCCCAGTCAAATATGGTGTGATAAGGGGAAAATAATGCAAGCAAAGTATCTGCGTCCGGTCTCCAGCTTCATCACACCTAAAAGCTGTAGATTACTCATTAATTAAAGTGAGGCAGGGCAAAAGATGTTACTTTCTTTCATCTGTGTGAGATATATATTTTAGTGGGTTATAATGATTGTGAAAGTTGATAAAATGCAGACTTTAGACTTTTTTTTTTCCTTTAAATCGCTCAGAATGTAGATGTAACTATATTTATCATAAAAGCCAATGCGTGATCATGTATGTTCTTGTCATTTTATAGCTTGCATACATTTCTTCTGCTGGAGAAATAATTGCTTTAGCTTTGAGTGCTGATGAGGGGATTGGGGTTGGGGCTTTTTTCCCTGTTAACTGTTTGGGGACCAGGGCTTCATGCAACCGATGTGCTGAAGGATGCCGTTATGCTGACAGCTGGGCTATCCACCCTCCCTCAGAGCTCTTTCTAAAGCGCTCGTAATGTCTGCTGAGGCCTATGGTTCTTAGTCATGCTCAGGTGACTAAATGCGTGATTTGTTCTTCTTGATACTTCAGTACCCTGAGAAAGGCTGCTTGGAGATTAATACAACCTTGACTCCGTCCACTTGCAGTTGCCACTGCGCACGTGATCTTCATTAAGACTTGCGAAAGAGATCTGGTGTTGCCTCTGCTTTGCATGAAATTAATTAATCCCTCACCAGTTTTGGCTGGTGAGTTTTTGTGGTCCCAGAAGCCACCTGCTGTTCCTCCTAATGACGGTAGTAACGTAATGGGTTCCCTCCATGGAAGGGGTGGACCTGGAGACAGGAGAAAGCTGAAGTTGCATCACAACCGTGCAGAGAAATGTTCCCTGTCAGGATCTCTCAGCAGCAGAGGGATACCTTTCATCCTTCAGAAATGCCTTCCTGTGTGTTTTAAAAATAGGCAATGAATAGAATCCGAGCTAGCAGATGATGTACAGTACCCTGACTTTTTGCCTTCTTACCTTAGGTCCCACGTCCATGCAGTCCTCTTGCAGGCTGTCCCTGTTCTCACAATTTGCCTGCTGAAGTCTGCATACACTTGTCTTCCCATCGTTCCTGTAGATGCCTCTCCTTCCAGCCCACTGTGCCCCCCTCTCTCTCCCCAGACCGCAGTGATCACCTGGATACTGTTTGCATCTCCCGATACTGCCGGCTCCTTGAGCCAGGGCTCGCAAGCTGTGCCGATCCTCGTGGCTGCCAACTGAGACTATACTCCAATGCTGTTCGTACGGTTTTGTTACCTTTGGAATGTGTTGCAAGATTTCAGTTATGAATTAGATATCTCCATAATTATTTTAACTGTTAGATATCGTAAAAAAATAATTTTAAATTTTAATCTTCGTGGTAAGATTGTCGGAAGATGACACAGCAAGGTAAAAAACATAGTTCCTTGAACCAAGGAGGGCCGCTGCATTTCGGGAGACGTTCATCCCAGAGAGGGATATCTCTCTTATCTCTCACCAGAAAAACTGTCAAAGGAGAACTATATTTGATTCTGGCCAGAATATTGTGTGCAAGTATGGGATCCATTAAAGGGAGATGATGAATCAAGATATTTACTGGCTAATTGTGGATGAACATCATCTGCTTTACTGGTGGGTTTCATCTCTGCAGTATTTCTGATTGATGGGAGATTACAGACATTTTACAATACGAGAACGCCTTTCCTGTACAGTTTTGACTTCAGAGCTGGCCAGCTCTCTAGTTGGGCATCATCTTCAAGCTTTTAGGGATATTCACCCCTACCTAACCTGTAGACATCTAACCTAGCCAGCTAACTTAATTGACTAGTTCTCCTGGGATGTGTATAGGGCCAGGAAAAAGAGAAGGCAGTTTGGAGCAGGACTCTTAACTTACACACCCAGGGAGCTGGGAGAGATTAGCTAGATACAATTTAGATGTTTAAAGCTGGATAGTGTGACTACCTCCCTGCACCTGTTATTACATGACTCACTCTTTCATTCAGGGCCCAGGTGGAAACACATTGATGTGGTTTGAGTGTAATATTATAACTAGAGATTGGTATCCATGTTATTACAAGCAGACAGCCCCAGTCCTTCAGACTGAACTTTAAAGCTAGAGGATGTGGCGCTGCACAACTCCTCAGCCCTAACAGCAATATCTTAGGCACCTTGTATGTCCTCTCTCTTTCAAAAAAACTGCTAGTCAGCTAGAAAAATGCCATCATTTTTTAATTCTCCATTCCTCCATTTTTGAGGCTTAAAGTTCATTATCTGCTCAGTTTTCAGCAAGTTTTAATGGATTTTCCCAAAGTCTTACACATAAGACGCTAGAGCCCCTAGAGCCCCTGTCCCTAGGGGAAGAAGAGGCTCCTTTGGGAAGGAATTCAGAGAATATGAAACAGGCTCCTGCTGGGAATGGCCTGTCTCCAGATTGCCGGGGAAGCCCAGGCAGCGTGGCCTTTTAGGCATGAAGTAAGCCATGGAGGAGGGGAGGGGTGGGGGGTGGGGGGTGTCCCATCCCCTCTCCACCACCCCACAGAGCCTTTTCACCTGTAAATGCACAATGTCAATTACAATGTAATTGGTTCTTCCGGCTTGAGAACATAAAGAAGGAACGTGGACTGACTTTCAGAGTTTGGGGCAGGGGAGAGGACAAAAAACTTGAGTGTTTTCCAAATTCCTCGCTTTTTCCAAGGTCAACTAGAAGGCGGCCAAGGAGTTGTGTGCAACTTGGGAAGATATTTTTTCACTAATAGTTCTGTTTGCTAATTTCTAGTTGCTAATGATGAAAAGTGTCTCAAGTCAGATACTTCCAACCAGCTGTAATTTTGCTAGGCAGGGCTCTCTTACTCTCTTATTTCAGTAGGTTGCCATGTCTTTATGTTTTGCCACAGACTGTCTAGTTCTTTTCAGTTGCTTTTATTTAAGAAAAGCATTCTTAAACCTAAAGATGGGAAAGATGAATAGTTACTTGAACAGCCCCCAGATACCCTGAACTTAGAGATTTATCATTATGTATCTAAGGCTTTGCTTTACCAGTCATAAGATTTTATTCCCCTGTGTGGGGTCTAGTGCTTCCATTTGAAAGCTCCTGATCTATCGTAACAAGGATGTCCTTATATATAGTAGTAATGGTGTCTGTCCAGAAGGTATCTGAGTATAGCTGTATTACTTTAAATTCACATTTAGTTTTGCCTGGTATGTATTTGCCTTTGTGACTAGATCTACACTTTGTGTTTGTTTGAAGTTGCTGATTTGCACATGAATATTGGGCACTTAAAAATCACTTACCACTGATTTGCATGCACCTATTTTCTTGCACGTTAGTAAAAACTGCCAGTCACAAATAAAAGGGCACCCAAAACTGCAACAGCCAAGTGTTCAAAGTGACCATTTAAAATGTAGTCTCGTATACAGAGAACAAGCCTTTCTACGCAGTAAACTGATAGGAATCACTTCTAGTTAGATCTTAAATACATGTATTACTGTGAAACACTGTTGGACAGTGCTCCATCATCAATCAGTCTGTGTTCCTCAGGACACTATTTTTTGAGATGCTTTCTTTAAGAATAAAGCCCTGTGTTGTAATGAATGTGTGCTAACTGATCCCCCAAGCCATTTGTATTTTTTTTTATTTATATCAGTGTCAGCATTGAGCTTCTGTAAGAAATTTTTGCAGTATTTTATTTGTAGTCTTCATTATTTCAAGTTAAGGACACAAAACTCTTTATGCACCCTGAGCCTGCAATGGTTCGTTTAAATCGCGTATTTTGTTAACACGTTACCGTGATTGCTAATTTTCATGACAATTGTTATTGTACCATCAGTGCTTAATGGCAAGGCATCATTATTCAATGCTGGTCAGTCAGGCACTAAGACATGTGCAAGACATCAGGCTGAACCCATATAGATGTCGTGCACTCCCCTGCTAATGAATGCGGTTTTGTAAAAAGGTTTAAACACGGTTGGCATCCTTAATGTAAGGTTTGCAAAAGCTTATTTGGGAACTGCTTTGTGTTTATATGGAGCAGATCTAAACATGTCACAAACAGAGTCAGACCCATTGTGTGCATGTGTGTGCAAAGCTACAGAGAGGAGCGGATCGTTTTGGGGTTTGAAATCTGGAAATGCAGCACAATTCACGCTATGGCGGGAGTGAGGGGGAACTGATTTGCCAGGGACATCAGTTTTTGGTAATGGCTGTGGGACTTGTTCTTGCAAAGCAGTGGTCACCTTGTGCATCAAAGAGGTGATCCCTGACAGTGGATGGTGTCATTCATCAGCTCACAAAGTTGGCACTGGCGGGAGGGAGCCTCCGGCGCACCGGTGGCGGAGGTTAGGCACTGTGACCAGAAGCTGGGACAGAGGGTCAGGCGTTTAGAAAGGAGGAGCAGAAGGAAACTCAACGGGAGTGGGATGCACTTTCTGCGTTGTTAGTCCAGCCTGCTCTTCCAATGCATCGTTTGACGTTACCCTCGCATCTGCTTTAGTTACTGTTTCTATGTGGTTTTGCACCCAAATGTTTTGGGCTGCTGTCCATGATAAACTAGATGGAACTTGGTTTAAAAGCACAGATTTTTCATCTCTTCTAACTCAAAGTAGAATGAGCCCTTGTGCTCCTAGAGTTTCGAGTATGAAAGGAACAGTAGACATTGGCTGTTAACGAGCTCCAGCACGCTGGGCTCCAGCAGAACTTGGTGTGAATTCAGTGCCTAAGCTGCATTGACTAAATGGTTAATTCATCTCGTATCAACAGCACTATGATTCATAATGTAAACTTGAGGAATCCTTGATGTTTCAGTCACACATTCCTCTTAATTTGGCCATGCATTCTTTTAAAGCTACAGTGTGCTAACTTCATAAAATGCAGCATGCAAATGCACAAGTTTTTGCCTTCAGGCATTTTAGCCATGGATGTTTCAATGGGTGTCTTCTTTCAAGTATATATTCTTTCTTAAATTATTTACCCTGTAAACATGCTTTGCATTTTCAAAGGAGGATCTGGGCTTCCTCATTCACTAGATTTCGTTGAATTTAAGGTGTAATAGAGATAAAAGCCTCTCATCTGCTTCTTGTGAGCATGTTAGCCTTTGGGATTTTTTTGTAGCGAATGTTAGGCCCCATTTTCTTCTCCTTTGGTATTATCACTCCCTCCCCCACTGAAAGTCCTTGATGCTTTGCCTAGAGCAATACCCACTGGCGGTGTCTGGCTGTGACAGTACTGTAGGCTTCCCTACAGATGGGTCCTGCCAATGCCAACCATTGTTCTACCACTGTGAGCTGGCTTGACTGTCTCGGATCACTCAAAGCCCCCTTTCCTCTTGATTTGTTCTTTACTCTGAAGGGTCGCCCTTGCCTGTTGACTTTGAGATCTGAAGTATGCTGACACCCAGAACTCACGTTCTCTGTCTGAGCAGCAGCTCCCAGACTCAGACTTCAACACACACCGCTTCCGAAGTTCTCCTCAAGGGCTGTCCTGCTGCTCCCACATGGCTCTGTCGTTATCCTCCTAGCCCCACCCTTCTGGCACTTTGCAGTTAGTTTAATTTTACTTGCTCGGTTGAAAGTAAAACAGTAAAACTCAATGTTATTCTTTTTTTTTAAAGATATAAAATTAATCTTTAACTGTGGGCTTGAATATTAAAAGTATATAATGCTTCAGTGTAGGAGTCTGTTGATAACATCCATCCTATTTCATGATTAATTTGTTCCTTTTAATATGATATTCTTTTGCAGCACTGTGCAGACTAATTCAGATTCCTAGAAATTGAACTTTGATATGTATTTCCTAGATTCACACCGTAAGTGAACCTTCAATTAGCAGATACAGGTGACAGCGTGTCTCACTCAGTGTTCTCTCGACAAGGATTTTAGAGACATGGACACTGATTAAATAATCGGGTGTGTATTGTCAGAGTATTAAAAATAAAGCATTGGGAGGATTTGATTTTTTTTTAATTATTTTTCTTTAAGTCTCGGACGATGAAATGCTTTTTTCAGTGAGCCAGAGATAGGAAGAGCTGATTTAAACACTCAGTATGTTATGTATGCCTTTGCCCAACTATGTGTTAGATTAAGCGAGTTTCACTCACAGTTAATCCTTTGTAAATTAGCATTATGGATGCCTTGGGGCCCACATCCCACAAATAAAATGGTTGTCAAGCCAGCTGCACTGTGTATTACTTAAGGCTGAATGTTTTAAGAGTTTTCATGCTTTTAATCTATTTCACCGCTGAGTTTCAATTTTGCTGAGTGTCTTTTCAGGAGTGATGAGGGTGAGTGAGTAAATATGTATTTTGGTTTTCATGCATTTGCCCGGGCAAATCGTTTGTTATCAGGTGTTTGGCAGAGAATCTCACACCCCACCACAAACGAGAAGCTTGTAAGTTCAGGTGTTAAATTGAAGTGCAGACCAACAAGAACCAAAAGCCCTTAATTAGCTTTATTTTGTTAGCCTGCTACGCGTTTGGTTTTTTTTTTAGGGAGGGGAAGAAAAAAAAAAGAGTGAGAAACATCCCTCCCTCCTCCTCATCCTTTTGGCAGAGTAAATATTGCCTGTTAAGTTTGAATTAGCTGTCATCGTGGAAGAATTAATGCTGTGGTTGAGCCTTTCTAGTGAGGAAGGGAAAAATAAACGAGACAGATCTTAGTTCAGCTTTAAGTGATAAATGAGGACAAAGCAGCCCATTCATCTCCTGCTAGGAAAGTGGACACAAACACTAAAGCAGTTTTGCGGAAGACGTGTCAGCAAATGTGATCATTTTGTAACCTGTCAGGAGGATAGAGAGCTAGTCCTTTTAGAGTGTCACAGGGGAGGGTGTCTGTCTGATGTGACAGTTTTCATCCATCCATTTACTGCTTTTTCTTTAGGTGGGGGGTAAGCAAGGAGAGAGCTGGAGTTGGTTAAAACTGCATTTTTCTTTACACTTTCCAGTATAATTTATATGTATATCTACCCGCATCCAAATGAAAAACATTTACCCAGGAAAACTCCCCTCTGCTCTCTAGAGTTTCTTCTGTCTTTCACTGCATGAGATATGCTCATTTTAACACATTACGTTCCCTGTCTTCAAGTTGGAGCCTTGTACTTGGTTTGATGTTTCACAAAACATGGGTTTACCTCTTCTTACCATTGTTCAGTTGGTGAAGGCTTTGTTTTGCTTTGGTTTGGTTTTGCAGAAGCACAAGAAAAAATAAAAATAAATATAACTTAGGGTGCTTTTGTGGCATTTGGTTGTTGGGGTATTTTTGCTGTACCTCTCCAATTCTGGTGATATGCTTGATGTACAAATCTGTTTTGCAAAAGTTCCTGCTTCACGAAGACCCTATGAAAATATTCTTCCTCCTCTATGAGAATGGAATAACAAACACTGAATTCTTACAATGCGTAAAATGCCTCAAATTCTACAGTTTGTTGATTTATTCATGTTAATTGACCTATTCATTTCAGGCGAAATCTGAAGTGATGTGGTGCCTGATTTTAGAAGCCGGGATTTCTCCCAACAAATGATTGAACAATATTCGGACTTCCTACGTCTGGCATCTTTTTATTATTACTAATTTCCGGTTTTTTATACTACATAGAAAATATAACATTTGCCTATTACCATAAGTAAAGGTATGCTACAGAGACAGGAGATGCTTTTACAACAGAAGCTTCACAGTTTGACACTTGCTTCTTTATATCATCCTTTTCTTCAAAACTATCTTTTGTACTTTTCCCTTGGTATTTTAGTACAAGTAAGTATCTCATTGACATGTGTTTCCTTGAAATCTTGTACCTTAATAGTAAAATCCCTTGAAAATGAATAAATTGTTTCTGTTCAGATTTAAAAAGCTGTGAAGGTGTCAGAATAGCTTTAAAAAATACAAAGGTATTTACTATTACAGTCCACCCTGCTTGGATTGCATCGACTGAGGACTAATTATTTCATTTGTTCTTAGAAGGTTAATAAATTGTAACATGATGTATTTCAGTTATTCTAATATGTATATAAGTGTATGCATAATTAAGAAAAGTCTAATTTTTTCCTGAATGCAAAAGCTGGATTTAATAGCTACGTAAAGAAATGTTTGGAAGCACTGGAAATTGAAAGAAGTAAAACGCCATCAAAATAGGCGGAATGGTAGAGGAAATCCTAAACTTGTGGCCGTATGTTTTTTCTCCAAAATATTTATCTGTGTGCTTCTTTTTATGGTTTTTATATATATTCTTCTATTTTGTTTTATTCACTGTTTTTTTGTCTCTTCTGCTTTTTTTCAGGATCATCCAAAACCGGATTTTGATCGTTGTTCTGGCAGTCATCATCATCTTCACCACCGTGATGGCTATTTATTTTTCTGTCAAGGGACGCTGACATCTTTGTTCTTCACTAAACAGCAACAAACTGGTTGTTCTGAGTAATTAAGACAAAGTGGTCACATGAATCATTCTCTTGCACTGACAGAGTCTCCCTCTTTTTTCCACTCTTCAACTCAGGTGCAAGTGGTGTAAAATACTTTGTATTATTGATGGCATGTGGGGCTGATTATTTTTTCTTACTTTTTGTGTCTTTATCCGAGTGTTTTCAGAATCTTAGTATTTGCTGGGGTGAGGGCTTGTTCTGGTATAAAAAGACTTTGTGTGTGTCGAATTCTGCCCTAGACAATTAGCCTGTAAGTTGACAGTTTAGTGAGAGAAGAGGGGTCTTTGCACTTTTCCTGTGCTATGCAGGGTGTATTAATATCAAGAAGTATCTGACCTTCTGTGATACAGAATATAAGTAAAGCAGAGGCCAAATGATGTAGAAAGTGAACCTGTCTCCTGTGACTAACTCCCGATCATGCATTATTGTAATAGATGTAACCTGGTTAAGAACAGTAGTTAGTTTTAAAAAGAGAGCAAACTTAGGATGATGTTTAATATCTGATGTGGATCCAACACTCTATTTAACAATTATTTTTTTTTTAAATAGGCTTCCTTTTCTACTTGTTCAAAACAATTCCACTTTCATCAACATAATGATAATGCATCACTTACCCAAAATGTAGTTGTGACCACAGCCCATCTGTTGAATCTCTTTTAAATCTTCCGGTGTTGATGTATGTACTGATAACCATACACAGTAGGCCCTTATTGAGGATGTATAAAGGTATTATCTATTCGTTGCTGATTGAAAAGAGATCCTGAGTAATAGTTCAGTGCCAGATATGTGATTATAGTGCATTAAACAAAAATCTAGATTTTTAATATTGGCCTGACTATGATGAGACCGCATGTTCAAAATATTTTTAGTGTATTAAATTCTGATGTGATATGCCCTTTTTAAACAGAAACTGTAAAAATGTTAATTTATACACGCTTTTAGCTGATATAATATATCATAGTTTCATCTACCTGTGTGTAAACGAGCTGTGTTTCTCTTTTCCTACTGGCTGCGCTTCTCCTATAGACAGGTCTAGGTCATTTGGCTTATAATTAAGCTTACAACTCCAGCAAACATCTATTTCTGGTGATGTGGTAAAGTAATTTTCATGATAACTTTAAAATTCATTATATGCAATTCCTTACAAATATTACAAATTGAGTGGGATCTTAAGCCCTTGAACTTAAGCCGTAAAATCTTTTCAGAAAGGTGTTCAAAAGAAACAAAGAGCCGATGGCTTTCAAACTCCCCCCGAATTAGGTAGGAACTAAGCACCGGATTCTGATGCGTGCCTTAGTACTTTTGGGGTTTTGACATCCCTGTGGTCTCTGCCAACTTGCTGCGCTGTCCCCGGGAGTTGATTCCGGGATAAACATCGGGGAGTCGATTTTGGCCCTAAGTATGTCCCCTGTTTTCTCTACAAGGAAACAAATAACTCAGCTAAAAGGATGTTGATACTGATGCTACAGCTAAGACTTTGAGAGATGGTGATAAGTGCAGAAAAGAATCGATGAGAAAGATGATACTCATTGAAACAAATGGAAGTGCGTATGGTCAGCTGTGGTTCTGAGTTGTGTGGCGCTCACAGCTAAGTTCAGAAGTGGTTTCTGTGCCAGGTTGCTCTGCCAGCTCACGTCGGCGGCTGTAGGGCTGTGCTGGTACAAAAGCTCCCGGGTAATCCTGACCCGCGGTAGTGGGAGGTGCTGCTCTGTGCAGCGCGGCTCGGTCCCATCCAGCCCCTCACCTCGGTGGCCCTGCACGGCTGCGGGGCGTGGGACCCCCCTCGCCGCCTCCTGGGGCACCCTCTCCTTTCCCCCTCGCGAGTGCGTGACGTTTATCCCGCGGCTGCCGGACACGGAGAGATTTGGGTGTTCGGCTTGACGGCGTGGAGGCTGGCTGGCCTTCAGTCACAACGTGCACTCAAATTAAGCACTTCGGGCTGTGTAAGCAGAGCTCTGGCCGTTAGCTCTGAGTGATGGCACTGAGCTGAGTTCAGGCAAATTAGGGCGAAGCCTGGCAGCATTAGTAGGTATTTATCCTCTCCTAAGCAAATTAGGAGATGCATATTTTGTAAAGCAGAAAACTGTCAAGAAGGAAACCTTAAGCTCCGTCTGTTGCCTAGACATTCTCCGCGTTGCCTCAATAATTTAACTATCATGGGAATTGATTCATGACTACTGATCTTAACAGTGACCTATGACTGGGTTTTGCCCTCTATCTAGCCACCTGCTGGAATCAGCAAAAAGCTGAAAGGAAGCTAGTTTTCCTTATCCCAGTATAAATCTAGGGCATAGTGTCACATCAGATACAACCACTCAGATGGGAATGAAGGAGAGAGAGAGACTGCCACGCAAAGCCTTCATCTTCACTTTTGATGAACCCATCGCTATGTTTCTCATGCTAACCTGTTAATAACTCCTCCGTGCCTGCTTTGCATCCTCGTGTACTCCCCACATGTAAAATAGTGCTCAGGTGGATGTTACGCTCTTCAAAACACAACGTTGCCGCTCTCTCTTCCCTTTCCCTCCGGCTCGGGAAGCGTGTGGGTGAGATGCACCAGATCCACACGTTTTGGTGGGGACGGAGTGACTGTGATCGAGAGTGCAGCCCGAGCCACCCACAGG
>JAVJGI010000065.1:19182130-19242130 GCA_035590275.1 Ibycter americanus | reverse complement strand
ATAAATAATGAAGGCATCTACAGGAGAGGGGGGAAAAAAAAGCTTATATACTGAGAACCGGTGAACTCGTGCACTCTTCATCCCTTCATCCAAACAACTGCCTTTGGCGTGAATAACGGCTCGGCTGATACGAAGCTTCGTATTGATCTGTTGCTCAGGAAGGTCCACTGGTAGTTCCTTGGACTTTTCCTGGAGGTATGTCCGTAACAGCTCGGTACTGTTGGGATCTGTTGCTTCTATCTCCATCTCATGCCAGACAGGTTCAAGAGGGACAGACCCGGAGAGGGAGAGCTCCCAGCCCTCAGCCTGCTCAGCTTTCTGTCTTCCACAAACACACAGACGTGATTACTTCTTCATGTCGGAAAACCTGCTTGGGAAACTGCTGTGCACAGATAGAAGTAAAATAGTGTCTGCAGTTGGAGGGGCAAGTCAGGGTGGATTTGGGGATAGTCTGTTTTTCCCAGGCAGCTATAATTTTGCAAAGAACTCTACATAACCTACAAATGCTGCTTATTCTGTTGGGTTAGCCAAGTGTGAGAAGCTGTGTCGTCCACAGTTGGTACCTCTCCACCACCCAGGCACTGTGGTGTTTTGGGAAATTGCTGCAGCTTTATCCCACAATACCAGGAGTGCAGCCTGGGTGCTCCCTCAGTGTTTTTCGCCTTGGCTTTATCAAAAGAAGAGATATTAGGCTGCAGTGGTGGCGTATCCAATGAAGGGGGCGGACTCTGCAAGCCAATGCCAGGTTTCTCAGTACATGGGTGACGATTAATGGGACATTCAGGAAGATGCGAAGTGAAAGCATTTGCTAGATGTCTGTCCTGCCAGAGAGCAGTATTAGAAAGGGGAAGTTTCGTGCATTTTAAAGCACCTTAAGCAGTTCTTAGCCATTAAAAACTGTATAGGGAAGGGGGCTATCCCTGCTGTCTTACAGCCAGAGGGGTCAATAATAACGCCAAGCCTGCATTGCCAGCTTTATGGTGCATGCATCCCGCTGGCTGCCATGTTGTGACTGCTGTCCTGGACCAAATCCAAAGAAAACCTTCTCTTGCTGCTTCTTTGTTCAGTTGCTTTCTCCGTTCAGACCCATGACCTTGTCCAGTCAGCACCATCCCCAGTGAACATGATCACTGCTTCTCTGGATTTAATGAACTTTCCAGTTCTCTTCAGCGCCCAGCTAAGTAATGTTGCCTTTTCCCTGAGCTGTATGCCCTGCTTGCGTGTATTTGTTTGTACGTACTCCCTTTATTGATACTGCTTTCAGGAGCTGCAGCCAGGCATGCCTACCGAAGCAGCAAGTAAATGCCCTATGAGTTCAGCACACAACTAGAAAACTTACTTGTAAGTAGAAATAATACTTAACCTTCTCTTAGTAGAAACGGGTTTTTGACTTTGCTCTGTCTCACTTGATGCATTTGTCTTCCTATCCCCTGCTAACTTTGAGCCCTTTGACCAAATCCAGCCAAATTTAGTGGAAGAGCAGGGTTCTCAAGCAGTTCCTGTAGATTTCTGGAAAATGAGCAGCCAAGAGGAGAAGAGTCCCACTGGTGTCCCCACCAAGAGAAAGGCTGCAGCACGACATCCACCCAAATTGGACACTACCTGGGAGGGAGAAATTATAAATGCCTCTCTCCCCAGGAAAAGCTCGAATCCCATTTAGATACTAGAGAATCCAACCCTGAGGAGACAAGGCCTCATTAGTGTCATTGCCCGAGGAACTACTTAATTAAAGGACAACAGTTGAGAGCATTGTTATGTAGCCTTTGTTCCTTACACCTGGTCATTTCCATTGATGTAAAATGTCATCTTTCTGATCTGGTAGCGTTTTGCACCCACTTTAGACAAGTATTCCTGACCAGCCGAGGAGGTGCAGAGCAGGGAAGAATCAGACCTTTATTACTGAGGTAATTATAGCCTCACCTAACCATCAGGGAGAGGGTGTTCACCTCTATTAGTTAGTGCTCCCACAAAGAGAACAAAGGCTGGCTGGGAAGTGGGAGCCACCCAGAGAGCATCCCTGTGTCCAGCTATACCACTCTCGGTCAGCAGACCTGCCGCGGAGGTCATGGCCACAAGCTCCCACATCGCCCAGTCTCCTGCTTGTTTTCCTGGTTTTAAATCCAGCTTGGTTTAGCAATACTGGTGAAGGCCATGAGATGGGGAGACTGAAATGAGGAACGGTACCATAACTGAGGAAATCAGCTCTCAGTTAAAATACTGAAGGAAGTAGGGGGTAGCTTTCAAAGCCTGTCTCAGCAACTAGCCTAATTCTGTTTTCAAAAGCCACTGTTGAGTGCTTTTGAAAATTTTATCCTAGATGCTTGGCTCAAAGACCTTAACCAAAGATATTTTTTTTCTCTATCTGCTGTACGAAAGCTAAATATAAACCGACGTTATTGAACAAAACCCTAACAAAACCCCTATTGCAGGTCTAGAAAAATCTTTACTCAGAAAATCAAATTATTGGAGACCAGCATCTAAAGTGTCCTTCAGTTTTGGATGCCTCTTGTTTTGCGTACACAATTTGGCATACAAAAAGATGTTATTTCTAACAACAAATATTTGCTTTCTGTTCTTTTTATCTTCTCTGATTTGCCTTTTGTTCTCCTGTCCTCAGAAAATCGGGACCTCAGTGTCACCAGATGGGTAGCTAAAGTTGCTTTTGAAAACGTGGATTTGTCTATTTTAGCCATACAAGTATGTGCAAATGTATGGCTGCTGTTTGTCTGAAGAGCGTCTTAATGACTTTTCCACTGATTGCCTGTGGTCCCACAGGCAAGTCATAAAGCTAGCCTGTGCCTCAGTTTACCCACTGCAACTTCATTAATACTAACCTACCTCACAAGGTGGTGTAATGTTTAATATATTACGTGCTCTGTAATCCTTGGATTAAATGTATTATGTAAGTGAAAAGCACCCATTTGATGTGTATGTAAATGCTGCAGTATTATAGGTAGGAGGGTCATTTGGGTGTAAGTGTAATACAAGCGCTGGCAAAAGGCAAAAGGGATTCCATTGTATTGACTTATTTTTAAAGAGCTTTTTATTTACTGAAATGCTCTGGACACCCAGAAAGAGAGACATTCCTTGCTAAGCAGCTCTGCTGTTTCATCTGTCTTGAAGTGCTTTGATAAATGGATTGAAACTTGTCGGCCCTTCCTGTAGTTTCTGAGACTCCCTCTGGAAACTCTGTTGAAATGTTATTATTGTAACTTCGTAGAGCACTACTTAATGAATTGTAACAGGTATCCCTGCGAGTCCCGCAGATGCCAGGAGGACTGTGCTTCCTCTCCTTCCCGCAACAGAAGTGAACCAGTGCCGCACAGACGCGTGGCAGCACAGCTCACGTCCTCTTCCACCAAGAGCAGTCGGTCGCTCACCAGGGTGAATACTTCGCACCTTCACAAGGCTTCAGCCCAAGCCTTGTGTCCTGGGTGGGTGATCAGTGGGGCTTCAGTGACATCAAACATAGCCAGATGTTGTCCCTTGGGTTAGAGGTGAATTTTATCTTTTAAGAAGAAACATTCAGAAGGATGAGAAATTAACATGGGTTTAAGTCTGCGTTGGTTGATTTCCTCTGTCTCTAGGATGAGATCTTTTGGCTTGCATGCAGTGCCTGAGCTATCCTGAAGCTCGTGACTTGGGTGCCTATAGGCAGTCTGAACTCACGCTGCCCACAGGTCCCACCTGCCCTTGGAGCAGCCTTTTCTCAGGCAACAGTTGCATGGTGTTACCACATGGGCAGGTGAGGTGGATGGAGTGGTAAGTGTAGCACCTCTTCTGAAGCACAGGAATGACCCAGGAGGGCCATTAGATCTGCCTGAGGAAATCTGCTGAGAGGGTGGTCAGAGGTGGCTGACAGGGACACGTATGTAATGTGGAGCTAGAGCGCGGGATGAAGTCAACCATCTTGGGTGTCCTTGGACCCCAGAAATGTTCACAGTGGAACAATGGGATGCCGTGGTGACTTTTTATTTCCTACCTCCAACCTATTCAAAGGAATCTCGCTCCTCCTCTGCTCTCTGAAGCGGGGCAGGAGGTGATCAGTGATATGCTTTGTTGGGTAGCTTGGTTGTGGTGGGTAGACTCAAAGATGCTTATCCTGATGCAATGGTCACTTTAGAGTTTAAAAGTTTTTTGGTGTTTGTTTGACTGGGTTTTTTTAATAATCTTCTTACTGGGTTTCAGTTGTCCTTGTTTTTGTAAGAATATGAAACTAAGCTATTGCTACTCAGGTTGTAGCGCGAAATGGCTAAACGCACAACCCCAGCAGCATTGACAGCTGCGCCCCTTCCCCTGCGTGGTGTGGCTGACAGGTGCCTGCAGTAGATCGTGCTGCCCATCTCCAGCTTGAAAAAGGAGAGCGTGCCTTCTCCTTGCCTCTAAATATGAACTTGGGCCATCCTGAGTGAGGTACTTGGGAAGACAAGGGGGGAATTTTGGAGGAGCTCCTGGTCAGTGTGGTGTTGTAGCAGAGCTATGAAGTGGCTGGGTATGGGTCACCTCTCCACAGTGAGGTCTCAGAGGTGCCTCCATTACCCTTGGCTCATTGAGGCCATGTTTGGTTTTTCTCAGCCTTTGATTTCACTTTTTATTGACATTTTGCATATTAAAATTTGTGTAGGCAGCCAGAAGAGAGCAGCATCTACACAATACTCAGCACAATGGAGAGGATTAGGAATCAGTGGCTCAGGTCTTTGGGACCTGAACTGGGGGTGTGTGGGGGTGCCGAGGTGTCATGTCTTTACACTTCCTTTTAAAAGTACTTCTAATTTCTCCCTCTGTATCCTCACTGCAATACAGTCGATGTCCAGTGCTGACTTCTGGTCTCAGCTGATAGTTTCAAAAAATTAAATAAACCCAGGGTTATCTGGGTCTTTTTTCTGTGCTATTCACATTTGCTTTTAAAGTTTTTTCCCTCTTCTCAACCAGCCCAAATGTCTTAGTGTACATATCTGGGTGCAGTGATGTCAAAATAGGAAATTATTTTCAAAATAACGACTAGCGATTTGGGATTTTTCTGGTATTTCAGCTGCTCTTGCATGAAATTCCTCCAATATTTTCATTCACAGTAGGAATGCTCTGGAAATCAAACCTGCTAAAGTTGCCTCTGTTTATTCCTACCAAAGTGAAATTTTCCATGTCCTCTTGTCCCTCGTGAGATCCTGGAGGAAACTGTCTGCACACACATTGACGCATCTTTGGTGCATTCCACACAAGCCAGTGAAATTACACCAGAAATATGAATTTAGCCCACACAGCGTGTGCGCGCTGTGCTGTCTGTACGGGGTGCGCACACACACATGCCCCAGCAAACGCTCCCATTTAAGTTTCAGAATAAGCCATTCAAGACGCTGCTGTGTGATTCATTTCATGACTGTGTGCTGTATACATTCCTCGAAAACGAACGGGTATTCTGTGAATTTTACCACTTTGCAAAAATATTTGACATGGGTTTAGTTGCTTTTAGTATTGAGGGGTTTGAAATCTCAGTAATTGTCATGATTACTGTGTGTAATAGAAATTAGAAGGAAGCCTGGGTTTTGGCTTTGAAGCTACCTACTTCTAAGACTACATTTTTTGAAGTTTTCTTTGTAAGGTGCTTCGCCAAGCCCGAGCTAAACTTTCCCCAGATTACATGTTAGCTATGATAGCTGTTCTATAGTTAGATTTTAATCAGCCTCAGTACACAGTAATGTTAAACACTGAAAGAGCTACTAATTAATCGCCTTTCTGTATGTAACAGAGAGATAAATATCCATCCCAGAGGAATTGTAATTTCATGGTTTCTAATGATGGTTAGATTACATTATCTGGATCACTTAGGCTGTGGGTGTCATAAAAAATGCTCAAAGTCATTTATATTCAGTTTAATTTTTTTTTTTTAACTTTGTAAGCCCGAGAAAATAATGCGGTGTTAGCAAGTCTGTTTCATATTTTAGTTAAATATACCTTTGTTGCACTGACTGAATGGATTCAGATGACAGTGACAAACTCAGTTCTTTTCTGTTTAACATGCCCCCTCTGCAATCAAATTAACAATGTACAAATCTTCACTGGGCTTCTGCAGAAGAGTCTGTTGAGTTCCTCGGCATTGCTGAGCTTTGGGGAAAGGTTTTCTTTTTGGATGCTCGTTTGCAATGTGTGTTTTCTGCTAATTCTTGTATGCTCTGTAAAGTCTCAGTCATCTGTCTTGAGCCAAGAATTAACCGGGCTTTTGGGTTGTATCGGGCTGTGGCTCAAATAAAAGAATACAACCCGACAGCAGTGTGAACCTCTCATTTTCCCCTCCCCGGCTCTAACTGATTGGAGTCCACGCACAACTCGTGCGCCTGCACATCTGCCACGCCACACTTAAATTTGGTAGCTAGAAGGATGCGGGGGAAAAAAAAATAAAAATCCTACTCCATGTGTATATTGTTATAGCTAATAGTTGCACATTTTGAAGTTATACTCATTCATATTTAAAAGGCTGAAGCTTCTTTGAACTGCTGTGTTAGAGGGGGAAGTTAATTGTTTCTGAATGAGGATGATACTCCCTTTCCATATCAATTATGTGTACTGCTCCGAATTATCAATAACGCTCATTTCCAACCTCCATCGTTTGCAGTTTCGCAGCAGGCAAGTGCGCTTGCAGAAGGTTGCCCGTGCTCCAGGGCTGCAGCCCCTTTCCGCATCCACCGGGAGCCAGAGGCAGGAGGGAACCCCAGAGGAGCAAGGTGAGATAAAGAAATGTGATATATTTCCAAGAGAGAGTTTGTCATCAGTTAGCTAAAATTGCTTCTGAAGTTTCTCTGGCAACTGTTTTACATGTCTGACTTGGTGACGAAGGAACTATACTATCTTAATAGAGAACTCCAGAACTTCAGAAGGGTTTCTCCTTGTTTGAATGCACAGCACAATGAATTTGTACCCACAGAGCATTCACCACTTACATTTCAAAACCTACAGCACACTAAACGTGAAACTTTTGTTCAAATTTCAAGGATTTTGATAGCCCAAGTGAATAGACACTGCCTATTGATTTTTCCCTTACAATGACTCTTGGATAACCTATTTTCTCATTTATTTTTAACGACAGCTCATGAGATTTTACAGCAATTCTGCCCAACCTCCTAATATCAAAATCCCTCCTTGACCCTGAAAATTGTAATTCTGCTATAGATCACAGCTGCTGAATATTACCTTTTACTAAGCTGGTTAAATAAAATATGTCCAAATCACTAGATCCCACAGGCCACGACTGCAATTCTAATTATACAGGGTCTGTATTTCTGCTCTACTGTACAGAAAAGCACAGCTCTCTCTGAGTCCACACCAAAGTGTGGGAATCCAGAATATTGGTTCTAGTTTTGAATTAAAAAAAAAAAAAAAAAGTTACACTGCTCTTCAGTGATTTTCCTGTAAAACTTTTACAAGGGAACCAAACCCTTTTGATGTGTTCCATACAATAAAATGCTGTGTAAGTCTGGAGGACAGAAGCATGTGGCGAGAATTTTCTTGTGGCTGGGGGATGGGTGTATTTGATGTGCACCCATTTCAAAATCAAAAAAAAAAAAAAAAAAAAAAGTCACACTACTCTTAGGCTGCATATTCTGCACAATGGCTCAGGAAACCAATGTGAGGAAACTAATTCTGGCCATTAAACATATCCTTTCCCCTCCCACTGCTTATTCAAAGAGTGATCACATGCTCCCTGCTGCAAGTTACACCATTATAGAATTTAGATATGGAAGAAACCTATTAGATTAGCCGTTCCACCTACTGATGTGGGATTGTTCCCTGGAGAACCTTATTCATTAGTGGATCACAGCCTAACCTTGTGGGCACACTGTGCCAAGACCATCTTGGTTTTGTTCTGTTTTTTCTCCCTGTCCTTTCCCTCTGGTGCTAAGAGAGTGGCTGAGGGGGTGGTTTGGTGAGCAGCACGATGGAGAAGATGGGATTCTTTAGTTTCACAGTTAGGCTGGTGGTTTGGATGCTTGAGTGTGTACGTGCTTATGTGGATGGTTAATTTCTGTGCTTCTTTTAATTAGTATCCCAGTGCAGAGGACTAGATGGGGGTGGGGAGTGGTCTTATTCAACATAATTCGCTGTAAGGTCTTCTGGAGCCCAATGGTCTCCTGCAGCAAACTACCTTCATGGCTCGCCCTGATTCTGCAGTGTCCTCAGGTCTAGTCTCCCTTTTGCTTTCTGCTTTCATTCTTTTGTGAGCAGGTGGGATGGAGCCAAACTTTTAATTGCTTGTCTGCCAGGGAAGGCAGCTTGGCATTTTGCTGCTTTTCCAGCACAGAAAGTTTTTATTTTTCTTATTCTGTGGTCCAATCCCATAAAACTCTGAGCTTTGCAGAGCAGCTGTGGGTGCTTGGCATGCCTAATGGTTGTGCCTGGTGCTGGGGCACTTTCAGCTGGGTTTCCTACTCCAAGCTTTTGCTTTCAGAGCTTCACTGGCATCTTCTGTCCTGGTAACTTTTCTTAGCGATTCCCCTTATCTGGAATCGCTGGGAGGACCTCAGCACCAGCCTGTTCTCTGAGGTCAGCCACTCGCGATTTAGCAGTCTGATTCAAACCCACGACCGAAGCACCTTCCGTCTGTCGCTTTAGGGAAGCCTGTTTGTTTCTGCCGTGTGGGGGCTGCCGGTTGTACCCTGTTCCGGTCCCCTGTTCTGAGCACTGCACCACACTGCAGCTGCCCCTTCTCCTCCACAGGCCACCCACGCGTCGACCACCCCTTCCAGGCCTCTGTCAGGTCCCCAGAGGTTAAACCAAGGTCCAGAGAGGTCTGTCTGCAAGCAGACACCTGGTGACCCCAACATGGACCAACGTGAGTCCTGCAAAACCCAGACCAGGTACAAGGAGCCATCACCATGGACCAACACGAGTCCTGCAAAACCCAGACCAGGTACAAGGAGCCATCACCATGGACCAACATGAGTCCTGCAAAACCCAGACCAGGTACAAGGAGCCATCACCACACAGGAGACCCTGCATTCTTTGGAGAGGCATTCCCCCTTCGTTTGAGGACCTGGTCCTCAGAGCTTCCCTCTGGTTGACTGAGGCTGGGAAAAGTGTGAGAAAGGGAGGGGAGCAAAGGCGACTGCTTCCATCCTGCCCTTTCAAAGTTCTGGTTTCCACCCTCAGAATATAATAAATGGCTGCTGAGTTACTTGACATGGAGCTAAGTCTGTAGGGTGAATTTTCAGAGCAATGCACAGGAAATTATATGCACAATTATTGTTGTTAACAGAGCCTGGGCATGTAACTCCCTGCACAGCAGGCTGGAAATCTTCCCCATGCATGTTTAATGGGGTTTGGGTTGCTACATTCCTGGGGCTGTGTCCCTTTTCTAATACCTAGTGTCCTGGATGAAACAAAGGAAGTACTGACTGTAAAAGAGATTTTATTTTGCTATTAAAATAATATTCTCTTGATCTGCAGTCTCCCTCTAATGCCAAAGAACTTCTTGCCTCACTCAGTGATCCCTTAACCTTTCTGTTCTGTGAGAAAAAAAGGAGAAAAAATATCACAGCTTTATTTATTTAATTTTTCTTCTTCTAAATGTGTTCCACATAACCTGCTCATCGATGTTAATACAAATGAGTATATACATGTACATACAGGCAGCACAGTTATTCCAGTGATGGATGTTGTTGAAATAAGTGTAGGTCATAACACAGAAAATATTCATCTAAATCTTAATGTGTAAATGCTGCTGCGTAAATAATACATTTGCACATCTTCATAGGAAAATGAACTGTATGTGCCATTTCACTAATCAGGTGTGTATTTAAAATGTCTCCCTGCTCAGGAGATCATTATTGTGGTATTTAAACTTCAGTTCATCGTACACTAGGAAGGGTCTGTAAATTTGGGATTGCTTCCATGCTGTTTATTTAGTTTTATGTACCGTAATTGTTTTCCTTTCCCCCGAAGAAGGTTGTCATCTCCTGCACCTAGATCAATTCTAGTGGACTTTAATTATCTTCAATAAAAATTCAATTACTCTTCTAAACTAACAGTTTTGGAGCTCAAAGAAGCTTATATTTACAGCTGTACCATCTTACTGATTGAAATTTTCTTCTGCCCCCATTATGCTTGACTCTCCAGCTTTCTGCAAGGTCTGAAGGCAGAAAGCAAGGTGCTGTAAACGGAGACTAGAAACACCAAAGTAAACGCACACACACATCAGAGATAGATATACATATATATATATATATATATAAAAAATACATCAAATACATATACAAGTTTCTAAAAGGTTTCAATCATTCTAAAATTGCACATGATTGCTCTTCAGCTCCCCAAAACGCTTTCATCTAAGAGCAGAAAAAAGTGTAGCTTTCCCAAGTTTTAAAAGCATTGTTGGGGCATGTCTAATAGATTTGCCTAACTCTGTATGTCTTGATATATGCAGCACGGTTGATTGTATTCTCCTTAGCATAGATCTTGAAACTGTAAATAAATTTTTGAAGTAAACAGTCACTTGATAATTGCTTAATGAAGTATCACACACCGGCAGTTTTGAATACAAAAAAAAAAGAAGTTCAAAACTACCGTGTGGTGTCTCTTTTTACTGGAAATGGGCTTTTACTTTTAAACTTCTGTTATATTTGGAGAGAAGTAATCCCACGGAAAATGATACCAGTACTAATAGAGAACATATTATCTTTCATGTGGGTATTTTTTTCATGTTTAAGGTTTCTTTGTTATTATCTCAGTAGCAAGACTCTCCACACAGTCTTAGGCAGAAAATCAAAATATGCCTTAAAGCAATAATCTTTTAATAAGTATCAAATGTCTTTCAATGAGATAAAAGAATTCTGTAGCATGCTTATACACACACACCCACACACATACTCACTTACTTTGCCATTAATCTTATTTTATACCTTTTCAACAATATTTTGGGGAATATCTTTTTTCTTTTCTTTTTTTTTTAACCAAGACAAAACCCTCCTCACAAATTTTAGGTAATTAAATTTCTAAACACTACTAAAAAAATTGCTAAAATTGGTCTCTCCACTTGTTGGTGCTCCCTGTTTAGTGGACTTCAGGAGATGCAAGCATCTCCTGTGGCCTCAGGTGTTTCCATCAGCCAAAACAGGTGTATTGCTCTGAAGTTCTTTAAGACATGAACTTGCAGAATTAAGTCTTTTTGCACTGATTTTTCAGGAGTGCAGGATGGAGTGTGTTCACACAGCCAGATTTCTGGGGGGTAAAGCTGAGATTGTTCAGAGGAGCTGCAAGGAGCCTGCACAACTCTGCTAATGGGCACAAAGGGACACTGGGCTTCACCATCCAGGCTCAGACTTGTCCCACGGCAGCTTTAGGTTCTTACCCAGGGAAACTAAGGTAGCTGGTTAGTGATCTGAAGTGCCTTCTATAGGCAGCAAGGATACACGGGCAAGATCTCCAAAATTAGGTTGGGGAAATGCCCTGCCAGTCTCCTGCCATGGAGGACAGGGATGAGTGCAGCGGGCACGGTCTCTCTGCAGGTGAAAGCGCAGAAAATCTGAACTGCCACTGGCAATGGGAACAGGTTCAACCTTCTTCTTTGCTAATCAGGGGAAAGAATATTGCATGCTCTTAACTCTCATCCAGCCTTAGTCTTCAACCTGCTTGTTGAGAGGAGGATAATATTTATTTGTGTCCGACATGGGAACGTGATGCATACTTCTCAGTCTCGCTGCTTCTCTGTGACTGTGACATGCAAAGTTCAGCGCTCAGCTGGTGCTGTTGGGGTGCCACCTGCTTTGGCTTCAGTCTCTCCTCCCTGTGGTGAGAAGCTGGGGTATTTAGCTGCCCGACAGCAAGTAAGTGTGAAGGAGAGGAGGTGCAGAGTTGCTGTACTCTCCAGTGACTTAAATGGGGCCTTGATGGAGAAAAGTGGGGGAAAGTTGTAAATGTTGTAAATAAAATGGTGCCTCTTGCACCTTGGCTTCCGTGACAGCTAGCTGCAAGTTGCCTACATGCCACAGGTTACGATGTCAAAGTTGTTCTCTTTCCTGATGCTCCTTATGACAGATACTCCTAATTGCTTCTTACTTTCATACTTCTGCGTGCCTCCTGGCTAAGACATCCATCCATAGCTTTTATGGTTTGTCCTTTCAAAGCTTGGCCTCAGTTGTGTCTATCTGTGTTTTCTGTTTCTTATGAGCTCGGGCATCCCTTCCCCATCTCCCCATCCCTCTGTGCCTGCAGAGCAACACGCGGGCACCTGCCAGCTGCTTCGGAGACCGAGCTCTTCATGCCTTTCCCGACAGCTGAGCGGCACGTTGCCCCGTGTTTGCTACACCTGGTGCATAAAGATGCACAACTTTCCTCTCTTTGAATAACCCAAAGCATGCATGCCACATGGAATCTGAAAATAGAAACACTATCACCAGCTACCTAGAGGAAAGTGCAGTGAAAGGAAAAAGAAAATTATACCAAATGTGGTTTGTCTCTTCTATGGAGACGGGTCCAAATTTCATGCCTCCTGAGCTAGAGCTCCCTTAACATATATGGTGGTGCTAATTTGAGTTGTGAACTCATGATTACTTTTTTAAGAAATCTACTTATTAGTGTTGCAAGAAGGAGACTTTGAAAGCCTTTTAAGTATCTTTCTCATTAATTTACTTAATCCTCTGATCTTGCCTTCTTTTAAGTTGTTTATTTTTTAAAGACAGACAAAAGCGTGCTGGAAAGCTTTGTTACTAAAAGAAAGGTTTTAAAAACTGTATGTGATACAAAGTAATTAAAAGAAGATAAATATAGGTGTAAACAGTACACAAACACATGGAGTAGGTGCACTGGGAGAGCTTCCTCCAGTGGCTTTAACGGGAAGCAGTGGGCAGGGTAGCAGAGTTCAGGTAGTAGATCTCTACCTCAGCCATAGTAAAACTTGGCTTTCCACATGTTTATTGTCTTTCTTCAATATTTTTAAATGCTGCAAGATACCAAAATAAAAGGGGTTTTGTAGCAGAGAAGGTGGAACCAAATTCCATATCTGATGGGAACCTCAACATTTTCACGTTACTTTTTGTTCTGAGGTGTTTTATAAAAATTTTCAAAAATTACCTGAGATTTCAGGTTCTTGCAATTCAGGGTGCTCAGCTTGGGATGTGTAAAGAACATTTTTTTATCAGAAAGTAAGTTGCTTGGCCATCTTTTGAAATCAGGTTCCCTCCACAGTGCTCAGCACCCAAAAAAACCACACCAGAGGCACCCAAACCCATTCTTTACTCTTAAAGATTTTATTCAGCTAACCAGGACAGGGCAGGCCTGAGTTTTGGATGAAAGAAAACTTAGATGAGCGGGGAAGTTATTCCCGAAGGAATATATCCTCAGTGATACTATGAGCCAGCAACCCCCATAGCTTTCAGCATCTCTCATGATCAGACTGGATGTCTTTTGCCCGAGGCTGAAAATCTCTTCCTCTCTAAAACCAAAGAGATGTTGGCTGTGAGTTATGATTAGTAATAGAGTCCATTTGTGGTGAGGTGGGGGGAAGGGGAGATGATGGACCCAGAATCATAAGATTTTATGCGTTCGGCTTATTTCCAAACAACCACCGAGGACTGCCCTGGTCTGGGTAGTTCACCGCTTGAGGATAAAAACTAAGCGCACGGAGAACAGCAAAGGGACAACAAACAAACAAATCATATGTAAATAGTTTGCATTTTTTCTAAGTGGCACAACTGAAATATAGCAGGTTGAAGGATAAACTCAGGGAGTTACACCATCTAAAGGGACACCTGGAAGAAAGATCAAGACTGCTAGGGTGAAGCGCTGTCAGGAAAACAAACCTGAACGAGCATCTTGGCAAAACAGCGTGGGAAGCTATCCAAGTGCCTGCTCAGAGCATCAGCACCCAACTACTGTCATCCACAGCATCAGAGGACAGCAGCACAGCGGTGCTGACAAGGGTGTCAGACGCTCATCCACGGTCAGCTCTCACCGGCGTGTCTGGGCGAACTGCTGAGCGAAAATGTTCCAAATGTGGAGGCCCAGAGAGGGGGTAAGTTGTGTTTGGCCGGGCTGTAATTGCATCCTTGCATTGCTATGCAATTAATTGCTGCCATGGTCTGCTCGAGAGCAGGGAGAGGAGGGAGCATGCCAGCTCCGTTCCTGGGCAGCCCCGGAGGCTGGAGAAGCTCATGGCTCTCACTCTGGGGGTGACCTGCTGGGATGGGCTCTGCGGCTCTGCTGCCAGCCCTGCTGGCAATGCCGGTCTTCCTAGGATGATGTGCTTTCCTTCTGTGGTGTGGTTCTCTTAGCTGGCTTTAAAAGTTTGAGAAATAGCATAGAAAATGTAGGGCAGGGAGAACACATCGATTTTCACTGATTTCATGTATCTTAGGAAAGAGATGACTAGAGAAAAATGCCAGCACAGTCTTCCATAGCATTTTGTATGGCTGCTTTCAATGCACACCTCAAAAGGAGGCAGTGTCTTGCAGAAAATACGTAATTCTGTCAAGCTACAGAGGGGAAAAGAAGAATAATTTTGCTCTTGCTTTACAGATCACTATAGTTCTGATGTCAAGAATAGCATAGCAAAGTAGCACGAGTTCCTGAATGAAAGGAGAAGCAGTGTTTAACCCCCAAATTAGGATGTGCTCTTCATTTCTAACACGTCCCTCACTAAATCTTTGCCTGTAGGGGAGAGATGGGAAGGAGGACAGATTTATAACTCCCAGTGTCTGGGATTGCCAGCGTTGGCTTCAGCTTCATCAGCTGATATCATGGGGTCTGAGGTACAAAGAATGGGTGCAGAAGGAGGCAGAAGAGAGGCTCCCCATGGTCCCTAGCACCCAGTAAGGAGTCAGTCCTTTGCAAAATTGCCTCATTTAACGCTAAATGGGGCACAGCCAAGAGCAGCACAGGTGCTGGTGCAGGGAGGGCAGCAAAGAGCACTGCTGGCCAGCCCGCAGGGAGGGAACTCAGCAGCAGCAGCAGGGATTTTTTCTGGGCTTTCCTCAGGTCCCAGGTGTGGGCTGGCTCCTGGATCCCTGCAGGAGATTCCTTTTATTTCTAGCCATCCTCCCAGTCTCCTGGGGAGCAGCTGCAGCACACGACAGTTTTTCCAAAGCATGTGAGTGGCAGACAGCCCTTGGCCAGCCCAGAGGAGCATGCAGCCTCCGCCGGAGCACATCTGGGTAAAAACTAAGAGCGTAAGCCTGGTTTGGGTGTCTGCGTTTCATCTGGAAACCCCACCAAGGGCAAGAGCAACTCAAGGTCCCTGCGCCTTGGAGCTCCTCCATCCTGGGCACCTGGCAGCTGGTGCCACTTTGTGCTGCAGGCAAGTGGTCTATGAATTACAGAATCATAGAATCATTTAGGTTGGAAAAGACCTTTAAGATCATCAAGTCCAACCACGTGTGTGGCCTCACTCCAGTTGTTCATTGCTTCCTCTGTCTAGCAGAGCACACTTTGGGTTTATGGGCAATGAGGGGGTTCAGGGGGAGGACAAGTGGATGGGTGGGGGGCATGCCTGGTTCCAGGAGGTGTTTTGCACCTTGGTGGGTTTTTTAAATTTTTTTTTTCACAAAACTAGACATTTGCATAAACATAATGCAATGCTGAAAAGAACTGTGCATAAGTCAACTGAATGTATGTGACTGGACACACAAAAACCCAAGGTTCCCTGGTTGCATTGGGTGGTAACAGCAACCTCCTCATGTGAACCTCAGAATACTTATAGGTCAAGGCTCTGAAGGAAAAGAACCGTTTTCCTAGTCAAGCCTTTTTGTCAAGAAGTAGGAGTCAGGAAGTAAAGAAAAGATTTTCTTTATCCTAGTGATTAAATTACTGCATGCAGAAAGTCACCACAGTGAAGCACCTTCCTCATTGTTACAGCCTGAGGCACCAGAGGATTCAGTTCAGCCCTTTGGGAAGATGCTGGTGGCAGTGGGTTTTTAGCAGGGATTTATGTCACTTGGAATGAGTAAACTGAGTCCTGCTGAGCAGCTCAAAAAGTTATCACCCACAACCTGCCCGAGAACTGAAGTGCTTTGCTACAGCTTGGCAAGTTAACACAGGTTTGAAATGATGAAGAAAAGTGTACCTGGCCTATTTTAACTTTCTTCTTTGGGGACCCTTTTCTTAGCTATTTTTCCTGCTGCGTTTTTGCCCAGTCCCATAAACGAGCCAGACACTCATTTAGATTTGATCCATTCATCCATCTTATAATACCTACATCCCTTCCACATGTGATGAATGGCCAGGGCTGGCACGCTGTTCTGCCTCGTTGCCCCTTTTGGAGCACAACCTTTGCAAGGGAGTTGAGGCGGGGTGGAGTCTCATGTGTCAGGGAAGTGATTATCTTAGGTTTTGCATTATGGAAAAGAGAGGAGGAGAATGAGAAGGAACTGGATGTTATCACCGCCCCCCTCCTCCCCACCCCACCGCTGCTGGTGGGCTTTGCGCTTCCTTACAAACTGCATGTGACAGCCCCAGGAAACTCCAGAAGCTGGAGTCCCTCGATCGATGTGATCCTTCCACTTTTGTACTTTTTGTTGAAGGCACATTACGCATCCCAGCCCATGATGGTGTGTCCAGAAGGGCTGTGCTGGGCATCTCTCCAGAGTCAGGGCCAAGTTACACTTTAGGGATCGAAGGCAATAAAGACTAAATAGTGTTTACCTTATGTTTCTCATTCACACAGCCTGCCTTAAATCATTTGTAACGGGGACGGGGGCGGCGGGGGGAAGACATAGGACACGACACACAGACACGAACGATATTGGGATTGTGTGCAGCTGGAATGCCAAGAAGCGCTTACGCCTTCCCTGGAGATGAGCTCTGTGGAGCCCTGCAGGGTGTGATCTTTTATTCGGTAATGTGAACGCAAGGAGCAGAAGCACAAGCAACCAGAACAGCAATAGCATTAGATCAGGGGATTTGGACTTTGCTGTGGTCCCACACCCAAGTCAGGCTCAAACACACACAAGCATACATTTGCAGATGTGCACATGTATGTGCTCACAAAAGCTATTTTGATCGAAAAAAAGAGAGGAATCACTGTTTCTCTCAAATAATCCACTTTTCAGGAAAGCAGCAGTGTGCTGCAAGCACCGGGACCACAGAACCAGACTTTCTGTGGGAGCCCACGTGAAGCCACTCTTTTATTGCAGTGATAAAATAGAAGTAGGTGCCCCCATCCCAAGCAGAGCATCAAAGTACTCCTCTTGTATAAAGAATTGTTCAAAAAATAACCCATAGGGAAAGATCCGAGCCATATTACTTTGCACAACCAGGTTTACCAACATCGCCTTGACTCTGGTTCTGAGACAGCTTTTGCGTGTGTGTGCACGTGTGTTCACGGGAGTGTTGTGCAGAGTAAACAGGTGCTGCCTTCTCTGCCGCACTTTTGAACCAATTTATTTAAAGGCTAATGCATATACCCCAGCAACAGATGATAAATTTAGCATAAAAGCAAAGTGAAATCACCTTCAGGAACTTGCCAGTTAGACCATTTAGGAGTCTGAATGGGTATTGATCTGAGGCGAATATTCTAAAGTTTGCATTACCCTTTGAAAAGTGCTAATGTAGTTCTGTCACTTTAAATTAACTTTAGATAAGAGGGACTGACAGAAACATGAAGATGTGTGAACTATATTTGACTGATATTCTGTCAAATATTGCATGGGGTTATGATCCACAACTTTTCCCATCTGCTGCTCAAACCTGAATCCTTGAATGCACAATGGATTAATTACCATATTTTGTTCTGATTTCACTTAGTAGTATAAAAGACTTTGAATGTTAAATGTACCCTTACCTGCCTTCTTTTTCCAAGAGTAAGGTGTAGGGGGTGGGGGTGGGGCTTCTTTAGCAATTTCTCACACCCGCATATAATGATTTGATAAGTGCACCTCTTCTCAAATAATTAGATTCCCAGAACTTAACCAGAGTAACACAGCGCTCAGAATTTCATTCACTCCTTTCCTTGTGAGATTTTTTTTCCCCCTCAGTAATAAAAGCGATGAGCGCTGATGTAGCATGTTCCATCTGCTGCACTTTACAAGCAGCAGTATAATTACGTGAGGCTTTGCCGTTCGGTATCATTGCAGACAGGTACAACGTGAAGCAGTGGAGGTCAACACTTTTGACTGATGTTATGTTTCCGAGAAGACCTGACATTGATTCCCCAGTACCACCTGCCCATCCCAACAACTCAGGCTGACACTCAGTGAACTAGCCTGCCCCTTGCTGCAGCTGGACACCCAGAAAGCTGGATGTCTTGAATTAAAGGCCCCTTTGAAAATAGGGGCAGTAGTAACTTGCCAAAAATCCCCTAGTAGTTCAGTACCAAAACTCAGAAGTCTTTAGTAAAAATTCTTTTTTCTTCTCACCTCCTTTTCTCCCAGTACTATTTGGATGAGCTGAGTTATCTTAACTCCCAGATGAAGGAAATAATGTCCACTTTAGCTGATATACTGGAGAAGTAAACCCGGGTAATAGCCAGTTCCTTCACTTTGCAGTGTCCTTAACCCGTGTATCTTTTGAGTATTTTTTCCTTGAAAAGGACGCCGCATATTGCAGTGACATACTGGGCTACATTCTGGCACCACACTGCTTAGAGGATAGGAAACATCTCTATGTGTGTCTCGTTGGCTCTGATATTCCGGTGCTGGTGAGTGAGTGTGGTTATCCAGAAATAAGCAAGCTCAGTGATGGTGTGAAGGGCAGGCTGAATGTACGCGGTTAGACAGACTTGTAAGATGGAATAACAAACCCATCTTTTATTACGGTGAGGTCCCTTCTGGAAGAAGGTATTCGTAATAATACACTTGGGAGTAACTGTGCACCCAGTCCTGTCTTTTATATGTTTTGTCAGTTTGGGGAGATTTAAGAATAACATTGCCTTTCTCCAGTACTAGAATATTACAGAGATTCCCTCAGACATACCCATAGCTATTCCTCTGTCCATTTTTTTTCTCGGTATTTTTTTATGTCATTATTCTTTCTTCGATCCTTTTCTTATAAAATTTCCAAGCCTTGATTTTGGAATTCTTTGCTCCTAATTTCTGTCTGTTATTACCGAAAGAGGGGCACAGCAAGGGAAACTCCTATGTAGGAAATACCCCTGTTTTGTTTGGGAAAAGTATCTGCTACAAAGGTGCAGGCTTGTCCTTCATATCCAGTTGCCTTTAATTCTGAGGGATGAAGAAGGTGGATTAGATATTACATGAGCCCAAGGAGGGGGAAAAATGGGATTTAAGAAATTCTTGGAATATATTAACGAGTTCTCACTCTGGCTGGAAGTTAGTCTTCAAGACTAAGTGCATTCCTATTCCCTATTCTCTTGCGATAGCCAGTAGGCAAATGGCTACCTACGTTAGCAAGCACATAGCTGGTAGCTACAGGACAACTACAGGGATCAATAACCTTTCAAACTGTGCTAAGAAGCATTCGGCTGATGATGCCATCCAACACCAGCAAATGTTCAGGTGGGATTTTGGAAAACCCTCATCATTAAACTCACTCTGCTTCTGTTCAGTCAATCCCACTGAAAGCTCATGCCTTACACCCTACTGGGGGGTCAAAGGAGAAGCCTTCTGGTTTAGTGCCCTTTTTCGTCTTCTCTCCACCTAACTAGTATCTGGCCCAGTTTAATAATCTTTGTTGAGTGGTGTAGGGTCATTAGCCAAACCTTAATGGGGAAAAGGGTTGCAGCATTGGACCTCTATTTAGGGAACCTATTCCAAAAAGAGAAGGTATGATGTTTCTTCAGACCATCTTGCAAGTGACATAAAGATTAATGAGGGATAGACAAATGCCCTTGCTCCAAAGTCAGCAAAAAATAGAAGGTTCTGTTTAAACGTTTCAAAATTAATTACAGTCAGGTGCTGACTATCAAGAAAAGAAATGAAATCTGAGTTGAAGAGTCTGGAATAATTCTCTGGGTCTTTCCCCAAACCTGTCACTCTTTTCTATGGATATGAATATTAAGGGGTAACAGAATCTGCAAATCCGCATGTCCTGAGCTTGTGAGGCAAGTTGGGGACTCAAAAAAGATTGCTTAGAGCTGCAAAGGTAGTTGGATATTTAAAAATTACTGATATTTCAACCTGATTAATGGATGTAGAAGGGGAAAAATATATGGATTTTAATACCTTTTTTAGAGGGTCCAGATTTTCCTCTTGGAGCTGGTAGAAGAAAGGGTCCTCTGCTGCAAACATTTTTGTGCATATGATGAAGGCTAATTACTGTAAGTTACAAACAGCTTTTTATTTTAGCAAAGCAGTTCAGCTCCATTTGAGTAGTTTAGGCAAGATAATTTAATATTATATTCATACGTGGCCTTGCAAAACTACAGATTGTGTATATGTGGGTGCTGTAGATATGTTTACCATGTGGAAAGAGGTCAGAATAGTTTCAGAAATGTTTAGTGGGGCAAATCAGAGGCAGGTAAGAATAAACCAAGTCATGATCTATTGTTGCTGCTTATTTTCTAAGCAAAGCTTTGGACCAGTGTACCAGCTCCCTGCTATGTTCCAGAATATGTTCTACAGGCTTGACTTTTTTATTAACCTTAGTTTTAACTAATTTTACAGTGTTTGTAAATGTACAAAGCCCTGGTGTTACTCAGGTTATACACTGCCAGCAAGTTTCAAGCGGTTAGGTCTTCTTTTTAAGGTGGAGTTAACATGTATTCCTCTATCTGCCAAGAGATACGGTCAAGTGCTGTACTGTTTGGAAAATGCCTTTTTAGCTGTTCTTACGTGGTAAGATGGTTTTGTTAGTGGCATATTTTCAAATGAACAATTGTTTTATTTTTTTAAAAAAGCCAGTGTTGTTGAATTCCATTTTCAAAGTACAAGTAATCATGGGAAACAAAAGATTATTCTCAATTTAGTAAACTCTTAGGCAGCAGCCAATGACCTAACCTGCCCAAGACCATGAATGCGAGTTTATACACAGAGACCGAAACCAATAAATGTTCCCATAAATTACTTTGGAGAGAATTCTGAGTATTTCTTTCCTTCCCTTCCCCTCTTGCCTCACAAAAGCAGTGTGAATCCTGACAAAAGAGAAACCACAGAATGTGCAGAATGTCAACACGATCCTGGGGTCTGATTCCCACTAGTTTTACTGGGCTCAAAGTCGGGTACTTACTGTCCAGAGGATTAGACAATAGGTTCATTCCTTTTCCTGAAGGAGTACAAAAGGAGGCATTTCCTCTGCATGTTCCCCTGGCCCATCACAGGACGTGCAAAGTGTTCAGAGTGCAGTGCTCGCTGTTCACCCGCAGCGATCCTCACACTGAACCACGGCACGCTGGCTACTCACACTGCGTGCTCATTTAAACTTCAGTCACGTGAACATTCATGAAACCGGCCGAATACAGGTGGTTTTTGCACTGGAGATGTGAAAACGTGTTTTCTATGTTGTTTTTTATATGAAGGCTTGTGTACAGCAACATAATTATTTTTATTTAAGTATTACATCACTCTTGCTAGCACAAGCAAAGTGCCAGCACCTCCTCTTTACTGGGCTCTGTAATGCTTTTTCTGTCCTCACTTATCTTGCAAAACGAAGGGGTACCATTTTCACCCTGAGGGAATTTACTGCATGGTCTCCAACCGTGTCACAACAGAGGAGACATGACCAGTATAATCCTCAGTCCTTGGCTATTGAGGTTGACTGTACTAACTCACGCTGCTGAGCTTGGAGTATCCATCTTAAGTCCCCTAAAGCCATCCAAGAAGGAGTTGTTGCACTTGTGCAACTACAAACCTTTTCATACCTTTCAGCAAGGCTTTCTCCAGATAAGCTAACATCCCTCCTCTTTTACAAAATCTGTGAGGGTAGGAATGATGGTTTGTGTCAGCATCGTGTAGAGAGAGAAATCTTAGAGGCAAAACAAAATGCTTTCCATTAGATGTTCATCTGGTTTTCTGCAGCCACATTGTTATTTGGAAGATCTCTCATATGAGGTCAGAAGACGAGGTTTTGACCTTGTTCCTACAACACCCACCAGAGAACTCCAGACCTGACTCTTAAGGTAGGGCAGAACTGTTGAGTAACAAGTTTACATGGAAGACTACAGAAGGAAACGGAAACTTGCAGAGAGACCCACCCAACCCCTCAGTTTCTATTCTTTCTTTTCTGAATAGCACTGTGTCTACCATCGTTCTGCTTTTCTACCTGCAGCTGCTCAGCAGTATGCACCGGGCTCCGTCCTGTACCAACCCTCACTGCCTTGTCCCATGCCCTGTCCTTCTTCCCAGTGATTCTTGCATTCATGCTAGTAACTTGTCTGCCCCTGACCTTCCTTGCACTCAGGTCTTCCTTCAGTTTTTCAGTCATGTTCCAGATCACCAAAACCTGAGTTGGCCATCTACCAAGAAGATAATTTCTCATCAGCTGTCAGACTTCTCTCTTTGTTGGATGTCTTCAGCCCCTTGCGGGTAGCTGTTGGTTCTCTTCATGCACCACTCTCTTTCAGCATGACCATTAGCTCTTCTCTTCTGCTGTAAGGTTGTTGCAGGTCTCCTGCTCTGAATTGCCCCAAGATCCTCTGCCCTGATCTCATGCTTCAGACTTTCTCTGGTGGAAACCCTGTGACCAGGCTGACTTCCTCCATAACAAATCCATTCTATCCTTGCTCAGCTCTGATTTTCACAGACTGAATAACTGTATTGCTCCTATGTGGGGACACCCTGACAACTGTCACCTAAATCTCTCTGAAAACTGGTTTCATTTATCTCCATTTTTTCTCACATAGGAGTTCACCTTTTCTGGTTTAGCTTCCACCTATAACAATCAGTCTAATCTCCTGTCAGTGTCCCTGCTGACATCATCTCTTATTCCAGCTTCATCTCCTTTGATCTGTCAAGTGCCTCCAATGCAGATAACCAGACCCCTCAGCTTCGCGTAAGCCTACGTTTGTTTTCTCTCTCTCCTCCTTCTGTGTCTTGTTCTTGAGCGATTTCATCTACGTTTGATTTCAGCTACTATCTTTGATTCCCTGATCCCTCTTTCTACTGTGCTTTGTTTCCTTCTATCCAAGTTAAAATCTCATCATGTTTCTGTGATATCTCTTTACGGTGTCCAACGTTTAGCACAAGCTGGACTTGTGCTGGACTGCTCTCTTTTCATACCCTGCATACAAGTTGTCTTTGTTGACCCTTTCTGCACAACTTCTCTGAGATAGTCTTCTGCCAACTAATTTGCTTGTTGAAGCTCTTCTCATCTGATTGCAACACCCCTTTCTCTGGTCTAACCCTCTCTATCTCCTCTCATACTTATTCTGAACAGCGCTCATTTTTCACCACATGGCTCACATCAAGTCTCTTCTAGCCTTCCTCCGCTTCCTCTCCTTATCTATTGTAGCGAGTAGCAGCAGCTTGCCTCTGCCTTCAGCACCCTTCAAGACTTCTTCCATCTCCACCCACTTCCTGTTGTGCTTGTTCCAGTTGGTCCAAGATGTCTATATCCGTAGCTGTACTCTCGTGCCAGATACCCACGGTTCTTCAGAAGAGCTCTGCACGCATGCCGCAAAGCTGCTGAGTTGTTCTGCTTCAAAAATCTCCCTTAGAGCTCTCCTTTGACAGGCTGACCACTGAAAACTCAACTGCACTGAAGCCACTCTCCATCCCGTTAACAGTTTTACTCTTTCCCTGCATTTCCACATTTCTCCGTAGCCATCTCTTGACTCTGAACTATAAACTCTTTATTGTTATTCTCTGTTTGTGCAGAACCTTTCCTTGCGGGCTCCCAGTCCATGACTCCTAGAGGATATGTCAGTGCACTCAAGTAATAGGGAACATGAATACCACAACCAAGCCAAAGCTCTTGGAAGTCTTTGTGAATCAGGGTGTTCAGAATCCGAACCTAGCTTCAGCCACAAATTTTGCAATTGGCCTGCAACTCTGCAAAAGCTTTGTGTTAAACTCATATTGGAACATCCTTGAAATTAAGGGGTGGTGTTGGAGTCCGCATCCAAATTTCACAGCTGTAGGTCACCTCTCAAACACGGTATTTGGAAGACAGTGAGGACTGTGCTGTAAGCAGCTACATTGGTGATGAGATATTGCTGCTGCTTTTTGCTGTCTGTGTTTTTGAAATACTTGCTACAAGGACAGCTGTGAGGCAGATGCTGTTCTGAGTTCAGATGTGGAATGTTACAGGGTCACTCTGCTTACCTTATCATAAAAGAGCACGCGTTTTTGTGCTCTTCATGTACTGGAAAACAAATCCATGACAAATACTGTATTGTACACAAGGGCTGGGGGTGGGGGAGAAGAAGGGAAGGGTATCTCGTCCTTAGGGGCTGCTGGTGCTAGGCACCACAAAAGAAAGCCCTGTTTGTCAGCCACACTTAGAGATACAGGCACCAGCGTGAGGCACCTGCAGCAGCTTAAGGATGGCTCCGTGGGTGAGTAGTTGTGTACCAGTGGCTAGGGATTTTCGCCTGCCACACAGAGCCAGCAGGAGTGGTGGAGATAGACTATTGCAGCAGGGCAATCCGGGTGTACACAGCCTGACAACGTGGGGTGAGGAATTCTCAGATGGTTTTAAAGGATTACTGCCAGAGGCAGAATACAGTGTGGTTCTAGCCTTTGGCCTGTGTTGCTACAAAAATCAATATATCCTGAAGTGGTGATGGGGATAGTTGCATTACAGGCTGTTGATGGCTGTTGCTGCCAGCTGGGCACAGTGAAGGTTTGACTCTGGAGACTGGATCTTGAGTATAGAGGGAGCTGAAGGTGCTCAGAGATGGGATAAAAACCACTGGAGAGAAGCCAAGACTTGGGGTGCATGGTGGGGCAGCAGGATGATGAAAAGCAAGTCGGTCTGAAGCCTAACGAGACATGGCAGGAGGTGGCAGAACCAGAAAGTGGTGAGGATTCCTGAACAAGGAAATCGGGGCTGGAAGGTGGGAGCTTGTGCACAGCAGGGGTCTGCTGGCAGGGGAGCTGGGCTGCCGGGGCTGCCGGGGCTGCGTGACGGCGCTGAGTGACCGTATGGATGGCAGGGGGAGGGAAGGCTGGCAGCAGGGCCAAAGCTGGGTCAGGGAGAGGGGGAGACAGGCAGAAAAGGAGGGGAGGTGACAAAGCCAGAAAGAAGAGATGCAGAGAATTTTTCTCCACCTGGCTCTTTTCTACACTATGGACAAGCTTTCAAGCCTGAAGAAAACCTTTGCCTTTTACTTCCCTGTGTCTTTCTTCCCAGTGTCCCTGTGTCTTGGAAAATTGGGTTGAGCTATGTGAGGGAGGATAAAAGAGAGAGGATGGACAAAGTCTTAGAGCATTGGAATCCCACCAACTTGTCTGGGCAGCTGTTACTACTGATTATGTATGCTATATTCATGCATGCTACATTTCCCATGTTAGCTGCATGGTTTGGAGCCTGCAGTTGCAGACAAAGGTTTTGGGCTGTGTTCCTTCAACTTACTGGCCTGTGCAGTTTGTTACAGGAACAGCTACAGATTCCAAGGCACATGATAGACGAGAAATACTGAAAATGGAGACTCGTACCTGCTTGCTTGTCTGCTTAATATATCTGTCTACCCTTTGTACTGACATAGTTTCCTTCGTGGTAGGGTGTCTGCACCTGTATAAGTTGAGCACTGAACATACTTGGCACAGGCACGAATATGGAAACATTGCCCACCATCACATTTGTGCTGACAGTTGCCAAGACAAATACGGGGTCGTATCCTGCTGCTATTCAATGCACAGAACTGTTAGGAGTCAATGAGAGTTCTGCATAAAAAATCAGTGGAAAGATTTGACCCCTTTCAAATGGAACAGTTTGTGGTACAAATTGCACTACCTTTGCTGTGCACAGAAAATAAACCCCACATTTTTTCCTGACCATCCCTTTTTGCTAGCATGCCCTTTGGAACGTGCTTTTTCACCCCACTGTATCTAACTAGCATCATGAGATTGTTTTCAATAAAGGCACAGTAAAACCATCCAGGGTGGGGGTGCCTGATTAGCTTATTTAACACACTTCTAAATGTTATTGCTGATTATTCACATGTGAGCTCTCCGCATGGTATATTTTAAACTCTATTAGAAAAATTCAGAATTCAAATAAAGGTGTTATTAAACGTGTGGGGATAGCATCGTTATACCTACAGGTAAAAATCACTGTCTGCAATCACCTCAGAGGGATGTGGACTGAAAGAAACTGCTAGTTTGGCTGGTGGTTTAGAGGATGTTCTATTGCTGAGCTACTAAATAAATCCCCTTTTGCCCTGCACTGCCTCCAGCAAGCCCTTAGCCTTCCTCACTCTGTCTTCCCCACACTGTTTCTCTATTTTTCCTCATAATCTCAGCCCTGATTCTCTTTTTCCCATTCTTCTGAATGTTGAAGTCATGACCTTTGTGGTTTATAGGCCACAAGAGACTGAGCTAAATGTGTTAGCACAGAGTCAAAACAAGTAATAGCTGGCCAATTAAATTAATAATCCATATTGTTACAATGTTTAACCACGGCTGTTTCCTCAGTGGTCTGTTTAAATCACAGCCAAGTCCTGACCTATTAAAATGAATAACTGGAATTATGAGAAACTCCATTTAATAAACACAGCAAGGAACGCAACACAATCGGTATGAAATATTTATTACCACTTTAAGCAGCAGCTAGTTGAGATTTAAGATTGGATTAATGAAGGGGTTTTAATTTCTGGGTAAGGGTAGAAAGCTTAAACCTGGAACATTTCCTCAATTTCCTGGTATGGCTTTGCAATGGGCAAGATTCGAGATGGGAGCGTACAATTCGATTCATGCTTTCCCCTTGCAGAGCTCTCTCCAGACACGTTCGATGCAGGAGGAGATCAAAGCAAGCAGGCTCCAGACAAGTGGCTCAAGTGGCTTGAAAAAACTCAGGGGAATAAGGGCTGGAGCACTAGACATGAGCCTTTGGATTTTAAAATGAGCACTCCTGCCAACCACCATCCTATGGAGAGCAATGTTAATGGAAGGCTGGTACATTCTCAGTGACAACGGCTCGTGTGCACGCATTTTTTTGCAGTATGTCTCAGGGCTAGAGGAGGGGGAGAGAAAAATCTTTTCTCTCTGAAATTTGTCAGGCAAAATCTCAAGCTGGGAGCAAACCCTTATTGTTTCAAATGGCCTAAGTATTGTTTTTTCTTAAGCGCAGAACTGCCAAGGTTTTGCTATTTTTATTCACGCTGCATGTTCATCTTCAGGGTTTCTCCACTCAACACAAAAGCAACTGTTCTTCTTTGATAAAAATTAAAATGTTGCCAGCATTGAAAAATAGTCTGCCATGCCCAGCTCTGATGGGGATATTATTTTCCTTTTTTTTTTTTCTTACTCCTTCTGATGTAGTAACGCCAAGCAGGTTAATAACATGCAAATCCTGGCACAATGGAGCTGTTTGGAGGTACCATGTCAAGGGGCCATGTAGTAATTGCTCCGGGCTACACAGACACCTGGAGCATCACCTCTGTGACGACGGATCCTTCCCATCATTGCCACCATAATGGTTCTACACCGTAAATTGTCATGATCCATCAGAAAGAGTCTGATGCATTAAAACACTGCCCTAATTTGAGTAAATACAGGCTGGTGCCATTGCCTCCGAGGATCTCATTTTCAGCACGTGCTGTGATGATACCAAGAATCACACACATTTTCTCCTCCCTTCCTTCTTTTGATTCTTAATGAATAGCCCCAGCCTGAGAGCTGGAAAGGCAGAGGCTTTTGCACAGCTACAGACAGCAGGGCCATGGACGAAGCAACCTCTTCCGTGCTCTTCCTAGAACACATTTGAGCCCAAAGCTGGCAGGACCCGTGATTTGGGGTAGTACAGTTTCAACACCCATTCAGCCCTGTGGATAAGATTGGCCAGAAAAACCCTTAACCTCTTATGCTGACGGCCTCAGCTATGACCCTGATAACATCAACAGCTCTTTCATTTGCACAAGGTGGTAGACAAGCATTTCATCATGTTTTCAGCATGCATTTGTCCCATACATTGGACCACTCAGCCAAGGGATTTCTCCTGGACATTGTTTCCTGGTTCAAGCCAGTTGAAGATTTCTGCAGTGCAGCACCAGACTTCAGAGACTGAGCGAAGTCTGAATGCTGGCCTCGCTCAGCCTCTGCAATGCACAGCAGCCAAGAGGAAAAGTGAGCAGATGATGCCCTGGTGGTCACTAGAGAGACAGTGGCAAAGACAGGATGGACCCCCACATTTCTGGGTGCTTTCTCTTCATCACAGACTTCTGTTGGGAGATATGTTCACATGAATGCATTAACTTAGGATATTCCCAGTGCTTTAAATCTGAACTGGATCATCTTTTTTTTTTTTTTTTTTTTTTTTTTTTGCTGACTTCCAGTGTAGTAAATATCTTCACTTCTCTGTGTTGTTAATGAAAGTAGTTTTGTTTTCCTGCCTGGTTTTTTGTGTAAGGGCATCTCCTAAACTGTAAGAAATTTAAGAAATTTCTGTGATCCTAAGGGAATGAGCTCCACCCTTTGTGAGAAAATTACACCTCAGGCGCTTCCCTGCTGTCTTTTGTAAACATCCTCGTGCACACGATTGCTACTGTGCTCACGCACAGGATATCCAGCATACACAGCGTGCAGCGGTGGTGTGTCCCCAGAAATATGTATCAAGTTATTTCTGTCCTGATCTGTATGCAAAAACTAGCATGAATAGATGCAATGTGGCTTGGCTAGATCCTCAGTGTCACGGGCTCGTGCCTGGTGCGACCGGGGACAGCCCTGCCACCAGAAATGAACTTTGGCTCGGGAAGTTGCTCTATGGTGCATCTGGGCCAGCTGCCTGTTGGAGTGAGAAACCACAGCAAGCTTTTAGCCAGAGGTTGGCATGGGCGAGCCCTGCTGCCCTGGTAGCCCTCACGCTTGGCTTGCGGGAATCCCAGGAAAATTTGCCAGCCGTTATGCCTTCCAGGATCAGGAAGCAAAATTATGGTTCTTTGTGTTACCTCACTGTACTTTTATTGGTTTATTCTGTGTTTTCCTTTCTGAGCCTTTAGGCTCCATTTCACATTGTTGTCTCTTGCTGTTCTTTCTACAGTTTCCTTCAAGGCTCCCTTCAGAAAGAAGGGCACAACATCTGAGAGGTTAAAACAGAACATTTCTTTGACATTGTGTTGACTCATCTCATTTTCCCAGGTTTCTCTCCTCCTGTAGCAAGCTCAGGTCCTCAGAAAGCCCTTTATGTTGCTTATGTACCCGGTATATAAATTTTAATCTGGGCTTATGTACCTGCTCCCAGATGCAGCTCAGCCTTCCCCAGGCAGGTCATCATCTCTACCTCCGCTCCCCCACCTGCATGTCTCAGCCGAGTGCTCCCTCCCCAGTTTCAGACTGAATAAGGCATGGCAAACTGAGCGGTTTAGATGTTATGGTCTTGTTTGGTGCCCTTTCTCCAGCTGGCATGGGTGCCAGGGGCTCCTACTAACATTTTAGGTACTGTGGGTGTTTGTCCTGTACCCCAGGGTTGTAACCAAGTGGTTCCCGTGACCCCTCACTAGTATGATGGGCACTCTAGGCAGAGGAAGGGACTTTCCCAAGACCTTGCACTATACATGGCAGCCTGGGACCTCTGTCATCTCAGAGCCTCTTCCACAGTCCTGTGAACCATGATCTCTCACAGCATGCGTGAAAATCAGAGGTCTACGTAACAGGCAAAGTATATATAGGGCAGATCTCCTAGAAGCCAGAAACGTATGTTTTTCTCTAGGCATTTAGCAGAATTACCATGAGAAATGACAATCTGCTGAGCTACCTTGTGGGCAAATTCATGTGTGAGTTTTCTTTGTCCAAGCTAGGGTACTTTTCCTTGATTTCTTTTTCCCACCCACACTATCTTCCACTACAGTATCTTCTCAGTATCACTACTGAGTATCTTCCACTGTTCAGTGCAGCATCACAAGCACCCGTGCAGAAGCTGCTGATGCCCTGAACACAATATTTTAGAAATCCCATCTCAACAGAGTTGCAGAACATGATGCTTAAAATATCTGTGGTGGCTGGAATGACGTCTCCTAACACGAGCTGGCTCAGGGCAGCCAGGCTGGTGTCAGCAGCGGGAAGGATGCCCTGCAGAATTGGTCCAGAGCAGGGAGGGAGCCTGGGAACTCTCTGACTGGCCACATTGGCACTGTGCAAGTCAACCTGGCGAAGAGCTGCCCTGAAGTTTAATGAAGACAATGATTGGGCTTCTATGGTGATGAGTGGACATCAGCAGCAAGGTAGAAGCTGGTTTTATGCTTGAATGTCGAATCATTTTTCTGAGGTGATAGAAAAAGCACCTGGGCTTGGCTGTGGTGTTGGTCTGCAAGCCAGTATGGTGCTATACAGCACCCCAACAGAGGACCGGTCATGTGGCAACCTGAGTTTATTCTGTGCTTATTTCTCCCTATCATCCGTCAGTGATTTTTCCCTCCCCTTTATTATGAAATTTCTAGGAAAACAAAGTTTGCCTGATTCAAGTTGGATATGAAGTGTTTCAGAGCCCTCACTAGCAGCTCGTTCTGGTTTGCTTGTTGCAAATGAGCTTAATAGAAACATAAAAGGAAGGTCACAGAAAAAAAGAAAAAAAAAAAAAGAAAAACTGGAAGAAATAATGAAAAAAATTGATCAGACCCACAAATATAAAGACAAATATTATTTAATTCCACTGTTCTCTTGTAGAGTGTGGTAACACAGTTGTTGTTATTTTTAAAAGGTAGTAATATGACATCCCATTCAATTTTCTCCAAAACAAGACAACCTGGCTTACCAAATAAAGCCTGACAAAGAAAAATAGAAATTTCCTGATCAAAGATCCGAGAGTGCAGTGCTCCACCTTAAATCCCTCCCACCTATTAGGCCCCGCTTTAGACAAGACAGAGAAACAAATTTCTCACACATCAATGATGCCTCCATAATCAATTTCAAATAGCCCCTTGCATAGGGATGCAAATCTTAGCTTTCTCTTAATAAAGCCTTTTAGAAGATGGATGTACTGATCTGATATTATTAAACGAAAAGTGGTCTCTTTTTAATCTAGAGATGCAGGGGCGTTAGTAACAGAGTGAATCAAAGGCCTGGTCTCTTTCTCTTCCTAATTATCAATAGTGTTTTATAATCTTATTAATATTGATACACAGTATACTGAAGATCTGTTAACGTATAATGTATGTGGAGGATAATTAACGAGATCCGAGTCAGATCAATCGCCTATTTGACAGAAAACGGTGTGTGGCTTATAAATTATACATATGCTAGGTATGGCGAGAAATGTTTAAAGTTTCAGTCCAATCCTTCCAGTACAGCACTGGGAAAACTGATGAACTTAAAGGCACAGTCCCTTGCCTGTTAGGTTTATACTGTACACTCAGAGGAATAACTCTTATTTAAAAATCAAAGAGTTCCATTAACTGCCAAGATCTCAAAGCAGCACAGAAAACACACCTTCTCCTTGTGAAGTGCAGCTAAACAAAAGGCAAAATCTTGTAAGAAAAAAGATGATTAATAGAAGTGAGGTAATTTTCCTTTTGATTTCTGAGAGGAGGTAGCATGCAGGATGTTCCAAATGACAGAAATGATCCCACATCTTCACACTGGCCTTTAACAAGGTTAGACTTGCTAGTGCAGTAAATACAATTAATAATCCCAATTAATATTGCATGTTTTGGTAGGTTTGAGAGCATGAAAGCTTTACACAGATTACTCTTCACTCCCCAAAGCAGACGCGGTGTGATGAGACGAAGGGATGGAAATGTGGAGATAAAACTTTCCTTTTTTGTTGTTGCAGAGCTCCTGATAAGCATGGGGCTGAGATGAAAGGAGATGTCAGGTTTAACAAAAATAACATATTATTATTATTAATAATTTACCTGAGGGGTATGACCCAGTGCAATAATGACTGCTCGAGGCTGTGAAACTTCACCTGTGTTCTGAAAATGGCTCAGACTTGCTCAGCTTTTCCACAGCAGACCTTGGGGCAAGTTCAGCCATGGTGTGAGGAGATGCGATTCCCGAGGTGGGGAGGCTGCATCAGTCCCTTGTGTTTCATGTAGGAAGCCTTGAATCAGATAAACTAGCTAGAAATTCAGCTTCCTTTGGAACCAAACTCCTACTGATGTCAGCGGGCATTTTGCTTGAGGGAAAATGGAGGCAGTGCCATGCCAGATAGTGCCCGAGATAGGATATACTTCATCCAGTGCCCTCTCTGACAGGAATCAGCACCCAGAGCTGTGGAGAAAGACAGAAGCTGGGGTGGCACTCAGCCGTGGTGTGGAAAGATTCCCCCCACAGCACGTCCCAGACTATGCCCATCACTGGACAATGCAGGGAGGACAGAGGTGGTGGCTGCAGTCATCCTGGTTGCTCTCAATAGCACATACCTTGCAAACCTGCCTCACAAGAAACTTTTCAATAGGTGTCTTCAGGTCAAAACCCAGGAAGATCTTGTTTCGCCTTACCTCTAAAAGTAAATGGTTTATCCACAGACTTGGTGGGGTTTTTTTGTTTTCCTTTCCTTTTTTTTTTTTTTTTTTCTGTGAACCACTATATAAGCTGTATGCCTGTATAGGTACCCCTCTTCTTTTCAAGCAAGCCAAGTGCTCTTAGTGGCACCCACAACAACATGACAGGCACCAAACTGGTCATTAAACACAGCCTTTTTTTGAAGCTAGAGATTCAAATCCACCCAACTTACCCCTGGAAACCCAATGACACTCAACAGCACTACCTGAAAACCTGTTTGCACAAGCTGACAGTTTGTTAGTAATTAAGCCTTTTACATATGACTATATGTGAACTTGTGCTTGTTACAACAGAAGCCCAGATGGACAAACAGGAGTCCCAAGCCGGCTGCTGGTGGCAATACCTGGGTACCACAAAATTGCCTGATGGAGACTCGCAGAATTAGCAAAGCTTTTTCTGAGTCATCGCCTGTGTAGCCCTCGTAGGGCCATCTCAGTCAAAGTGGCCAGCCTGTCTGTGGTGTGGCGAGTGAAAGATTTGCCTTGTTAAGGTAAGTGGGGGAAAATTGTTCTGTGCTTTGCCAGGTGAAGTGTTAAATACAGGATCCGTCACGGGGAAGGGCAGGAAAGGCTTGCTAGATTACAAAGGCCATTACTTAATGGCCATGCCATCCCTTGAGCCAAGGTTTAAAGTAAATTATTTAAATTACCATATTATGCCCTTTCCCCTGAGAGGTTCATAGGGCTATGCTAGCATGAGTGAGGGAATGCTCACAGCCTCCAGATGAGGCAGCCATGGTATATGGGAGCTCAGGCTGGAGTGCTCAGAATGGCCATAACTTCAGAAAAATGGACCCCAAGCCAAAAGCAGCAACAGTCCTGATACAAGTGAATTCCTCTCAGTCTCTCAAGATGAGTCAGTAGCTAAATCAGGTAAAACTGCTCCTGTCTCCTGACTCTCCAGCACTGTGTTTGAACCATTAGACTCATGCTTCCTTTTGTCCATTAGTGGCTTCATTTCTGTCTCATAGCATTAATTCAGGTTATGCTGCTTGCAGTGCTCCGTATAAATAAGTATAAGACCACACAGGTTCACAGGAATCAGTGCGGTCAGGAAATGCTCTTCTTTCTCATCGACACCTTCCCATAAAGGATCCACTGGAAGATTTTTAATTTTGTCCTGTCCCCTGATCAAGTTACGGGGGTGGTCACTGCCTGGACAGACCCTGAGCTTACCTGTCCCCTCAGCCTGCTTCCCTGTCATGCTCTCCAAGTCGTGCTTGTTCCCATTTTACACTTACCTTTTTCATTCCATTTTCTTGACACAGTTTAGCCTTGGTTAACTATATTGAAATAATATTTCAGAAATATTCTTAACTGTAGGTCAAAACTGCTTCTCCAGTTAAGTGCTCTAATCATGCATCTTTGCTGAACCTTTCTCAATGGAAAGACGAGATCAGAAGTCTCCTCTTCATCCTTCTTTTTCCCCAGACAGGGTTATCCATCCGTGAGTGCTGTGACCATATTACATTATCCTCCACGATTTCCAAGTGGCAAAAAAAAAAAAAAAAAAAAAGTAATGAGCTAATTTTTCACCAACCCTTGAAGGAAAGACCAAAGTATCCCATTTGGATAGCCACTAGCTAATGCCAGTCCAGGAACTGGTCTTTAAACACCATTCTGTAACACAAAACACAATGAATTAAAGATAGCAGGAAAATGGAGGTACAAATCAGCTACAGGAAGGAACAAATTAACAGTAGGAAGGAAGCAGCAAGTTCAGATAGCGGGGAGATCTGTCGTTTGCAATGCCTGGAATGAAGACATCCCCTGCCACCCCAAAGCAGGCTCCAGAATGCCCATGGGTCTGACTGGTCTCATACAGAAAGGCTGTGAGATATTTACGGCCCAGCCAGCAGCAGCATGAGGCCATGCAAAAACAGAGCTATTGGATCATATTTTGGAGAGTGGATTTCACAACACAGAGTTTTTTCATGCAAAATTGAGGATGCATATACATTTTGTAGTGCTTTTGGCTACAGGTCAGCCCTGGAGCAGGGAGGCCTCAGTGCCACAGCTCAGCAAGGACAGCTGAGTGGGGACCACCCTTCCCACCGATCCATCCCCACCAGCCTGGGAAACCAGCTCCACAACAGAGGGACTTGGTAGGTCAAAACTGGAGGTGGTGGGGGCAGACATCTGGAGCAGCAGCCAGCAGCCAGCAGCCAGCCTCCCTGCCTGGGCTGGGAGCTACTTGGGGGGAAGCTCCAAGCACCATCCTAAACTTGAAGCCATCAGCTGTCCAGGAGGAGCTTTCAGGGCCAGAGAGGTCAGCAGAGCAGTGATTTATTTTTTTCCTGTGCCACTCCTCCCACTCTCCAGTCCACTCTTCTTTTGTCTGCTCTAAATTGCAGTTTAATGCTCATTACCAAGTCAGCCAGTGTTAATGAGCAAGCAAAAGGAGGACACTGAGTGCATGGAGGCAGAGAGGGGAGGCAAGGGCTGCAAGGAGATGGCACCACCGCACCACCTCCGAGAGGCAGGGGCTGGAGGCCAGGCCTCAGCGTGCTCTGTCCAATGCTGCCGTTTCAGCTACGGGTTCTGCTCTCTCCACATAGCCCCCAAAACCACAAGGGCAGAGAGTAGAAAGTGCAGAGCTTGGGGTGGCTGAGTGCAGGGGAAGGGGTGCAGGGGCTGTAGCCACCCCAAAGCTCCCACCTCACCAGAGGCAGCCCCATCACCCATAAAGCATGGCTGCCTGTAAAGATGCTCTTTCCTCAGCTAAATCGTACTGAAATGTCTCCCTGTCTCGTGGCCTGTCAAGGTTTTGTCAGAGGATGTCAAAAAGCCATCCTACCTCGAGGTACCCCAGTTTATATGCCAGTACCTTTCTCAGCAGTTTGTGATGGTATGCCAGATTTTACACCCGAGTGGCTGAGGCCCTGGCATATTTCACTGTCTGCCAACTGTTGCAAATGGAGGTGGGAATGGTGAAGCCTCCATCAGCCAACGCTACGCCAGTGAGAGAGGAGTGCACCGGACCCCTGAGGCGGTTGTACCCACTTTCATGTCATCAGTTTGTTTAGATCAAACTGGTGCAACTTTCTGGGCATATAAATCCTCAGGGATTTTGATTTAAATCTTTTAAGGTTGAAACGTTAGAAACCCTAAGAAACCCCAAGTGTTTCTCCCTAAAGAAACACTGGTTTGCAATGAAATAAGTTTAATGGGGAGTCCATAATGCAGAGTTAAGCACCTTGGCAACATCCGAGGGTAAAACACGCAGGTAGTAAATGGTTTGCAGATTGAATCATTTCCCAGAGTCCTTGGACAGTGTCTTTACATCTTCTTGGGTTCAAGCGTGGTGCTTACAATTTTATCAAAAGTCAGAATATGTTTTTAAGGAGCTCTGCCTAGCCTGGAGACATTTGAACAGAGAAAGAAATGATTTTCAGGGAAGAGGTGCATCTCCTGGCTGAGGTCTGGAGACTGACCCATCATCTCAAGGTATTTCATGCTCTGTGCTCTGCATCGACTTCGCAGAGAATTACAGGCACCGGCTTCCTTCACGCGGAGGCACTTTATAATCAGCCTGGACTGCTCTAGCAAACACCAGCAGAGTGCATTAAAAAAGATCCATGCCTTTGCTCCAGCTAGTGCAGTTAACTAAGAAGCTTTACTTATTGAGTAAAGCTGGAATTTTACAAAAAGCTCGTTTCCCAAGTAGGCAGCATAGGAAGAGAGCAGAAATTTTAAAGGCCTCAGCACCCTGGGTGCTCACTGAAAACTAAGTCCTTTTGAGAACCTGACTGCTAAGGTGTCACCATAGGAGTTAGCAGAAGCATTGAGCACTTGAGAAAAACAGACCCGAGTTTCATTGCCTGCAGGTATACTTACCTAGAGTTTCTTTCTTAGGATAAGACTTCAAGCACAAGTCACTCTTAGTGGCTTGCTGCTCCCTCCTTTCTTCCCCCTCCCTTTTCACTCTTCAGTCGGGCAGTTCAGCTCACTCAACCACTGGAAAACTATCCATATTTTTTGCCAGTTGAGTTTCCTACCCTGTGGTGGGCTGTTTCAAAGGTGCGCTGAGCCTGATGCAAGGGACATGGTGCACAGGAAGGAGCGGTGGTGTCAGGAAAACCCTCTGAGGTCGGTTCACTCATCCACTGAAAGGCCACGATCCTCTGCCGTGCTGTGTGATCCCACCAAAATGTCGTGAACCAACACTGCAGCTGAGATGGATGGCCATGGCTGCTCTGGTAGCAGCTGGACTGCTCTGAAAAGATAGCATAGATCATGAGTGCTTGAAATCTTTTGAAAAGCTGTCACTAGTAGAGAAAGAACAAAGGTGTCAAGTTGGCCTAATTCCGCTTTTAAATCGTACTGTAGCCACTTATGCACAATACAGACAGTATTTTGTTTCCCTTCTTTAGGTAGCTGTGGACTTGAGTGCAGATCAATTGTTTTCCATCTTTAAATTCGCACAGAACCAGCAGAACGATTTTTCCATTCACTTTCTAGATGCCTTATTTTAACAAACGATGCACATACCCCACAGCGGCTTCACGCTAACTAAACAAAAGCAACTCCTCTCTTACTAACAAGACCAGCAAATTAGAAGTTGAGAGTCCTCTTTTTCTATCCGTTTACCACTCTTTTAATCCTTCTCCCCATCTTTTCAAATCCTTGATGGAAACAGATGAGCTTTAAGCATGCCCTGGAGGTTGCTGTAGATGTATGTTTGTACATACACATTCACTGGAACCTTTGCACTTCGCTAATCCATGCAGGTCATGATGAGCATACAAACCCCAGCCGCCTCGCCCCAGCAAAGATTTACTAGTCTGTGCAGAGTGAAGACACTATTGTTAAGACTACACTGACCTCTTGAAAGGTATTATAGAATATTCACTCATCTCCTGTGAAGTATTATCGTAAATAAATGGAGGCACATAAATGAATGAAGTACCTTTCATGTCATAATACATAAATTCATTTGCTTCACAAATTGCAGGACTCACTGTAACCAGCTGACTCATTGAAAAAATGCAGCACAGTTTTGGCAGATAAACTACTAAGTCAAAAATTGCGTATTACACATAGATAGTGAGTTACTAAACATAATGCACATATCAAAATGCTATCTGTGTAATAATTGCAAAGCCACAGATAAATCACTTTATCATGCACCTTTGCCTTCATGTGTTCTGCTGTTCACCAAGGGTTCAATCTTATCCCTATACGATTTACCAGCACTGGAGCTTTGTACTTTTGAAAAGAAAAAGTGAAATTATGACTGTAATGGAAATCAGTGAGAAAATGTACTTAAATTTAAGGGGGGCAGAACGCGAGTGAGTCCTTGAAAGTCCTCAAGTGTCACAGCATGAATGGAGATCCTTCAAACCTATTACAGGATTAAGAACAGTAATCCCCTAAATTTCAAGGGGGAAAAAAATGTACACCTATGTTGTGATATCTGTGTGAAGAATTTGTGAGCACTACAGTACAACAGTGCTTGAATTTTTTTCCATTTATACTACAACTTTAACCAACTTACTTGGACTTGCCAACTGAAGTCCTGAAAGCACTTATGCTTACGCTCTTTTTCACATCTGTGGCTCACCCTTTTGAAGGCTTGGGATCTAGTGGTTGTTGTAAAGCAGAGCATGCGGATAGGAATAAGGTCTAATCATTTAGGAAACTACCAACAAGAACACTTCATACCACTGGAAGAAGATACCAGGCTGTTTGTGAGGGTGGTCAGACACCAGAACACGTTGTCGAGAGAGACTGTGGCATCTTCATCCCTGGAAATAGCCAGCCCCTTGGACAACCTACTGCAGCTGACCCTGCCTTGAGCTGGGGAGGCTGGAGTGGGCGATCTCCAGAGGTGCCTATTCAGAGATGATGTGCTTTAGAACCAGAATAAGATTCACATTTTGTATGCTAAAAACTGCTGCAGCGTTACACGTAGTAAAATAATATGATGAGAACGGTATAACACACGTTGCAATGTTTCTCTCCTTTGAAAGTCAGCATTTGATTTATGACTGTTAGAAAGTGGTATTTTTTTTTAAAGTCAACACACTCTCTCAAATACGTTTCTTAGGCTTTTTAGATCTCTCTTTTCTTAATGTGCTCAAATGCTAAGCACCATTCCAAATTCATGTCGATATATCTATTGACATCTTTCTTGCTGTTTTCCTCTTCTTCTATTCTCTGTGGTATCAGTCTTGCCAACTGCTCCTGAGATCTTTGGTTATGATCTAGCAAAGCCCTTAAGCACATGCTTAACTTTAAGAATGCAAACAGTCTTTGTGAATTCAGCAGGACATTTCCTTTAACTGCTTTGCTGGGCTGGGGCCAAAGTGCTCAGTGCTCCATATACAGATCGAAATATAATAATTCACACACAGTTAGTTAGAAAATCACTGCATAGTGTAAGATAAATTGGAACAGATTTTTCCCAGTCCTTTCACAGAATTTGGCCATGAGACACTACAAAATTCTACCAGCTCTGAATATAGTGTATAAATTAATGGAATTCAATTCATCAACATATGTCATGGAAAATATCTGGTTTATACACCAAGTTACTTTCACATGCACGTTTTTTTCTCTCCCTCTCCCTCTCACGCATGCATACACAGACACACACACCCCACTCATGAGACTTATGCTTGCTTGACTCTGTTTCTTACAAACTGTGTTCCTCAGCAAATGTCATAACTTATAGCTTCTTCTAAAGTTCAGAAAATCTGCACAAATTGCTAGGTAAAAGTTCATGATACATTAAAGCTCTTAAAAGACGTTCTGGGGGAAGCTGTACAGAAGTTTGCCAGCTGCCTGCAGATAAGCACAAACAAGGCAGAGATGCAAACACGAGACCAGCCTTAGCAGGCTCAGGCCAAAGGTCTGAGTTCTGACTATGCCAGGTGCCCAGATAAGGGCACGCAAACAGGGCAAATGCATCGTGGCATTTATACAGCCCAAGTTTATTCACTCAGCTTCCAGCAACTGGAAGCTCAGGTTCTTCCCAAGCCAGAAGTGGTATACCGGTATTTATCGGTATGCTAATGCTGTAATATTGTTAATTTCATTATTTTATCTAGTCTCTTTTTTAACCCATGTAAACTTCTGGCACTCACAAAACCCTGTGGCAAGGCGTTTCACAACTTACTCCAGCCTGTGAAGGCATACCACCAAACGCTTGCTATTTGTTGTGAACACACTACTTGCTCGTCTCTCCTGCAAGAGCTAGGGGCAGCAAATGACACAGCAGTTTGTTACTCACCTCCCCGGTGCCATTCATGGTTTTATATTCTACTGTAACATCCCCCCTCTGCCAGCTCTTTCCTCAGCTGAACCCCCCCACCTCCTCCACCTAATCATTCCCCTGTAACATTCTTTGTACAAAGGAAAAGCTGATGTGCTGGAAGAGGCAAGCTGCCTGCTTCAGCAAGATGCTTCTAGGGGAAATTGAACTCCCAAGATAATGGCACCTGGACCAAAAGATTTTGCCAAGTTGTGATTACTTAATTTTTTACATTGTGGTAATGGACACATCCTCATGCATCTACTAGTCTGCATGCAGCTAGTTGTGAGCTGTAAAATAATGTCCTACGTGAACGCAGAAGTAAACCATCCTTTCTTTTTACTGCTAAAATGAGAGAACCCTTAAGTGAACAAAAAAATCTAAAAATTGTTTGTGTGAAGCATTCTGCTGGTTTTATGAACCAGAGCTTGTGTCTCTTTTTTTCTATCATTTAAGGCACAGCAGTGGAAGATTGAATGGTGGAGGTGAGGTCAGTTACTTCCTTGACATATTTACTTCAAACATTGTGGGGTTTTGCGTGGTTTGTGGGTGCACGCGTGAGTGAGTGAGTGAGTGACTATGTGTGTGTGTGAATTCATTGTACACTACCCTAAGGTTTATGCAGAAGAACTGGCCAACAAACTGCACGACTACTAAAAAATGAATTACGCAATTCAGATGAATAACTGAAAACAACAAAATAAACTAACAAAACCCCAGCTTTTACACATCATGCTGAAATCCCTCTTAGCAGAGTATTGTACATGTTCAAGACTGCAAGATTACTTCCAGTTCCAACAGCTGATATTCATGCATGCTTCCAGATGGGTCTTCTCTTCTGATAAAGACAATTATTGGTAACCTGCTTTGCATTTCTCACAAGCTGTGGTTATTGCTGCATTTGTTCCCACAGCATTCATTCAAGTCTGCAAGACCTAAATCTTGTATTCCTGTTATAATGCTTTGAGACCATGAGATGTGTTGTTAAAACACCTAGAGAAACAGAGACTAATGCACTGCCTTTATTTGCAAGTGAGTTACCTTATGAACCTCAGTTAATCCAGTACGAAAATGGAATGAAATCTTGGCTCCATGAATGCCGGCAGCAAAACTCACACTGATATCAAGGAGGTCAGGAATCTACTGATTTCTGACCTGCCAAGTGTTGCAAATCTGTAAAATGAGATGTGAGATAGAAATACAAGGATTTGACCTCAAAATTTGGTGCTGCTCTATGGGAATCTGTAACTCTCACATTGTGTCTCCTAATGGGCATTCTTTCTCCTTTTTCTTTCTTGGCTGCTTTTGAGTGTTTCTGGTGTGCACAAGCAGGGCAAGTACTGGCTGTGCATCCAAATGTACCAGGTACAGCGCGTCAGCACTGGGATGTTAATGAATGTTGGCATCAGGAGATTGGCAAGGGAAGAGCCCCGTAAGAAAAGCCTTTTCTTTAAAAAAAGTTCTTCTGTGCCTCATGGCTAAGGGACAGAGTTTAGTGCATGTCCAATGGGTTGCAGAATTTCTTATCACTGTGCCTGAGAATTTGTGTCCTACTGTCAAAATTGTTGGTCCAAAATTTGCACAATGGTCTGGAAGTGTCAACTCTTCAAAACATCAGAGGTGCACCTGGTTTCTGCTCTCCACTCTCCAACGGCGGGGAAACCAGTTTAATGCACTTGACTGAATGTGAGTCTCTGGGATAAATCTCTGCTGTCCTACATGAATAACAAAATTCCATCAGCTTTTTTCACAGAGTTCACCTTAATTTCTTTAGTTAAAACATAAACAGTGTTGCTACCCACTGTTCTAGCTGTGGTCTGCTTCCCTTGTGCAATGTATAAAAACAAATATATTCCTCTTATGTTAAGATGTACTCAGATGTTACACAGAGAGAGGTAGGACAGATCAACTTCTGAGTAACAGTGGGCAGCAAGGATACAGTTCCTGCAAGACTCCAGGCCAGGCCAGACTTGGTGTCATTAACCATCATTAGCACTTGGAGCTTAGACAATGGCACATTTAAAGTACATGGGTGGCTTCAATCCATTTCCTAGTGGGCAAGTGTCCACATGACAACGGCACCGCTAGAATTGGCAATAAGCGGTACACTGGCAGCTTACCCAGAGCAACACATGGACAGGAACCCACGACAGGAACGCTCTCATATTTCTAGAAGAACGCTTCCAAGATGGATTTGTGACAAACTGATGGAAAAGCCAACTGTCCTGCCACTTGGCCTGTATTGCTAAGGTGCTAGCATGGCACCATTCCCATTCCCTAAAGACATATTTGATCTTTGACAAAGTGCAGTGTTTGATGGCAGCGTTGTTTACGCAGGCATGTGCTCCGTTGAGCTGAGGCGTGCTGCGCTCTTAGTGCCATATCACTCACTGAACGCTCTTCTGAACTCTTCTTCTGGTAGCCTTTTACTGCTGAACACTGAGAAAAACAGCTACATTTTAATCATTAAGCCTTATTTTCTTAGAGGTAGCTCTGTCCACAAAGATACCATCTATGAAATCCTTTAGTCACAAGAAATAAAGCCAATGATTTATTTGTATTCTGCAATGCACCCTCTGGCTAAAACCAAGTTATAAGTACCAAATGGTTGAGACGGGGCTTGTGAAAGGGCAGTTATGTGAGTGGCACTAGAAGAAAAATGTTAATAAAGGGCAGTCCATTGAACTGAGGTTAAATACTTTCATACTTCTCAACCAACCCAGAAATGTCCCTGAATTCTCATTAAAAAATGTTCTTCATAATCTGATGTTTTACCTCATTAAGGAAGGGGGATCTTGAGGATCAAGAAATATCGCTTCATTGAGGAGAAATAAAGGTAACAGAGATATGGCTTTAAAAAATCCTTTATTCCTTTCATTTTGTTTAAGCATTTTTCTTGCCTTTTTGTTCATTTGTCTGGGCTTTATTTTATTTTTAAAGTGTGGGGTTTTTTTCAAATAAGTGAACTTGAAGAAGTTTGGAGGCTTGTCCCTGATTGTGTGCAGCCTCATTTGTTCCTGAGGCAGAGCCAAGTCAGGAGGACGGCCAGTCTTCCCACTGCCACTTTGGGCACCAGCCCTCCCCCAGCCCCGCTCCCCCTCCCTCTCCCACCCGGTGCCCTCCGCAGCATCCCCTGGGAACAGGCAGAGGCCAGTCCCAAATAAGTATTTGAAGCTTTGGTGTTTTCCAGACAGGGCTGGAAGTCTCAGAGAAACAAAACTCTGCCAGGTATATTCCAACACAGTCCTGCTTCCAGGTTAAAAATGGCCAAAATCCCAACATACTGGGAAAGGACTTTACAGAACTTGGCAAAAGCCCCCAGGTGTTTGAGTCGTGGTTTGGGATGTCATCAAGTCTGGCTGACCAAGAGTTAGCTTGCAGGAGTTTATACTAGGCACACAGTACAAAGCTTGGGTTTAATCCAGATCATTGTGGGCCTCACTGGTGGGATTTTGGATCTGGCGCTGTGGTTTATCCTGCAGTTGTGCTGGTTTTCAGCTGTGCCACTCAGTACAACCTGGGCTTCGGAACACTTTGAGGATGCTAACACCTCATCTCTAATTTAAGCACACAGAAAGTCCCAGGGAAGTTTGCTTTGTATTATCATTGCCAAGGGAAGTGACCGATAAAAACGGTGTGAATTGACAAGCTGAGACTAGCATAAAGATGCACGTGTGTTAGGGAGAAACCCTGCAATGGACAGGGGAACGTACTTGGACGGAGATTCCCACTCAGTGGTCCACAGAGTGCTGGTCTGATACAGCAAATGGGCTGACCTTCAAGAAAGCGTTGCAAGGATGGTGTCTCCCTCCTTAGGAAGGGGTGTCACACCTCCTAATAGCTTTGCCCTGCATTAAGGAACAGCATATATACCTTGATTTCAAATCATGTACATGATAAGCCAACATTTGCTTTAAATTTAAAATTAGGATAAAATAACATTTTCATAAGTGCATGAGCTCAATACCCATTAGGTTACAGCTGGCACGTTTGAAAGTCAGGGCACATTTAATTTGGGGCTTTTCTTTATAAAAAGTTTAACCTTTTTATTTTAGCAAATGCTAGATTTCAAACAAGTCTGTCTGTATTGACTGAGTAGTGTTTTTTCTACTACAGAAGTGTTTAATTCTGAGAAAACTCAGATCTGAAAGCCTCTTCGTTGGCTGAAATGTTCAAAGATTTAACAAATACAGCGAGTGGGAAAATTAATCTTTGAATAGAAGAAACAATCTGACAAAATAAGCCATAAAAGTAGGTGCCAGGTGTCGTAAGGAAGTTCTTCATGCAGCACTTGCTTAATGTATACTCAAAATGCAGCCACTTTCGTTCGAAGATCCAACAAAACATATGAAATTGGGTTACACCAATTCTCTTGATCTATGAATCTTCCACTGTGTCAAAGATAATGCACCAAACAAACTTACATGTAAATGGTGTGATAAAATGATCCACCGTATACATTATCATCCATTAATATTGTTGGGGCTAATGCATTTCATCTGTCATACACTTTGTTTTATATTATCCCCACCTTACTAAAAAAAAATACCATAAAACCTGCTAGGTTGACAGTCACGCAGGCTACCTGCTGGAAAGTGAAAGTCCAAGGACACGCTTCCCGTCACTGTTTTACCGGTGGCTGTCGGTGAAGAAGGAAGCAGCACGGTCCGGTGGTGAGGAAAGGTGGGCTCTGCTCTGGGCATTGCTGCTGTCCTCTGGGCAAGGCACTGAATTTCTTTTTGCCTGTCTCCCTCTTCCACTCATTGCCTGCCCTGTCTCTTGTTTGTAAATAAGTGGAACTGCATGTGTTTTCGCAGTAACTAGTGTTAACGGGCCGCACGCTTGGCAGAAGTCTCCAGGCTCTATAGCATAGCATAGTAAGTAAAAAATAGCAATTCATAATAAGATGAGAGACTCTGAGATCACTCTGACCTTGAATTCTCAGTTGCCTTTTAACAGGGAGAGGGTGAAATTGGACTGAAACAGCCCCCTCGTTTTGTGTAGAGCCACCAATGACCCAGGCTGCACGTGAACCTCAGCCCTAGAGGCGAAAGGCTTGGCGTCTCATTGCCAATTCACAGCAAGAACATAACTTGAGCCCACACACTAATGCTAAGTGAGGGCTGAGTGTTACTAATCCTTATTCACGTATCTACACCTATTAAAATCACATGTGTGAAGGTTTGCAGGACTTGTTCCTTTATTGTATTGACCGGCCCTTTCGTAACATGTTCTTAAATTAAATAAAATATGGAACTATCTTCCAAAAAAAGAAGAGAAAAAAAAAAGACAAATGCAAGAAGAATACGTGGTTTTCTTCCTCAGACATACTGTGCTGAAAGGTGTTGTTTGGCTTCAACTGAGACGTTATGTTTTTAGAAGGCTAGGAAGAACATTTAGACATAATGGTTTAAAAGACTCATTATCGCAGGTGCCGCACTTTATTCTCCGATTCATTCTTATTACCAGAAAAGCCACCTCCGCAAAGGCTGCCTGGCAGTGTCCCTCCCGCTGGAACACTTGCCCTTCTCCCTGGCTGCATAATGTGTAGAGAGCAGGGTTATCCAACTCACTAACCATCCCTCTCGGCCCACACGGCTCCAGGATGCTGGGGGAAATCTACTTGGATAAGATCTCTCAGATTCTGACTTTCAGTGACCCTGTGACAGAACAAGATAGAAAGCTGCTGCTGTTTTATAAAACGCCAGGTAGTTACTTTCAGCTGATAACAAATTTCCTCATTTCTGACAGAATTTATAAGCCTCCATTATAGTTCTTTTTTTTTTTTCTTCATGTAAATTGTGGGTATTAGTCCTGAAAACCTTACAAGAATTCTCATGGAAGACCATTATGTCCCTCCTGATGCTTGCATCCCCATGAACCAGGCGTTTCAGAAAGGAGACCGGGTGGAGTGACAGAAGACCAGAGCCTGCTCTAAAAAGGAACATTCTCTGACTCTTTCAGCAGACAATGGCAGCCAGGGGTGAGTGGTGGAAGTGTTTGTCTGGTGCTTTTGCAAGCACAGTCGCAGTGCTCGTAGGCTGTGTGTTGTAACACTGGTCATGATATCATTTTGAGCCCTTTACTGACACATGTGCAATCATGCAGAATAAATCTCTTAGTTATTGTCTTGCACATCATACTGTCTTTTCCCTGATGCTGATGGGAAGTTATCACAGATAAATCACACCTGGAAGTTGAGCAGCCTAAAATGTAAAGTGCTGGCTTTTTTTGGCTATTGCTATAGAAACACAGCTTCTGAAACCCAGTGGTCTGTGGGGCATGAGTGGATGTTCTGTCTGGGAGATGTCCTGTCCATGCCAGCTCCAAGCCTTCACTTCCCAACACTCCCACAGGCAGCTTGGTTCTTCGTTAGAGGAAAAGAGGACAAAGGGTTTAAATTTAAAATATATCAATATTTTACTAATGCTACTTTGTCACAGAGACAGATAATGTATTTTTCACATGTTATGCAATGATGACTAAGAGATGGTCTGCATGGGATGAAGTAAGAAATAATGGCCCCATCCCTGGAAGTGTTGAAGGCCAGGTTGTATGGGGCTTGGAGAAACCTGGTGTAGTGGAAGGTGTCCCTGCCCATGGCAGGGGGGTTGGAACTGGATGATCTTTAAGGTCCTTTCCAACCCAAACCATTCTGTGATTTTATGATTCTGCAATTCTGCGAAGTTAGGAATAGAAGGCAAAGTATCCACAGAGCAATATAAAGAAGTTTTCCCCATTGTACACAGCATGTGGAGCCTGTAATCCTTCTTTATTCATTCTATTTTCTATATCTGTTTAAATTATTTTATACAAAAGATACCATAGAAAGTAACGTGGCCTTCTGTTGCCTTGTGCATAACACAGTAAGAATAAAAGTGTTCTGGTTTTATAAGGAAATAAAGATGTCATGTTCACTATGAATACACATGATCAAACTCAAGTAATCAAATCCAAGTCCTGTCATCAAGAAAAGAATTCTGATACTAAAACCAAATAGGGCCAGGAAAAGTCCTAAATGCCTTCACTCACCCGAACTGCCAAGACCTGCCATTCAGCATCAGTACCCAGCTGATGTCAGGTATTAAAAAAAACAACATTTTTGTTGCACACACCTGTATTTTCCAGCTGAATTCCAAGAAAACTACCCCAAACTCAGTCGGAGCAGAGCCAATCAAGCAGTTTGCTTCTTGTGAATCTCTAATGAGCTCTTGGGTGCTGGGTTGCTGTGAGTCTGAATGGGCCTCTCAGTGCAGTGGTGAGCTCCCAGTTGATTTTCTGTTTTTACTGAATACATATTTTCATTTGAAGCCACTGCAAAAATTATTCCATGCTGAAAACAAGCATTCCTGGATCTTATAAACAAACAGTATAAATAAAGAAGCCAGGCCTTCAAGTGTGACTTTGTTCTAGAGGAACATTAAATGCAGTGCATCACACACACTCACTCATAGTCACTCTCCCCACCCTCTTTTTAATTTATACTTTCTGTTATTTGCAGGCTTTTAAAAAATAATTACACAGCATAGCACAATTGGCCATCAAACCGAAAGGAAAAAAAAGTAACCCAACACTTTACTCAGAGGTTGGAAATGCTGCAGACAGAAATTGTTAAGTCCTTAACATATCAATCCAGAGTTGTATAATTCACATCCAGAGCTGCTACCAAGTCACAGGGGGGTGACTTAATATGTTCCCCAAAGTCCATTATGTTATCCATATCCAGGAAGATATCTGTGCCAGGGCTTTCTTGAATCAAAGCGATGTCCACCATTCTTCAACTGTGAGCCTGCTGAGATTTTTTTTTTTTTTCAGTTCCTGGCAAATAGATATCTGGCTCTAGTACATGCCAGATTGATGCACTTTGCGACTGATCCCTTAATAATATTCAAGTCTCCTAGCCCCAGAACACAAAAGCCCAGCAACTGCACAGATATCTACCTCCAATATTTTTTACTGATATAAAAAAATCCTATTATCTCCCACCCCCAAAATCCACTCATTGTCTTGTGCTAGACCTCACAATTTTTTAATATTTTTTCTGGCTTTCATATAGGTCTAGCAACAAGATTTATTTTTAGTTTAGCAAATGTGGGGAGAGACTATAAGTGAAAGAGAGAGGGAGGGAGGGAGGCAGGCATGGAAGGAAGGAGGAGGAGAGAGTGTGTGGGGGTTTTACACTTGGGGGTTACATTACATCTATGCAATATTTTCTAATACATGTATTCATATTAAGATGCCCTACATGACTTCAGTGCTTCCTCCATCGTGCACAGCTATTACTCTTAAGTCAAGGCCATGTGCAGAGCTGTTTTCCAACTCTGATTAAAAATTCCAAGCATATAATGGTTAAAAAGATGAACAACCACCTATTGCAAATAAAGCATTTTTCAGAAATCAAGAGCTAAAAGTGAACAGCCCAGTCTGGCTGGATTTCTTGTTTTTATTGCTATACCCTTATGAGACTAAATGGATAGAACTATTTTATAACATTGTGCTACTGTATAATGCTCTTTAGTTACAATATCATGATACATTAATACATACCTACACTTCAGTCTTCAGCAGTTCCTTTCATCTGAACAGGTAAGATCTGAGCCACTTTTTTTCAGTCTTTTTTGATTTGTGGACCCCTACAAATTTCCTATGAAAAGTATAGCCCCCTTTCGAATTTCCATATGCAGAGATTGCTGCATAGCATCTGCAAACTGGTTTTCCTTAACCTTTTATTGGTAAAGGTCGCAGGAGTCTGCAGGTCACAGACTGAAAACATTTTCTAAGACCTTACAAGTTAATTAAACAGCAAACCCCTCAGACCAACAATACCTTCACTTTACAAAGGTGCTAGCAAAGAGAGAGAGGATCACTGTCTTCCCGAGAACACCCCCATCGACAGAAACTTTTCCTGGGACACCGCGTTTCCAGACACACTGTTAAACTTCACGCTTCTTGGACAGTGACACATCTGTCAGTGTGGGCAGTGGGCACAGAGGTCTGCAGAGATTTGAAGGCTTCTTGCAAATGAAGACACTGAGCCTGTGCCTACAGTGTGGCTTCACAAGGAACCTTTTGCTGTGTTTTCAGTAGTACCAAGACTTTTTAAACTGTAATCATGTTTTTTCCCCTGTTCTTTGGATGATATAAAAATCACTGCATTGAAGATGATGTGGGTTTCTTTTTTTTTCTTTTCTTTTTTTTGTGGTGCTTGTTTGTGATACATTAAGAAGACTTAAAAATTGTAGTCAAAGCTGTTTCTTTGCTGCCTGTTTGCATTGCTAGTATAGGTCTTATCTTTCACAGCAGACTACATTGCCACTGGAGTGCTAAAAAAAAAAAAAAAAAAAAAGGCAGGACAGCCCATTAAGTGAAAATCAGAAGTTGAACAAATTGGGAAGCTACTTTTCATGGAACTGTTAAAATCATCTGGTTTTGCTTATTTGCTCTTAAACCATAACCTTGTGAAATGTGTGGCTGAGATTAAATCATCGTCAAAGTTTCAGCCCCTATACCCTTCCATTACAGCGTGTGAGAGTTCCCCCTGCGCATTCTGAGATAAGTCCGGACTATTTTTGTTGGAATAGGTAGTGCATTCAGAGCGACTTGTTCCAGCGCAGATAAGGCAAGTGGTGCTTTAGGATGTACTAGCTGGTCTTGCTGAAGTGTGTGTTACAACAGGCTAAGTATCACTTCCTCATCTACACTGGCAATTTGGAGTAAATTGGGACATTCTAGTTAAGCTTTTGTGAAAAAGAGTTCTTTTACAATCCTCAGGTCAAACTGCTACAGACTCCAAGATGAACTCCAGCACAGAGATTCCCAAACTGTGCGTAGCAAACTGGTAGTCTATGCGAGGATGGTGGGTCTGAACGTGTTTATTTCCATTTTTGAGGAAGGCGGCTGATGAGAGTAAGATAAAATTAAAAGAAAAACTAAAGGCAGGCAACAGTAAGTGCTTTTTTTTTTTTTTTCCTAACCCAATTCTTCCAGTGGCTGTAACTTCAAGAGGTATGATGTGATCTCAGCATGAAAAGGAAAAGGATTTGATATTTTTGAGTGGGAGAGGGGGTTCACAGTGTAATCTCTGTGTGATGATGGCATTAATAACACCGAGCAAGCAGCATGGTGAGCCATGAGGCTCAGGCAGTACTGCTCCCCGTGTCCCTTCCCTGCTCAGGCTTTCTGACACCCACACTGCTCTCTCCCTATGGACCTTCACTCTTCTGGGTGCTAATTTGGACCTCTCGTAGTCATTAAATTGGAGGAAGTAAATTTTGTTGGTCTCTCAATCTCTTGGCATATTCAGCTGAAGTTGATCTATGGTTACAAATGTTGCAGCATGATGAGGTGAGCCGCTTTTCTCCAAGAAGCCAAGATAAAAGAGGTGAGATTGTCAGCCAACAAAATTTAGGAAAGTTAAACTTCACATATCTCTGATGAAAACCAAGCATAATAACTCTTTTAGAAAGTAAAACAAACAAACAAAAAACCAACAACCAAACAAACAAAAAACACAAACAGGGGCACTCTGTGTTAAGAGAAACAAATCCAGAAGGTTTTTACAGAAACTTTTAAGAGCTCTGGTCAAATTTATACTGAAATATCACATACTGTCTTGAAGTAATGTTGGTGCCAGTTCCAGAGGCTGTATCCCCAATGTCACAGTCTCAGCATTTCCCTTAAAAACACAGTTTCTGGATGTCTGTTTCGCAGAGTCTCTGTGCTTTCTTTACTTAAAAATGGGAATGTCTATCCTTTATGGTCCTTATGGTCAAGATTTCAGTTAGGGAATGCAAACAGGAGTGTACTGTAAACGGACTTACTACTCCAGACAATGAATTTAGGCCATACAAAGACACTTTCTGTTGTCAGCTAGTAGTTTTTTCCTTCTAGAAAGCATCTTCATTAAAAGTGGAGTTCTGCTCTTAGGGATGTCAGACTTTGGTGTGTAGTCTATGCCAGTCGATGGAGCAAGGCAGGTACCGCGGGAAGGTGAGTCGTGGCACAGTGGAGATGTTTTAGCTAGCTGGGATGAGTCTCTGCTTGGACCTCTCTGTTGGCTACACAGGACACTCAGATGGCCAGCCTAAGGCTGGGCAAGACAAAATGTTCTTTGATGTGTTACTGTTGCAGCTTCAAATCAGTCTTTCACTGCCTCACCCTGCAACCTGCCAAATACAAGCAGAGCCCTCTGCCTGGTGTGTCCCACTGATGCCAGGCAGGTGAACCTGGAGACATGAGGACCTCTTCAGTCACGGACAACAGAACTGCAGGAGGAGGAATGAAAGATACTGGTGATGAAAGGGTAATACAAGGTGATACTTTTTTATAATATTATTTGGTCGGAACTAGAGGAAGATGAATTTGAAAGAAAAGTGTGGTGCTTTTTTTTTTTGCTTTTTTTTCGTCTCCTTTTTTTTTCTTCCCCCCTCCTCCCGAGAGGTTAACAAACAACCACTGAAACAAAATTTACCTACAGTGGAAAGGGGTTTCTGACTTCAAATCTTTATAACCAGGCCAGATGTCTTTCAAAACGAAATATTGTAGCTCAGCTAGAAATGACAGACTAGAGGCAGGAACTACTTGTTGAAATTCAGTGACCTCTATAATACAGGATCTCAGAGCTGAAGATCATAATAGTCTCCTAAAAATCCTACTTTTATTTATTTGTATTAAAGTAGTGCTGAGATCCGAGTAACATCTGCTTGCAGAATAAAAACCACATTCGTAAAAATTTTTTTGTGTTACATCAAAACTAACACTGTTCTTTTCTGCTAAACATTGTACATAACGCTAGTAAAAACAGACAGTCCTTTGCCAAAAGAGTGTATTATATGCATTTTCAAATATAAACACCTAGATTTGTGCACAGAAAGCAGCTCACAGATTTTGGTAACAGATTCATGCACACGTGACCTAATCGGTTCGACAAGATTTCTGGGTATGTCAAGCGCCTGAGGCACAGTGGAAGCTCCCTGCATGTCCCGAGGTGGCTCTAGATGGTCGTTGACAACAGCACTTATTTGTCCAGATGGGAACATCTTAAGGTCTGATTCGGTGAGCTTTTGGTTACCCTCCCAAAGGGAGTGGTGGGAGTTCACGACTTTTCAGGTCTGAAATCAGGAGGAAGGAAGGAATTTTATATTCCTACAAGACGCTACCTTACCAACTTTCCTGTTATTGTCCCATACTGCAACAGTCAATGTTTCAGTCATAAATCATGCAGCCCTAGTGCCGCAGGAAAGTATGCAGAATGGGCTGTGTGTACTGTTTTAGCTATGCTTTCCACTCCTGTCTGGACATAGATTGCTTTGGGTCAAAGGGACAAAGAGAACGAGCTGGAGGACATGGGTATATTGATAACAACGTGCACAGTTCTCCCAGGTCCTCTGTACACAGACTTTGTCAGTCTGGGCCACCAAAGGAATCTAGAGATCAGTGTTATTCTGGTTTATGTGATCTCTGCTTTCTTCTGCAGCCCTCTTCAGCAAAATTACTGCTGGAGCTCCCTGCCTTTCAGAAGGAGGCTAAGCTAAGAAGGCTGGCAAGGCGGAGAGAGAAGAGGGTGCCTCAGGCAAGCAGTGGAGATGCCAATTCTACCACAATGCCTTGAATGCCAGATTATGTCTTCCCACAGATGCAGGAGATGTCCTAAGGGTGCTGTTGCCTGAAGAATTACAGTGGTTCTTGTACAACCATGAGTTCTTGTAAAAAGGGTAAATGGAGGGGGTGTGTATGATAGACCTGCGTCGCAGGTGAAATAGCAGACAAAATACACGGTGTTTCTTCCTGTGAATGCAGGACCCACCTTCATCCTTTGTGCCTCCCTAATTAGAAAGAAAAGTCTGAAATGGAATTTTACATCTACCAAGTGCTTTGAAATTCAAACTGGGTGCATTTTCTGTGGGACAGGTGCTGATCATGGTCTTACATTCACCTTTTGGTTTGAAATTGCAACCTCTTCTCTGGTCAGGGTCAGGAAGCTCTCAGCTGCAGAACAGAGCTCTGTAGGATTAGGGTCCTTGAAAGGAGCTAATAGATCAAGAGGGCAGATGTGGGAGAGAAGGAGAGCAGCTTCTTGGCTTCCCTTTTGCAGAGGCATGCTTTCCAAAGGAGAAAGTAAGTCAAGAAAGACTGGCTTGAAGAACCTGAGCAGAAGTGTCCTGAGACCTATTGCCTTTCTTTCTCCCAGTCTGGTAGATGATGTTCGGCATTACTCCTGTAAATCCCCACCCCAGCCCACACCTCCACGTAGTGCTTGCAGGTCCATCTCTTCTGTTCGGTGTTTCCAGGCATCCTGAATTAAGTGAGGACCAGGAGCTCAGGCGTCAGCTCTACAGGAGCTAATTGCAATACTTCAGGCTGCAATAAGTTTCTGAGAAAGGACCCTGTTCCCGTGCGCCTGCCAACCCTGCCTCTCCCGAGACACTATCTAGAGGCACCGGCAGCAGACAGAGCCTCTGATGCAATAAATCTTGGGAGCCCTCCTGAGACACAGGGAGAGCACTTGGTGTTGCTGCTCTCCTGATTGTTTCGGATAGCTCATTGTCACCTAATTGTACTGGAGGAAGGTCTGGCCATTCCCTCCCGGCTGCTTATTTATGCCCTCAGGCTATGCAAAGCCTGCATGTGCCTGTAACAACAGCCAACCACAAAGTCTCCAGTGCCACTCTTTTGGTATGCACTAGCTCAGATTCTCGTTGCAAGAAAAACCTCTGTCTGTTGATAAATGGCAGCATATTCTACAAAGAGGGAGAGACTGCTCTGCTCCTTCAGCAGGACTCAGTCTGTCTCTCTCGCTGACTTGAAACTGCTTGATGTAGTTAGGAAGCCTTTGCCAAATGAGAAGGGAAAAAAGAAAGACATACGCTTCAGGAGCTGGAAGCAGAAAAGGAAAGACCAAAACAACATTTAAAACAGAATTATTAACCAGAAAATTATTCTATAGGAAATAGCAAAATACAGTAAATGCCTCTATTATAAATGGCCTGATCACACTATTAAAATACTTTCAAGGAGAACTCAAGAAGGATTTTCCTGAGAACCCTTTTACTTTGTTTATGCTTTAATAGATCAACTATTAATTAATACGATCATAAACTTTTCAGTGTCAGGCGCTTGTTTGCACATGCGGTGGCATAGTGGTGGCTCTATGCAAAATACTGGTAACAACTGCTTCCATGGAGAAAAGAAACCATAGGCTTCTGTAGTTTTCTGTAGGAATGGAAGTCTGCATTCGAGCCTTCGGTCGCTCCCAGGAGGAATGCACTTCTTGTGGATGTGCGGCTGCCAGCCTGCAGACCTGGCTGGGGTCTGAGCTGGGTGGTTAGCTCTGCCCCTGCAGGAAACACAGCACTCACTCACTTCCTAGCCTAAAATAAACCTTCCTGTCTTAGCCCAAAATGACGTGCTCTTGGTCAGCCTCCATTGGACCCTTACTGACTGCATTATGGTGGTGGACATAGGCTGCTCTGAAGAATACTCTGAAGTATTCAGGACAGAAAAACATGGGGCTAGAAACAACGGTGCAGTGAAGAGCATGAAGCCTAACTGGATTGATTTGGTGAAAAACTGAGGCACCAGAAAATGCACTGATTTGCTTCTGGTCTGAGGATAGCTGAGCTGGGATGTGGTGGGATGACTGCTATGGTTGGAGGTCTGTGATGGACAGGTGTAGGCTCTTAGGAAAGTCAGCCAGGGAAGAAAAGCAGGGAGTGTACATTCGGTATGAAGGAGTGGCAAAATATATGGGAACAGGAGTGGCTGATTGAGAGCTTGTGGGTCAAGATCCGAGGACAAGCCAGCAAGGGTAACACTGTGATGGGTTTGTTACAGATCATCTGATTAGGGTGACAGAGTCAATCAAGTCTTTAAACAACTAGGAGTCTCCAGACCACAGTCCACAGTGCTACTGGGAGAATTTAACCTCCTTGACTTCAGCTGGAAGGACAAGACAGTGGGGTGCAACAGGTTCAGAATGGATCTGGAGTGTGTTGAGGAAAACTTAATACAGACGGTGTATGGCCAAAGGATGGGTGACGGTCTCCTGGACCTGCTACTCATAAACAAGGAAAAATTGGTCAGGGGTGTGATAATCAACAGCAGCTTGGTTGTAGTGGTTGTAGTGACTACAAGGAGCTCACGATCCTGACGGAAGCGAAGATGACAAGCAGTGGAGCACAGATGTGAGGCTTCAGGAGACCATACTTTAGCATCCAAGTTAGAACATCACAGTCTGAATGGGTAGACAACTAGATGCGTAAAAGACCGTTTGGATGACCCAGCTCAATGGATAGTGGTTAATGGGCTGAACCCCTGGTTGTCAGTGGCAGGTGGAGTACTAAAGGGCCCTGTCCTGGGACCTATCCTCTTTGACATTTGCATCCATGACCCGGAGAAGGTCTTGTCACATTTGCAGATGACACCAACTTGGAAAGACCTGTTGACATGCTCAAAGGCAGGGTTGCCATCCAGAGGGACCTAGAGAAGCTGGAGGAATGGGCCAACAGGAACGTTATGAAATTCAACAAGAACAAATGCAAAGTCCTAACTGCTGGTTTTCTCATGTCTGTTCTTGGAGGTTTTTGAAACCTGGCTGGAGAAAACCCTAAACGAACGGGTTTGAATTCAGAGCTAAACCTGCTTTGAGCAGGAGGCTGGACTAGAGACGTCTTCACGTCCCTTCCAACGTGAGTGTTTCTGTGATTGTATGGTATGATCAGATAATCCTATGTTGTTAAACTTGATTGTTTTAAGAAGTTACTACCCTTGTGCTGACTATTGCCATCCATCAGCCAGAACCCCTACAGCTGGAATGCAGCTGGCGCATGTTCATGTTCTTAGACCATTGCAAAACTAATCCCTTTTACCTCATATTGCAACAGACTACAAATGCATACACAGCTAATTACTGTGTGTCAGCTGAAAGGGCAGTCACCGGCTGAGGGCATGCTCGTGGCTTCAGGCTTGCTAGGTGCATTTCTTGTCGCCATCTGCTCTCAGCCACAGATCACCTACACGACCACCCTCACCGATGCTGTATTAGCACAAGCCAAATTATTATCATTTTATTATCTGTATCGCCATACCATCCACAAATTCTTGTCCAGGTGCCAGTATCCCAGCAAAACCACTGAACAAAAAGAGGGCCCTTGCTCCAAAGCACTGACTGCTCAGCTAGGTGCCAAAACAACAGGTAGAAGAGCACAGGGAACTGGCCAGACAGAGGTTTGCAATGTCAGCCAGTGATCTCTGCGCTCCAGGTCCTTAAATGTCATCTTGTATTTCTTAGATAGTAGAAGCATACTGCACCTGGCTAGAGTTTGATGTTTGCCTATAAGCATATACATATAGACACCTACACTCAAGTCCTTTCCAGTGAAATGAGACTATTTTGTAAATGCAATGGGCTACTGTTTGGTTGGTTTGGAAAACAAAGACATATCAATACAAATCTAAGCGTGATTTATTTAAGAGTGTCTATTTATAACTCAACGTGGCTAAACATGCTGGTTTTATTTATTTGTTTCTGTTTGGAATATTAGATCCAGTCTGAGGCAGCAGCCCGCTATATAAGTGCATATATATCTCTGTTGCACAAATAAATCAAACTAAAGCAGCCCAGTTCTTGTAGACTGACATTAGGATAAGTATGTCTTAAGAAAGTTCTTACTCAGACTTGGCTTCAGGCAATAAAACGTCATAGATGTATAACTCTAGTGAGTGAAATTTCTAGGGAGCAAATTAAGCTAAAAACATCTTCTAGAGACAGCTAGAAAGGAATCAGACACCACCCAAAAATAAGGCAAGTTATGCAGTAAATGTTTCATTTATTGGATTTCTTCCATTACTATTAGGGTTAAAAGACATGTTGTCAATAAAAATGGTATATTTATGGAGGGCTCTGTATTTCAGAAGCCTATTTCTTGTCATTCGCTCCTATAATGCTTGATATCACCTCGTGATAAAGTGTGAATAATCCCTGCATGAATGCATATTTCTACCCATTAACCATTTTATTATTAGACAGAATTATCTCTAACAAAAGCAAGAGGTACAGCTGTGGTTTAGGCGCTAAAAGGGAGGTATGTTCCTACTGAGCCCTGGCCACGACTTGGGAAGCAAAGTGTAGATCAAGAGGCGTTAGGCTGTGTTACAAGGTTGAAAACAAACCATGTGCGAGGTTTTTTCGGTACCTAATTTTCCAGCATTTCTCCATCAAGTGCGAATAGAAACCCCACACCTATTGCTCAAATAACATCCTGTGACCTGGTCAGTGCACGCGAAATCTAAAGCCACAAAGAAATCTAGCAGCAGCACCACGATCTGATTGTTTGTTGGTATTTTCCCATTCGATCGCCTTCTTGAATTTTCATGTGTGCTTGTTTCGGTCAATGCAAATGACTGCAGAAAGGAGCCATGTCTTCTGTGTTTTCACGCTGTCATCTTGTCTGCCCTAGAAAAAATATCCCCTCTTCGCCAACTCTGGAAGAGCCAGTACTGATAAGGCACGGGGCAGATGTGTTTGCTTCGTGTTATTGGAACCTTTTCAATATTGAAATCTTTTTTGACGTTCAGAGCAGATTTAATGATCCAAGATTATTTGTAAACATACGGACTCCTTTGAGCTGTAGACTCAAATCCCAACCCGGTCAACCAAAGTCCTTTTATCTTTGCAAAATAAATAACTTGAATTTTACAGATTGCAACCTACATTGGGACCTTTTGGAGAAGACCATGAAAACGGATGACTCACCCCAGATATGTAAGCATTAGCCAGGAGATCCAGCTGGCAGTTAGCAGACCATATTTCTCCAATATAGACTTGGGCCTCTGGTGAGACGTTGAGGATTCCAAAGCATTTTTCGTAAAACAATACATTTACTTGGCTGCCCCTGGTCAACCTCTTCCCTCTCCAGTTCATTGCAATGTGAACTGGCAGGCGAATCTCCCATGCTTTTCCACCATTGCTGTTCATGAGACTGCAGGATTCTCGGGACCAAAATGTTGTGCCGAAAGTGTAAAATGGTGACACCACTGTTGGCAACTAAATCTCGATGCTCAGCATTTGGTATATTATATGAAGTTTTTTATCTTGTATGTCTGGTATATTATATCAAGAGAATGACAAAAGCTTGGTGAGTGGCACTTCCACTTCTTCACCTGTGCTAGACGCCAGCTTTGACCAGAAAGCCGACATCTCTTGAAGACTGAACTTGGAGCACCTGGCTTTTTCTGGCCAGCTGTTACTTAAAATCAAGTATCCAAACAATAAATCATGTTTCATGCAGTGGATTAGCTTGACATTTTTTTTAAATACCGCGTTTCTTTCATTGTTAAATGCTATACTTTTTTTTTAATCTAAGGTACCACCTGAGTACCTACTACTCAACAGGTGCTATTGACCCTGGAGAGATCTCACTTTCTAAGCATGAAACAAGAACTGTTACACAAAGGAAGACAATACAAGTAAGATGCATAAGCTATCCTAAGCGACTTGTACTACCTTAATTAGACCATATCAGTTTAGTAACCATCGACAACACTTGGGCTTCAAAACCAAGCTAGCTATAAGCTGCAGTTTGAAAACAAAACCCTGGAAGTCTGCAATAGGAACCTGATGTTGCCGTGAAAGGCAGAAAGTGGTTTTCTAGCCCTTCCTGGGGCTCCTCTGAGCCCACTGTGAGGGCAAAATTCCAGCTGGGCGAAGGCGCATGGGCAACGCCTTCCAAGCCCCCATGGCCTTCCAGCCTGAAGCAGCCAACTTCTGCACCTAGGACCACCACGTGGCATTGGGGAGAGCAACGCCGAGCTCCCTTCTAATCGACATTTAGTCACGCAAATAATATTACTTGCGTGAGGAGTCCAGGTGTGTCATCACCCTCATGAGCAGTCTGTCAGTAATGTTACTCACACGTGTGAGGCTCTGCAGAATCAGGCCGTTCTTCTGCGACCAGCTTTGGGAAAGGACTGGGCCTCTCCTAAACACCAGCTTTTGATGATGCTTAATAAGTGGTTAGCAACTACACTGAGACCGAAGCAGAAGTGTACTTTGGGGGGAAAAAGAATATCCACAGCAGATTGTAAAAGGATCTTTGGAAAACAAAACAAAACTGTGCAACTGGTTTTTGTTCATTGGATCAAATGATAACACATGGCCCTGCAAAGTAAAGAGGAGTCTGTCACATTTGTATTTCTAAATCTCATATTGTTCTGGGATAGAAAGGCATTTTAAAAATCAAAAGGCAAACAAAAATGGAGAATATTTGTTAAGGTGCCACTCTGCAAGGCACTAGTTAGCAAAGACAGTAAGTACATAATCAGGGGCAAACGGGGAGAGTGCATACAGACAGTGATTTAGTAAAATCTCCTAAAGTAAAAAGAAAGTTAGTCAAAAGACCAGTGGAAAAAGAAACTGTTCAATACATTTGTACGTGGAGTTAACAGTGAAGTATTTCATTAGTCATGTTTTTTACTTGGTGTCTTGAAATAATCCCTTTTCTCTCCATATTCCCACTTAGACATTGTTCACAGACTTATTTATTTATGAAGTCTGAAGGTTAGTCCCTACCTGCTGAGACTAATTAGCCCTGTTCTTTGTGTCCTATGCAATCCTGTCTGATTAAATGTACACATTTGTTTTACTTCTTTTCATGCTTCCTTTCACTCTACTTCTGCTTTACTGATTAATATTAAAGTTGTAAGTTGCAGTGATTTTTTTATTTCTATTTTGTCTGCATCTTTGCCTTTAGTATGCAAATTTCTATGTGAACTTTTTAATGCCTGAGAATTTGCGTTAGCCTTGATGATCTCGGTATTATTATTTTTATTATTCTTTTTAGAGAAGACAGTTTAGCTGAAACCCCCAAACTCTCTAAATATTGCATGACAAATTGGCTTTGTTTTGGAAACCCTATGTGCTGCATGGCCCTTAGCACGAGCAGCAGGTTAGATTTCTGGAGGAATGTTTGGATTATTTAGTACAGCCCGTCCCCTGCTTTCAAACACCATTTCCATTAGGCAATTTACTAATTCCCATTGAAATTACTGTCTCTCCCCCCCCGCCCCGCTCCCCTCCTTTTGTTCGGTGCCCATGTTAAAGTTTCCAATTGACTCGTCCATTGTTACAATTTGTCACTGCTGGAAGATCAATTTGTTTTCCCCTTCCCCTCACCACATTATATTCGGGTAGCAGATGCCATTTCTCGCATCTGCATTATTCTGCTCCCCATTTTGTTGCCGTGCGGGCAGAGCCCCGGCCAGGGACCCCTGCACGAAG
>JAVJGI010000065.1:19129560-19174110 GCA_035590275.1 Ibycter americanus | reverse complement strand
GGATTGTTTTTTTTTTTTGGTGGTGGGGTAAGTTTAAAGCTCTGTTCCCCGGGCGTCTCCTCAGTACTGCGTCCTGGCAAATATGTAAGTAAGCCTTAAAACTTTGACTTCTAATTGGGCACATTTGTGAAGGAAATGGTTAATTTTACAACCAAAGGCAAACTTGCACCTCGACAGGTCTGCTGAAAGAAATGTGCCACAGTCGTTTGCTGGCAAGCACCGCAGGGTCATAAATCCATGGGGTTTATTTACAGCCTATAACACTTATGAATGTTAAGATATTTGACGCCACGCTGGCCTTATAATATCCAAGGTCCACAGACACTGGCAGTGGGTCAAATTTCTTTCACTAATTATAAGCAATGAGAGATGGAGTGTGGTGTGGGGGGGAGATATGGAAATCCTCTCTCTCCCCACCCAAAAGCAAAGAATATTTCTGCTCCTCCTCCCAACTGCTGGTTTATGTTTGTGCCTTTTTTTTTTTTTTTAAGTATGCTCCGAAGTTTATAATTAACGCTTGCAGTGCTGTAAAGGCTGGGCTGTGGGTGATGAAGATGTTTAGCCCAGCTCATGTGCTTTACAGAGGTCTCGGCAATAATGTGCAGTATTTCCTAGATACCGACACAAGCAAACATTTAAAGACAGATGACACCTGGAAACGTCCTTTAATTTTCTCACGTACCACTGAGCTGGGGGAGGAAAAAAAAATAATTGCATCAGGTTTTATGCAAAAGGTGGATGCTTGGAAATACACATATCAGACTGGTTTGTGCATGTAAAACGGGGCCTCTTAAAAAGCAGTGAAAGCCCACGTTAAGGGAGAACGTGCGCTGAACAAATTAAGGTGTTGAGGTTCGAGGCGTTTTTTAGGGGAGAAGCCCTGTGTCCTGCTGGAAGGGACAGTCTGGGATGGACGTGTAGGTCAGTGTGGAGGGGTGAGGGGAGCAGGGGGGACGTGTCAAGGGTGAAGTTTGGGAGAGGGTAACTGGGGGGAGGCACAGCGAGAGCAGAGGCTGCTGGAGAGTAACTGGAGGACAAAGGAGGGATGTTGGAGTGTGCAGAGGAAAAATCCTAGAAACTTGGGGGGGTGGGGGGGGACCCTAGTATTTGAGCGGATGGTTGGAGGGGAAGCTTGGGATCTGAGGATTGACTCTTAAGTGTCAGGAAGGTCTGGGGCCTGAGGAGGAACCGTGCTTCACTCAGCAAAGCTCGTTATTCTCGGCTCACTCCCCGTTAAACATGCTTTCCTAGAGTGGACAGTCAGATTGGAAGTGCTGCTGTCCTGTCTGTGGGGTGTGTGTGTGTGTTTTAACAAGATAATGCGATTACTCAAGTATGCCTAGGTATTACTTTTAGCTTTAATTTCTCCAGCAGTTGATTTCAGGTTCCCTGTAGGTTACTGTTGTGCGTGGAGACTAACTTTAAGAAAAAGGCAGGGTTATGTGTGTGGTGGAAAGCTGTGCTCCTTCGCCCATATGTTTTTCTTCTACGAGTCATGTAAAACCCGACTTAAAAAAAAAGAAAAAAAAGAGGGGGCTGTCAATTTGGCCCTTCCACAAATAGCTGTACAGTTTTGTTGAAGGTTTTATGCATTTCCCTAATCAATGGAGCGCTGTGACTTATTAGCCCCCAGGGACAGATCTGAATCCCCTAGCACCACGCTGCAAAGCTGGTGTGGTATTGTACCTTTTTAACAGGTTATCAACAAGGATGTTCCTCTGGTTCCCAAGACTCTTCCCACCCCCTCCAGCATCTCCCCCCTCCAATTCTTTCCGGCAAAATCTGTTCAGTCTCGCGCCTTTGTTTTAGGTTGGCTAAACCCTCGACCCTTATTCTTCGTGGGGTCACGCTCAGGCAACCGGGCAGTGCTGAATGAGTTAAGTCGCTGGCTGAAGTTTGGCTTCATGCAACTAAATTTGAGGCCTGGTAGGCATTAGCAGGGCACAGCACATTTACAGAGCTTAATTAGTACGCGCTGTAATTGTTCATGGTCTGCCAGAAGGAGTAATGTTCAGGAAAAGTGGAGTCGTTCTTCTGCAGTCTTCAGTTTTAAAACGATAAATCACTTGCATATTTGTGCAGTGATTCAAATGGAGCTGAGACCTCTCCATCTCAACATGTGGTAAATTGTAAAGTCAATGAATTGCAGATGTAGGGTACAGCAGATTCTCTAAGAAAATGCGGAATGAATGGGGAAGGGTGATGCTATAAATATGTACTGAGAAGATAACTGGGTTTCTGCTTGCTGTGCCAATTATGATGTACTAAAGATATTAGCAATTTTGTTTTAATGTATTTATTTTAAATTTCTTTAAACTAAATATAGGGGTACCATGTTACTTCACTTGGTGAGGTTTTTATTAATGCTCCAGAACAATGGGTTTCATATGGAAATGTGCGTGATAGCCATATTAACACAAATTAATTCATTGTGGGTAATGCTGTAGCTGTTCCTGGAGGAGCTTATAATGATGGGACACTTTAAAGTGTGGCTGCAGCAACTTATAAGAAATGTTGTGGTAGAGGGTGCCTTTAGATTCTAGTTGGGGTAAATACTGGGAATATTCTATACCTCACCATAGCATTTTGTATCTCCCTGTAATTCCTTCGAACTTCAGAGAGACTTTTTGGGTGCATTAATCTGACAGCCTTGAGCCTATTTTAAAAAAGCAAAACACAAACAAAACTACACTATACAGATTGACATCGTAAATACCGCGTATTGTTTTTTTTTGAATGTGGAGAATGTGTGTCACTCTTACTGCTGTGAAATCTTGTCTTCCTTGGGCTTGGTCCAAGATCCATTGAAGTCAGTGGAAAAAAGGCTTCTATTAATAATGAAGGGCTTTGGATCAGGCCCCGTGTGTCTTGAACCAACGGCCAACTTCTTCAAAAGTGGATAAAGGTATTGAAAAAGCCAAACTCAACTAAATGTCATATTGATATATCGCTGCTTCTGTGGTGTCGTTCGCTCTTGGGGAAAAAAAAAAGTTATGTTTCCAGTGGTACATTCTTAAACAAGCCCCTGCTTCTGCAGTATCTGACTTTCCCAGAGAAGTGCGAAGCATCCTGGCAGAATCAGGATTTGGTCTGAGGCTGTGTTGCATGTCAATGCTGCTTTTCTAATATGAGTAGGTGGATTTGTATGGAAGTTGTAAAAGTTAATGATTGTTCTCTGACTCATACGCTGCTGGTTTCAGCAAAGAAGAAATGATGACAGGAAAATGATAGAAATTATAGGAGACAAGTAGGCTTTGGTGAGTGAAGAATGGATTTGCGTTATTTGAAATGCTTTTGCTGCTTGCTGAAGGAAGTGCGAGGAGGGAGAAGATGGGAGGGCAGCGTCTTTTGGGGGTCAGATGTTTTGGGTACCACACTTCTGCAGGTATTTGGCCAGGAAGGGAGGCTGAATTCAGGAGGGACTCTGTGGTGTTAAAGGTCTCATAACAGTTTTGTTAGTCCTACTGATACAGTTAGTCCTGCCTAACTGTTTTCCCCTCTTGGCAGAACAGGTTTTAATGCCCTAGGCTCTGTGGGAAGTACGATTGCATGCCTCATGGCTACCAAGTAGGTATATATAATTGAGCTCAACCAGTACTATCTAACAGCTTTGCAGGGCTCTCCAGACCGGCCCTGTGGTGTGAAAGGTGCTGTATATAACACAATCGGTCTCTGCTTTTTAATTCACTAGTAATGTTGATGCAGCTGAGACACCAGAAAAATCCAAAAGGAGGATGTGGGAAGTAATAGAAAATGCCAAACTGAAAATACTGCAAAGGGGCTTTCTGGGGAATATGAGAGATTCTTGGATGTTGATACAATAGAAACAAATCATCCTATTTTAGGAAAGGGAAAAACAGAGCAAGAAAAGGTGGGGGTGTACCTCTCTGAGCACATCCAGACTCCCACTGGAGTCAACGATTCCTTAAATAATCTGGAAAAGTCTGAGGCTATAGGCTTTTCTATTCTAGAGACAAGCCACTACATTGATTTCTGTTTTTAACTGATGCAAATATTTAATAAAGGTTCTCTTGGAACTGCTTTAAACCCTAGCCTGAATAATTTTAACTTGGTTAAACCAGTGAACTGGTTTGGGAGCATACACGGTAAGAGGTTTACATTGGTTTAATTAGATTTAAGAGATTTATAAAACCAGGGCCACTACTCTGACATAGGCAGGGTCTGGAAGATGGCATATAGATGCTGCATTGATCTACGCCCAGGCTGAACAGACTGCTATTGAAATTACGCTATTATAAATGTTTGCCAATAATAAAGAATCCAGGGGAAGGTATGACCTTGAACAAATACATCAGAAGAATAAGATGGCAATCAGTGTTTCTTCCTTTGTTTTCTCTGGGACATCGGCAAAAAGGTTTTCTCCCTTTGGAAGGAGTTACAGATTATAGTTGTCTGTCTGGAAGTCAAGTTTTTCAGATTTTTTTAATGTTATTAACCAAATGTCTTGGTTTACTTCAATCCTTGTTATGTTCCCTTATGGGCTTTTTCTTAATGCTTAAACTATGCCATAAAATGTAGCTTAAAACATGCCTATGTCAGTTTAAAAAAAAAAAAAAAAGGTACTTTACAGGAGCTAGTCACAAACAGAACTACTGTACTGGTCACAAAGCTGCTGTGTAAAGAATATCCACAGAGCTTATTTTATCTGGATAGCAGCTAAATATCTTTACAATCCCCAGGGTTATTAAAGGCCAAATGCCTGGTACACATAGTTAGTTTATTTTCCATTGAAATCTGTTGCTCAACTACAGTACTTGAAAGTACTTTGTTTTTAATGTCATAAATATGAAATCAAAAAGTGAAAACTAGAACCTGGGTGTAGCTGGGTGGTTATAAATGGGAATTGTGTCTCTGTGCTGCTGGCGTGTCCGAATGTGGATATCGGACTGGTTACGTGGGCACATCTGTGTACATGCATTCGATGTATATTATTTGTGAACCTATACTCGGTTATCAGGTGTCTATTCAATTTTAATTGACAATATGAGATTCCTGTGGTTACTCTGTGCACAGATTGCCTTGGGGCTCTACAGGGTTTGTGGGAAGAAAAGCCTTGACAAGTTTCCATTAAGCCCTGAATCAGGCAATTGGAAAAGAGGAGAATGAAAGGAGCTGAAAAGAGGGACAACTTGTTAGTGTTGCATTCTGCGCTTGCAACGAGAAACCTCTTTTAGACAAGAGTGGTTCTCAGGCCAAGAATTTCAAACTCGCGGAGAAACCTGTCCAGAACACAAAAGTTGTTTGAACGGGGTGCAGAATTGTCACAGTAATTAGAGCAATCTCCGTTTACTGAGTGGCAGCCTTTATAAAGGACAGGGGATAAAGGGTTCAAATTCATCTTTCTCTCTCCGATTCACTTCTGATGAACTGCCTCTGTGTATGTATGTGTATATGAAGGAGTGTGTGTGTGTGGCCACGTTTTCAGCTACTCATCATTCGATTGCCCTTGTTTTAAAAGTAGAGGACTTAGGTTTCTTCTTCCTGCCTCAAATGACATTTTCAGGCATTTTTCTTTTATTTATTTGTTTTTTGTTGATGCTCTGATTTGATATACAGAAATAAGAGGATGTTTTGGGGAATGTGCTTGTGCTCTGCTGGAAGGGGAACCCCAAATATTTCTCAGTCAGTTTCTTCTCTTATTCGATCCCGCATCTTTGACTCTTAGGAGCAGTGCCATTATTTTTAATAGGATTACTTGTGGAAGCAAGAAAAGTGAATGAATAAAGTTTGGATCCTTAAAGTTTATCCTCTTGCCACTGCAAGGTCTGTCCAGAACTATGCAATCAGCTGAAGTTTTTCCATTGCTCTTATAAGGAGAAGGATCAGGCCCGCAGATTACATGAGGCTGAGTCTTGTAAACAAGCCAAATAAAACTATAAAAATCAGAGTTGTTACTGTGTGCGATGCAGGAGTGTCTGGAGGCCTTGGTCTGGGCTCCTTTTGGTCAGACGCTACAGAGAAAAATGGGAGTGAATGAGCAGTGTGGGTGTTCTTGCTCAAGGAAGAAAATGTGACTGCTAAATTTCTTGTACGCCTTTACTGTTAAAGAAAAGAAAATATTAAACTCATTGATTTTCTTCAGTAATCATCCTGGGTGAAAAGTTAGTGATTTCAGTGTCCATTTACTTAGCTGTTCAGGCTTTGTGATTGCCTTTTATTTATTCTCCCTGAAGTAACGTAGGATCTCTGCTTTGTAAACGCTTGGAGGTAGCGACCTTGGCTAAATTACTTAATCATTTAGTCAGTGTTGTTTTTCTCCCCTTCGTTCACCACTACATGTGAATGTGGGGTGGGGGGCAGGGGGAGAGAGAGAGAGGAGCCCTTTGGGCTGGTGTCTTTGCCCTGTCTTGTGTTTCTCTGTCACGTTGCCTTCAAGGCCTGTGGCACGGCTGGTTAGATGTTTTGTTGGGACCCTGTGAGTGTTGTATGCTGAATTCATCCTCCTTTCTTCTCTCCTGGAGACCTGGGATCAGCCAGCATCTGTACCAGGTTCCTAAGATACAGACCAGAGGAAAAAGCAAGGTCTTGCTGCTGATTACGGAAATATTGTTAAAGCTAATAAATACTCATGGCTGTGAAAGTTGTAGCTCAGAGGTCATGTGCAGGTTTTGTGCAGATTTTTTTTTTTTCTCCACCTCCACCCCCCTCAGTTATTTTCCACTGGATGATGACGATGAAGAATTTGGCTAGATCTGTTTATATTTGAGGAAAAAACCAGATTTGGTTTTTTCACAGAGTTGGCCCCTAGCATGAAAAAGCTGTGGAAAAATTGCTTGTCTTGGAGTTCGCGTTGCAAAAATGCTTGTTGATATTCAGCAAAGCGCACTTCTGTGTGTGCTTCCTCAGAGCATGCGATCCCCTAGTTTACTTGCCTGGTCTGTGAACGTGGTACATGAATACGGGAGGGGCTTTCTCAACACGTAGAAGTCATCTTGTAGGCGCAAGGAGGAGTTGGGGGACAACAATTTTCCTGGCAGTATTGCTGAATTGCTTATGCAGTGTTGGAGCATAGAGTTGGGTCTTTGTGTTGGACAGTGTCATGGTCAGGTTGAACAATGTCTCTATTTTTAGATGATGCTATTTTGTCTCAACCATTGATGATTTGCAGACCAGTCGTGTTGTCTGCCATCCTGAAAGAGTACCCAGTGTGGTACTAATTGTACCAGGACTGATTGTTGATGAGAATGTACTTGTTGCAAATTATGGACCTCTCTTGAACATGGCTTTCTCAGTCCTATCCCTTGTGCATTATTTTCTCAGTTGATAATTAATTTCTCAGTTTGGTAATTTGTCAGTAACTGGCATCTCTTCAGTAATGAATGCTCTGTAGTAATTCTCCATCACTACGGAGTAATTGCTGGCCCTATAAAGTCACTGATCTCTTTCAATTGCCAGCCAGATAACCTTTCCTGTTATAATGTTATGACCAAGTTATCCATTGCAACAAAGCCTAACTACATCTACAGTCAATGTCCTGGCCGTGGCTTGATACACAGAGAGAGAGAGAGAGGGTGGGAGCTCGTTTTAAGTCATGGTCACAAGCAGGAGCTCATGACGGGAGCAGAAAGCTTTTATTTGATTTTACAGCTACGTAAAGTCTAGCTCAGCCTAGAAGAGCAGCTGTTGAGTTTAGTTGAGGCAGCGATACAGAGCAGCCAATTTTTTCTCGTTGTGTGGCATGTCCTCAAGCCTGCTTTTTCTGCCTGGCCCCGCTTGCTTTTCTGCTTCCCATTGGGGTTGTTTCTTAATGCAGTGGTAAGCGGTTTGGAGGTGCTTCCCTTCCTGGGAGCTGGTGGTGCAAATACAGCCCTTATCCTGCATGTGTGTTGAGCTCGCCTCCGTGTCAGCTGCCTGAAGAATTGTCTTCAGCCCAGCTGGGTCTGTGCATTCGGACATGTAAGGTTGTGGCAGAAATTTGTGATGTCAAGGGGGAGCTTACCAAGTTTAGTTTGGCAACAAAAAACTCTGTGAAGTAGGAAGGAGGCTAAACAGAATACTGGAAAGATGATGCAAATTCGAAGCAAAAGTTTTTCGTTTACACTCCCTGCTGTTGCTCTGGTTTGTGGATCAAAGTCGAAAACTGGCAGTTTTTGGAAATCTTGTGAGTTGCCTGTCAGCATCTGCACATGCCTAAATACCTTTTAAATTTGTTTTTGTTTTTCCTGCTCCTTGAACACATTAGCTAATGCCACAAGGAGTGAGCTGAATTCTGGCTCTTTTCTTTCCCCTCCACCCCCCACCTCTGCTGTTGGAATTGTTTGTTAAATTCCAATTACGGGGCTTGTTCAACACCTGTACAAACCCACAGCCATTGTTAAGGGAATAATTTGAGGACAATGGGGTTAATGCAGGTGTACACAAGTGCAGAATTTGGATTGCAAAGTCTCTTTATTACTCTGCGTGCATAAGAAAGAGAAAGAAAGAATTCAGCTTAATTTTTAGATCCCAGATATAATTTGTAGGACAGGCATTTGGAAGAAGGGTAAGTGGGGAGGGAAAGAAATGTCTGAACATGTTCAGACATGGCACTGAACACACATGAAATGGAAAGTTAAAAGGAAATAAACACTACACTCCTCTTTCCTCCCTACCTCACCCTCATACCACTTTCATGGAGTCACTTTTCAAGGTATAGCTGCACGAAGCTGGTTGGTAATGATCTTGCACACTGATTGCCTTCAGAGTGATCACAGCTAAACCTGAATGTTTGCATGGAACTGAGGTATGGGGACAGTGTGCTGGTTTGTGGTGCCAGCGATCACCAACCCAAATTGCACCCTGATACAATCAGGAAGTTGCATTAGATGTATGTTCATGTGCGTACGCTGTTTGGTAGGAGTAAAATCAAGGGAGTTGGGCTATTTGACTCTCCAGTTTTCTTTTCTGTGAAGCTGAACATGTGTGTAATCTCCAAAGGTCACCTACAGTCTCACGCCGCCAGGGTGACCCTCTTAAGATGGTAAGAACATCAATAAAAGCCAAGAGGATGAGGTCTTAGAGTCTGTAGGGCATTTCCTTCTGGTATTCTGTTACATTGATACAGAAACTTAGTTTTGTGTAACTGCATGAATATCTAGCAATGGGTCATCTTCCTTTGGGTTAATTCCAGTAAAGGTTAAAAGAGAGAGGTTCATGCAGAATGAAAGCCCAAATCCACATCACTGCTGTCACAAGTGGTTGCAAATGGAGATTGGTTTCCTTTGCTGTTTCATCTTTCTTCGGTTCCTTTTCTACTCATGGCAGTTCCTCTAGGCAAGGATCAAACTTTCTCTATTGTCTTAAGTACTCTGTGTGTTTGGGGTCCAACAAACTAATAAATAGGAATAAATATTAGTGGTTAGATAAACGTTCAGATCAGTTTATCCTCTTGGTGATTCACCTGTTAGAACTAATCTTGACTGCTACAAATAGGTTTGGTATTTGGCATTTCAGTTTATGTAGGAGGGGAGAAAATGGCCGTTGCCTGTGAAATGGTTCAGAAGTTACTTGCTGTTCTTTTTCAATGAGCAATAACTCAGCTGAGTAGCACTGCAGGAGTCTCAGGTATGGAACTGTTTGATCGAGAGAGAAATTGGTAGTTCCCTGTCTTGTTTATGCACCAACACAATTGTGCACGCACATGAGCTCAGAGGAGGACCAGTTACTTTCCAAATACTGTCAGGCAACCTGGCTTATGCTGGAGAAACAATCAGAGTTCTTTTATTAAAGGTTAATATGAAGTTACGGAAATAAATGTTTCTCACTGATTTGAGGCGATTGGGAAGGTGGCTAAAAATAGTCTTTCAATGAGGTGTCACAGAGTGGTCCACTGGAGATAGGTGGTGTTCTCTTTGGTAGGTAGTGTGACCTTCTCCTGCCGAAGAGTGTAGTTGCACTAAGATAATGACTAGTGATTTGTCCTAAAACTTTAAGTAGATTAACCTCTGAATTGCAAACTGTTGAGGTGATCTTATTTCTTTCTGGCAGGTGATGTAGGTTAGTGGTTATGGTGGTTCTTTGCAGTTGTGTGAATTTTGCTGAAACAGATGAAATTTATGGGTGAAAGACTTCATTTCCTCCCTCTACCTGGATAATAATTTTTAAAAGGTAATTTTATTTATTTTTTTTTTAATAAGCATATATACGCTAAACTAATGGAAGATGAGAATGGTGTTGGTATGGTTTTCTTCATGGTGTTTACCAATATAGCTTGCATTAGTTTGTTGTTTGCACCTGTTTCTATTGTTCTGTTATTTTGTTAGTAGCATTATGTACCTGCCTTAGAAATTTGTATCATTCAGTCTGTTCTATGCTATGTACAGTTACTACAGCATACATTGTGTTTAGTTTGTTGAATAGCAGCTATGTGGGGTAGATCATCTTGGAGTTCACTGGAGGCCCCTTTTGTGCAACTAAATAACTCCTTTCTGCTAGAGTAGCAAAATTAGTTTCTTTACTGGGTACTTGAACAGGCAAGGTGGGCATTGCCTGGCATCCTGTTCCCTCTGATCCCGGCAAAGACCCAGGTCCAGTATTAGCTGATTCTAACTCACGTTCAGGGCCAAAACCAGGGGAATGATCCTACTGTGCTGAAAGTGATGTCCTACTAGATATCGAAGCCAGAGGAGCAGTTAACATCTGGTGTGGTTCAAATGCTTTTACAACTTGAAGGGCCATTGCCCACCCAAACTAAGTCCCAGATTTGAGATTTCATTTACACTTCTGTGCCTGCAAAACCTGGCAAACAGAATGGTTCATCCAAGAATTGCAGTAGGAATACTGGGTTTTAATCAAATGAGCCCATCAGTGAAGTCATAGGTACCAAAATCTTGGAGCTGTTAAAAATGGCAGAGGAACTACATCTGAATTAAAATGACTGGTTTTGAATGGCTGAACAGCTACAAATTTATGAAGGTATAATGAGCTACTCTTCAGGGTAACAGTTCATTTTTAACATAAAGCTCTCTTTAAAAGCTTCAGTAAATGTTTGCAGATTTAATACAAGCAGCACTGCAAAACTGTGTTGTAAGCCTTGAAAACAATTAAACAGATCTGATTATGAACCAGGGGTTTGGTGCAGAAATCTGGAAGGGATTGATAGCGAAAATATTAATACCTGGTTTATATATATACACACACACACACATATATATATGCACAAACAATAATATTTTAATATATATGAACATCTAGAATCTATGTAACACCAATATCAATATAATATCTATTAATATAGTAATACCTATAATAGATACTTATATGTGTGTCTACATATATTAAATATGTATGTGTGTATATATGTAAGGGTTTTTTTCTGCAACTTTGAGGTCATGACAACATGTGAGAATCAAGTGTCTGATTATTTTCTTGTCATTTGGGAGCATCTGTTTTTGGGGAGGGCCTGCCTGCCTGTCTGAGAACAACACTGCTGTTGGGTGCTCTGCTCAGTGGTCATCCTTGGTATGAACATGCTGTGTGGCTTCCTCCAAGTCACCTGGTATTAGGCCATTTAAAGACAGGACTTGCAGCATTGCTTGGTGATCTAAAGCCATGGGCATGACACGATGGCCCCGTAGTGTTGTTCTCCTGGCTCGTGGTTGTGAAGGCAGATGCTTGTGTGGGAGAACAGAGATGTTTCTTACATGAGCAGAGATAAAGTCCCTTGCATACGAGTTTTCTGAATTCATGGTGAGCTGGGCTGTGCTCCTCCAGAGCCCTCCTTCAGCTGCAGAGTTACCATCAAGATGTGATCCACTGACACCTGGAGCTCTAAAAGTAGCGGTTGAGCTTCTTCTGAGACTTGTCGTGCACAGAGGCAGGTAAACTGTGGTTTGGTGTTGACTGATGGGCCAACACAACTTGGTGATGACATGGCTGTGGGACTGCCTGTGTGGTGCCGGCACGTGCTCTGTCAGCAGGTATACTGTGTGCTCATGATGGTTCACCATGGTTCATGGTACAGCGGGGTGGTCTTTGCTGGGAAAAACCTGCTGGAGGTTCAGGTATATTCCTTGATGTTATTCTTTGAACAAACCTGGGCCTTTAAGCCAAAGTGCTTGTGCCATGGCTGCATCCTGCTCCGAGGGAGAGATCACTCCTGGGAAGGGTCACCACAGCCCTGGGCAAGTGGGCTGCTCCAAGGGCCAAGTTTCAAGCTCAAGTCACAGTGCAGCTACAGCCCTTTATGAAAGACTCTGATGAGAGTTTGGGCCCATGATATTTAAATGTGCCTGTGGTAATATAATCAGCTGCCACCCACTACTCAGCTTCTAAGCTGATCCTAAAATAACCTTTGGTAGCATGACACATGCGAAGCTTCCCTCCCCTCCTGTTTAATCTCCTGTACACAGCCCCAGTGTAATGTTTATATGACAGTCATAAGGAAGGTTCTGTAGGTGTATCCCAGCCTTTTATGAGAGCATGACACGACCTCGGTTTCTACATTTATCTCCCTGCTCCTTGACGTTCTCATCTCTGCCATGCTTTCAGTTTTGAAATGAAGAAAAGTGGTGTGGAGCGACTGTCTCGTCGTTGGGGTGTGAGCTTCCACTTTCCCAGCTTGCTGAGTGTTCCATGTCCTTTGTGAGGGCATGTGGTTTGGACTTTCCCTCTTCTCTGTCCCTTCCCCTATGGATCTTTCACAAGAATAACAAACCATGAACGGATGTTAATGGCTCCATGCATAGGTAGATACATATACATATATAGAGAGCTGTCTGGTTGCTGAGAAGATTTTATTGGTGTAAATTTGGAATATTTACAAGTGGCAAATTCACTGGTGACATTATGCAGACCGGACTAAATGAGCTCTGAAGGGCATTTATAACACCTTCAGACAACCAGCCTTTTTGTTTACAGCAAAGGGGTTTATAAACATCTGTCTGTGTGCATGAGTATATAGATATATTTAAAATGTAGGTATGTATCTATGCCTTTTTTTCTCTGTGAGAAGTACAGAAGTAGCATTAACATTTCTGCTGCTGGCTGTCCATAAAACAGCAATTCTGGAACAATAGGGAAGCTGTCGTGTGAGTGCAGTATGGGGATGCCTGTAAGTAAGGCCACTTTTTAAAACTGACATTCCTAGGTGGTCATTCAGGCAGCCCTGAAGCTCCTGAGAGGCTGCAGGTAGCGGTGGGGTTTCTTGGGTGCTCTGCCAGGTGGCTTCCCCAGTTGGTGGTGGAATGCAGCTTCTTGGGCTGACCCTGGTAACGCTTCTCACAGAGGGCATGCAAGAAATGTAACTTAAAATCCTTGATTTTCTTTGGCCAACAGCTTGAGGGGGAAGAGGAGAAAGGGAGGAGGGTGGAAGAACAGAGAGCTAGAAAATGCCCTTTTGTAGTAGATATAAACAAAACAATATCCAAGAAACACTGGTGGTTTGAAAGCCGTTTGGAGGGTTTGCATGTTAGAAGTAGTCCCAGCTGAGCGACATTGCTGAGCAGAGTTCAAGCAAGGAGGCCAAAGGTGCAGCATAAATATAGTTTGTCAGAGTGTTGCTGAAATAAATGAACATTATTCCATGGGATAATCATAACTACGTATATGGCATAAATACAGCCATTAAACGGTGCCACAAAATACTTAATGGCTTGTAGTCATTGTGCCTTTTGTCCTGGAAGGAAAGGGGTGTGATCCTGTTCCCATTACGATCAGTGAGCCTTGCTATTGATCTGTGGGACACTGTGAGTGCAGAGAGTGGGGTTGAATGGTCTGGAGTAATGGCTGGAGGAATAAGTCATTGATGGACTATTCTGTTTATTTAGCTTTGATGGTAGCGTAGCTCTTGGTGCTCACTTGCTTTGTGTTTTTGGTTTTTTTTTTTTAAAATGTATTGTCTTAAATCCAAATGAATGTTTAACAAGGCTGTGCCTAGTAATTTTACAAGTAGCCTTAGGAATTCATTCATGGTGTAAAAACATTTTGCACAAGAGCTGAACTGCTCGGAGGTTGGGAGAAGGTACAGCAGCCTGTCCAAGAGGACACCTCGCTTGGCAGAGGCATGACATTCCTTGTCTGTAGTCTGACTTGCTTTTTAATGTATTTTTATTGCCAAATCAATGTACAATAGGAATCCACTCCCTGGTCAACTTAAGCACCACTTAATTGAGAAATAAATGATAAACCTGTTATGCTTTGCTAGTAGAGAACATTTCAGGGTGATTATGGATGCTCTGCTAAATTTTTTGGCATCCCTTCAGTGAGACTAAATGCCTTCCCTCAGGGCAGCTCCACAAGCTTGGGTCACATTCTGGCCTTGATGAAGCCAATGGGAGTTTTCCTATGGATTTTTTTTTTTTAAGTATCATTATTATTATTATTTTAAAGAGGGCCACTGTATTCCAGCCTTTGTCTCTGGTGTTCTGCTTTCCCCTGAAAGTAGGACCTGCTTTGACCGCTGTGTCTGTTTGATCGGCTCTTGGCCAAGTCTCTTTGCACAGGGATACGGATGCTCTCCATGTCTCTGATTCGAGTCCCTCTGCACTGCAAGGCTGGTTTCTTGGGGACCCTGCCAGGGGATGGGTGTACCAGCAAACCCTCAGAGCTGTGATGGCCCTTCAGCTGGTCCAGTGCCCTCTGCTTTTCCAAACAGCCTGACCTTCACTGCACTGCCATCACTGGCTGCCTGAGCTCACCCGCCACGGGAGAGCGGTTCCAGCGCAGCAATCCACACAGCTCTGCGACACTGCTCTGACTGCTTGGAAAAGCTGGATTTTTTTCAGATCCGGCCTCTTGCCAGCGTGGTGCATGCCCTTCAATAGCCAGTGGAGTTAGCAGTCACAGTGGATATCCATGAGCCCATTAATGAGGAGCTGGACGAGGGAGCGCTGCGTCAGGCAGGAGCAGGGCAAGCTTTGTTTAATCGGCTTCTCAAGTCCAGTCTCTAGCTATGACAACTGATTTGCAACAGAAGCCATCAGGGCAAGCTGGGATACAAAAGCCTGAGGATGTATTATTCTGCTTGGCTTTGAGGCTTTGCACTGGCTGCTAGTGATAGCTGAGACTTATTAAATTAAAGAAAAAAAAAAAATCCACTTATTAGGTGCTCCACTCAGTTCCTGCTCACTGCGTAGGCTTTTGGCTGCGCTGTGCCCAGTGCTGAGCTCGAGGCGCCGTCAGCACCGAGCTCCTTTTATGCCAGGATGTCAACCTGACACCTGTGCTCCATGGCTGGAGCGGAGCCTGCTTGGTGATGGAGTAGGAAGTCTCCTCTTTTGAGGGATTATGACCTGGGAAAGGTCTCCCTCTCCCTGTTTTGGAAGAAAGAATAGATCTAAAGTGTTGAGAAACTTTCCAGTTGTCTTCATAATTTCTTGGATGCCTGGTGATGCTTCCTGGTATTTTTTGAGCTTGCCTGTGTGGGACTTGTGGTTCCCATTTGGTTTTGCAGCTATTCTGACGATTAGGGGGTTGTGTTGCTCTTATTTCAGCTCTGCTCAGCCCCGTGCTAGGGGAACAGACTGCATGCAATTTATAAATACATATTTATTATTTTGAGTGATGACTGAGAGAGACGGTATTTCCTGGCTGTGAATGACTAGCTGGAAGAGCTGGAATCTGCTGGCTCTGGGGTGCCAGGCGATGCCCAAACCTAGAAGTCATTATTCCTTTTTTCCTGGTGTGACCCCTGCCCTTCTCTCACGTGCAAACCTGTGTCTTGTTCCCATGCTAGCTTGACAAAAATAAACACTCTGTTAAGATCGCTACCCCCCTCCCCACCCGCCATGCAATGAAGTGGCTGGTTTGCACAAGGGTACAAGTAGCTTCTGTTGCCTCGTTGCAGATACGGGTGATAAGGGTCTGGCCTGGGGACATTGCCCCATACCCACAGCCTTCAGTGGGACAGGAGTTAACGGTTGCAAAACTGGGTCCTGATTCTTGCCACAGCTTTGTCTGTTGCTACCTCTTGCCTAGCCAGCCCGCCTGGGTCAAGCACTGGGAGTGTGGCAGAGATGCTGTGTTCTCTTTCTGCCCATTAATCTGCTGAGTGTATGAGGCATCGGGATTTCTTTCTTCAGAGCTTGACAGGCACAAATCACCAGATGATGGGCATGTGTGGGAACTGATGTCTTTGAGTAGTTTTGGAGGTTTTGATTGGGTGCTCCTGAGATGTTGGGAAGCCCTCCAAGGGAATGACCTGTGGGATTGATGCCAACTGTACTTTGCGAAGTGACCTGAGACACTTGGAGCCGTTCCCGGTGTTCAGAATTATACTGAAATACCAGCATGATGAAAAAACAAATGTAGAATTGCTAAATGTATGTTGTCCAAAGATTGTGCGAGCTGTTGTAACTCTGCTTCCAAAAAACCAACCAACAAACCAACAAAAAAAACCCAGTGGCCCTCTCATGACTTATTTCAGCTGAGCATCAGGCCATGATGAGTTTGATGGTCTCCATATATCAGCCATGCAGCAGAATAAGAAAAAAAGATGAAAGTGAAAAAAGTACTTCTAACTTTTTGGTGGGAGGGCACACAAAAGGCAGTGATGGTGTTAGAATAGAAAATGTGAACCAGAGATAGCACACAGAATACCGTAATTTTTTTTCAGGGCATTGGTTTGTATCTGATTTAAATTTTAATGTAGAGAAACAGAATTATGTTTTCCAGGTGCCAGTAAGGTTTTAGTGAACCTGCTTTCTGTCTGTGCAAAATTTCCCCTTGCCACCTCCAGAAGGAGAATATTTTATATATCATTACTTTAACTACTTTTTGATCTGAACTTAATCATCTTCTTTACAATGTTTAGGTTAAAGAGGTTTTCATGGTGTTCTGGTATTAGCTTTGAAAATCTTTAGTCACTGATATCTTTGTTGCTCATTAAGTATGTTTTAATTTTTAAACCAAGACTTCTATCTAAATGTTGATTTCTTTTGGTGGAGATCTTTTTCTAATTATGAAAAGACTTCCTACGTTTTCAGCCAGCTAGCTGGATTTTTCAGTTAAAGGATGTACAGCAACTAGCATTGCATGTTAGTATATAATTTGAGACAAAACGATAGTGTGGAAAATCTGTTAGAAGGGGATTTTTCTTTCTCTTCCTTTAAAACAGAGTAAGAGGAAAACCAGCCAAGGGATTGATCTCATTCATAGTTAATAGTATAGATACTGATGTACATGGCTGTTGGAAATTATCAATGCTGTGTCCCAGATAACCTTATATTTGTGAAGGGACCTGAAAAACGTGAATTTGAAATGAGATTTACTTGGTCCTAAGAAAATGTTTATTTTAATCTGAAACAATTTTTCTTGAACAGATTTGGAGAGGCAAATTATGGCTTGTCTAATTGGCAAAATCAGCCCTCCAAGAAATGCATGATATTTTTTAACTTAGAACGCATGACTTTGCCTGCAAATATTTTGAATGTTATTATGTGAGCTAGAAGCGGAAGCATTTTACTAAAAACTGGGACTCGTGGGTGTTCTTCCCTATGTCTCCTAATATATCAAAATCTGAAGCGAAAACTTTGTAGTGCTGGCTACCCAGGCTGAGAAGCTCAGCTTCATCTGCAGTGGCGCTCAGCTTTTTGTAATTGCCTCTGCAAACACTGGTGGGTTTATGGATGTGGCACCTACCAGAAAATAGTCTCATTTTGGCATCCACCTAGACTTGCCTCAGCTTGAGTTTGCAGGGCTGCAAAGTGAGGGTAGCTTGCGCCTGCCTCACAGGCTGCAGTGTTTTGAGTTTGGGAACCGGTGTGAGGTTTGTGTGCAGGAGTGAAAGGTGTTTCCAAAGTGCTGGTGATGTCTTGGGCAAATGTGGTGCAAGCCCCAGTCCTTCAGCAGTTTGCCATTAGCCACAGCATAGCTGGAGCGCAGAGGAGCTTGCACCATCCAGCTTTGACTGGGTCTTCTCCTCCCAGGGCGCTCGCTGGGCAATGGGATGGTTTTGTGTCAGTTGAGATCCAGCTTTTTTCCAGTAGGTATTTGTCGATTGAAATTGAAGAATTGTAAGCACAATTCATCTTAGCGTACAGAGAGCAGCGGGTGCGAGCAGTGCTGACTGGGACCAGACATTGACATACGGGCCGTCATCAAACTAATTGTTGTTTGAATTACCTGTTATGATCCGATGACAAATCTGCTTCACTCCTGCCACTGGAGCAGAAAATGTAGCTTGAATTGGCGTGATGTTAGCAAGTGTAAACTGTACTTCAACAAGATGGATAAACCCAATTATGGGGCAGACCTGCAGAGAGAAAATCCATTTAAATCTCGTAATGTTAAGCAGAGCTGTGTTTAATTCATTTGGACCAATTTGGGAATGATGTATGAGTGTTGGTGAACATTAGTCAAAGGGAGAAGGGCTGGGGAAAGAGATGCAGTACTCAGGCAGGATGGCAGAGGAGAGCCGCACCGTCTCAGCGGTTAGCGCTAATGGCTGGGGAAGGCTAAAATGACAAAAAGATGTACTAACTGCTCATACAAGAACAACCCTGTATAAATGAACCAATAAGAGAAACATATGGAGCAGAAAGAAGGTGTAGTATTTGTCTTAAAACTATTGATCTTTCCAATTGAGAAGGAAATATATAGAAATTGAAAGCAGCATTTAGTTGTTTGGTTGTTTTTGTTTGGTTTTTGTTTTTTTTTTTACTGACTGCCACAGAAAGTGTGGATGATTGTTTTTATCCCCCCCCCTCCGCCCCCCTCAACTTCTTGGGTTTTTGAAAAGATTTGTCAAAATCCAAAGGAGGGGGCGAGATTTTTTTCTTTATTTTTTTGTGAGCAAAGGGCAGGGCTTGATCACTTCCTCGCGGTTGTTAGTGCTGTGATTGCTTTGTGGGATGTATTTAATGTGTGCTTATTCAGAGGTTTTCCAGCTACGGCTTTCCTTATTTTAAAAGAAAATTAAGCGCCGCATTGTGCAGGCGGATTGATTGACGTATTCCAGAGGATGTGGACGTTGTACAATAATGGCCTAAGAAGCTGTCACTGCTTATTTACTGGTTTAATACCTAAAATGTGTGCGCTAGGCAGTTGTCAAATGCCGAGGAAGATACAAGTGAACAATCTCACGAAGGAATTGCTTTGGCAAGACAGAGGGGTTGAACAATGAATGTACTTGACTCTGTTGTTTGTGGTCTTCAGTGGGTTCCGGCAAAGCTAACCCTCATGCACATGTTCTGTCTCATTTTGGACAAAAAAAATCATCCTTGCTTGTGTTGCTCATTTAAGGCCCTTTCCACAAAACTAGAAGTAGTGAATAAAGGGGCAGCATTCTTATTTGCATCCGTCTTTGCCTGTGTGTGCCTTGCTGTGTATTTGCTTGCTTTCCTCTTGTCATCACAGTGCTCTACTCTGCTCTTGCAACTCCTGGTAGCAAATAACGTGGAGAAGGGAACCTGTTGTAAGATCTGGGCTGCCAAGTTTGGCTATTGAGGTCAGACAGTAATTTTGTGACGCTTGTAGAGGTTGCTCAAGCTGGGGTGAAATAACCAGCTGCTGATGTGTAGAATTTGGGAAATCTAGTAATTCCTTGTTTCTGGTACACCTGAAAGCTCACTGCAGTAACAAAAATGATTCTGCAGGACTTTATTGAAAGTACAGGGAAAAGAAGTGGTCTGCATTTTCTAGCCACCTATACTTCAAAGCATATTAATTTTGGAAGGCATGATTTCATTTTAATATCTGTTAAAATTAAGCTATTAATAATCTTTTCAAACAATTTTATTTCCGCACTTGGGACTCTGAATGAATAGCACTTCATCATAGTGAAGAGATGCATTAGCCTTTTTGGGAAGGCAGGTAGAGCTTGTGCCTGTCTTGTCCTGAAAGTCCATTTAGCCTTGCTGAGAACAAGTCAGAAAAGGCTTGCTTTGACGGGATCAAAGAGATCTAGCTCCAAGTTGTTTAAAAGGCCTGAGGTCTAATGCATGTGTCCATCGCATCAGGAGGACATAGTGGTGCTGGCAAAAAGGCGTTTTATTCCTTTCCTTGGATGTAGCTACGTGGTAATGGTAAAAGGAGCAGTGTAATTCACTGAGCCGTGACATTGAGGTATACCAGTATTACTTAAGTCTGTAGGTAGGTCCTTCTGGAGAGCCTGGAAGAATCTGTATTAAAATGACAACGTATAACATGCCATGAGTGTCACACAAGCTTGTTTCTGGCACTGTCACTGTGGGTGAGCCCCATCACTCACCCCTCCCCTTGCTGCAGGATCAGCAGGGACAACTAAAAAGCTCTGGGGACTTCATGGTAGCTACTCTTACATTGTCAACACTTCCTCTTCTAATCCCTGCTCTGAGAATAACCAAATATTCAGACTTAGCAACTGTTTTTCCTGCCTAGTAACTTCATCTCCCACAATGTCTGCCTTTGAGAATGTGTCTGGATTGCCCAGTAAGCCACTGTGTGTGTGTGAGAGTGTGTGTGTGGTTTCTTTTTTTCCCCTCGTGGGTCATTCTTTTTTAAGTCCAAAAAACGGGCCTGTCAGCTGCTGTGCTTTAGAATTGCTTAATACTTTTTATTTAATTATAAAATTGTTTTTGTTCAGGTTTTTTTTTTTTTTTAAAGTTGAAGTGCAAACAAGAGGAATCAAGGGCCTTTTCGTGTCTTGAGATGTGTGTGCATTGCACAGGAACGTTTGGTTTATGCTTAATTAAAAGGTCACTGTTTGTTGAATGAGGTGACAGTCTGCTGGATCCTAGGTGCTGACATAGGATTCACTTGTAATTTGGAGAGTATAGATAGTATTGAATGTGTGTATTGTAGGGATGTAATACACTGTGACTGTCCCTTAAGAAACATAATTCAGCTGATAAGGATCTTGGACATGGTGTTGTTTTCAAATGGGAGGAAGGATGCAGAAGTTGTTGAACCCAAAGGGTTGAGGTGTCTCTCAAATATTACAGACAAACCGCTTTGTCCTTTAGGCTGGTTGTTTCTGCCTCAGTTTGTCCATCTCTGAAACAAGAGTAACACTGCTTCCTTAATACTTGGCCTGAGGCAGAAGGTCATGTTGTCCGTTTTTTGGAAAATGTGCTGTCTTGAGGTGGAAAGGACTTTGGAGGAGTGGGGTTAAAGTAAATAAGAGCTGGATAAAATGAAAGAACTGGGTTTGGGGTGTGGTGTTTAGCGTGCGTTTTTTTTGTTTTTAATATTCCCTTCCCTTGAAGGTAATTTTTTCCCTTTTTTTTTTTTTTTTCTTTCTTTTGACACCCTAACAAAATCATATGTAAAAACATAAGCTGCTGATCGATTATGCCAGCTGACTCTTTGTCAGGATGGGAGCTGTGTATTTGGACTTATCTTTCTTTTCTCTCCTACCAGATGCTGATTGTATTCAATAATTATGTATATGAAAGAATTTTCATTATGGCATTGTGGTTTCATGTTCTCAGAAGCGTTTGGAACGGGGTAGCCATGAGAAGCCAGATTGCATGACACATTTCAGGCTTTGTTTCTCCCTGACCACATGCACATTTTATTTTATTTTTATTTTCCTCTTAAAGTTTGAGCAAAAATTGTATTGGTTCTAGCAATCTCATGGAGAATGCCGGTCCAAATCAGTACGGCTATAACGTACTGGATATTTTTAGGTTTTAAAATGCAGTTTTACTAAAGAATGTGTGGTGTTTTTTTGTTTTTCTTTCTTTTTTTTTTTTTTTTTGTATTGGTTTGTGGGTTTTTAAAATTGGTTGTTGTTGTTGTTGGGTTTTTTTTCTTCTTCCTGTGCTACCATAGCTTGTTCCTGCTGCAGCACTCTATGGTCCAACCAAAAATTACAAGAAAATGAATGCGTAAGGCTTGGGCCATATACATTACCGAGGACTCTGCTTATTGCACTTACAGTCCTGTAAGAGACTGTGCTCACGCAAAATACTTGTCCTCGAGATTGGTCTTGGGGTTTAAACAGATTCTACCGCTTCTGTGAGCTGTTTTGGAGTAGATTGCCGATCTTGTTGTATTGGCCAACCTATTGTAATTTTTATACGTTAAACTCCCATTTTTATAACAATAGAATACGTTTATTTTTAAAGGTGATGAACTATTACTCTAGTAATTCAGCTTTTATGGAGCTGCCTGTAACCAAATCTCAGCAACAGGACTGTGAATTTTACCTCAATAACGTGTGAACTTCAAAGTCTATCTGGAAATGTGTGATGCTGTGATTATTTGTTGGGTTTTTTTTTTTTTTCTAACAAGAAACAAACGTAAATGCAAAAGAAAAAAAATACCCTAACAGCACAACATGCCAGGGAATAGAATAGCAAATAGTTCTAACAACAGTATCAACTTACATTTGCTGCTTATATTTAGTGTTTTCCCATCCTCTGACTTTTCTGGTAAATGGTATATTTTAAAAAGTAAAAGAAAAACATGTGCTAAGCATACAGGGTGGGCGGTGCTGCTGAGGTAGGCTTGCTGGAAACCTAACGCTTCATTTTTTGGGAAAAGTTCAAGCTAGACAGCATGAATATTGTAAAGCAACTTTTTGCATGTATCATGTTTGAAGGTATTTATTTACAAATTTTCTATATTGACTGACTTTTTTGTATGCTGTTCTGCGGTCAGACAGAGTGATTGGAGCCTGTATTATGTTACGGGTTTCTTTTTCCCCCAGTCAGTATGCAAAATATTGGTTGCATTGGTGTGTGAATTGAGGGGAACCAAATGAATCGGTTTGCTGTCAAAACCCACATGCAAAGTACATAGGGTTTTGATTTCTGCTTTAGTGGTTCTGTTATCATTGTTATTTACAGCGAGAGTGGCTTTTTATCTCTGAGTTTGTGCTCTTTAGCCTACTTTGCAATTGAGTTCTTGGCTTTGTGGTTTTTTATCAGCAGTGTTCAGCCTAGCTTCTAGAGTTCTTAATTTTGCTGTTTGCAAGTCCCACTGCTAGTTAGATCTTTAAGCTAGATAAGTAGTAAAAGTGCTTGACAATTACTGTAGGGTAAAATTCCTTCCCTTGACCATGACATGAACTGGATGGAGGCTGAACATCTCCCTTTCAGGCAAGCTATCTTAAGGTCAGGTCTGACTTTAAGACGCTCGAGAAGTCTGAAACTGGTGGAAGAGCCATTTCCCTCAGAATTCTGTACGTCTAGTATCTTACCAAATCAGCATATAAGTATGACTTTTAAAGGATTACATTAGAAGAATTAAAGAAATTATGTAACTTTTAATACAAGAAACACTTTGAATGTTACTTACTTTCAGTAATGCTTTTGTTTCGTATTGCCTATACAAAATACACAGTGAAGACCTAAAAAAAATAAGCGTGAGCCTTGAATTTCTCAGCTGAAGGCTGATGAATTAAGGTTTGGAAAGTGAAGAACTGGTGCTTTTTAAATTGACCAAACATAAAAACTTGTGTTGTTATATGTTTGAGAACAGTGGAAACCTCTTCTTGAAGGTGAAAGCTAATGTTTTTTTCCTAGCGTCATGCTCCCAAGATCTTGTAGTGTTTAAAAAACATGAAATTCTGTCAGCCATATGATAAAATTGAGAAATGGCAATGCTGTTTGCTCCTGTCAATAACCTTGGGAAAGTCAGTAGTGATGAAAGATATTGCATCCAAAAGAAAGCAGAAGGCAGATCTAGTGTACTTGATTCAGTCACTACTTCCCTCCACCCCATCATACTCTGTACAGGATCATCCTTCCTAATGGTAGACTAACTTTTGAAGGACAGTGTTTCACTCTATGTATCCCTAATTTCATCACACTCTTGATAATAATATTGTCTTGAGAACTAAAGCTATTAATCAATTATCGTTGATGGTTAATAAAGACCTAATGGTGCTTTCTAGTTTAACCTGAGGTGTGACCATAAACACCTTTCAGAATGTTTTGTTGTCTTCTTGACATCTTCCTGAAAAGTAGAGGAGACTTTCTGTATCTAGTACACAACTGAGTATGTCCAGCAAAGCACGAACGATTGTAGAAAGGACAGGTGATTCCTTGAATACACTCTGGAGTGATCAAGGTGGCCCGTGTATGGTTGGGGCCTGTGGGCTGGGGTGATGGAGGCTATACTGTGACATAATTTATCTCCCTGGGGTTGGAAGACAATAGACTACACAGAAAATGAGCAACAGAACAATTCATTTTGTTGATAGGCATGAAATTAGTGGCAGCAAGAAGAGGAAGTTTGTTGCCTGTTTTATACTATTTTGCTGCATGCCTGTTTCTTTTGGTTGCAAGGGATTCTCTCCTGCTTGAAGACCTTATTTTCATTTTACAGCTTGCTGCACTCTGTGGGCATCAGAACTGTAGTCTGTTGGTGACATAGCATCTCTTTCACAAGAGTGGGGATATGGTTTATAGGCACAGTAAACACCTTCTGATGGTTCATTCCAATTAATAAGTGTATAACCCCCTATGTGCTGTAGAAGGAGATTTTGCTTGATCTTTTGTGATTAGTGGTGAGAAATGTAGCTTTGCATAGACAAACCCATTTTATAAATTGCAGACTATATTTAATTAGCATTATGCACCCACGGCCACCTCATCTATACTTCTCTTGCTAATCCATCTCCCTGGGACTCCACCGCTCCAAACAGCTCAGTGTCTTCAGCCAGTATTTACAGATTAATAAATCTGCCAGGGAAGCATTCCCTCCTTAACTATCTGTGGAAATACCCCCAAATGTTAACTCTGACCACAACCCTGAGACGAGCGATTTTTATGTCTCAGCTGCTGGCAGCTCTTCCCGTAGCTGGAAGTGCCATGATTTCTGAAACCTGATGCTTAATCTTTATCCTCCAGTACTAGAAACAGGAGTTTAATTCCCCTGGCGAGGGGAGGGACCCAACTTTCCAGCAGAACAAAGTCAGCTCATTTGTTTCTCGTGTTATTTCATAGTCATCAGGCTTGGGAAGGCTGCAGGTTTGGTGCATGGAAGTACTTGGTTACGTTGTAGGAAGTTCCTGAGATGCTTGCTCAGGGGTGCTTGCTTTAACTGGGACCTGGATCAGTCTTTGGGGAGGAGATCCAGGAAACTGGTTTTCTGTTACCTAGCTCAGTTTGTTACCCACTCAGGGAGGCAACATGTTACTTAGCATCTATGTTGCATTTCACAGGTCTCATTTAAACAGGTTCCCTTTTCAGTGCCTCCCTTTTTCACTCCCATCTGTTTTTTGGGCAGGGTCAGTCTTTCTCACTCTTGTTTGTACAGTACCTAGCACAAAAGGGCTCTGTTCTCTGGTGGTGCCTTTAGGCACTGCTGTTAGACAAATAAAAGGGTATAAAGTTTGCATCAAACTTTTTTGCAACCTGTCTTGCACAACGAACTGCCTGTGCCAATCTATGTAATGCAGCAATGTCTCAAATGCTGGATGGTACTGTGTGAAGGATTCATTATGATTTTGTGATCTATAATTCTAATATAATGTTGTCAGCCACTCTGGATTGCAGACTTAAGCCTAGTTATAAAGCCTGCCTCCAGACTCTTACTTTGTGAACAACTGTGGTTCCTACAAAGACAACAGTAGCAGTCTTGTTACTTAGATTAATTAGACCAAAACTGAGTAATATTTTATGAAGTAATTCCTTAAATTTCTGTTGCTCTGGGATTAGAGAAAGAAACCCACCATTTTGTTTTTCTTTATTTCTTTCAAATTGCTTCCCTGAGCAGGAAGCAAGGTCCTGTTTAGAATATATGTCTCTAGATAGAAGGTCAGACTCCCTAGAAACAGTGTAAAATACCTTTGTGTGGATGTGCCTTTGCCCCCTGAGGAGATGGTGAATTGAACTTCTTTTTTTTTCTCTGTGAGCCCCACAGTCTCAAGGAAATTATCTCAAATCAAAGAAGCTCAGGTTTGTTCTGGGGTGGAACTAGAGAGAGTTGTGCCCTTCCTAACTGAAGACAGAAGTTGACCCTGTTTAGCTCAAGGCCTAAGGGCTTTGTGAATCTATCCCAAAGTTTGGGCTTTGTTAGATGTTCTTCCACGTGCTACGAATGGGTGTGGAGAGGAGACACAGTGTTGTCCTGCATCTTTATTGCAAGCTGCTGGTTTCACTCTGCAGTAGTTGCCTGTCCATGTCAGACATGGTCAGAGGGAATGGTTTGTGGATAGATGAAGACAAATAATAGAGGAGGAGGTATGTGGAGGCATGTGTCTCTTCCCTACTCTACTGCTTATTTATTATTTTCCCTTTGAGTGTTTGCTGGATCTTACTTCAGTTATGCAGGAAGTTACACAAAGCAGTGAGTAAAGCCAAGTTACGTATTGTATCTGCCTCAACCATCCTTCTCCTTCCCCCCTTCATACTTCTTTTGCTGGCTGTTTAATATATATAAAATTGAGCTGAGATTTTTTTAAAATTAACTGTTGAAGCTTGATAATACTTGGAGCTTGATTAAACTAAGAAAAATTGAGCGGGTAAAAGATGGCATGGAGAGCCATGTGTCTTCCCATGTTTATCTGGTTGATGTCCCAGGAGCTTGCCAGCCTCCCCAAGGGGACAGCTTGAGGTGGTGCTGGTTGTATTTTACAGGTATGGAAAGCAAGACATAAAGAGGCAGAGTTGATTTCATTCTTGAAAGGAGCTGATGTGGACAGACCTAGAGTTAAAGGCAACGAGCTGAATATGGGCTCTTGCTTCCATCTGTCACGTAGACATTTATGGTTGTCAGAGGTGGGACCACCTCCTTGATGGCCAAATCGTGTGTGCCCATGGCCTGCCTGGTAGTGTTGCTTTCTTCAGCTGGTGAGGGACAGGGCAGGCAGGGGGCTGGGAAAGCCTGAAGCCACCACACAGCTGGAGTCTGTTAGTGCTGAGAAGCTGACCGAGTACTTGCATGTTTGAAGTATGCAGCGCCTCTGGGACATGTGTGAGGCAATGCTGTTTACTTGTATCTACTTGTTTTCCTGGTTAAAACTGCATAGTGTAAGCTTGCATCTGAGGCCACCTCTGTTATTCCTGGGTAGTCTCCAAAAGTACCTTAAAACGTTTAGAGTCGCCTCTCCCTTGCCTATGATTTCCTTGGTGGAGCACTGCTGACCAGACCCGTGTTGTGACTTCATTTCTGATCTGCACTGAACCAGACCGCTGGGGCTGGTCAGTAGGCGCTGGAAAGGTGTTTTGCTATATTTGGTTATACTCTCAGTCTAGAAAAATGTATCCAGGTATTGTATTTGCTAAAGGTTGCATCAGCTTGATGTTTCTGCACAGCATCGTTACCTCAAGGAATAGGAATATAAAACAGCACTACAGCTTTTAAGAAGACCCTGCCATGTCCCCTTCCTGTAATCGGAAGAGCAAACGATCATCTTAATCGATGAACTCCAGGTTGGAGTCCGCTGAAAAGGTTTAATTTAACTGGAATAAAACAAAGCTTACTGGATCTACTGGTTGATTGGGTGTTTTCTCCCAACCTAGTATTTTAGCTGATTTGCTCAAGCCCCACGATACTTGCAATGCTTTTCCTTCCCTCTCCTTTCCTCTCCTCTCAGCACTCTACAAAGCTGCCTTAAGAGTAGTCCTCTTGACACAGAGGCTGCAAATGCCACTATGGGCACCTGGAGTAATCCTCAGCTTCATATTCTGCAGAGCTGTGGCTTTCTCTGGGAGAAGGGTTTTCACGTGTTTAACACAGATTGCATTGTGCTCCCTCCCAGAAGTACCTGGCTAGGGCACTCCATCGTCTTGTAGGGGGAGTAAGTCTCCTTCTTGTTGGAGGTGTTATTGCTAAGGGTTTACTGAGTGTCTAGTGTAATTCAAACTTCGTCTAGGAGTTGCCTTCGTGTTTTCCCTTTAGATTGGATTTATGACAAGAAGTCACACCTCTTCTTAAGCTGACTTTTTTTTTTCTCCTTTGAATTGTTAGGCTCCTTCTATGAATGATTTCAGAGCGGTGGTCCTGCCTGTTGCATGTCCATTTTTATAACATATGTGTTATATTGATGTTATTATGATTGTTATATATTGTTATGATGAAACTGATCAGTTTCAGTTGACTTCATCTGAGAAACCTCATTACTGTCTCTTCCTTGATAGACAAAACCAGTTTGAAAGTACCACAATTCCTTGAATTAGTGCAATCCCCTTAGGTTCATCAAACAGAGCATTCCAGGAAGCAATGTTTTTTGCAGGATAAATCTCAAATATGAGGATGAGATAAATCTCAGTCTTAAACCCCAACAAAATAGAAACCCCCAAACAAGAATCCCATCAGAACAGTGATGGTACAGAACTAACTGATGGGTATATTTTTATTATTGGATTGGGAGAGCAGACACACACACACACCCACACACCCCTTTTATTTGGCCTATTTTGTTGTTTCATGTAAGGCTATAACTTACCCTCTCCTGGTCTGTTGGTATCTGGTTTCTGAAATGAGTGGGTGCACCTCTTCCCTCCCCTCCTTCTCCCTTCTAAGTGGTGAATGTTGATTTGAGCAGTTTATTCTCGACTGGGATCCAGCAATTGTTTGAATTGAAATGGTTATTGTAAGTGGGTTGGTGTGTTAGGACAGCCTGCGCAATGTGTTCCATGAAGTCAGCAGCTGAATCTTTTAAATTACACCCTCTTGTCTCTTGCTCTTTCTTTCTCCCTCCTACTTTGGCTGCAGAGTCTGCTGGAGGGGTGGAAAACAAGTTTGGCACCCACATGGTAGAGAGCACTGATTAGTTCCTAAAAGAAGCAGCAAGTTGATTGCTTGCAGAGATGATGTAAGCCATTGCTCTGGGGTACATCAGGTTGGATTTCTCATGCTTTATCTTATAAAGCCTAAATTAACAGCTGGTTTGGTTTGAGTTCTCCGGGATCTGACTAAAGGATTACAGTCCGTTCTCAAGTGAGTCAATCTAGTTTAATTTATTTCAGGTCTATCAAAAAAGATCAATCAAAGCCCTTTTGAAAGTAAAGCTGTAATCGGTCTGTGTACTTAGATGTCACTGTTGTTGTATTTCCTTTGCTTCTCTGGTGGAAAAATGTTCAGACTGCAGCTAAAGACTGTATTGCAGTGATTATTTTTTTTTTTAAATACAGTTACATTTTTTAGAAGGTTACTTGGGTTTTGAGAACCGTTGCAGCCTGCATATACTTCTAACCATGTCTGCTTATGTTTTTTGTTGTGCATCCTTGAACTTGAAACTGTACTTGAACTGGGAAGGATCGTGGTTTAGTGGTTAAAAAATACAAGTAGGAGTTGGGAATCCAGATTCCTCTGCTGATTGCTAGACCTAAGACATGACCTCAGGCATCTCCTTTAATTGCTGTTTGTCTCAGTTTCCCCATCTGTACAATAGGAACAACAGCATTCAAATGTGATCTAGACACAAAAGTAGCTTGTGTTTACATAAGGGTGCGATTTAGAAATCGGCATATTCAGCTGGGTGTCAGTGGTCTATATTGTTGTCTTAATGCGTGTAGAGCTGGAAATGACAGTATAGCTAATGCTAAACTGAGTTTTCGGCTCGATAGACTAGCTATCAGATTTTGGGGAGCTGGGCTGCTGCAGCCTCAGGAAGCAAAGCATTGAACTAGTATAAAACCTCCCTACCAGTTTCTGTTTTTTAAAATCTTTTGGAGTCTAAGTGTCCTGGCAAACTTCATGCCAGATCAGGTGTCAGCTGGCCTTCTGCCACTGACATAAACTCCATACCATGGTGTCTTGTTAATTTGACAAGAACATAATTGAGTGCCCACACCCTAACCGGATAGATGCTAGATGATCTGGTGCTGCAGATGTGTGATAAACATCGTGGAAACATGGCCTGATTTTAGCAATTGCACAAGAGTTTGTATGAGTTTGGTTTAATTCCAGAACTGATTTTTAAGGTGCTCATTTCTACTTGTTCTTGCCACCAGTCCCCCAGTACCTCCCACTGAGTTCTGTGAAAGTTGGAGAGAGGCTAGTGGAAGTGACATGTTATGAAGCAATACTCTGTGAAACAGAATGGGTGTTTTGCAGATGTCTTCAGCAGGAGAGAGGTTTGCATGGTAAAATGTTTGTTTAATAGTTGGTGCATTCTCTTTCAACCAGGGGTTATCTTGTGCTTTTTTTTGTGATTGAGTAGGCCATTTCTTGTTCATTTTTACCTCTCCCCTGCTTCCGCTTTAAAAAAAAAAAAGTAATTCAAATTCCCTATTAAGTTGGTAGACTCCTGAACACAGTTGCAAATTCAGCTCCCTATGTTGTTCTTATCTGGTTTATTTTTCATGTAGCTATGAGTTAGAAATACGTAACTGTATTTTCAGCCAGTATATGTTGGTCTTTTGGGTATGCTGAACTATTAACTGCAGTTTTGGTGGGCACCTTTGTGATGGGAGCATATGAGATAGCCTTGCCTGTTTCTAGTCCATGTGACAAATCCCTACTATGACCTGTTCATGTTCTTGCTTAAGAAAAGCTTCCATATATATTTTAAATACTAGATATAAACGTTTTAAGTTCCTTTTATGTGTCATCTAGCTGTTTGAGTCTTTTTGTTCTAGTCTGGTTCTCAACCACCAAGCAATTCTCCTCGGTCTCCTACCTGAGTGAGTGAAATGACTGCCACTCCTCTTGCAGATAAAGAGTATTTTTAAGATCTTCCCTCTACTTCTTTTAAAAGCCAGCCATTCTTCAGGCAGCTGCTCTTCCATGTAGGGAGTATAAAAAGAAGTGGCAGCAGACAGGTGCTTGCACACTGGATATGGGATTCTTAGAGTGGCTTAGCATAATTTTTTTTTTTCAATAGTGTTCATCATGCTGTAGACAGATCAGTCAGGATACCACTTGTTGTATCACTACATGATAGAACTGAGCAGTGATCAGGCTGAGTGCTCCTATATGAGTTATGGCTGTCCTTAGAGTATTCTGTACTCCTGGAGATGGATGCAGGTGTGTTCTCCCACGTGAGCATTACTCTTGGGAATATGATTACTAGTCTGATAATAATTTCCAGTAGCTGGTTATTTTTCCTCTCTCAAACATGGGGAGGTTTATCAGGTGTTTGAGGTGTGAAGACTGTATCTACTCTCTGTTGGCAAATTGAGGATGACAACAGTGGTTATCGATGTACATTTTCCACTCTAAAAGCAAATGAACAATTAGTAAGTTCCCATTCCCATCCTAGTTAGCAACCTCCTCCTGTAATGCCTCTCAGTGAAGTCTCCCTTTTAAAAAGCCAGGTCACTGGGATTGCCTCCTTTTGATCCTCCCCTGCTCCTGGACCTTTCGTAATGCCACCCCCAATCCCTGCTGCTCTTACCTGGGTTAAAAAAAGCCAAGAAGGAGGTTCAGAGTAAATGCTAGTAATTGTGCATGTAATGTAATTGGAAGCGTTTCATTGACATGCTTATGTGAGCTGCTGCTTCATCTTAGTGCTTGAATGTACCACTAGACTTGCATTTAGCTTCTTGTGGCTGCTCTTTGATGCAGGTAGGCCATATTATAAATAGGCTTGTTGCTATGGTGAAAATAGAAGTCCTTGTCTGCTGAGTGTAACCTTTCCTACTTTCCTGGACATTGTAATATTTTTTTTTTTTTTGGCCTTCCTCTTTGAATATGCCGTAGTAGAACAGAGTCGTGTTGTCGTTTGGAGGAAGGAATTTCAGTCGATGAGTTGGGTTGGAGGACAGTACTTTCAAGGTGTCTTCAAGAAGTTGTGGGTGGGTTTTGAGGAGTGAGGGGAGAGATTGGAAATCCCTTTTGTGATGACTCAGCACTGCTGAGAAATCAGCGGGCTTCTCCGCCCCCCCCCCTCCCCGTCTTCAGGGAGAGAGAGATGAAAAAGCTTTCCCCTGCTCTTTCCATTACCTGGCTTCTCTGTTATTTTTACAAGGCTAATGCATTGTGCTCGCAGTTTGCATTGTTGTGCCAATAAAACTTTAATAATGATGATAAGATTGACATGTGCATGGCCAGAAGATGAATCTTTGGGATTTAGTTGAGAAAGGAAGGTGTGTGTTTGTCAGCTGCCTGCGAGGTCCAAGGACTGCTGAGGCTCATTTCAAAGGCTTCAGGGAAGGGAGTGCTCTTCAGGGCTGATGGCTATAAAAGCTGAAGATGGCTGCGCCTGTCCATTAATCTGTTGAACTCATTGTTCTCTGTATCCCTGTTTTATTTTGTTATTATGCTGCGTTTTGTGCAAAAGGAACTGGAACAATCAAGTGTGACTAAGGGCTTTGTGAGGCAGCAGGCTCTTAAGGAGAAGGGAGAAAAAAAGGGTGAGACACTTCTTTTTGCTGCTTTGCTCTCAAGGACAGCAGGGGCTGCTGCCTCGTCCCAGCACACTTTATGTGCATGTACCCCTGGGGCAGGATCCTGGGGGGATGGGGGAGGCTGGCTGCCGAAACACCTGGGGTTTGCTCTGCCTTGGCCCTGATGCAGGCTGTAGTGGTGGCACTGTCCCCCCCAGCCACTGTCCCCAGCTCCACTGGGACTTGACTCTGGGGACTGCTGCTCAGCCAGAAACCCACCACTGCTAAGCCGCAGCTCTTGGCTCTTGGCTTTCTGCTGAGGGTTTCCCCCGGAGGTTTGAAGTAACCTACTCCCCACACTGTCCACCTTCTCTCCAACTTCCCAGCAATGAATCTGTTTCTCATTTAAAGTGTATTTTTAAAAACTGCTCTGAAGTCTTGGAAGAGGGAAAACTGACTGCACTTAATTCAAGTTCAGTTCTTTCCTCCCTGTGACCTCTGTTAGTATTTTTAAATGAAGGTGATTAATTTTTTACTTTTTTTTTTTTTTGAAAAGCTATGTCATCCTTGAGCTGTTCTAGTGGTTTAGTTGTAGTTGAAAGTAAAACCAAGGGGCAGGGTGTAGGAAATCCCATGCACCTAATTTTAGGGGATCTAAATTGGAGAAGTTTGTAGTGCTCTCCCCTGAAATGCTTCTTAAGAGCATCCGCTTATGCCTTTCCTTTGCCCTGTGTGTAAGGGGCTTAATTCCCTCCTCTTTGTGCTGACCTGAAAAAGCACCAAATCACTACAAGTATAGGGTGGCATCAGGGGAGTGGAAGGGCTGTGACTAGCTTATGTTTGCTGCTGTTGAATGAAGCAACCCATGGAAAAATAATTGCAATGTGTGGGAGAGAGGCCTGTCCTTTCACTGTGAACCAGTCTCTGGTAATGTGGACTTGGGACTTTTGTCTCCTTTCATCTTTCTTACACCTGTTATTATCAAAGTGTATGGGCAAATACACCTTCAGCAGACTGTTGGCTTCTTCTCTTTTATTTTCTCAGTCATCCAACAGTACGTATCCAGAAGAATATTTTTAGAGTGACCCCCTCTCTGAATAAGGGCCCTGTTGCCCCACCGTGGCTCTCCTCATCCCCAGGGGTCCATGTATCAGGATGCATGGTATGAAGGAGTTGTGCCCGGGAGACTGCGGGTGTTGCTGGGCATGGCAAGCCCCCTGGCTGCCTCGTGCCCCCGTGAAGCAGCTTTATCCAAGGTGCCATTGCTCTACCCCAAAACACTGGGGAGAAAGGGGAGTTACACGGTGGGAAGAGGATGTGGGTTGGGATGGAGAATGAGATGATGCACGAAAAGGTGTTGTGTTCCCTGCTTTTCCCTGCCAGCATCCTGCTTTTTTATGCTGGCTGGGCTTTGCGCTAGGGCTACACTGCTGTGGGTTGTTTCAATAACTACAAAAAGGAGTAAACCAAGGGACGACTTGGGTGAATGACCTGCCTGTCCTAGCGAATTTAGTTTAATTTAGAAGTTTAAAAATGGCCCTGTTATCCGCTAATATTAGCGTTTTGTGTGACCTGACCTGTTACGTTTGTGACCTGAGCGAGGAGGAGAGGGGAAGCATTGCTGAATGGGGCTGCTGTACTTGAGGCTATTTTTCTCCCAGCCTCAGAAGCAGGACAATATCCCAGAATAGCAAGTAGCGGGGAAGTCACGCTAGAGCGGGGACAGCCTGCTGTGCCCAGGATGGCTGCAGTGCTGCCTCCTCTGCAGGACATAGACCTGAGACTCCGCTTGTTTGTCATCACTGATCCTGTGGCTGCTGGGTGTCACCCTGGCTGCTGGCATGCTGCCTGCCCTGGTGGGTCCCCAGATCTGCCTGCTGTCAGGACTCTTGTTTCTGTCTGAAGCTCCATGGGGCGATAGGGTGGCCTTTGCAGAACTGCAGAGCATCACCCCACTGTAGGAGGTAGGCTGGGGGTGGCGTGGGGTCATGCACGTGACAGAGCTGTGATGTGGGATCTATTTCCAGCTCTGCCACAAACTTCCCGTTTTCATTTTTGGAGCAAATCACTCAAACTCTGTCCCCTGCCCTGCCCACATGCAAAATGGGGCTGAGTGCACTTTCCTCATGGGAATGGTCTTTAAATAAATCTTTGCTTAGAAAGCACTGCAGAGGGCAAGTTGCTGAATGGGCACAAGACAGTATCAAAGTGTGACTGGAGAAGGAGATGGTGCAGGAAGAAATGTTTTAAAAAATTAAATCAGAAGTACTATATAGGGTTTTTTTAAAGTTAAAAAAAATCTTCCAAGTCTTCCATGCCTGGCTTTTCATCATGAGATTAAAAATTAGTATAAGAGGAGGAGTGGCAATGAAAAGTTACCACAGCTATCTTTTGAGTATGGAAATGTTGAGAGGGTGAGGAGGGAGGGCTTTGGCAGGTTGGCTGATTTTCCTGGCTAGGTCTGGCCACTTTCCCCAGCTGCGTGAAGAACTCAAACTTTCCCAGCTTCCAGAAACCTGGGTGACATTGACAGTTGAGTTAAATCTGTGTCTTGGTCAAAGAGGAAGATTTTGCTCGCCAGTTAAATACTCTGCATTTCCAAAATCCCATCTGCTCACACATTTCACGTTCATAACTCCAAGTGCACAGGCACAAGGTTGATCATCGGGTACCCCACTTCTCCCTCCTTCCTGCACACACGCGGGGTAGGGTTTGGTTGGGAGGATGACAACAGAGTTGTTTCTTGAGCAGATTCAGCAGAGCAGCCCATATGCTGTATGTTTATATTTGGATGAATTTGGTGGGTTTTGACTTCTACAAACTGGGGTAGTCAAGCATGTGAGAGGGACTTTCTTACATTACTCACCACATCATTAGCCTTTTTGACTGAAATGCATGTGATTTCACACTGGGAAGAAGAGAGAGACTCGGATCCAGTAAAATTACATTATTAGGTTTGATATTGGCTATCCTGAGTGAGGGTCCAATAAAATATTTTTCTTTATTCTTAACCTGGGTACCAGCAATATAGGTTTTTCTTGAATTTGTGTCACTTGCTTATAAGATAGCTCTTAATTTCTTTGGGGGTGTAGTTGTGATGCTGCAGAGAACCAGTAACAGTGATCAGATCACTAAGGAAAGTGTTTTCAAGACACATGGCTGTGGCGTATTCGCTGCCTGTATATTTATGTGCTGTATCTGTATCTGGATGGCCTGTATCTGATGGTTCTTGGCCAGGTGTATTTGCATCTATTAACACTATTTGTACATCACCTTGGCATTCACCATTTGCCTGAATGGTGTTAAATAAGTGTGAGATCCCTGTCAAAATGCAGTCATTGGAGTAAATTAGGCTAGGTTTTTGGGGGATGGTTTTATCATTGGCATTGCTTCTGCCAGTAATTTTGGCCATTATTGGAAAGGAGGAAATAAAATCAGGGAATTGAATCAGAATTGAAATGAAACCAGTTGATGGTAGCTGTGGGCAACCATGTGATTTGGGGAAACTGGCTTAAAGCTGATGAGACAGAGTTACAGTGCAAAGAAAGCTTTTTCTTTCTCAATTTTTTGCTCCAAAATAACTAACTTTTATGTTGCTTTCCAAAGCGTCTGCTGCCAATTGATTTATCCCTTGATAATAGTCTTAAGGTTGTTTAGTTTCTCTTCTGTAAATATATGCACAAATTGTAACAACAAACAAACAGTGTTTCTGCCATGTACGTTAAGACCTGCTGTGTATCATGGGGGAGCAGGAATGAAAGGTCTGTGCTGTGTTGCTCTGGGGCTCTGAACGTCTGCCTGGGAAATGGTAGGGAAGGGTTTGCTTCTTCATGAGAGGCTATGGGGCAGGTTTGCAGAGAATATTTAGTGAGTGTTAGCAAAGCTGATCTTAAGCTGCCAAGGATATGGTGTGTTTTTTCTTATCTCTTCATAAACCCTGCTTTCACTGGAATTTTTGTGTGTGAAATGTATGAGAAATCCCACCTGAGCAGAACTGAAGTGGAAATGGCCTCACGTCTGTAATAAGGGATGCAGAGAATATCTGTTTGATTTTTGCGATCGGCATCTCTTCCTTTTCTCGGTGTATCGACATCTCTTTCACGAGGGAAAACATTTTCCTATATGAAAAAGCTACACAATACCTTTGGTAGCCTTTCTGCCCCTTTTCCTCGCTGCTGTCAGTAGTGATAACGATGGTGAGCATTGCCCAGTGTTTCACCCACCGCAGGGCTTCTGAACCTGAGCTTGTGTTTGCCCAGGGAGGTTCAGACGTGTTGGGGCTCTGGAAAGTAAGAAAACTACTTCAAATGCAACAAAAGCGCAAGCCTGAGAAAAGGTGGAATGAAACAGCCTGGTACCAACAAGGTACAGGTTTGTTTAGGATTACTGGTCAAGAACAACAAAGTTAACCCACTGGGACCTGCAGCTGGGTGAAGAGCAATGGCACCGGGCTCAGTGAGGCTGCACTGAGGATGCTCTGCCAAATGGGTGGTCTCGGGGACCGGGACTTTAATCCTGTCGCATGGTGGAAAGCATAAGGGATTAGAAAATTTGGGATTATCTGCAGGCTCCCCTTACATTAATGCCAGTATACTTTAAATGGATCCATGTATTCATTTTGTTTCATTTTGTTCACACAACTGGGCACCGCTTAATTTATTGTGGCTCTGTAAAGCAGATAGTACCTAACATGCTCTTGGCTTAACATCTGATGTGGGGGCTGGAGCAGAAAGCTGTATTAGGAGAATGCAGGATTGATGGTTCTTTTGACAAATGAACTTCATGGAAAGAGTTAATTGCTGGATGTTTCATGAGAGCCATGACCTAAGCCCCTGTAGCAAGTTTTTAAACAAAATCTGCTGTTAGACACTTCCTCACAGTGTGAGTTTCATTTAGATATAGAAAACACTTTGGGACTAAAAAAAGAAAATAATAATACAAGCGTGTTCAATTTTTTGTGTGTCTGGTTTCATCAACTTTTTTCTGCAAAGTTAGTGGTAGGGTGCTAGATAGGGACAAATAACCAGCTCTGACTGGGTTTGCTGATGTGACACCACAGAGGATGGGTCAGTTTTGCACTCATCCATTTTTTAGTGACTTGAACTTTGTCAGTAAAGCAGCAAACTCTGGTCACTCTTCGGAGAGTTCCCACCTTGCAGGTACAGCCTGTCTGCAGTTGGGCGTGCGCCTTACAGAGCAAAGAGGGGCAGAAGGTTTAGTACACAGCATTAGCTTTGAAGCAAACCTTTATTTTTCTGCTTCAGGGTTTCACATCAAGTCACGCTCCCTCCTCCCACATTTTTTTCCTTGCCATCTCCCTCTCCTCTTCCAGGTTTCTTATCATCACTGTACAGGCTAGCAGCTTCTTTCAGCCTTGCAGCTAAAGAGGCCTTTGCTACAGCCAAAAAAAGAAAAAAAAAAAAAAAAAACAAAAATGAAACCAATTCCCAGAACACCCAACACAAAACCCAGGTCCTGTCCTGATGCTTGTCTCTGTACAAGTGAGGCAGCTCAGTGGCCGGGAGATTGCTGAATGGCTGGAAATCGCAGCTATCTTAAGTCTATGGAGGGGCCATGTGTGAGGCTGCATCTAAAATTTTTATCACCACCACTGCAGGTGAAAGGCTTTCATTCGGCTGTGCTGGTCCGGCAAAGTCTATTTTATTTATGTGCTTCCAAGCCCTTAAAACTTCTTTTAGGGTACATCAGTAGGGAGTTAATAGAAACTTTGAAATAGGAAAAATGCCTGTGGGTTAAGCAAAAATGTAGTTGACCAACTTGAGCATAAAGCTGGTACTTAGTTGGTAGGTCATTTGCTGTGGGGGAGAGGGGAAGGTGGACTGCTGGACCACAGATAGCATTTCCCGGTGGGAAAGAAGTTGTAAACACAATTAGCAGCTCTTAATTTGGGAAGCAGTGTATGTTTTATTTTGCTTGTGTTTTGTATATTCTTGTAGAAAACACTTTTAAGTCTTACTGCAGTCAGTTGTTATTTTAATATTAGCTCAGCATGCTTATTTGTACATATGAGCTAGAGTAGCACATATATAGGCTGCTATAAAAATAATCACATTTGGAAAGAGTGGAAATACTAAATGGTTTATTCTCTGTAACTTCCTTAAAAAAGCCCAGCAAACAAAAAGTGCCTTCACAGACAAGTTTGACTCAGCTTTAAAATTTCTTCCATTCAAGTTCTTTTCAAGAGAAGTAGGTTTGTTTCTTTTTTTAAACAAAATGTACTTTCTTAGAAGACTAAAATGTCTTAAGCACCAGCATACTGTTCTACCTTGTTTCTGCTAAATGGGATTATAAGGGATTTAATTGTGAGAATTTCTGTGTTGCAGAAGGTGACTTTTTACAGCGTGTTAGAGCAAGCAATATGTGACACGCTCCTCCTGTTCCCATCACATCCCTCTGCTCTGACCTGAGTTTTCCCTCAGTGCCAGTACCAAGGGTCTGGGGCATCTTCTTGGATCAGGAGGGATGGGGGAGCGAGAAGGTGGGTCAGGAGTAAAAACCTGACTTGGAGACTGCGTAGTTAGAAGCAAATTGTATTGATTTCTCTTTGCAGGTCTGATGGTTCTGAAAGCCACTTGCTGTGCAGCTTTAAAGCTCTTCCTGCCATATGTGCAGTCAATAAATGCTAGCGACTTGGCCAGCACCACTTGGGCACTGATCTAGCCATGCCTTGGAGCACCTGTGTGACTTGAAATACACTGCAACCCGCAGGGCTGCTTCAGCTTTAAAGTTAAGCAGGTGCTTAAGTGCTTAGGTGGATCGGAGACTTTAGGGACTGTTAGCTTCTGTCTGAACACAAATGTCGCCTTTACTTTTTTAGCATAATACTGTCCCTGCCTTTTTTTTCTTCCCAGTTTCATCAGTCTCCTTGTGGCTTTTCTCAAGCTTAAGTGATTTTTCTGGCACGGTGAATGTACTGCACATAGCAAGAACCATGACTTGAAATGGAGTGTAAATAGGGAGGGAGAGTAGCTGTTCTGATTGCCATGGAGTGCAGAGAGCAAACAGACTTCAAGAATTTTGGAGAGCCAGCTAGATTGTTATATATTTACTTATTTTTAATATTTTTCTAGAGGACTTTGAAATTCTTGGTGATATTAAGGAGATTTAGGTGCAGCATTTGAATCTTGGGGTTGTCCCTTTGTAAGCTACCATTGTTGCCCTCCATTTATCACAAGGAGAAACTATTCTGCCAAGATGCTAATTCTTGAACGGCATCTCCGCAGGTAGGAGGTGTACTAGGCTTGTTTCAGTATCTCATTTCCTTTCTTTTTATTCCAGTTTTGGCAGTTGCTTCTTTGCATAGGTTTTATATATTTTATTGGCTGATACTCAGATAATTCTGCCCTTTTATTTCGTCTCTTTTCTTTTTTTCATCCTTCCCTCCCCAACTCCTTTTGCATCCCTTGTAGCTCTAGAGAACTGGTTCGTTTATAGCTGATAGCATGGTTAATGCCAAGAAACCCTGACTCCTGGTGCATTATCGCAGGGCTGTGACGCAGGGCAAGATCATGTTCCAGATCTAGGTCTTGTTTGTTTTGGATCCTTCTTGTGCTGTGGAGCAGCAACGAGTACTTGACTTCTCACACTGCTCCATTGGCTCCATCTTCTGTGTCCCAGGGTCCTGCTGCCTCCTCGCATGTGTCTGCCTGGTCTGCTCGCCTTGTGCTCTGAACCCTTGGGGAGAGGCCCACTGGGAAGGGAGCTGAGGGATTCCTCATCATGAAAAAGCTTTACTGAGCAGCCAGCTGGTCCTTTTGTATTAGAAACTGTGACTGGAGGGTTATTTTTTGTTGTGGGTTGGTATTTGGTTTTTTTTTTTTCTTTCTTTTTTTCTGTAGTTGTTTGAATTGCATTTTTAAGAAAGGAGGAATTGGTGTAGGAATTGGTGATCTTACCTGGTGTTTGCGGATTTCAGAGCTTGCCTGTATCTTACTTGCAGTCCTGATCCAAGCTCACTTACTGTTTTAGAATTCAGTGTTGAGATTTTTCCTCTCTTTTCCCCCCCTTTTTTTTTCCCTCTCCCCACCTATTTTTTTTTATTCTGCATATTGCTTGCCCTGTGCAACAGATGTGAGGATCTGATCCCACTTCCATTGAAGTCAATAGCCAAATTCCTATCGACTTCGCTGACAGCGAGAACGAGCCCCTGTCTAGGGAGTGAGGATTAGAGCTAAGTAGGAGTAAGTAAAGTACAATAAAATCAGAATATCCTACTTACTGCTTAATGCCATGAATTCTGTTTTGAAGAATTTCTGTTTTGAATCCCATGGCTTTTTATGCTGGTGAATGCCAAGAGTTGAATTCACGGGGGTGGGGAAGAGGAGGAGCTGACAAGCATAAGAGGGTTTTGGTTTCTAGAGTTAGGAGGGACATTGGTAGAAAAGAATGAAAAACAGTCCGTGATTCCTTCATGACCCTGCAGTAAAAGGACTTCGGCTGATGGATGAGGGGCTTGGTTTGGCAGACAGGCTGCACTGGATCCACTTTTGACCGTGTCAACCAAGTGTCACTGTCTAAATCTGGAATGCTGTTGTGTATTATGGGAATACAAATAAACCCAAAAAAAGGCTCAGGAAGGGGAAAATGGTTGAATAGAATCTTAAAATAAAAAAATAGATTGCCCCCTTCTAAATACATGGCTAAAATAAAAATAATACAAAAGAAAATCAGAAACAAAACAAAACCAAAACCCCCAAACAAACAAAAAAATACCCAAAACAGGCTGAGGGAGGGGAAAAACAGTGACTTTCTAGATGTTTTCCTGCAGGATCAGCCTTCCCAAAGGCATCCAGATCTGCTCCAGGGAGATGGTGGTGAGATGTGGCGTCAGCCACCTTGTCTCCACACAGCCCCGTCTTCAGCGACCCTGCGCCTGGCCAGGGCTATGGGAGCTGCCTGTCCCTGGGGTTGTGCAGTGGCCGTGGGCTTCCCCTCCTGCCCGGGGTGTGGTGACACGTGAGGGGGTGTGTGGACTTGGACCCCTGCAGATAGCAGCATGGCCTTTAGCACTGCTGCCTCTCGGGGCCCCACAAGGAAGAATAGGCTGTTACCCTGGCAGGGCAATATTATCCGTGTTTTACAAGCAGGAAGGCTGAGGCGAAGGGTTTATTTTTGTGTGAGTCATCCAGGATGGCCCAGGAGCCTGGGGTGGATGTGGAAATTCAACGTCTCACAGAGCCCTGGTCCTGCGTTGTCTCTCCCTGTCCCACAAAGCCTGTAGGTTTGCTCGATGTACCAGCTGGGGATGCTTTTCTCATTAGGGGCGTGCTGCTGGCATGTATCTGCTGTCTCTCCAGGCAGGGTGCAAGGTGCAGCTTCGTGGCAGAAGGGGTGGCAAGGGGCTGCAGATTTTAGGGAGTGTCCCTGTACTGCCAGAAAGTGCAGAGGCAGAGAAAGAAGCCCCATTTCTGGGGTCATGAACCCGGGTAGACGTGGCACATGGATTTTGCTGTGCCGCTTCCTCATGTCACCGCTCTGCTAGGATGCTTTCTTTGCTAGCTTTTCCTTTCTTTTTCCCTTCGCTCTCTCTTTTGGCCAGGATTTTAACATATATCACAGGCTGGTAGGCTAAGAGCCTGGGACTTCCCCTCACCACACTCAAAGTCTTTGATCTTTTGCTTTGGAGGTAACATCAAAAGAATGGCTGAGAAAGACAGCCAGCGCTGTGAAGTTCAACGTTCAAGTTAATAGCTTGACTGAAGGTTGTGCTGCATTGCTGGAGCCGGAGTAAACAGAGGCAAGCACACGCATTTCCCTGGAAATGGACCCTAGTGCTGCAGAAGGGCTTCATTTGCATTCACAATTAATCTAGGCCCTACTGAAGGGCAGGCTTGTCTTTTCATTTTGTTACTTTTTTTTTTTTTTTTTTTTTTAAATTCTTGCTGCACGGAAGGAAGGAGCAGGATGGTTGGCCAGGGTGCTGCTTTACTCGGTGGTACCAACAGCTGGTGGTGGCCACATATGCACCCTCGCAGCCCTGACCTGCAGCTTGCCTGCACTTTGTCATTGCTGGGTTTTCTCCATTTTCAAAATGATTAAGCTAAAGCCTGTTGGCAAACAATTACCTTCCCCTTTCTTTTAATAATAATACTAATAAAAAAATAATCTCTAACCGGTCCCTGCCCAAGTGTACAGTGGCTAGTATGGACTTCCCCATGCCAGAAATTTTTTTTTTTTCCAATTCCCATCCCACTTCTGTTTGAAATGCTCCTGACGTGTGGGCAAATGGCTGCTCCATCCATTTCTCCATTGCCATCTTCTACTGTTTTGGTGGCCTCTGTTCTGTGTGTGTGTGTAGGTTGCTTTGATTTTTTTTTTTTTTTAACGCACTGCAAATAAAGTGAGTATTTTAAGGCTTTGCATGATGGTGCACAGCCAGGCCCTTTTCTGCATGGCTTGGAGTATGAGGTGGAAGCTACTAGGCGCAGCACAGGATAGTCACAAGTAGTTAATAATTTGGAGTTGGTGGTAGTGATGTTGGAGTCAGAGTTTGAGAGGCAAAATGCTGAAGACTCCACCAACTTCACTGAGGTGCTTGACACTGGTGGGTGAATTGGCCTCATACATTTACAAGTTTAAAGCATTGTTATGTGGGCCTGATAGGATATGGGTTTGTCTGCAGCAGTGTATTTTGGTGCATACGTATGTGGAATAATTGATGTGAGTGTTAAAGTCTATAGTAAAGTAAGCCCAAAGGGTTCCATTTGTTTTCAAACACATTTGTATGAGAGAAATGCACCAAGGATACCATTAGTCCCCAGACAGACACGGATTCTTCCTCATCCTGGAACAAAATAGGAGACTTGGATGAGAAGAAAAGTTAATGACCTTAATAAACTCAGAGAAGAGGTTTAAAATTACTTTGTGAGTGCAAGCACTTTGTCCAATACAACTTAGACTTCTGTAAACTTACTTATAAAATAAAACAGTATTAGTCACTATATTTTTGCAAATTTTTGACCTTTTGAGCAGTGCTTCCATGTGAGTCTTGAATCACCAGTGCAAGGGATGGGATTCACAAAGGAGCAAAGTCAATCAGGCACCCAAGTCCTTATGGCTTCTTGGAAAAATCCTGTCCTGAATACTTTGCCCTGTTGAGTGAATTAACTGCTCTGAAGCGTGTGGGAGTTCAGGACATTTGTGCCCTCTCGAGGAAATGTGGAATGCTCTGGCGGGTAATGACCCCACTGGATGAGACCACAGGGCTCTTTCTACAGGGACAGTGAGGCGTGTTAATTTTTGAGCCAATTATCATTTAGAAGTCATGCCAAAACATTCAGCTCCACAGAGTGACAGCCTGAAGCAGGTCTTGCAGGAGCTGCTGATCTTTTCCTGGACCAATGGAAGAGGGTGGCGGGTGATTGCATTGGGGTCCTGCATTTTTCCTTTGCTGTTCTCCTCCTCCTCCCTGGATAAATAATTATTTCTCCTTTTTTTTTTTTTTTTAAAAAAAAGCAAACCTAAATGCAACTAATTATTCTGATTAAATCCATATACTGTCAGAGGAATTTTTCTACAATACTTGGGCTACCCCTGATAGCCATCACTGGAAATCTTCCCTAGGATGGATCACCCGGGGAGCGGGGAGGACAGGGCAGTTTGAGTTCCCTCTGCCCTTCAGGTAACATCCTACAAACAATATGTTGCAAATCCCAGTGTGCTTATGGGGGAGCAGGAGGAAAATAACAATATTCAGTAGATTAGCAGCTATTGTATCATCACACGTTGCTTAATAAGGCTGATGTTACATGTGAGAGGTAAGCTCCTTAGTAGGAGCAGGGTGCACTGTAATGACCTTTTGTGTGCAGGTATGCTGAGATGAAAGGTTCCTCCTGAGGTTATCGGGTTAGCTCCGCGGCATGCAGAAACACTGACTTCAACTTATTGTCCTGCGCAGATGCTCTTCAGTCTATTAATGCTCTCAAAATTCTGTTTAGGAACCTGGTTTTTTCTTCCTGTGATTCCACCTAGGACAAATTTGACTTGGAAATAGAACAGAAATGCTGTGTCGTGATTTTTAAAATAAATAAATAAGCTATTGCTATGAAAGGGAGCTCATTGATCCTCGCTTGCTTCATTTATAATTACCCTTGTATGCAGTCATTCTACCTCATCTTTAAAAAAACAAAGCTGCCTCTCAAAACCCCACCAGACAGCTAACATGGCTTGGTGTGTCCCTCCCTGCCCCAGTCTCTTCATCCTCAAGAACTTATAAAATATAAGTGTCCACAATAAGATTATAAAATGTTGTAAGATTGGAGCCTTTGCTTTCCCGGCTGTTCAGTAAATACGTCGGTGTCTCTTGGATGTGCCCTGAGGCTCTGAAACCTGAGGCCTGCCCACATCTTGAGTTCTACTTTCCTCCTTGCAAAGTGCCTCTGGCTAGTTGAGCTGTCGATGCAGCCCCTTCCACCCCCTGCCCTGCTATGAAAAAGCCTTTTCCCCC
>JAVJGI010000065.1:19051625-19126620 GCA_035590275.1 Ibycter americanus | reverse complement strand
TCGTTCCCACCCCCCCCCCCCCCCCCCATAAGGCAGGCTTTCTGAAAAACAGAATAACTTCAACAGCAAACTTCACAGCTTCTTCTAGGAGGTCAGAATATTGCTGGTTTCAGTGTTATCTCCAGGACTTTTTCCTGAGGTTGCCTTTAGGTTACATTTTTGAGTTAACTTTTTGGGTTTGCTTTTAAGAAAAAAAAAAAACAAAAAAGAAGAAAGATAGATAGACAAAAGTTACCAACCCTAGGGAAAGAGAATTTTGCAAGTTCTTGGTTTTCATGGGGGCCTGAAACCCTTGGAGCCATCTATTCTGCAGTAACCCCTTGTTGCATTGAAGACCCAATCGCACATGGAAACCACAAGGGAGGTGACAGGAAATTCAGTATGAAATTTGCTCGGTTTACTAGAGAGTGGCTCCCAGCAGTTCACCCAGAATTGCTACATCGACAGGAATTTTTGTGGTAGTGATTCGAGTCATGAGTTTCACTTACCCAACAGTGGGAGAAAATATGACTCTTTCAGTAAAGCCTAGTTAGGCAATGTTACAATAACAAGCGAACAGCTACATTCTCCTGTAGCACTTTTACTCTGGAATCCCACCCACCTGAGCCTCTCGTTTGCAGGTACTTCACAGAATCTGAAATGAGAATTTGGATCAAAGAGTGAAGGTAAAAAAGAAACCCCAATCCAAATCGTCTGAGAGGCCTTTTCGGAGGCGGACGCACCTCGCCGGGTGGCCTTCTCCCATCTTGCCCTTGTCACATGTCTGCTGGCTTTTGATAGCTGTAGGTGCCGAGTGCTTTATAAATCAACACTCTTACAGCTCAGGTTTTGTAAACGGAGGCATCTGAACTGGCGTGGCTCCTCACAGAAAGTGTGTGGCAAACTGCTCAGTCTGGTGGGAGCGGGGCATGGTGCGAGGGCTGCCGCCACACAGCCAGCCTGCTGCCGCCGCCAGCCCCGGCAGCCCTCCTCCCTCTATGCCATCCCTCCGTGCCGTAGGACACCAAATCGAATACTTATTCCTCCTACAAATAGGAAACACTTGAGAGAACAGACTGGGCAGCTGCCAGTCTGCGATGATAGTGAGAAATGAGGAAGGCAGGTAGGATGGATGGAGGCGCACAGAGGTAGGCCTCTGTCCGGCTTGTTTTCTCCACACACGTACACGCAGGGGAAGGCGGTACCCATGCAGCGGTGTTTTGCATCCTTGTTGTGTAGAGATGACTTTCCTGGTGGGCATTACCACCAGGGTACCAAAGGAGTCTGGTTAGTACTCCCCATAATTAGGGAATGTGTAACTCCTGCTCCAGGCTCCGTGTGGTGGGAGTGAGGGGAAGATGGGGTGAGCTATGGCAGGCCCCCTGGCCCCCCGCCGTGGGGAGCCGGGCAGGGCAGGTGTGTTCCCTGGGATTAAAGCAGAACCAGGCTGGCTGACCACTTAGCTCTCTTATTTTGGTTTATTTTGTGTGGGTTGTTTTTTGGTTCCACCCCATACCCCCCACCAAAAAAAAAAAAAAAAAAAAATTTAAAAAGGTAGTTGCAAAGCGTAAAGCTATAGTACCTCCTTTACAAATGGAGTTATGCTCTTAATGGAGTTGGAAAGTTTTAAGGGAGGCAAGGTTCCCCTGGAGCAGCCCTTCCGTTACAGCGGAGGTAGTTTAGTGCCGTGATCTCTCTTTCTAACGTGCTGTCAGATATTTTTACTGTCTTTATTTAATGGGGAGGAAAGGAATTATATTTTATAGACCATAAAATGCATTCTTGGACTTCATGCAAACACTAGTTACCAATTGTTCTCTCACTCTCTGGGAGATTGCCAGGAAGAGAAATTAAATGTGGGTCTGTACATCAAATTGTTTGGTGAGTCTTGGAGGCTGGTTTAGCTTTGAGCCTAAACAAGCCATATCTACAGAAAGACTTTGTTGAGATTGTGTGGCTGTCCCATTCTTTCTCGAATGGAAGCTCTATGCTTGAGTGGAACAGAACAGGTTGCAGAGAAAATCTGGGGGAAGTAGTCTGAAGATGAAGTTGGGGTTTTTTCCGCTGGCTTAAAGTAAGTCGATAAAAAGTTTGTTCTTGCGCATAGACTGAAATTATGCTTTTATTTGTGCCTGTCTTTTGGAACAATACTTTGTAGACATCCAAAGAGTACTCAGCTGGCCTGCTGATTTGTGCACTGAGGGATGTGGAGGCTTTCAAATTAAATGTGAAAAAAGTGATGGTGCTTTCCCAAGCTCCACCCAGGATCGAGAAACACTGCCTGCAGTTGTTTTGCTGAGATACCATGTGAACTGCAGAAAGTAATGCTGTACTTCTGTGTCACATGAATACTCTTCCTCTTGTAAAGCTAAAAAAATGATTTTTAATTCCTGCAGTAGCTGATTAGCCTCTGCTTAGCTTCTTCATGCTCAGTACCAGTATGTTAGATCTCAACTGTAGTCTACCAACCTTGTATTCATTAGAAGCAAAAAACCTGTTTTACTTCAGCATGTCAGTAGAACTGATAGCAAGAATGCCTTTCATGCATGTCAGAATGAGCAAATAATTATCTGAATTTGCTTGAACTTTCATAGGCAATAATTTTTAAGGAAGCTTTTGGTTATTCTTGTTAGTTCTCTCCCACGACAGCCTCTTTTGTGCCCTTATCACTGTGCGTAGAAAAACTGTGTTAAGCAGGGGTGATGTGCTGCAGTAGTAATGGAATGTAGCTGTTACACTGCATCTCGTCATAGATGCAGATGAAGAGCTATGTGCACTGTGAGGGCTTGGAGCCTAGTGATTAGGTCAGGAGAAGGCAACTGATCTGGTGCTTCTGGGACGTTCCTCCATCTCCACTTGGTCTGTCTGCTCAGCCAAGAGGGACCTGGAGTTGTTGAGGTGTCCCACCGGGCTCAGGCTATTACTCTGTGCCTTGTTCCACCCCAAAAGGGGCATCCTCTTTGCCTGTTGCCTTAGATGAGGCTATGCTTTCAGTGAGGCACTTCCAGATCACAGGATTTCTCCTTTCAGGCATCCCTCCTTCGAGATGATCTCAAACTGTTTAATTGTGAATGCATTTCTATAACTTTCAGGTTGAGGAGAACTCTACCATCTCCTTTTTATTCTCTAGCAGTGCTTCAGCAATGTGACGAAGGCACAGGCAAAATATTAAAATGCGCAGCTCAAGGCCCCAGTTTCAGGGACTTTTGTGTATTACTGGAAGGGAAGGATACAAGGTCACTCAAGTTCTCAATAACGGGGAAATTCAAGGCTCTAAAAGTGTCTTATTCAGGAGTATATCACAAGATGGTTTGGCTTAGACCACTGCTGGTGAATAAGTGGCATTTTAAATTGGGAAGAGGACTTAGTGCCCTATGTGCATGTGTCTGTGCAGGTATACCACACTTACTAGTTCCTTTTTTTTTTTGTGCCGCTTTTCCCATATATATGTATTTTATTTAATCACTTATTTTTGCAGTCTTGCAGTAGTTTAAAGAGTGGTATTAATTTAAAAAAAAAGTGGAAATATGTGATAAATATTTCCGTGTTTCATAATTCCATGCTTTCATTTCTTGAATGCTGTGGGGAAGTCTTTTGTGTGGAAAGGATCGGTCTCATTGAAATGAGCCTCGTTGCTCTCATTTCGAGCAGCTCCCCTGTGCCTCGTCGTGGTACATTACATATTCTGTAGAAGGGCTGAACGTCGTGGGTGGTGTCTATTACTTCTCACACAAAAAATTCCAGACATTGCAGATCTGCAAGAAATAGGAGGCCCTTTTAAAGTTCCCTCAGCAATCTCCTTCAGTTATTTAAAATAAATCCTTCAGATTTTGGTCTCACACTGCACACCTCTACAAACAAGGTGATAACTGAAGACCAAAAATAAGGGGTTGAGGTAAATTAAGGGATGGAGCAGAAGCTGAGGGTATACTTTTAAATCCTTAGAGGTTTTGCCTTCTGACTTAAGTAGGGATACTAGTAGGTTGCAGACGTTTCTTTGTAGGTACCAAGATGAGTATCCTTTTGCAACTATTTCTCTTGTCTGCAGAGAGCAATTACAGTCTTGTTAAGCTCTTCCTTCATTCCTAGTGCCTTCCCCATAAACCTCAGCCCTCCCCACAGCATTGCACTCTCCTGTGTTACTACTGGATTATCTCAGGTTAAAATTTGTCTAGATGCCTTCTCCCAGAAGGAGAGTTGCTAACTAAATGTTGGAGAAACTCCTGAGCTTCAAAGTTGATGTCCACGCATGTACTTCCATGTTATTCTGCAACACTGGCCAAGGGAGAGACTAACAGCAAAACTAGGATAAGGAATATTTCCGCTTGCATGTCATGGTGAGATCCAGAGAGAAAGTGCAGACTCTGAAGGTGGAGATGTAGTCCCATGGTTAGGGGATGTATTGGAGGCCTGAGGCATCACGCTTGACTCCAGGAGCCCTCCTCCTCCTTGTTTCAGTTCCTGGGAGCTAATAAGCACCAGCTGCAGGAAACCTGAGCTGGAGTGTTGTGCAGCTTTCCCTCTGTTTAAAAATACGGCTTTTTTTTTTTTTTTTTAATTGCATTTGTGTATTTATATGCTGTGGGACATCACTCGTAGGGCATTCCAGCAGTGAAAACAATAGCATGACAAGGGAGCAGGTCCAGGTTGGACACCGGTGCAGGAAACACCTGCGAGCTCTGTGCCATCCCTTCCATGGGGGCCACACTGCTGCGAGCCCGGCCCTGGCGTGGGGGGTGGCTGCTGGCTGGGAGTAAGAGTTTCCACCAAACTCTAGTTTTGGATGTGAATTTTATTTGCTTTTGACCAACTCTGCTGTGAAATCTTGGGAAGGATGTTTGTTTGCCCTGCTGGTGCCCAGGAAGGCAGCTGCTTTGGGTGGTATTTGAGGGGGTGGGCATGCAGAGCTGCTCTCGGTGGGTCTGTGCTTTGCAGGACCTGCTGGCTGTAGATGGGAGATGTGGATGTGATGCTCACCGGAGTGGAGGGTAGGGTGTTTTTTTTCATTCCTCTCCTACAGAAAAAAAATCTGGGCCGTTCAAATCATTTGCCTTTTCCCTTGTGCTGACAATTTAACAGCCTTTTTAAAAGCTTTGGTTTCTCTCAAGTACGCTCGCCCCATACGTGATTTAATTTTTGTGCAGAGGTCTGGAGCTTAACAATTATTTTGCTTAAGCTCTCTGAGACTTGCCATAAAACTTTTTTCTTTTTTTTTCTTTTTTTTTTTTAAACACACACATGCTAATGATCCCCATCAGATCATATTGTTAAACAGGGAATAAAATACTTACGCCAAGATGACATTATTTAAAAAAATGTCAAAAGCAGGCCAGCAGAGCCCATTTCAACAGTTTTGCTCCAAAATAATTTGCACAGATTTGTTAGAGTTAATTTGTTGAAAAGTTCAATGTTTGTACAGGCAAATCCTAATTTCCACACTGAGACACAGAAGCAGGAGAGGAGTGTGTGTCCAGCGTTTGCAGAAGCAGGATGGTGGGAACTTCCCTCCCTCCTACCCTTCCCGCCCCAGTGCAGGAATGTAAAAGCAGTGTCAGAAGGCTGGGAAAGTCGGCTTCGGGTTTTTGTGGACTCCTTGCAAATCAGAGGAACTGTCTGGCTCAAATCTGCATTTAGGGCCGAGAGAAGAGGATTTCCTGCTATTTAGTTGCTTGAGGAAGGAAAGGATTTACCTCTTCGCTGTAACAGTACTTAATTTTTCTCCTCTTTAATAAGAATATCACAGCATAGGGCAGCAGTAGTAAACCTGCAAAAGCAATCATGCCTCTCCCCCTTCTTCCTTTGCCCTCCCCACACTGTGATGCGACTCCCCCCCCCCCGCCCAAGCATCCTCCCATCCCAGCTCCCAGCCCTGGCGATGGCTTGGTGTCTCCCTCCACCGTGAAAGAGAGGGTTGTGGAGGGGGCGGCTGCTGCGACGTTGCTCCCTCGGACGGCTGCCTTGCTCAGCCCACCATCTGGATCCAGTTAGCTCTCTCGGCAGTAGGGCTGAGTCTCATTTCCTCCAACCAGTAATGTTATATAGGCAGTGATCCTGTTCTGCCCTAACATAATTGAAAATTATGTGTATTGTAGACTTGCAGCGCTGAAATGTAGACTCGTAAAAATCTGTGGCTCAGGTAGCCTGTGGAGATTGAATTTGGCACACAATGAAGCTTTTATGTAAAGTAAGAATTATAAGCCACCACATCAATATTGTGTTACAGGCATGACAATTCTTGGATGAGGAGGCCTTCAGTCAAGCTCGTCACCTTAAACAATGCTAATATTTCATACTTTTATCAACGGGGCTGGCATTCTGAAGCGAGCAAATTGGACTTTTTTTTCTTTTGCAAATGTCCCGCTGTTGAAGTTGTGGGTTAGTAAACTTGACGCAGGCGTTGGCTGTGGGCTCTGGCCCTCTCTGTTTATCTGACAGACAGAACATCTTGCCCTTGGCAGGGCTGGGATGCTGCTCTGGATCCTGGCCACTTGGTAGAGCTTGTGGAAGCCGCTTTATTGACCCTTGTGCGTTACTGCATTCTGTGGGTACTGTCTATTTTATGTATTTTTTTCTCCCACTGGTGTATTATCCACTAGTGGAAATGGAAGATACTGTCTGTGCTTGTGTGCAAAATGGAGCCCTCTGGGCTTGGACCATTCCTGCTGGGTTCCACATGCATGTCCAAGAGGAGAAGCAGCTTTGGTTTTGTTTTAGCCTTTGCACTCTTAAGACTTCTTGGATCCTCTTTGATAGGGGTGGGTAAGAGGACTTTACTGAGAGTCCAAACTAAGGGTTTTAAAAGCAGAAAAGCAAAGTAGCAGTAAGATCTGAAACTTTCATCTTGCACTTAGGCTGGTCAGCCTGGTGTGGGAGCACCTGCACTGAAAGTATGGGCTCTTGTGAGACTGAGGTGGAGCAGGAGCAACCATACCTTTTTGCTTTTTTTCTTCTAAGGAAATTTATTGCTTGTAAAAGCCAGCAGAACTGACAGTCCTGAAGGCTTTGTAATCCCTGCAATAATTACTGACTGGACAGGATCTGATGTGAGCTTACTCATGCTGCTGTGTCAATGCCTTAGTCTGCCTTTGGGGCAGTCTCAGAGAAGCCCATGTGTTTCTTGGCCTGTGTTTTAGAACAGCTGCTGACCTGAGCTCCTTCATGAGTTGTCGTGTTTGTAGGAATATTCCAGGGTTGCTCGTGACCATGGAGTGGTCATGGCAAAATGAGGGTGGTTGGTTTATTTTGGTGGGTAGTGGCTTAGTGGCCATTTCCTGAAAGGCCATCGGTTGAGCTGGCAGGTTCTTGTAAGTGCTTTAGTTGTGGTAGCAGTGACTTGTCACTCTCCAAAATGGTTGTGGAGTTTGAAACAGAGTCGTGTACCACGAGGTGTACATCCTGTGAGGACGTTTTGCTTGGAAGAAGGGAAAAAGACTTCGCTAGCTGGCTGGAAAACCTGAGGAAGCCAGTAGTAGCTGTGACCCATCAGGACCCTTCCTGCAAATTCATATGCCCCTTTATGTGGTAGTGTTACGATCACTAAGACAACTGATGGACTTCTAAAAATGTAGCAGTTGACTTGTTTAATAGTGCCATCTGCAAATCTGCAATGTATTAGATTTCCCCTCAAGTTAAGAGGCTCTCAGTCGGCTTAGGTTTTGGGTCCATTTTCTGTGCCCTTGGGTTGCATTTTAAGAACATTTTTGAAACCACAAAGGGTTAGAAAGTTACTTTAACATCATCTCAACTTTAAAATTTATGTTGTGGTCACCTATGTTGAGGAGCAGGGATTTGATACAAGTGATCAAATATCTGGAGGCTTACAATTGAGTTGCAAGAGTTAGAAATGTTGCTTATGGTAGACTAGTTCTGGTTTGTTTGGGTTTTATTTCTTGTTTTTAAGAAGTGTTGAAGTATTCTGGTCCACATTGCATAAATCCCAAATGTGAAGATGAATAAAAACAAGACTTCTTGGAACTTGAGGAACTTGTATGGGGCACAAATCCAGAGTATGGGTTTGTTTATTTGCATTCCAGTAGCTCAGAAATCTCAGGCCCTCCAAGCGATGGGAATTGGTAATGCATCTTCCTGCTGAACCCTGCTTTTGGTCACCTCGGTGCCCAGGGTCTTACAGCAAACAGGCCTTGCATGCTAGCAAATGTTTTGCATACGTGAGCAAATGTGATAGTGATGTGCTGAAAGCATGGAACCAGATCTCCTTCCTTCCTTAATGGAGATTTAGATATGGCTTCCGTTGTTCGCCTGTGGTGGCAGGGGTTGTATGTGTGTGGCTCTCCTTCAAGATTACTGTTACTAAAAAAAAAAAAAAATAAATATGTGGAGGAATGGATAAACATAACTATTTCTCTAGATATTTTCTAGGAATAGATCTGTTAGGTCAACTAGAGCCTAGTGCTAAATAGGACATTGTGCAGTGGCCTGTTCTATGCACACAGCTGCTTTTCTTAGTTCTGGGAGGAGGCTGAAGCTATGTGATAGTACGCATTTCTTCCAGCATGATACAGGGCTTTTAGAGATCACGTATTAACCAGTATGCCTATTTGGCACACCACAGCACCATGCAGAGAGAAAAGCTTGGGCTGAAATTATATTTAGATGTGCCGTGCAGAAGTCTGTTTGGGCTAACTAATTTCTCTGTGGGGCTGCTTGTGGTCAGAATCGAGCACTTCTGATGCGGCAATCTGGATACCAGCTCAAGACTTCACCCCTTTGGTGTGGAAGCTTTGAGCTCCGCTGTGCAATCGGCTGGGGTGCAATGGCTTCTCCAGTGGGTTTAGTGAGAGGACATGCATGCCCAAGAGCAGAAGTTTTAGTCGATATTTGATGCTGGTTGAATCCGTGGGAATGTCCTGCTCCTCCTTGAAGTGCAGTTAAGCTTTTTTGCATTTGAATCAACACCCCCTTATGCTGCAGACTTGCTGCCTGTGTGTATTCAGCCTATCTGCCTATGACAGTGACTTGAAGAAACTGAGGGTATCCCCAAACACCTGGCCAGCACAGCTGGGCCTGAGGCACCAGGCTGTACTCTGCCTTGGACATCATCAATGGGAGAGCTTATTAGGTTTGGCCTTGTAATTGAATAAGTCACACTGTACAAGTCCCTTAAGGGTTGTCTGACAAGATGAGCAAGCAGAAAATAATCCATGGTGACTTCTGGAAATGGTGAAAAGAGGTGCTAAGACCCAGCAGTGATGGGTCTTTTTGGGGTAAATCTCTGCTTCTAGGGCTTGTACAGCACTGGGAAGCTGGAGGAGTTGACATGGTGCATTTGTTGAAAGAAGGCTGATGGATGGCTCATTAAATAATGAGGTTATATTCTTAACCCACAATATGTGTTTTCCCTCTCCTGAGATTTATAATCTACCTCCCCCTCCCTTGTCCCATCCTCTCCATGATTTTGGTATTTTGTATCTGTGTGGGTTTTATTCTTCTTCAAGATTTGCTACAATTAGCAAAATCAATGTGATACTGTCTTTGCAATCTGCTTTATTTTCTTATTCCTGAACTGTGACGCGGTGGTGTGAAATTGTTAGTGTTCTGCACAGATTTTGTTTCCACAAACATGTGAAGTCGTCTTAATTTTTGTTTCAGTTCCTTGCATAAGTTTTAATTTATATCTTTTTACCCATGTTACCTAAGATTTGTTATTTTTTTTGCCTTTCTTTTCTGAACTCATTTTTCTTTCCCCATTTTTGTTTCCTCCATCCAGTATCTGCAGATGAAATGGCCACTGCTTGATGTTCAGGCAGGGAGCCTTCAGAGTAGACAAGCCCTCAAGGATGCTAGGTCTCCATCTCCAGCACACATTGTTGTAAGTAAACGCAGAAAGATGTTCTTCCTTTGTTTAAAAAAAAAAAAAAAGGCATTTGACATTAATGGCATTGGTTATCATCAGTTTTCTTTTACACAAACTAAAAGAGAAATACTTCAAAACAAACAAAAACCCTAACAAGCCCATGGTAAAAGGAGGGAATACATTTGTGGTTGCTGGGCTGTTTAGTTTATGGAATTATCATGCATGTGCCTCATAGGACAGCAGAGAGTTGAAAATGCTTTGGATTTACACACTGCAGGATTGCTTAGTGGCAGTGAAGTCCAGTCAGGCTGGTTTACACATCTGACAATGTTGAACTGAAGAGAATGAAGAGACATGGTGGAAAGCATTAAAAAAATAAAAATGAAGCCTGTTCTATGGCCTTTACTAAAAAATCTTTTCTTACTGCAAAATCTTGAATGAAAGTTTGTGAGAGTTGGTCAGCATTTTACCTGGGTGAAGGCTCAACAGAGCACATGTCCCTTTGTGTTGTGATGACTTCTTATTTAGCATAAAAAGTGTTATAAAATGTTTACTGCTTACCTGAAAAATATAAAACTCTCTTTATAATGAGTAGCATTGCTAAAAATAGCTTTATTTATTAACTTCTCACTTGAAATGTTCAGTTCCCGGTTAAATTTTCTTGCTTCTATTGTAAAAACAATGTTGAGTTTGAAATGTTCAATACAAATTTGTGTGAGGGGGTTTGGGGTTCTAGTTTACTTTCTAAAATAGCATCCATAGAGGTCTAAAAGGAAACTGTTTGTTTATATGGTGTTATGCAAGAGGGGTGGTATGCATTGGCCCACCCTCACCCATAGCCAGTGTCAGTGCCATCTATTGTTAAGGAGCATTTTAGCTTCGAGAGTTCATCTGGGAAATTTATCTCTAGAGAAAATGGCACGTAGTGGGTTAGAATATTTCTTCTGAAATATTCATCATCAAGTTTTACATGACTTTTTTTTTAAAGAACTTTTTTATAACCATTGGATGATAGCGTGAATCCCAGAAAATAAACATGGCTTGTTCTTTATCTTTTGCTATACAGTCTAAAGCTGATGTAGCTGGTAGATCATCCAAGGTACACATTTGTTTTCTTAGAAGTCTCAAATCATACTAGGCATTTTTGAGAAGCTTCTTTTTCCATTGTTGTCTCTAACTTCAGAAGTGTCAGCCCTTTGCTATGAGTGCCTTAGTTCTTTATTTAAAAAGAAAAAAGGTTTTCTGTCTTTTAGAGTCCACAGTTTCTAAACCAACCCTCAGTGTGGCAGAGAGCGGTGGGAGCAAGACTGGTATTTTCCTAGTTGATATCTAGCACAGGTTGCTTCACTTTTTCAGAATGGCACTGCTTTCCTTCCCGTCCGTTTGGGCCATCACTGTAAGAGGAGATCAGAGAAAATATGTTTGGCTGGTTATTTAGGAATGTACAGCCATCAAAACCTCCTATCATCTTATTCTTAATAAGGAATTAATTTGTTTAATTTATTTTTTTAATTGTTTTTTTTTTTTTTTTTTTTTTTTTTTTTTACTGCGGTGCTAGAGGACCAGCACAAGGGATGGGAGCATTCCTGGGGCTCTGGGGCCGGTGTGGTGGAGTGGTGTCAGGCTTGTAGGAGCTGATGACAAGGGAGCAGGAGGTTTCTCCTGGCTGGTTGCAGCCTTGGGAGGGCAGGGTGAGTTTTGTGGGTAGCTTTGCTGGGGAACACTTGCGCTTCCCAGTGATAAGCATCCGCTGTCCTCAAAGCCTCCCACCGCGCAGGAGAGCAGGCATATGCCTTTAAAAGCCAAAGCAGCTCATAATGCTTTGGGGCTGGTTGGGGTCCTGACTCCCCTGACCCTCTCCAGCCCTTCCACCTGGGTGTGGGTGAGGTAGAGATGAGTGGACAACTCAAATACACACCAAAAAAATGGGTTAAAAAATCACAAATCACAATCATTTTGGAAAATGAGAGAAACCTGTTTCCAGGGAACCTGAGGTTGATCTGCCTTGTATTTTGACCATTTATGGGGTTCTTATGGGTCTCTTTAAAAGCTGTTTCACTCTGCTATTCAATAAAAAGCATATTTACCATAGCAACCACTTAGGCTGTGAGGAACATATACTACCTCTGAGATGGAGGCCACCTTCCAAAAGAGCCACAGCTGGCATTTGTAATGTGATCTTTTGTGCTACTTACAATGTTGGAGGGAAAGGAGGCGGAGGAGGGAGTGGGGGGGGGGCAGCAGCGGTGGGGTTTTTTTGGGGGTCGTGTGTGTGTGGGGGTTTCTGCAAGGTTTAATGTTTATTTCTAGCAGCAAACTGTTTTGCCTTGTTCTGTTAAAAAAAAAACAAAACTAAATAAGGGGCAACTTTTCCCGCCCTTTTTGCTGGCATCTGCCCCAGGCCACATTAATTCTGTGGAGTAAAGATGGTCTTATTTTTTGGTAAATAAAGGTAGAGCCAGGTAATGGCATTCACGGGAGATGAAGTGGCTGCAGATGCCAGTTGGCCTGTGATATGTCAGGCTTCTCTGGTGCCCCCATTCGTCACTGCTGTGCCTGCCCACAGCACCTGGGACCTGGCCGCTCTTGCACAAGGCTTTACACCCATTTCTGCATACGTGAAAATGCGATCAAGCTCTTTATGGAACAATGAGGGGTATTTTGTGGGCATGCTGATGTTCCTGTAAGAATGTAATGCATAACGTATAGGGATAGAAACTGGTTCTCCACCCATGATGCTGTGTCTTGTCTACTTGCCAAGTATACTTATGCCAGTTTTTTATCTTGAAATCAGTTGTGCTGCCCTGAAGATATGTAGAAAAATGCTAACACCTGCAAATAATTTCTTATCTTTCCCCTACCTCTGAAATCAGGATTTGAGGCTAATCTTTATAGCTGGATTACAAAGAGAGGAGAATGTGTGGGGTTTCTCCCCCCCTTCTTTCTTAATTTTTTTTTCTTCTCCCCCTTCCTTTTTCCTTTCTTTTTTCTTTTTTAATGTTCTTGCTTCTCAGTGCTTGGCTGTGACTACCATGAGCTCTGTGTCAGGGCTGCAGCCTTCCGCCCAGCTCCAGTGAAACTCCCCTTGGTTTCAGCATGGGTTTTTAGTTTAATGACTCAAGGCTGCAGAACATGGCTGTCTATAATGTCTTAAGTAAAGTCTGTACTATTTGTCAGCCACCCTCATTTCAGATTTGTTTAAGAACATTAAGTTAAGACTACAAAAATTGAAGTAAAAGACTAGCATGAATAATTGGGCTGGATTGCCCCCAGTGCCGAGGACTGGGTTAATACTGCTTTTCATGGTGCTTGAGAGAGTCTCCAAGGCCCCTAATGAGAAACAGAATATTAAACTGAAATTATGTTCAGCGTGTCTCTAGGAAGGTACAGCATGAGACTCCATTTAAGACCAATGGTTTATTTGCATTTAGGTGCTTCACTCGTCTTGTAAGACTCTTGCATCTTGCTCTGGCACAGTCATGCTGCTTATCTGTGTCCAAAGGTGAAAGAAAACTGGGGGAAAAATTGTTTTAATAGTATGCTATTAAGCTTGCTAGGTCAAAATTTTGAATTCAGCCTGCGGATAGTACTATTATGAGGCTGGGATTTTTTTAAGGGTTTTTATGGTTATTTTCCTTCTTTTTTTCTGACCTTTGATTTCATTGAAGGTATTAAGACTTTGTAAAACAGTTTTAGCAGAAAGTTTTTGGGTGTGAAACAGATGCCAGCTGAGTGCCTTACATGTTCCTCTAAGTGGGTAGGGTGCTAGTTGTCTTGAAATCCCAGGTTCAATGTGCACCTGATCTGTTCCATCTGTGTGCCGCCAGCATGGTGATAAGGAATGAGGTCTGGGTGCCGTAGGAGTGGGATTGTCACATGAAAATTTTCTGTTGCAGTGTGGACAGGCAAATGAAAGTGAGCATGGTATGTCTGCACAAGGATCTCCAAAATCTGCTCCCTGCAGAAAGCAAGCTCCTTTAAAACCTTTTTTATCTATTCATGCATTCCTACAACCTTAATGAGAAAAAAAGTGCTGTTCTTCCCTGTTCTCTGCAGAGTACATACTGTGACTCAGTGATACCTGGTTTTGGGCAGAAGCATGGGTGAAAGACTGACCCCAGGATCCTGCCTCCTGCTGTTTTGGCTAGGCAAAGACTTGCTTTTAGCTTCCTTTGTACCAGGCAAAAACATTCAGAACCCAAAATGGTGGTTGTTTGGTACAGTATATTTCTTATAAAACAGTTGAAGGTTTAAAAATGTCTGCATTTTCTTCTGCAGGGAGGCCTTTTGAAGTAAATGTAAATGTTACCTTGGGGGGAGGACTTGCAGCGTTATTTGGCCTGGGTTTTCTAATATGTAATGAACACAGCCATAAAGTAGACTGAATCCCCAAGAACAAAGAATCTTACTGTGCAGTAGTGTATCTAATTTTTTCCTTTTTTTTTTTTTTTGTTTTGTTTTTAAGTGGGTAAAAATGTGTTTTCAAAACATAACGTGACAAGCAAAACTGAAGGCAAAGCCACCTGAAATGTACTATCTGTTCTCAGCTTCTTCGATGTGCGTGGACAGTGGGTGTCTGGGACCGCTGGGTGGTTTGGAGGGATCAGGAATTGTTTCCCAGAGCAGTTAGTTGAAGCTGTGCAGTCTACCCAGCCTGGTCCCTAATTTCTTTGTCTTGTGGTTTGCAGTTACACGCTTTGAAAGAAAAGACAAATACCTACAAGTAATCATTAGGTTTATCTTAGCTAGATTTAAAAATTCACCTAGTGTACCTTCAGACAGACCAGAAGTGGGGTGGATCCCAGGCGTATGCATGGTCCTGAGTGTATGGAGCCATCTGGAAGCACAGTCTTGCACCTTCCACTTTCATTGTCCCAAAAGGGCTTTTAAAGCTCTGTGTTTGTCTTTAATATTTAGCTGTAGAGGCTGTTCTTCCTCTGCAGTAACCTCTTGAGATGTTCTTGGATTTCAGGCTGCATGTGCCCATGATGGGACACTCTCTTCCCTGGAGATCTGCAGAGCAATCCTCGGAGTATGCAGACTGTGTTGAGAGTTGCAGGAACATGGTGGTGGTATGGGTGGAAGGAGCTGAGCATCATTTGTGTCAGTGGCCGGCATTGAGAGGGGCACATGCATGAGGAGGAAAGGGCTGTGTGTCTGAGCTGTACTGGTATCCTAGCAGTCCCCGATGGCAGGTAGGTCACGCCTTGGTGCGTTGACCCAACAACAGATCCCTAAGACTCACACTGCAGAAATATCCGTGAAGACTTAATTGGAAAGCTCCTGTAGTGACTCTCTCCTTTTTAAATGCTCTATACTTTATTTGGCTAATTGCTTTGGCAGTTGCAAAGTAAACAAAATGTTTCATTAATACATGCCCAAAAGTGTGCAAACATCTTCTTCTGAATTTTCAGAGCTGCATGGAATTAAGCCATATAAGAAGTTAAACGTGCTGAGAATTTTGTGGCTAAATCTCTTGCCACTAATTCCTTTTGATTTTTTTTGTTGGGAAGGATTGTATTTAAAAAAATCTATGTTCAAACCTGGATGTTTAGGACTAAGTATAGAATTCACCTACCGGCAGCCCAATAAAATTGTTTTGGATGGATTCCTGTAAAACACACACATTATATTCAGTACCCACTAAATATGAATGGGAAACCTAGTGTTTGGTTTGTGTAGAGTACAGAAGAAATGTGGATTCCTTAAAAGTAATTCACTTGATAATTTGATACATTTTGCAAAGTAGTTCAGACTTTAGGGTACTGCTTCATGCCGTTGTGTTTACTCTGTGGCACAATGTCCGTCCTCTACAGACCTTATTTAGGTACTGGAGGTAAGCCCTCTGCTTTAATGTCGAGACTGGGGAAATGTACAGGCTTGTACCTCTTACTGTGAAGTGAGCAGGAATTTAATGCTTCTGCAAACATCAGTCAGCACTAAAGCACCTTCAGAAGACACCTTGGGGCTGGATTGGCAGCTGGGATGAATTGTCACGCTTGGTTTTAGTCAGGAGATCTGCGAGTAGCTCCAAGAACTCTGAAGGATTTGGATGTTGGGGTATTTCAGCTGTGAATAAATGCTGTAAAATGTATAGTACTGCCAAACCCAATTGTTCCAGGATCATGAGTCAGGCATCAAAAGATCATGAGGATTGGTGGGGGTTTTTTTGTGTTGTTTTTGTTTGTTTTCTGTTTCTTAAATAATACATTTTGTATTCTCTTTATTTGTTCTCTGGTTCCTGAGCCTGCAGGGTATACTCCGCTCATTCTCAAACTTTTCTCTACAGCAGTTCAGGAGCTTGCTGTGTGCTGTAAGTGGAGGCTGAGGTTCTTCCCTAAAGAAAAATAGCAAGTATTGCTAGACTGGCTATAAAATCATAGGAGCTGGCAACCCTAAGCGTTGCTCCAGGAGAAGGCAGCTGAGTCGGAGTGTTAAGATATGCTCGGCACAATCTACTGAGCATCCATTTCTTGTGAATCACTTGTCTGGACTTTGGGAGAACCTGGTCCTTGGCATCGGCAAAGGCTCTGGCTTGTGGGTGCTGGGGTGGCTAACCTTGAGATGGCTGCAGTGCTCCCCATCCTGGGGAGGGCCAGGCTTCTCTGGCATTACTGAGGACAGCTCAGCAGGTCTCCTGAAGCAGCAGGTTTATAGCCCAAGATATTGTGAACCAGCATCAGTTTTGATTTCCAGGAGTGGCTGTGCTGCAGCTCCCGCTCCTGAGCTGGAGCCTTGAGATTTGGTATTTTGATTTGTCTTGACACACCAAAATATATCTGCTTATCTCTCTCTGACATACCTACACAATGAAATGGGTGAGGTGAAAGCAAGACAAAAAGTTTGCTCATCAGAGATCTTTAAGACATAATTATGCTGCCTTCATCGTGGCTGGAAGTGCATCTACTGCAGGCTTCTCTCTCGTATCCTTTGTTTATGGGATACCCACTATGTCCCAAATGTGACGCAAATATAAATCCATAAATTCTGGCCCTTTCTGACTGGTTAGTTTGTGATAACAGTAAAACTGCAGAGAGTGGTATTTTGAGGTAGAAACCTACATGGGGAAGATGGTGCAGGAGGGAGTATTTTAGCATAGAGGAGCCCATGCTGTGTTTTGGATTCAGTCATATAGCAGTTTGTTATGCTGGAACATGCATGTTAAATTAATGTCTAGGGACTTGTGCGGGCCTAAAATTAAGTATCAGTGAGCTGTTAGCTCTCCCACAGAAGAGTGGTTGTGTTGATGAGGAATGGATACAGTGCAGACAGTCCGTCCCTGAAGCCCCGGGCATGCATGAAGACTGCAGCAGCAGCAGCAGCAGCAGCAGCCGTGCGTAGTGGCTTGGCCTTGGCAGTAGGCAGAGAGCCGTGGCAGTGCTGGGTGATGCTGGAGAGCCAGATGGGTGAGCCTGTCAGATCAAAGATGATGTGTACTGAGGGTGGCAGACTTGGCAGGGCTGTTCACCGCAGGTTCTTCTCCCCGCGCGCCCTGTCTGCTGCTGAAGTTTGTGGCTGGATTCAATCTGGAGCTTAGAGAAGTAGGTATTGAATAATGCAGCCTGGTTTGGAGCCAGGGACCGTACCGACTGGAGCAGGAGCAGCCGTTGTGCATAGAACAGAAGATTTAATGGGTATGATAAGGCCCCGGCACTATTTTTCCCACATTTCCAGAACCACAGTGTTCCCTTTCCAGTACGGCTTTGGTCTTGTTGACACAGAGCAGAAAAGCCCAAATACGCAGTCGAAGTGGTTGTCTCAGAATAACTATTCCTCATTATCTCTCCATGCGGCCACTCTTACTCAGCAGTAAGAGGTCCTTTGTGTGGTTTAGCTTAATCCGCTTTGGAAACGGATTAAGCTAAATCTCACAAAGAAACTCTTAGGGCTGAATAACAGTGTCCACACGGAGAGATAATTCGAAATAGTTGTTCTGCATTTTTCAATTCACACTTGAGCCCTTGCACAAAAACTTCCCCATGCAGACGAGCCCACTTGAATAGGAAACTCCTATTTTCTGTCTAAACAAGGGCTGTGTAGTGTGTCCAGGTGCTGTAGTAAAGAAAACAGCACGTATTTATCATTAAAAAGAAAGGAAGAAAGCTGGTATTACTGGGCTCAGGACCATTTGTTTGCCAAGTTGCTCAAGCTCAGAATTATTGCTTTTCTCACCAGTTCATGTGGTTTGGGATTAGATTATTCATGGGATACTTCACTTTCTGGACTATACAGACATCTGTACTCTTTCCTATGGAAGAAACTGGAGCTGCCTGTAAGACACGGCTTAAAGAGAAGGAAGGATGCTTTCTCCTCTGTCCTATGCAGACCTACTTGGCAAGAGGCAGACCCATTTTGGAAAGCTTTTGAAGAGTTAGCGATGTTGCAAATAATGGAGAGTGATGCCCTTGTAAAAGAATCTCTTAGCCCTCATCTCTTCCCAAGCAGTTCTGTGCCTAATTTCACAGAATGAAGCTAGAAATTTTTGTCAAACAGACTTTGGTTCTGAATATGCTTGTGGTCTGGTAGCAGGGGTCTGATTCCAGGGGAACTTGTCTTGAAGCTTTGCTTGTACCCAACAGATACTGCTCAGCAAAATCATTCAGCACTTTCCCGATATAGGGAAGCATTGCTCACTCCTCTGTTTTACCAGTGCAGCCAGAAAGACGTTAAAGTAACTTTCCCAAGCTGATTTTGAGAAATGGATGATTTCCACATTTGCATTTTAGAGGCATGCAAAAAAACCCCTGCAGCTCCACGGGAAAACAAAACAAAAAAAAAGTGAAGTGGTTTTTGAAATCTAAACCTAAAATCCTAACATACATCAGACCCTATGGAAAAGTTACTTCTGGTGCTATTTAGGTGCTGTCAGGACCCTGTGTATCCATGAGTCATCCTGTCAGATGTACATTACAGCTCATCTCTCAGAATCAGGAAGTTTTGGGAAACTGAACCAGTCCTTCCCCTACCCCAGCAAGCAGCACGTCTGCAGCCAGGCTCACCTGTGTAGGAACGATAAATATATGTAACGAGAGACAGGCTGGTAGTGAGTCCTGGACATGCATGGATTGAACCCATATGTGTGTGTATACAAGAGGAAGGGTGCTTTCTGACTAACTTCCCTGATGGAATTAAGAAGTAACCAAATCCTTGGATTTAGGGTTTTTTGGGGGGATTGGATTTTTGTGTGTGTGTGTGATTTTTTTGCTGTTGTTTGGATTTTTTGGTTTTGGTCTAATTTGTGGGGGTTTTTTTGCAACCGTACCCCTCTACCTTCCTCTTGGTGCAAATTAAGGACCTGATGATGTCCCTGGCCCTTGCGGTGCTAGTCTGCAGAAAGAGGTGGGTCTGTGCTAGTTTCCTAGGAGAGGCGAGCAGTTCTCTAATATGCATTTTTTCCTGTTGGCAGGACTTAAAGACTTCTCAGCTACTATTACTGTGGAAACTAGCTTCCCCTTCCTTTTTACTTTTTAGGCCTTGATTCAAGAAATCATTAAACGTGAGCTGATGTCCATCCATGTTCAGGACAACGCTTAAGTGCATGCTTAAAGTATTGTCTTGTATAGTGACACTTTTCTGAGTTGGGGCGCTGGAAATGAGCATTTATATGAAATAAAGCCCCTTCCTGAGAGATGGTTGTGGCTTCTGCCTGTCCCCCAGCTAGCAAGTACTGAGAAGGGAAAGGGAAGGAGAGAAGGAATAGCATGTCCCAAGCTCTTCTCCCCTGGAGCTTGTCCTTGTGCTGACGTATTGCTTCCCAAAGCTGTAGGAGGAGACACCCTGAAGGAGGGTTTTGGTCTCTTGGTGCTTATCTGCTCACTGGGAAATGCACAGAATCTCTCCATAGTCTCCTCCCTGGGTGGAAGGGTAGTGTCTGGAAGAGGAAAGACAAAACCCCCAAATTTTGCCCTCTTGTATGCTTGCAGAGGTCTGCAATGTCAATATTGTGTGTTATGGGGATGTGACTGCCCTGTAATAAGGAAACAGTATTTTGTGGAGGAAAGCAGAGTGAAGGCACTTGAAAGCCTCCAGACTTTCTTAGTGTGCATTTACAGCCGTGAACGCTTCTCCTGCCAAGCAGCTGTATCGAAGCAGTATCATTAGAAAATCCCAAATGGCTGGAGCACACAAAGCTCTCCTTGGCAGCAGAACTTCTGTCGTTGCATGTTGGGCATGTCTACATGGTTAATTAATATGAACCAAGCAAAGGTTTGAATTGCTAAAGCCATAGCTGCTCCACGTTGACTCCCCATCTCGATGCTTTTCAGGCATGCCGAGCTCTTTGGAGGGAAGTTGTTTACTGGACATGAAGTAACCTGCTCCTCATTAAAGGGCTCCGATGGCCAGGACAGGTTACCTTGGGATAAGCTGTGTGAATCTGAGGCATGCTGGTTGCTCCACAATTGCTGCCCGAGGGGTAGATGTGAGGTAGCCAATGCCATTTGGACTGAAGGTGAAGTTTGCTCGCATCTGTGTCCAGAGCTGAGTGTGTGGCCAGGCAGTTAGAGAGGTGCTGTAAGACCTCGGTGAAGCTCGCCCTGCAGTAACTTGTTCTCCTTGTCATGCCCGGAGCACATCCAGGGAGCGTCCACTCACACTGTAGATGGACTGTTAAGCTCTCTTCCTGTGTATGCAATCATTTGGCCACCTCAGATCGCTGCTCTGAGGAATCTGTGGGATGAGTAAATGGTGAGAAAATGTGAGGGAGCAGCCCCAACACTGATGGGAAAGGAGAATGGCCAAAGGGCTGGCGCCCTGTTAGCTTTCTGGCCAACTCAGCTGCTCCTTGCCTGGGTACTGAGCTGGGCTTGTGACTCTTGCATTAAAGCATCATCCTGCTCCTGTTTGCTGGTGGTCAGGATCAGATGCCTTAATCTAGGGTTGGAAAATTAGGGATCCTTCTCTTCCCAAGTGCTATCCGAGCCTGATGGTGTGCTCTTGCGGTGGATACCATTTCACTGATGTGGTTGTGAAATGAGCAGGCCAAAGCGCTTGGTGCAAATTAAATATCACTATATTGTTACCTGTATTTAAGAGGATCTAAGAGGCAAGCTGCTCTCAGAAAAGTGGGTTGTTGTCCCTGCCTCACATTGCTGGGATCCGGGGGGGGGGGCTGTGCAGTACAAGGCACGGCAGTGGTTTGGTTGCTGTATGTGTGTGGTGTGATGGGCACCGTATGCTCACATCCCTTTCCCGGAAACGTAACGTGTTCTGCATATCAGATCATGGCAAAGCTGGGAGCAATGTACAGCTCCCCTGACTCCAAATTCACAGTCCAAACTGGTAGGCTAGTCTGTCTTTGACATGCATGTTTAATGCTGTAGTTGTCTTTGCATATTTTGCTGGAGGGGACTAAAGGCAAAAAAAAGTACAGTTGCTCACCTGTCTTTCAGCACAGGTGAGCTTTGCACTTTTTCCCTTAGACATCTGTGAGACATTTAAAAGAGCAACATGGGTTCCTGACATCAAAGAGTTAATAGCAGTGAGTGTGGTACAATAGCTCATTAGGACTTAAACGTGGGCTGCAAACTCAGAAATCTTGATAATTTTGGTCTATAAGGACACTGAACTTTCAACCCTAGTTCAGCAATAATAAATGCCTGTTAAGTAAGGCTTCCTTTTATGAAGAGAGGGTGGATGGATGCATTTCAATGGGCATTAAAAGTATTGCTACTCGTTTCAGCGTCTGCTGGCCGAATGCATCCGGGCATGGGAAGGCATTTCAAGATCTGCACAAAAAGCACTTTGAAGTATAACCTTTGTGAGTGTCTTAGCTAAACCTGATGGCAGTTGGAAGCAGCACTTTATTTATTTATTTATTTGTCAGTTTCTTTTAAAGTTGCTTTAAAAAAAACCCAAAACCACCACACAAAAATAAACCTGTGAGCAATTAAATGAAAATACAGTTTTGAAACTTTGACCCAAAGTGAAAGGTGGTGGTGTATGTTTGGCTTTCGCATGGATGTTTTCATAACCAAATATATAGGTGCTGATTTCGGAAAGCAGGGGAAGATGAAGATGTGCTCTGGGATGGAGTTCAGGCAGTTGCTCAGGCTGACGGCCCTGCCACCCTGGAGAAGAGGGGCTCAGGCACATAGCTGTCCTCCGGCCCATGCTGCCTGTGCCCATAGGAATTGCAGTGAGGAACTAAACAATTTCTAACAGCCCTTTTGTCTACCTATAAAAGGATCCTGCAGATGTTACGAGGACTAAGATTTGAAACAAATCATGGGTGCCTGCAAGTCACTGCTGTATAAGTTGCAATCTTCCTTGCCTTGAGTTTGCAGGTCTTGATCCAGGCGGGCTTCTGCTAGGGTCCTACGTGAGACTTGAAGTAGCGTGTGTGTGTGTGTGTGTGTGTGTGTGTGTGTGTGTGTGTGTGTTTTACCTTGCCTCTCAGAGAGCAGGAGAGAGACCTCCGTGAAGAGAGTGACAGGGTTTGATATAAACCAGCAGGACTGCATTGCTGCCATTATTCGACAGTAAACCCTTTCACAATGCCATATGCTGTGCATTCCAGCGCAGCGGCGGAGGGTGTGATATAGTTAAAGCACACTCGGCAAACAGGAAACGCTGGTGACCGCTGTGTGTGCTTTTCATGGAGATAAAGTATTGAGAGCGTAACGAAAAAAAAAAGTGCTGGGAATGGGGGGGAGAGGACGGTGGGGGTGAAGGCGAGGGATATATTTTGGGCCTGACGCTCCGGTCATTATGAAAACACAGGCAGGAAATGCAGCCGCAGAGCAGCCGAGACAACACCGCTTTGCTCCAAGATGTTTGTTTTACTCCATTACGTGTATTTTCTAGTTTGCTGCTGGGTATCGGGAGTGGGTGTGGTTTTTTTCTCTCTCTTTTTTTTTTTTTTTTTTTTTTTTTAAAATTTTCTTTTTGAAGTTCCTGCCACTCTGGCTTAGTATACAACTCCCTTCCCCTCTACCCTACCCCAGTTAATAATCAAAGGCTATTTTAGGGGACTAGAGTACAGTAATACATATTTCATACCTCAGCAAAATGCGAACATTTGTTTTTAACCTAAGCGTAGTTATTTTCCTGGCAGTGGCCCTGCAAAAGGCATTGCAAAGTGTCCTCGGAGTTAGGAAGTTGCTATTGCAGGGCAGCAAGGAAGGCAGGGGGATGGGACCAACAGGTCTTCGGATGGGGAGAGCTCTGAATCATAAACACGCCATAGCTTTAATAAAATAAATGAAGTGGAGCCTTTTCAGTCGAGGGCAGACTGTATTGGGGCAAGCCAGGCTTTTAACGTTGGGAGTGAAAATTGACAGGCTGAGAACTGGGACATAAACAAAAATGTCAGTCCCTGGGAGTCTTGTTCACTGGACAATGTCTCAATTGTTTCCGTGATTTTTCGCAGGCAGCGGGGGATAGTGGGAGATTTAACTCTTTACCGACCACGCAGGCACTGGAGGTGCTCGCAGAATGAAGAAGTCGAAAAGAGCATTTTTTGTTTGGAAACGATTAAGCATGTCAGTGGGTGATAAGGAAAGGTCACACTGTTCTCTGCATACTTGTCTGCTGTTCAAGTTGGGCTTTACGCTTCTTTAATTTTGTTTAGGTTTTGCTGCTTGCCTGGAAAAATGTTGGGGTTTTTTTTTCTTCATTTTTTTCTTTTTATGAGGAAAAATGAGATATGGGGCAGACCAGTAGATATATAAGAAGTAGGGAAAGCGTGTTGTGTGGGTTATGTTTTAATTTTTATTAGTATTTCTTCATTAAATGGCTGACAGGAAAGCTTGGATATTTTAAGGCTGTCTAGATTATTTGGAACAGGCTGAAATGTGAGCTAGGGAATGCCCTTTATTTTATTAACTGCTTTACAATTTTGCTTAAGTTTCAAAATAAAAAGCCATCTTCAAAGAAGACAGAGCAGAGAAGTGCTTAGTTGTCTTCATCCTACTTTTGCTTTATTTATTATAAAAACAAACATTGAAACCTGTTACATACCAGCCTGATGTGGGCAAGGTTCAGAAAGCTGTAACTGGTAATTCTTTACTCATCAGATTTTGAATGTGTGTTTTGTTGTGGGCGGGGAGGAGGAGGGTGAGACAGCAAACTGAAGTTGCTTCTTCAGGGCGCAGAAGTTGTTGAGGTTTATTTGCAGGAAGATAAACCTCTTTCAATAAAACGTGGGTCTTGCCTCAGTTGAGTGAAGTTGAAACATTTTTCAGGCTGGAAGCCAACTCGCTTGGTGTGCAGCAGCCCAGTATTAAAGGTCTAGGATGTGCTGAGGTTGCTTTAACTTAATTTATGGAATAATAATGTATCCCATTTTTGTATCCGTGCATCCTCTGGCTGCGTTGTGTTCGGATGCATGTTCACAGCCCTGCACTTTCTCCTGCTTTCAAATTTCTCCTTCCCCTGCCCCCTATCCGTTGCCTGCATACAGCCATCCCTGCCTGCTGTTTGCTGGCAGGCAGGAGGCTGGGAGCAGCCTAGCACTCTCCGCCGCCTTCCTGCCGGGCAGGAAATTGCCTCTCCATGAATGCCACACACTGTAATGGAGCAAAACTTGTGCTCATGGGTAGGCTTCTCCCCAGATTCCTGGTTGGTAGATATACTATCCTGGTGATAAGGATGGGGGAAGCAAGCTGTTGCTCTCCAGATGCTTCCTTGTGTGTTTCACACTGATGGGAGAGAGGGAAGAGAGTAAAAATAACTGCAGTGTCCTCTTTGAAAAAGGCTGTTTCCAAAGACCAGAGAGGAGAGGGTGAGTTGCTGCCCCTCTCAGAGTCAGGCCAGAACTGGAGATACTGGGCACTGAACGTGCACGCCAGATCCTCCGCGGAAAATCTGGCTCCATATGTGTTCTGAATTGATACTGGTTTCAGGGATTTAGAAAACAAAAGTTGTTGACATGTCAGATCAGTTGGTTCCCTGAGTAAGTATCCTGAGTAGAGCTGGATTTAATAATTTGTAATTAATCATTCGTGCAGCAAAATGAATTGCTCTTCCTGTTAGTTAAGGATCACTGAAGAGATCGTGATTTTTCTTGAAACTTGGTTTGTTACTCATGCACTAGTCTCAGCATTTTGCCTTGGAGATCATCCACAAGCAGTTCTTCAGAGCTGGTTGGTGTTGGAGCTCCTCTGAGCAGAGATGGGGAACATGTGATGTGTTTCCGTTCCCTGCATTAAGCAGTGAGTGATACTCTTTAATTAATAAAAGTTTATTTTCCATGAAGATTCTCCAGTACTTGCATAAAATTCACTGTCTTGGCAAGAGTCCTTACCACTGAATTCATTTGCTGGTGTAGTCACAGAAAGCGGTTAGGTTTGTCAGCTAATGAATTTCTCTTACTTGTTACAGAGCACAGCGTAATGCTAATCTAGCTCAGGTTGCCCTGGTTTTGTGCATTATATAAACACAGAAGGAAAGAAACCAGTATTTTGAAATATTTTCTTAGGATTGTTTGGAAATTTCCACCCCTGTCTAACCATGAATAGCAGTCAAATTTGACTTGAATATAAACTCATTACTGACAATAACAGTCTATAAGAGATCTGTTTCCCTGCTCCTCCCCATCTCCTAGATAGTTTTAACTGCTTTTCCAGGTGAAACAACACTATGTTTAGTGCCATTTGCAGAACATGTTCACTAGACGTCCACTATACAGCCATACAGCTCATCTGTGTATCCGTTTAGTTGCCACAGTAGTTTTCAGGGCCACCTTTTCCAAGTACCAGTTAGCAAATAGTTAATTTTCTAGTTTAGATGAACTAGTAGGTGGGGAAAGATGGGCACACTGAGGAGAAAATGTTTTTGGTAGATATGTGGGGTGTCTGTAACCCTTCAAGGTATGCTCCAGCTCAGCTCTCCAGGATGGACAGCATCTTTAACATTCACTTACATTATTAAAGTTTTGGTGAAGCATAAGCAGTGGGGCATCTACTCTGCTTTGTTTCCCACCCTTGCTCTAGGACATGCCTGGAGGAGCTTGTGGAGCTTGGGCATCATGTGCTCTCATGTCCCTTCACCTTGCAGGACCTGAATCCAGCTTATGGAGGTCGGGGAAACTAGCAAAGCAACAAATGCGCTAAGTCACACTTTGTAAGAGTTGGATGTTGCTTGCCTGCCTTCTGGAGTGAGCACGTGCTGGGTGGTGTACAGGTTTGGATACTTCTTGTTGCCATGCTTCTGCTGTGAATATTAACCCAGCCTGAGGAGATAACGGGTGTGTGGTGGTGTTTCAGGGAAGAGCTCAGAGAAATGCTTCTTTTTTTTCTGATTGGGTGTTTGGAGGCATGATTGAGAACTGCCACAGATTTGAGATACGGTCAATGAAGTAAGGTGCTCTCCCTCCACCTGTGCTGTCAATAGGAGAGCTGTTCCCATCTGAAGGGGTGAATTGGACTCCTGTATGGCTTTGTGCTCCCCTTGCACTGGGTAAATGTTGTACTAGAAATTGTGCCTGTTTCTATGAGGAGAGAGGAGGGGACTTTAAATCTCCCTTTGGCTGCTTGAGCGTCTTCCTGGTGAAACCTCAGGTTAAACATGTACGTTCAGTTTGGCTGGAGTTTTCCCTGTGGGCCACTTCTTGCCAGCATCTGCTGCACCCGCATGTGGAGGTGACGGTGGAACTTCTAGATAATGGTACTTAGCACTTATGTAGCACTTCATGTTTCCGAAGTGCCATACAAACCCAAGGCTCCCTATCAGTCCCTGGGGGAAGACAGAGCTCGGTATTATTACCCTCATTTATGGGCAGAAAAGCTGAGATGCGGAGAGGTTAAGTGGTTTGCCCAAGCCCACACAACGAATCAGTGTCAGCTCTCAGATTAGACGTGGAGTCTTCCTGGCACTTGTAATTGTGCGATGTGCTGGAGTGCATTGCCCCCTTGAGATGCTGCTTGTTGAGCACTGGAAACTTCGTCCAAAGCTTTTTGAGATGTGTCGAGGAGATCCTGCTTGGAGATGACACTGGTTGCTTCTGTTTATTTTGACATAGACTTAGAGGATATTTTACAGGCCCTTCCAAGAGGCAAAAAAGTTGCCTTCAGTGGAGAAAGATTCAGACTGTAAAATACTGTTCGGCTCATGGTGGCATCTCATTGTGCTGGGGAGGCTGTGAATAGCTTTGTAACCCAGCACTGAGAAGCACTAATCTACAAGGTGAAGCAAAGCAGCCCTTCATTATCAGCAACTTTTTACAGCTTTTAGGGAGGGAAGGTGCAGCACGAGGCTCCAGTCCGTGAGAAGCAATGCCTTGTCTACACACCGGATTGCTCTTGAGGAGCTACTTCATGGTAGCTCCTGCGTGAGGATGCTTTTATTGAAGAATAAGAGTGCCTCTGCCTAGTGCAGAGTAATTCATTTTCAAAGTAGATTAAGCTAAACTGGGAAGATGCTGTTAATCTGAAGTTGTGGGTTCTGCATCTGTGTTTGATCTAGAATAGATATTCTCCTTTAAAACTGCATTTGTGTATTCTAGATTGATTTAACTTTTTCATATGGAGACGAGGCCTGATTTCTCAAACCACAATTTAATTGAGATACCAAAATTACCTGATTATTCGATGGGGGTGCCAGGTAAATCTCTTCCTCTGTTAGGTGATGCAGATTTTCAGATGGGGCCATTGCTGATACTCTCTTAGGATGAGATTAAAGGGGCAATATCTGAAGGAGGTTATTTTCCTAGATGCCTAGCAGTTAAACTAGCTGTGGCTATTTATAGTGTTGCTCTTCTGAAATAAGTGAATGAAATAAATGGAGGAACATACAGGGAGACTGTTAGGCTCACAGAGGAGGCTGTTGGAGTGGTGTCCTTGGGTTCCTAACTCTCTTGGTCTCCCAAAAGGCAAAGCCAGAGGGCTGTCTGGGCGCAGGCTGCATGGCTGCCGAGTGGGATGGGGTTTCAGGGCTGTGGTTGAACAGGAATGCCCGTGCGTCAGTGGGAAACCACAGGGTGTGGTGCGGAGCTGGTGCTGGCTGATGAGCTGCGAAGACAATGAGTCTGTGGTAGGCATTAAATGATACTAGAGAGCCCATGCTAATCTCAGTGCCATGTGGCATGATCTGTTTGGATTATAATACAAGGGCCAGGGTTTGTTTTTTCTTTTTATTTTTTGTTGTCAGCTCTGCCATTAGCTGGTCTAGCGTCTTGGAGCTAGTCATTTAATATCTTTATTCCACTGAGAAAGCAGGAATAGCCTTCCCGCACACATGCTGTAAGGTGGAATTGGCACACACGTAGGCCAATTTCTGAACTTCACACCAAACCCTTATGCCCAGTTGAGTCACTGCATTTGTTTTGCAGTTTTGCAGTTAAGTTTCCATTTCAGTGGCAGGAAGATGCCTCTTCTGAGCTGGGTTCAGTGGCATGTCCTCTGCAAATATCTTATTGCAGTTGTGGGAGACCCCAGCAGCCCATCTGGGCAAGAGAGCAAACTCCAAGAAAGCTTTTGGTTCCCAAGGCCATCTGAGCAGTGGCTTTGGGTAATGCCACCTCTTTGGCTGAATCCAGATTACAAGGGTGAAGACCGATCATGATCACGCCTTCTTTGCTGGGACTCTCCCCACCTTCCCCACCTTGTCCTGTGGCTTGTTTGTGTGATATTGTATGGGGCAAAGGCACTGTAGGTTATTGTATTGCATGTTCAGCATTCGTGGGCAACAATCAGAGATGTACCTCTGTGCTCTGAACTGTTACACCATGGCGAAGTATGTCATAAGGTGTCCAGAGCTGTTTCCCCTTGCCTCACTGCCCATATGCCAAAATAAATATCTGATATGAAAGTCAAGGTACAGAAACCAGCTGGATTGTACAAAAGGTCCTGTCTCCCTTCTGTTGTTGTTGTTGTTATTTTTTTTAATATAATTTTCCTGATGGGCTGAGTGACTGTCTACAGTAGAATAAAAGGATGGAGAAGAGATTTTGGCATTTCTTTGAGCAGTAGCGTGTTCCTTCTTTGAAATCTGGGATTTTTTTCTTTGCTTTGTGTTTCTTGTTTATCTGCTCATTTGGGCTTTTTTTCTTTTTCTTTTTTTTTCTCTCTGCTTTTACAAATGGAGGAGAGGAGAAATTGTGTGCATGTGTGTGTGGTGCCCTGCCAGGCAGAGAAACTAAGCAGACAGCCTCTATTGCTTTTGCTCTCACATCTCTAACTTAATTATGGGGGAGGCAAGGGGTGTGTTGTGTTTAATGTACTCCATGCTTCCAAAACTCTGCACTCTCACATGCTAGGGGCTGACCACTGGCACGGGCTTTCATTAATATTTTTTATTTATCCTGCCCTTCTGAATTACTACTCTAGGTTTGGGGACTTCTTTGTAACGGAATTCTTTTATTTTTATTTTTATAATTGCTTCTGGATCTACAGAAGCGCATGTTGAAAATCATCTCAATGTCACTAGTCTTTAGTTCAACAAGAACGCTATAGAAACGAAAGGTTCTGTCATCCATCAGATTTTCTGTTCCATTTGTTGAAGATGAAAGGCGAGCGAATTTAGTGCTCACTTTCTTCTCCTTCTGACAGTTATTGATCCTCCCTGGAACTCTGCAATTCGCGCTCCAGCCGGCCCTGACACAGGGAATCCCCAATTCATTATGTGTGTGCTCACTAGCGCCGCGGCAGTGTGGCTAAGTTGCCCTTCCACTTTCAAAGCCGTTTGCTATTTTTCAGCTGCACCTTGTGAGCTGGGATCCCCCCCTGCAACACATACACCTTCTCACCCCTTTTGCCTTATGAGACTTTTAATCTGGAAGCTGTTAATGTTTGAGAAACAGCTGCTATAGCAAGGAGGTTAAGTGGTTTCAGAGGCTTTCTTGATTTGTGCAAAATAGGAAATGGCTGAATCTTTTTCTTTGAGACAACGGAGTGTAGGAGGGAGAGAACCTGCAACCTATTGGTTTTTAGTTAAATTTTGTGGTCCTCAAGGATGCAAGATTGTCAGGTTAGAGACAGACCCTCTGTTAAAATGAAGATTGTGGAGTAAATGTGTGTTTACTCAATGGCTTCCATGTCCAGAAACGGGGCTGCAACAATAAAAGAGGAATCGATGTAACGGTGGGAAGTACTGTTACATTCCCCCTATGGACTTTATTTGAAGGTATGTCTGGATGGATGGGAGCAGTTTCTTCCCCTGGTTTCTTCCATATGGTCCCTGAGCTGGCCAAACGCAAGCCCAACGCAGCATGTTGCAGACTGGAGCTGACTTTAATGTGGCTGGCATGGTGCGTGGGCCCAGGCAATGCACTGCGCCATGCTCTGCTACGTGGCTGTGTCCTGCGTGCGACGCCCAGCAGAGCAGCCTGCGTGGAGGCTTCTAGAAGCAGTTTCATAGCGCTCTGTGCTTTTCCAGCATCTCCTGTGCCGCAGCATGGTACCTCCTCTTTCGTGATTGAGGATGGTGAAGTCTTACCTGCAAATTTTCATGAAGCTTCTACTTTTTGATGTCAATGAGAGCCTTTTAGTGAAGGTGCAGTGAAGATGTAATCTCTTGGTTGTTCCCTGCTGAGCAGTAACAGACTCCATAGCTCTGCCTTTTGTTTGTGTAAATGTTCATGAAGTCCATCCCTCTGTCCTCTGTCACCAGCTAGGGACATGTGCCACCCTTCCTGTCCCCGTCCTCCTTCTCCAGGCTCCTTTGTTATTGGGCTTTACTCAACCCTTGGCCAACAAAATACATTTCCTCCCAAAATCTTAGAGTGGAGGGGACCAGCCTGTTTCTAAAGAGGCAAGACCTACCTGGTGGGTCACAGCATACCACCTTAGGGCTCAGTCCGGAGCTTGCTGCAGGAGGAGAGGGCAGCTGGGCTGGTGAGTGCAGAGCTGATGGTAATCAGGCTTCCTCCAGCTGGTTACAGGCTTTGCAGGAGGCTGGCGGGCCCTTAAAAAAGGGAGTTTCACATCTGCTTTTGTTTATCCTTTTTGCTGCGGGCAAGGCTGAAAACTTAATAAATTGCATGAAACCTAAGGAAGCATGAATATAAAAGAGTATTAGATAAATTACAGAAGCTTGCCTACCTGTAACGTTTTTTTATAACGTAAATGGTACGTGTGTATTATTTCTCTATAAAGTACCCACATGCCCCAGCCTCTCACTGAGGCTCTCTTGTTTAAACATTCCTGTGTTCTCGCTGCTTCTGCTCCTCAGCTTCTACCTCCAACTCCTCCCAAATTTTAACATCATTCTTCAGTGGCAGGCGTTTAACGCACCAGCGTTGTGAAGGTGTGATGATGGTTTTTCGAAGGATATTTATGAAGCCGTTTTTAAGTATTTTGGAGGCTCATCTCTGAAGGAGCAGATGAAAGAAAAATCCTTGTAATGCTGGTAGCATATGCACGCTGTACAAAGAATGTCTCAAATACTTTCCTTAGTGTGTGCCTGTATTTGCTCTAATGTTCTCACCATTTTTTCAGCCCAGCTCTCCTGGCAGGGGCAGGGATGAAAGGGGAATTGCGAGAGAGAAACAATAAACTTGTAAAACAGACACCTTAGTAAGAGATACTGTAGCTTCAAATATTTGCGGTTCCTTTGTGAAAGAATTGGCATTGCACATTAACCTTAATATAAGTGTAATATAGCATGTATCTGAAGGCAGAATTGAAGAATATGAATTTCTGCGGCTAATGGTTTTTGAATAAATTCAATACAATTGTTTGGCAGTTATTAGCAGAATGTGTGAATCAGGGGCTATGAAACACTGTATACTTTGAAGACCTTGAACTATTTCTACCAGTTAAGAGCTGTTAGATAGAATCTGCTGAAAATTAGCTTCATTCAGTTATCATACAATATAGTGAGCTGTTCTGGCAAAAAGCATTCTCTGCTAGCATTGAGGCAAAATAAATTCTTCTGTTCTTCTGTCCTGAATTGCAGATAGTATCTGACTGAGGTCAGATAACCCGGCTTCTGTACATGCACATGCACATGTGCCACTCGTGTATATGTGTAAGGAGATCTATGTCTAGATGTAAACATTGCCATATAATTGGTGTTGCTCTCATGCCCAGTTTGGGCAGGTCACAGGCACCGTGGCTCTCACCAGTCACTGACTGACAGTGTTACCAGTATGTGTTCCCTGCTCCAAAATATTAGTAATGCTGCATTAGATTGGACTTAACTAGGGCTTACACAAAAATAACCAATGCCTGTATTATGCAGATTGTCAAGCTGAGTATTTGTGATGGCTTTTCCTCTCTTTATTATGAATTCTGTGAGTCTGATGGGAGGAGAGCATGAGAGAGAATGAGAAGGAATACAAAGGACCAGCTGAGTTTGGCCTCCTGTATCCTGAACATCACAGTTCATTGCAAGCCAATGCAGAATTACATTGCTCTCTGTGGTATGGCATCTAGGCTAATTTGTCTCGCTAATTACACTGGGTGTAGAAGTATGCTGATGCCATTAACAGTGTCCATGACCCGGACTGGTATCCCTACCTGAGCTTTATGGTGTCTCATGAGTGTCTGAGCTTTCCTGGAGCTGATGACTCGGAGAGACTGGCAAAGTGTAAAGGTCTCTGTAGACTTAGGGCAGTAGTATGCTGTCAGTGTACTTACATGGGCAATACACATTATATATCTATTTTTAAAGAAGATAGGCGAGTTATTTTTCAATGTCTGCTAATCCAAGTGTGTATAAGTCTAGCTTGTTAACTGTCTGATTCCTTACAGAATCGGCACCAAACAAAGATCACCCAGGTCTTCCTAGAGGCTTTACAGGCTGTATTTAGCAAAGATGTTCTCATGGATAAAGTATGAGAAGTGGTGATGTAAGTTAACACCTCAGGGAGCAGGGCTGAGGGGATGGGGGTGTGACTGCTACCTGGGGAGGGGTGGAGTCATGAAGGATTTTCCATTTTATACTGAAAATTGGAGCAGAGTGAACTGGAGGGGAGCAAACTGGATTCAGATGTGATTGATCCTTCTAGGGTGTGCAAAGAATAGGGAGAGACTGGATGAAATAAAGTGTGGGGATTCTTAGGTAGCTCCTTAAGTTAAGGGTAACTCCTTAAGTTAAAGAAGCCAAGAAATTGGATCTGGTGGCAATAAGATTGGTAAGCTGTTGAAGTGGATGGCTTTAGACTCTACAGACTGCTTCCATGTCCTTTTCCTTTCTTTATCCTCTGTATCTACCCCAAATACTGTTTGGAGTAGTTTCACTGCTTTTGTGAAAATAGACACCATATACTGAAGCAGCAGCAGTCAGCTCGAGCTTGTTGGCAGGAGTGGTGGGAATGCAAATGTCAGTGCATGATGTGAAAAAGCTGGTACCCTTGGAGGGGAGGGGGTTTCCACCACAAAACCAGCTCATACATTTTCCAATAGGGTCTGTAGACAATGGATCCCACAATCCTACATGGTCTCTGGCGTATTACAAGATTTCATAGTTGTGGTCACTTCTAATTTGCTGTGCAGACTACTAGAGGAAAGAGATTTGGTTCCTGCCTTGATGTGTTTAAAATGGAACTGCTCATCCCTGGTAAAACCATTCCAGTAAATGTAGTCCCAGTGTTTTTCAAGATGTAAACCTCTACTAGTGGGTAGTGCCCCTGATGTTTGTAGCTACCAAAGGCACTGTCACTAGGGTGTCATCAATACTAAACCTTATGCGTAGTTGCTTTACCCCCAAGTCTTTTCACAGCATGTGTAAGTTTCAGTATAAAAGTCTAGGATGAATTCCCTGAAGGAACTGGAATTTCTGGGTGTTGCGAAGTCCTTATTAGGAAATTGGAAAGATACACTGATGAGTGTGCCTGTTTAAAATCAGATAGTACAAGAGTTCCCACCATTATTCTCCTTCTGGAAGGATTGCTTGTTAACTAAGTTGGTGTTTCAAATTAGAATGAAAATGGAAAAGAACAGTAAGCAAATTATTTTCTTGAAGTTTGGGTATTTACAATATTTAGAAAAATGGTAACTGGGTAACTCCTTTTTGAACTCATACCAATGTATCAGTAGATACTGGGGTTAACTTTTCTATTTCTACTTTCCTGCTCCTTCAGTGAATCTGAATTTAAATCTTTTCTGCACATATCCTAGCAGCTTTATACTTATTTCAGTATTTTTTCCCCCAGTATAGCTCTGCATAGAATTACAGTCTAGTTTTGTTATCAGGAGAACATAACAATAGCAGGCCTGTATCATGCCCCTTGCATGTGGTACCTTACCATTTTGGGTCGATGAGAAGTCCTGCCTATGAGTATGGGCCGATCATGCTTACACTGCAGCTGAGAACCTTAAATAGCTTTGGTTTATATGAAGGCACTAAGACAGATTTGTGAAAATGCTGGTTGGAACTAAATGTTTTAATGTCCAAAATTAGAGTGTGTTGTAATCCGTCTGACACAACTGTAGCAGAACAAAAGCCCTTGCATGGGCAATAAGTCTCAGTAAATTTCTAACAAAGTTCTTAAACTAACTTTTGGGGCTTTGTATCATCGGTTGTGAAATTCTGGAGTAATGGTTAAATGGCCAAGGAGTACAAGTCCCGTTTTGTAGCCCATGGTAATTATTTTAAGCCTGTGTGAGATATTAACATTCTGGTGGATATGATATTTTTGCATCCTTCATGACTGTGGGTTGTGGGATCCTTGCTGGGCTTTATTGCAAGCCAGTTAATAACATGAAAGATGGAGAATATCTACCTTAGCTGGGGGGTCAGCAAGTCGTGGGCAATGTTATCTGCAGTCTGTTTGCTGTGCGGTGTTCCTCTAATAAGCAGACCTCCTTGAAGCATGGCCTAGGGAGCTTTGGAAAGCATCTCGGATGGAAATGCCAGACAGTTGTTTTGCACTTGTTAGCAGCTTTTATCCGGAAGCTTTAATAACATCACTGCAAAGTGTTGTTTAACAACTGGCTTCTTTGACAACCATGGCTCTATTGGTAATGAGGGAGCTTATCTTATGAAAGTGCGGCAAAGAAATCAAGGAAAGGGGGGCCATGGGTAAATTGCTTTAATACAACTTTTGTTTAATAGAGAGCTGAGTTTGTACAACAGATGGATTAGCAGATGAAATTCCCCCTTACTTCTCCAGTAATTCTTTGGAGAGGGTCTTGACTCTTAACAGTCTATCCAAAAAAGAGTCCATTCTCCTTTCCGTAAGTTTTGTACACTAATGACAGAGATGAGTAAAGAAAAATAGCCCATCCAGCTGCAGGCTTTCTAACACAGCCATTAGGTTTCAGGCAAGCAAATATTGGAGAGAAAAAAGTGCTCTCCAGCAATTGTAATTAAGGGAAGAGCACGAAATACCTGTAGCAATATGTCAGTATTTTGAAATAATGTTGCATCATGTTTTACCTGAAACTTCATTAATGATAGCATAGATGGCCTCTTTATCTTGCCAGCATCTGCCCTATTACTGGTTGAGACTAAGGGCCAGGCATGTGGAGTAATTCTGTTGAAATAGTTGTTTTTGTGTTTTATGCAACTGACAACCAAATCTGGCCTCTGGAATTTACAAGCAACCAACTAAATTAGTTTTGAGCTCACTGTGAGGTTTGTTCTCCTGTAATGCAACAAGGGCAAGCTGCTGAAGGCACCCTACGGTAACACTGCCTTATGTTCAGCTGAATATCCATCAGTACTGAAACATCTCTCATGCTGTAGTTCAGGGTCACGTTTCACCTCTGGTTGTTGTTCTGCAATGGAGGGCACTGAGACTCCAGGGACAGGGGCCTCCAACTTGTCACCTGTTGACTTGTGACCATGGGTGGCCTGTTCCTAAGCAGGTTGTAATATGGTAGGTATAGGAAAAGCCTGTTGGTGGACTGACCTTCTCCCTGTAGGACCCCTGCCTTGCGTCAGAAAATGGAAAAAGATGAAAAATAGCTGCTCAGTGTCAGTATTGCTTGTCTGGGGAGCTGCCTTGCTCAAATTCAGTTGTCATGCAGATGTTTTGGGTGGCCAAATAGCCACCAAATATTCTCCCCTCCCAAGCAGATGAGAAGAGTGCCAAGGCAGATGATGCCTCGCCCCAGGGTGGTGACAACGTGTGCTGTTTTATCTACAAATGCATTATGGCTTCCAGAATATTGAAATAAACCAGGGGGAACTGATGCATCCTGGAAAATGCTGAGTGAGCATGCAAGCACATTTTTACAATTGCCAGAAAATGAAGAGTGCCAAAGTCCACTGAGGATTCACATGGGAGGCAGCAGCTGCACTGGGTTACCCAGTCCTGTCTGCTGTTTGGTACCAGCTGCGGAAATCCTGCTGGTGGCATTAGGGTGGTTGATTCCAGTCCACACTTTCTTGGTCATACACTTGGAGCTGGTCCCTAACCAGCGATGTACCACTTCACTGCCTGAGTCATGGATATGTTTAATGCAAATTCTGTAAGTGGCAGGCGGCCCATTGTTTAAAGAAACAGTTTCCTCCCTCACACAGCCACCTGAAACAAGCTCATGTGAGACTTGATTTTATCAGCCCTCCGCATTTCTTCTGTTAGCCAGCATTGTGTTCTCACTAGGTGTTTCACTAGGTTTTTCAGAAGAACTCGATCTGTGCAGATTGTGGGTCCAGGCTGGGACAAAAGAAAACTTTTACCATTTTCTTGCACTGCCTGGCCACGGATGAAGTGAATGGAGAGAAATAAAAGACTGATGAGAGTACTGGGTCTGCCTCCCTGGAGAGTTGAATGGGCACAAGGGAAGAAGTAAAATGCATTCTGTTGGAGTAAAACATGCCTTTTGCCTTTGGTTGCAATTCGAATATAATAAGGTTTATGTATTGTGCTTTGCTCATAAATTGCTCTGCACCTGTAGTCTATGTCAAACTTGTGTCCTGCCCTGTCATCACACACAAGCGCTCAGAAGCATGAAATCCTCTCCTTTCTCCTCCTACAGGGAATATTCATTTTAGCCCGTGCTAGCAGCAATTCTTCCCTTTCTAACAGAGCTGTTTCTGCCTTCTTCTGTTGAGGCTGTTGTTGCACTTGCTCTTACAACTGCCACTTCCAACTTTGTCCCGGTGCTGGCACCCCTTCTCCCATGCCATCCTCAGCTGGAGCTGCACAGAGGTAGTCTAGACTGGGCTAAATGATTCTTCTCCCCTTTTCCCTAACCTATCTCACCTATGCCTCATTCTTAAAACATCTAGGAGTTCCTTTATCAGCATTTAAAAGTATATAGTTAAAACACTTTCAATTTAACAAATTTTAATTGCATAATCTCTTAAAAACCTTTCATTCCCTTAATTTCTTTTCAGTCACTGCTGTCTTGTGAGTTACCTCTGTGGGCTATTGCTTGAAGTCCTCTTGTCTGCCTGTCCTCTTCTGGTTGTTCTTGACTCCTTTTGGTGCTCTTTCTCAATCACATAGTGCTTACAGTCAAGGGAAGATGGCATAAGTTGTGCACTTGCTCACAAGCCCTTAGCTTGCCTCCTGAGCCTTCACTGCATTTGGAGCATGAAGACCCCTGGTTCAGCATGCTGTATAGCTACAGAGGAGGTAAAGCCGTTTGCCGGATTTGGTATTTGCTTCCTGGAGGCAGCAGTGAAAGCTCAGATTTACATCACTTCTGTGATGACATAATGATTAGAGGACACAGACTGTACATCTCATTCTGTTTCGAGTGTGACATTAACAACAGCATTGAAGTTCACTGTTTTTTTCAAGCAAATATGGGGCGTTTGCCAGACTGTCCACAAGCACCCAGAACATTGCCTTGTCAGGGAAGGTGACAGTATTTTGGACTTCAGCTGTGACCTGACAGCATTCAGAGAGGGACAGCTAAAATCAGGGTCTCTAGAGTAACTGGTATGGGCTGTCCTGTAGCTGTCCCTGTCAGGCACTGCCTCCCTCTGAAGAGGGACACGGGTTGTTAGTATTTACAAGCCTGCGGTTTCTTGTTCAAACTGAAGCCTTTGCAGTTTTCTGGAAGTTCAGGCTTGAAATCCAGCCTACATGTTCTTCTAATGCTTAGCTTGTAACAGCAAAAATAGTAGCTGGTGGTGTGTTTGTGATTTACAAATGTGCTTTTAGAATTTCAGGGTAATGCAATCAACCATAATAGGCAAAATAATTTGCCTGCCCTGTACTCAAATATATAGATAGTCTTTTTTATCAAGACCAGCTATTTCCATTGGTGCCATGTGCTCATGCTGCGTGGATGCAAGTGGCTGCGCGTGAGTGGATGTAGTAGAGAGTCAGCTCTAGACATTATTAATACAATGTAATTTCATTGCCAGTAATGCTCTCAGGTTACTGGACTGTGACGGCTTCAGACATTATTGTGCTTTATCTTGTCACCTCACTGTTTTGTGAAACTTTTGCATGTGTTCAGAAGTGATTTTTGTGGGTTTTTTCTGTGGCTGGTAGCATGACAGTCCCCTCTCTACTTTGGTGTCTGTTAGCACCAAAGCTCCCCCCCCTCCAATAAACAATAAACTCTTCCTTCCTGATTCAAATATGTAACACATTATTCCAAACACTCCTGTGTACTAAGTGGTATTCAACAAATACGTATGCTACTTTATTCCCTCTGATGTTCCTAATATTTCTGAGATTTTCCTGTAGTATTATTCTCTCCTACTGAATGGAAGGAGCAATTTCCTTTTTAATTTTGGCTCTAAGCCTCATTCAGATAATGGTAGTTCCGAGATACTTAAATCCAAGCTATCCTAGCACGAAGCTTTGGGATACCCATGCGAGTATGCTGTACAATACCTAACATATGCTGAGCTTGTGCATTTTAGCCATATGACTGTGTTCTTAGCCAAGTCAATTTTCTGTTCATTTTTTTAATTACCATTCTATGAGACATTGGTTCATGCGTTGTACTAAATTTCCAAGTGTCTGGTCTCTGTTACAGTGCTGTTCTCATCTGTTAAATAGGCAATTTCTTTGGGTAACAACACTAGAAATGAAATGATTTGAGTTTGGCTAAGGCAGCAGGATTCTTGACAGTGGTGTGCCTTGGTTTGGCCCATATCTCTTTAAGGGTGAATGAAGCTACTTACACATCGCACTTAATTTACAGTGCTAGTGGTCTTGTGTGGAGGGGTAGGGGGGAAGAGGGAGTGCCCTTGTCAGGCACGGGGAAATGAATGCGTTGTCTCTACTGCAACCCACAGGCAGAGACAGCGGCTGCAGTCTGCTCACACCCTTCTGCAAGAGGTTGGGCTGCCTTGCTGCAGCCCCCACCGTACTTCTGCTGAGGGTTTCTGTCACACCACTGTGGCTGGGGACAGCATGCTTTTCTCAGCAGATCTGCAGCGGGGCAGCATGCCCAGCCCATATTGGAAATGTGAATATTTACACCGGCCAACCGCACTGACTGAGGCTCTTCCTTCCTCCTTCCTGGGACGTGGTTGAAGCCCCAAACTCCTTGCCCTGGCTTTGGTACAGTGTCATGCCAATGAGTGCAAGCTTGATACTTCCACTGAAGCATGAACTTTTCTTTATATTTCCTACTTTTTCCTTGCCCTGGCTTTGTCCATGTCACTCTGAACATACGAATTCAGTTCCTCTGAGGAAACCCTTCAGGAGTGGTGGCCATCAGGGTACAGTAGTGGCTCTTCAGTGACTTTATTCCCATGTGCTCCCAATAGGAGTTTATATTATTCAGTATAAACTTACTTCTGTAATTTAAACACTAGACTTTCTTCTGTTTATTAAACATTGTGAACAGCTGTGGGATACGCTTCTGCTTTCTGCTAACCGGTGTCAGTGTTGTTTTGGCTTCTCCTCTTTTCCCCCCGTGGAGCTCCTTTTGGCAAAATTTCAGGTGGCAAAATACAGGATCTGGGAGGCTCTTGGCTAAGGGAATGTCAGGAGATACTGGAGTGCCACCTTGGCGGTCGCAAACTGGAGAAGATAAATCTGGCACCTGAGTCGGTTTTATTGTCACAACTTTGCTTAATTTTCCTTTCTTTTGCTAAGAGAATGGCCATCTTCCTCTCAGAAACCTTGTTTTTCTTCCCCACACACTTTATTTTTGATGTTACTCATTTCAGAGCAGTTTCATGGTGTACCTCTTCCACCGTTTCTGTTGTCTTTCTGCTCCCTCTCAAAAACTAGTCTTGAAAATGTAAGGGGAAAAACTCAGCCTTCTCCTTCCTACTCCTTTAAGCAATCATTTTGTGTATTACACAATGTTTTTAATTAAAACCTTTATTTATGTTTTTTATAACAGCCACGGGTTCTCCCCACTGTGGGCGCACTAATCTAGCCCAGTTGTAAATCACAATGCTTGCACATTAAAATAAATTGCAGTGACACAGGGCCTTGGCAGCACTGCTGGAGGCTCTCCTGAGCCCACTGGGGTCTTCATTGCATGTTTAAAACATTGCTGTTGTATGCTGGATTTCCAGGGCGTCTGGTGGGATAGCTCAGTAAGGAGGAGCTCCCCTTCAGTAGTTTACATGGGGGGAGTTTTCTTAATGGAGTTTTGGAAGAGTAATTATTCCCTTGTTTGATCAACCTAATGCAAATGTCTTTGGGAAGTGGGGAAGAAGTTGGTGCTGACATTTGAGGAGGTGGATCTCTCTGGTTTTCATGTTGAGTAGCAGCTGCCTGTTGGAAATGTGGGATGTCAGGGTACCACCAGAAAAGAGAAGAGTGAGCTGGGGTCCCCAGCCCAGGAAAGCTGCAGTTAGGGCTGCAGTTCAGCCAGGTGCTGAAACTGCATTTCTGATGCAAGAAGTGAGATCTGTGAGACCATTCACATGCTTAAATAGCTTGTTGCATTTGGATGTAAATACCACCCTTGGAGAAGCCCTGAAGGCTGAAAATACAACCTACAAAATATCAGACCGGTGCATCTAATGCTGCCTTCCCCTCTCCCGTGCCATGTCATATTATACCTACTTTAAAAAGACATCTTCTGTAGCTTAGTGGTTCGCAAAAGGGATTCATCAAAAAAATTACTACAACTGCATAAATGTAATGATATAAAGGCTAATAGTTTCTCATGCTGGGAAGGTTTGTAGTCCTCAGTGTAATGTGCACAAACAGTATTTTACTAGCGTGATCCTTGCGGTGAAGGCTGGTTCTACCTGATTTTTTGAAAAAGATCATCTAAAGTCATTACATTTGCAGATTTTTCCCTACCTGTTTTCATGTCTGTAAATATGTAAGACAGGATGCTCGTTCTTTGTTCTGAAGGCATGTTAAGATCAATGCCCTTGAGCATGCACCCTCTTCTGACTGTCTAAAAATTTGTTAAAGGTATAGATCTTGATTACATTCTCTTAATCCAAGCCTTTTCTTTTAACCCAGCTCTTAAAAGGAAGCATACATGACAGTACATCACACAGTATCTCAGCCCTTTCCTGACATTTCTGTGGAAGTAAATGAAAGGTGTAAATTAAAAAAAGCAAGTGTTTGTGTCTCACTTTAACCTTCCGTTATGTTAAATGGCTTTATTGAAGAGTGCCGGCAGTGTTCTCAAAAACTTGGGAAAATCCACTGTGAGCCATGCAATTAGTTGCCTTGGGAGCTGAGTATGGAGTTCATGATGTTTGATGTGAAAATTACACGGACACATCTAATTGGGTATATTTGCACCACACAGGATACCGAATAAAGAGGTGAACTCTTTTCCCCCATTCCTTGCTTGTTTTCTTCTTTAGCTGAAGTGTTTACCTTGAACTCTTCTCAGTCGAGCTACTATTTATCTAGGCGTGTGGATCGATCAATAGGTGCACGTTCCCTTGTGCAGATTTTGGAGAGCAGGGAGAGGAAGAGAAGCAGAGATGGCACTATGGGCCTGCAAGGATGAGGGAAGATGAACTTCAAGCTACCTCATGCTTTCCATTATCATTCCTTAGTTGTGACTTGCAGTGCCTATCCCAGCCCTAGAGCTCTAATCTTCCTGCAGGAGTCAATGGCTAATTTAAAGAGTCCCCGGCACTGCAGGATCCATTACTCATAATTTCTTTTAGTGGTTAAGTTTTGCAACATAAACATATGAGGATGTTTTCTGCTGTGGCAGTGGTCTCCAGTGTTTATTACTCCCCGAGCCCTTTCTGATTTCTTGCTTTAATGTTTCTTGTTAATGGTCCTCAAAATTAAAGAAAAATGTCCTGTAAATTAGCAGCTGATACCAGTTTGCGTTGTGAATGCACATCTTAGGCTATCATTCCCTATGCTAAGAGATCTGCTAACAAAACCCGGAAACCCAGCACTCTCTTCTCAGTATTAAGCCTTCTATCATCTGTTTGTGTGTGTGTATGTAGCTGTCTGCTCCCTCCTTCCTGCTTGAAACCTCCAGAAACTTGAATTACATGTTGATCTTCAAATGATTTGGTTTCATTTTTCTTTGGTTGCAAATACAACTTGCCTGATGAACGCAGCTAAACTGTGAGCGCATTTTCAATATTCCATGTTTTTGAACAACAATAAAGACAGTAAAGTAAAACATTTTCCAGTAATTTAGTACTCTCCTCAGTGCAGTTATTCAATTATTAGACCACAAAGGCATTCTGCAGTTTGATGTTATTAAGAAATATATTAGCAGAAAATACTCTATTATCATCTAATGCTAATAATCAGCTGGTAGGAATTAGAAGAGAAGATGTGTAATTGGAATTCTTGTGGCTAATAAGATGTGAATTATAAAGATGTTTCCAGGAGAGAAATCTAGGTACTATTATAAGAAACTGCTATTTGCATTTTAAATATTAGTAGGCACAGTGAGGAGATCAGATTGATTTGCTTAAAATATCACCGAGGCACAATAATGGAGATTACTGAATAGCACTTTGATCCTGGAGTAACATCACTGTCTTGCACCCTTTTTTCATTATTTGCCATTCTGCTGTGGGATGCCTTTTCCTGACCTCTGCCGTAGCTTGCTTTTAAAACATTGGTGTAGCGGAGCAATATGTACTGAAACAATAATTCAGACCATCAGTTTTCTAATGGGTACCCTTCTCCTAGTGGTGGCTGGTGTGATGTACCAGGTAACAGTGTATAGCCAGTCTCTTCTTTCTAGCAAAGCGATAGATGTCACAAGTGTTTAAGGATGTGAATAGCTTCTTATTTAAGTGCAAGATTTTGCAGATTAGAATGCAGTTGTGTCTGTTTGTCTACACATGTGTCTGTGTGGGATGCCACCAGTGGCGAGTCTCTTTTCCTGAGCTATCTGCAAATAGATTACACCCTAAAGTTGTGGCCTTTGGTTGCCCTGTTACTACTGGATTCTGCGTAACTGTAAGCGTTGTTAATGGTTGTAAAATTATCCACCCACAAGGTTTTGTCCTTGGCCCTTGCATCAGTGAATTCCACAGGTTGATTGCTTGCCATTTACAGTAAGGGGAGGGAGAGATACAGGTTTGTCCTCCTTAGAAGACACTTCCCTGTTTCTAGCCTAAATTTGACCTTTAGAAAGCTAGTCATACTCAAACTTGATAAATATGATTTTCTTCTGGAAGCTGAGAGTCTCCAAATGAGGCCAAATGTAGAAGGCTGTCAGAGGGTAACACATAATGAGGCAGTCTTGCTTTCCTAGCATGCACTGGCTCTGCAAAACTCAGAAACATTCTCCTAAATTCTTAAATTGGTTTCAATCTGTTGTTCTTGGCAGGGACTGGTGCCTTTGGGTTGGGGAGTTTGCTGGAGAGAACAGGCAATATTAGAAGTGGTTTCTTTGAGTGTTATGAACTCCCTGTAGAGATGGTTGGAAGTTCACCGCAGCAGCATGGTAGTGCAGAAGTGAAGGCAGGACCCGGGTAAGGTTTAGTGACTGGCGGAGAAGACCATGGAAAAAACCAGGTGAAGAGCATTGGCCACGTGGGGATGGAGGTAAGGATGTCCTGAGAGCCCATATGAAGCTTGGCAGATCTCTCCTCTGTGCCCACAGCAGATGGTTTAAAACGCTGGAAACTGCAACAAATCTGCTCTAGGCAAAACAGGGAAAGCCAAGTGAGAAGACAGGAGGTGAGCAGAGGAGCAACCTCCATATTTGTGGTCTGTAAGGTTTTCTGGGACTTGGTAATGTCTTGAGAACCCATTTAAATTCCTAGGCAAGCAAGCAGCGATTAATTTTTCTGCAACTGAAAGCGTATATCTTGATTATCACCTCTTATTTAATTATCGGGTACTTCGTTTTAGTTGCCTAGCTGTCTCAGATGCTAGGAAGCAATCTAACTACAGGATGCTGTAGCTTCACAAGCATTTAAACTAGTCCAGCCAGCAGTGTGGCTGGAGGAGTTAACTCTTGCCCCCTGCCTTGTACTTGGGCATATGTGAACCACATTGGAGAACTGGACTGTTTAAACATTTTTTCCCTTTTTTTTCTCACCCCCCTCCCACCCCCTGCCAAATAAATTTTAATCTTACATCATCTTCTCTCTCCAGGGTTACCATAAGGCAGGTCAGATGCTTTTGCTGATGTAAACAAGGGGGGGATACAAGAATAAGTTGGAAAAGATGAGACTAGGATGTTATGGTAGGTGTACAATGGCATTAAATGGGAGAAACAATCTAGCTTTTTTTTCCTTTGTCGTGGTATATGATGTTTGCATTTTAAGAGGCTGCAATATTCACCAGTATAAGAGGAACTAAACTCTGCTCCCTGCTTTCAAAAGCAGATCCTTTCTAGCCAGTTTTAACATTTTTCTAAAGGCACATGAACTTTTAAAAGGAGATGTATCTGAGTCTACTGGACACTGTGCTTGGTATTTTTGAAACTGGGGGGAAACTTGCAACCTTTCCCTTCTGCTTGAAAAGCAGAAATCTTCTGTGAACAAGACCCTGCTGAAAACTCATGCAGAAGTGTAGTGAAGGGTTTCAGGTCACTACTTGCATGCTTAAGAGGCAAAACTGATGGAAGAAGAAGCGATTGTGCTCAGCATCACAGGAAAGGTATGAGGACACACATCAGAAACTTCCCTAGTGAGAGGAACGGTGGTGGCCATCACAAGGAGGGCTGTTGTTTCATCAAGACATGCCAGAATATGTATTTTTGATTTGTCGGTGGTTTTTTTTGTTTGTTTGTTTTTGTTTTGTTTTGTTTTGTTTTAGAAAAGAGAGCAGAGGTGTTTTTAACAAATAAAGTACCTGCAGAAGCAATAGGAATTTCTTAAGAAATGTGCTGAGTGAACTCCAGTCCCCTTCAGAGGCTTCCCTTGATATGTCTTTCTCCCCTGTCTTCCCCTGTCTCACCTCCCTCTTCCCAGGGAGAAAATACAGATGCTTTTGCCCAGAAGTTAAAGAACACTTTTCACTTACAGGATCAGGAGTACAATTTTCTGTTCCCTCCAACACCCCGCGCTCCAGTACTCTGGGTGCAGAATTTTGGTGGTTGTTCCCTCCCCTCGTTTTTGGTTTTGCAATAATAATTCTTTTTAATACATTTTTAATAAACAAATTTCGTTTGAGGAGATCTTGAAATGATGCTACAGACAGCAGACAGAATGCCTTGTCCTAAAACACTTCCTCTTGTCATGTAGATAGTTTTATCAGATGAAAGAATTGTTGCTTTCAGCACCCTGTATTTTATTGTTGCACATGTGTGCATGAACACCCATACACACTAATGCCCGTTCAAGCCAGGACAATGAGAATGTAGCAGCACTGGAATAAAAAAACGAATAATGTGGCACTTTAACCCTTTTTTTGTCTGGAATTTTATATGCAGATCTTTTTTCTGTGCAGCATAATATTCTATTTGAAGTGGAACTTAGCTCTTAGTTAACACTGAAAGTGATAAGTTGTCTAAAGCCCTGTTTAGACAGACAGAGCTTATTTGGCATCTGCATTAAGCTGTTTGACAAAATGTTTCGAATGTAATTAGTTCACATCAAAGGTACACCACCTTCGGTGGCGGGTAAGATGGATGAGAACTAAAGATACTGAGATCAGCATGACCTGACTGAAGGCCTTGCAATTTAAGGTTTTACAGTTTATTACATTTTATGGGAAAAAAAAAAAAAAAAAGAAAAGAAAAGAACACTCTTAACACAGGGTTTTTTTAAATTTCTTTAATAATTTTTAAAGCTTTTCCAGTGGCTCAGTTGTACATACTTTTCACTAGTCTTGCTTTTGTCATACCTCAAGAGAACGCAGTGGCCTCCAAGAAATAAGAGATATTTTTTTTAGTGTGGCAAAACATGTGCAGAAATGCATTGTATTTAAAACCTTATTTTAAAGTATACTTCTGAGAATCCATTCATAAAAATGATGTTTCCATATACTGTTTTCAGTGACATTCTGGATCCGTATTTGCCCAGCTTACACATTTCAGTTTGGAGGTTTTTGCCTTGTACTGTTGGGTCTGTAAAAACCAGCCTGGGATCTGAAAGCTTAAGCTGAATTCTTCCTCATTCTTGCATCACTATCAGTGAACACTGCATCTAGGGTGGCAAAGAGGTGAAATATGAAAATACTTATGTTAAGATGCTGGGGTTTTTTCCTTTATAGTATCCCCTGTAACTGTTGTTACTTTAGGACCTTCGTGCATATTTTATATCTAATTCTACTCAGGGCTACATCTATATCAACAGTGATAGTGAAATAAGAAGTTTGTCCTACTCTACCAGCCAGTAATCAACACTTCTGTTTAATAACATGGGAATTAGGGAAGGATTGCTTCTTGTACTTGCTTTGGGTACTTGAGTGGCTGTGGTGCTATCAGCAAGAGTTAAACTCTGTCAGGCATGTAGGCTAAGCTTTTCAAAATGATAAGTGATGCTGGACACCCAACTTGGGAAGCTTGGTAGAAAAGAAGTGTTCAGCACTTTCTGAAGTTAAACTGTATTTAGTCACAGTTTAGATTTATGAATTACTGAGAGTTAATAAAGTGCCAAGCATCAGCTGAGGTGCAAGAGCTCAGCTGGCGCTTGGTAACTCCTGAGTTGCAATAATTTCAATTGTGTATATAAGCCCTTTATTTTAAGGTTGGTACTTCAAAGTACTTATTATGGCCATCTTGGTATGAAGATGCTCCAAATGAGTTGTTAAGTACACATAATAGGAAACCTGTGTGTTGAAAAAGACAGAGCTGTTATGTCAAGTCTTTTTCTGGATCATACCGCTCTTTAAAAAGCATAATGATTCACGGAAGGTGGGAGAAGACTTTGCCAGAGCTCCATGTAGCATTTGGCATTTTTCCTGAGCAAGAAGTTTCTTTATGTGGTTTACTATGTATAATAAACACTTAATTAGTATGATTTGGGGACTGATAAGTTAAATGGCGAGGAACAAGTGGTAGCAGAACTCTATTTAAGCTGTTCAAAAGAAAATAAAAGAAAGGATTTCTGTAGTGCTACTGAGAGGTGGTCTTCCCCTCATTTCTGTAAAATTAGCTTCTTACTTAGCATGACTCCAAGTGTATTATTGATCCTACTGTAGGTCATTCATAAAACCAACAGTGTGTTGGAAACATGCAGTATCTAAAATTTAAAATAACTTGTTGCATGCAGAGATGGTGGATGATTAAGATTTGGTATCTTAGGCTCTTCTGGTTATCTAAATGATGAAATGCTTTGGGTTTCTAACTTCTGATGAGCTTGGAGGTGCTGGATTTTGAAAATTCTCTCTAGCTGATGACTGGGGTTTTTTTTGCCAAATCAGAACCTTGAAAACATGTGAATATATCTGTGGGGTGTTCATTTAAAAAGGGGGGAAAAAAAGCTAGTGGCACACTGGGGCTGGGGAAAGAAGCTCTTTAAAGCTTGTGAAAGACTCAGAAACTTTCAGAGGGAATGTGCTGACACAGGTCAGATGGACAAAGTAACTGAGAACTCACATCAGCCTCGGCAGGGACATGTTGGTGTGGGCATGCACACTTTGCCTGGCTCCATATATGCTTATGGTTTTGTCTGCAAGATTATAGATGTATATCCATTTGTATATAAAAGATAATCCAACCAATGCTGAATTGAAGATTAAGCCCATTTGGGTTTTTTCTTCCTTTTCTTTCAGAGCCTCTTTCCACATGCACACACTCCTGTCTTTGAAATCTTTGCACAAACTCCTCCTACATAATCTTTCTGTAGAAACTGGAAGCACAAATAAACATCCATTTTAATCCCCTTCTTACCAGGTAAGTGAGAGAAACAATGGGAGGTTTTATAGCCAGCCCTTCACTGCTGTGGGTCGGAAATGAGTCATTACCATGATGAAGAAAAATGAGGAACCTCAGCCATAAATTCACGCTAATCTCCCATTGTCAGTCTCTCAGGCATGGTTAATGACTCAGCATTATGTTTGCAAACAGGGTACTGTGCCCTTGGTGGCCTGTCAGATGCTGAATTGCTCCTCTCCATGTTCAAAGGTCTTTGGGTGGATGGGAGGGATGGACTTCCTTCCTGGAGTGCGGAGCCAGTGCCTGGCCCTGTTCCCAGTTCCACCATCCACATCCCCAGCATGTGTACTGCTACCTGAGCTCCTGCTTGCCACGGAGACCCACCACTGACTAAGAGTCAGCTCTTAGTGTGAGCAGCAAGTGCAGGCACCTCGTTGGTCCTTCAGGTCTTGATGACACCCACCTGATGATACGCAAGCAGACTGTGCTACTGTCTTTAGCTCTGTGGGGACATCCTTCTTCAACTACCCTTCTCTTCTGAACATCTGCTCTGCATTTTGCAGAAAAGGTTAAAAAAAGGAAGGGGGCAAAAAGTGTTTGTCAGTGTCCAGGGAAGGGGGATGTTTCAGAAGTTTCCCTCCACCCATATATACATACATAAAAATAAATAAATACTATGCATATATACTACATATGTATCTACATATATATATGTGTATGTATGCCTTTACATGCTAATGTTCCACAGTCTGTCTGGTGAGGATTTGGAAGGCGGCATACCCACCCAGAGCAAGTTGGTATTGAATCCTGGACAGCATTTCTCTGTACATCAGCTCAAGTCCATAATTTGCCCAGGGAATTATGGTGGTGATTCACCGAGCCGTGTTATTTGTCTGTGAACGTTGTAACCATCTAGGCTTGAACTCGTATGCAACAGCAGCCATTAAGAATTAATGCTACCTCTTCATTTGTGAACTTTTGCTCCAAACTTACCAGCCTTAGAAAAGATCTGTGTCTGCACACGGGCAGACGGGAGCGTTGTGTGACTGTAAAGGTGCCTGGAGTTTACCTCTGCTCTTGCCTACGGTCAGGGTAGAGCACTAAAACAGCATCAGTGTTCAGGATCCTTCCTTGGGATTTCCAGAGCGGGAGAGGTAATGCCTTCTAACCCTCTTATAAGTCTAAACATGACTTCTGCTGACAGGGAATGAGCATCCCATAGCTCGGAGTCTAGTCATCAACATTTTGTCTGTGTTGACTGGGAAGGGACTGGTTTTGCCATAAATTAGCAAGACGATAACAGAAGAACTCCTGTCCTTGCCATCTGTAACAAAGCAGGATAAAATATTCAAAACTCTCAGTTCTGCTTGCAGTGCTGAGGCAAGTCACATGCAGTCAGCTGGTGTGTCTCCTGTTTATTTCCATGCGGAATAAAAAATAGTTTATAAATTGTAACTTCTCCACATTCTGGCTACTAGGTCTGAACACAAGTATGTCAGGCTTTTTCTGCAAATAGCAATCTCCTAGGATGTGAAACATTGTTAATTTATCTTAAATAATTCAATAGAATGTCAATATTCCACAACTCCCTCTACTTAGAGTGACAGGTCTGTTCAAATTAGTAGCCCTGAAGAATAAAGAATATTCAGGACATGCTTTTATCTCAGGAAAGACAGAACTCTGTGCAGCTGCATAAGTTTTTAAAGTAGCAGTGTGAACACCAGCCTGCTACCTGGATGACAAGTAATTCAAGCACAAATGTTGTCGCTTTTAGAAAAGAAGCCGTATATACATTTTGTACCCAATTAGTAATCACTGTGAGTTCTCTGTATGTGCATTATAGTCTGTATTTTACATATGCATGCAGGATATACAACATAACATGTGAGTGGGTTCTGTGAAATGCTGTTTCATATTTGCACGCTAATTTATTCTGTCAAAAACAAAAGTTTTTTTAAGGCCGATCATGTGATGAGTTGAGGCAGCCAGACTTGTTGCTCAGTGTATTTTCTCTGTGACAAGTTGGAGATCTGTTAATTGGTAAAAATAGCCCTGACACCATGCTCTGAGCTGCTGGGGAAGAGTTAGTGTTGTTCCCTTTTCCAGGTTAAGATCACCATAATTAGAACAATAATCATAGAAGTTAAAGTGCGGTAAGACACTCTCCATTTTCCTTTTCATTTTCCTGACAAAACAGGATTCCTTGCTGTGGTGTATTTTTATCTGTATTATCAAATCTATTTTTACATTTCTGAAAAAATAAGAGGTGAGGGTGTCCAAGAATTCCTTTGGAAAACTATTTTGGATTAAGGATATTTTCTTGATACTTTAAAATTCTTACTTAAATCTGGCACTGTGATCTCTTGTTCCCTTGCATAACCCTTCTCCATTCAGGTGCTCACATCCTTTTGATATTTGCAAGGATGAATTGATTAATTTGGGCGAAGGAAAGAGGCAAGGCAGGGCTGCCCTTTGTTTAACCCAGTGGTGCCAGCTAGTCTGGGTCAGAAGCGTGACTAAACTCCAGCTGAGACATTTCTGTGGCTGATCAAGATGTTAGGGCAACACCCAGAAAAATAGCCCAGGCTAGCTTGGCAGTGTTGTCTTAAGACTTAAAGCGCACATGCTGTTTTCATCTCAAACATGTAGCTTGCCTGCTCTGCAGTGAAGCGTCAGGCTAAAGGACCCTCCTCCTCCTCCTCCTCAGCCTTGTAAAGCCTTCCTGCAAACGTGCCAGTGCACTTAGCATGACAGACATGTTTGCCCACAGTTCCTCGTAAGCTGGCAGTGAAAGTGGCCGCACGTGAGCACACGTAGCCCTTCTTCTCCTAAAAGACCCCGTGTGGGTGCCCATGCATTTGTCTTCCTTGCAGACGTATAGGTCAGTTTAAAGTGAGTGTCTGGTACCAGGGTGCAGTAACTAAGCAGTAACTTCATATGCAGTTTCTGCTGCCTGGCAAGCGTGTGTAAGCCTAGAGTAACTAATTTCCGAGTATAAACCCAGAGTGTCAGAAAAGAGGGTCCCAGACACCCCCATACACTGTTCTCTCCTGGCTGTTGGGAAGGGCCTTGTGGCTTGCTTGTACAGTCTGCTCAGCGGTCAGTGCTTTGGAGCATTCTGGGTTGGGCTTTCTGGAAAGGAAGGAGGCAACAGATTTGCTACTGTTACAATTGTGAGTATTTACAACCATATTCACCAAGAAAACCTTTTCTGCTGCCTTCTTCTCCTTTGGATATGCTGTAATACCCTGCCTGGGAAGGGGTCCTGAGCCAGCCAAGAGCTTTTGAATTAGGATAAGCAGGCAGACTGACATGGGTGATATTGTAGTGGGGGTCTTCAGATGACTGGAAGAAGGCTCATGTCCCCAGGCTTTAGTCCTCATGGGGGACTTCAAGCGCCCCAGTGTCTGCTGGAGAGAAAACACAGCAGGGGTCAAGCAGTCAAGGGGGTTTCTGGAGTGCATCATTAATGACTTTCTGACACAGGTGACTGAGTAGGTGACAAGGGGAAGGGCTCTACTGGACCTCTTACAAACAAGGAAGGCCTGGCTTGGGATGTGAAGATTGGGGCAGCTGTCACTGCAGTGACCATGAGATGGAGGAGTTCAGGATCCTGCAAGGAGGGAGGAGGGTGAAAAGCAGGATCACAACCCAGTCCTTCAGGAGAGCAGAATTTGGCCTGTTATGGGATCTGTTTGAAATAGTCATATGGGATATGGTCCCAAAGAGAAGAGGCACCCAGGAAGAGGTGGTTGATTTTGAAAAATCTCCTCCAAGCTCAAGACTGGTCCATCTGGACAAGCAAGAAGTCAAGCAAAGGTGGCAGGAGGCCTGCATAGTTGAACAAGGAGCTGCTGACTAAACTAAAACATACAAAAGGAAGAATACAAGCAGAGGAAACAGGGGCAAGTGACCCAGGAGGGGTATTAAGAGGCAGTGTCCAAGCATGCAGGGATGGAATTGGCAAAAGCAAAACCAATCTGTAGCTGAACCTGAGGAGTCATGAAGGGTGACAATATAGGCTTCTCCAGGTACATCATGAGCAGAAGGGAGACTAGGGAAAGTGTGGGCCTGCTGCTGAGAAGGTCAGGGGACATGGTGACAAAGGACATGGAAGAAGCCTGAAGTATTCAATGCCTTCTTTGCCTCTGTCTTTACTGGTAAGGTTTGTCTTTAGGAATCCCAGTCCTCTGAGACCAGTGGGAAAGTCCAGAGCAAGGAAGACTTTGATGGAGGAGAATCAGGTTAAAGAACATGGCACCTGATGGGATGCATCCATGAGTGCTGAGGAAGCTTGTCATTGTGAGACAACTCTTGATAATCTTTGAAAGGCTATGGCAATCGGGGAAGGTTCCTGAGGACTGGAAGAAAGCTAATGTCATTCTTGTCTTCAAGGAGGAGGAGGAGGAGAATGATCTGGGGCATTACAGAGTGTTCAGCTTCATCTCAATTCCTGGCAAGGCGACGGAGCAACTAATCCTAGAAACCATTTCTAAACACATTAAGGACAAGAATGTGACTGGGAGTAGTCAGCATGTATTTATGATGGGTAAATCACACTTAACCAACCTATCAGCCTTCTGTGATGAGCTGACTGGCGTAGTGGGTATGGGGAGAGCAGTGAATGTTCTTTCTCTTAACCTTGATACGGTTTTTGACACTGGTTCCTATAACATCCTCATAGGTAAAGGGATGGAGCATGAGCTAGATAAGTGGATAGTGATGTGGAGAAAAGCTAGCTGAACTGCTGGTTTGAAAGGGTTGTGATCAGTGACGCAAGGTCCAGCTAGAGGCTAGTCACTGAACTGCAGGGGTAAATGCTGGATCCAGCAATATTTAACATCTTCATTAATGACCTAGATAATGAGACACAGTGCACCTTCAGCAGGCTTGGAGATGATACAAAATTGGGAGGAGTGACTTATACACCAGGTGGGTGTACTGCTATTCAGAGGGACCTCCGTAGACTGGAGAAATAGGCCAACAGGGATCTCATGAAGTTCAAGAAGAGGAAATGTGAAGTTCTGCCTCTGTGTGGGAATCACCCCATGCACCAGCACAGGCTGGTGCTCTTGTGGTGAAAAAGGCCAGTGGTATCTTGGGCTGTGTTAGGTAGAACGTTGCCAGCAAATCGAGGAAGGTGGTCCTTCTCTTCCACTAGACCCTGGTGACATGGAGTGCTGGGACTAGTGCTGGGCTCTACAGTACAAGAGAGGCATGGACTTAATGAAGCGAGTCCAGAAAAGGGCCCTGAACATGATTAAGGGCCTGGAGCATCTTTCATGTGGGGGAAGGTTGAGAGAGCTGGGACTGTTCAGCCTGGAGAAGAGAGGGCCCAGAAGGATCTTATCAATGTATATAATTACCTGTTTGTGTGTGTGTGTAAAAAAGATGGAGCCAGGCTCTTTTTGGTGATGCCTGATGCAGGGCAGGAGGCAATGGGCACAGACAGGAATATAGGAAATTCTATTTCAGTGTAAGAAGCAGCAGGTTTTTTTACTGTAACTGTGATCAAACACTGGAACAGGTTGCCCGGAGAGATCGTGGCATCTCCATCCTTGGAGACAGCAAACCCTGACTAGACACAGCCCTGAGCAACCTGCTGTAGCTGACCCTGCTCTGAGCAGGCAGTTGGACTAGACCAGAGGTCCCTCCAACCTCAGCTATTCTGTGATGCTGTAATCCTGCTAGCTGTTTCAACATGTAATTGTTGACCTTGTGATGGTCAATACTAAGGCAACGGTCATGTCCCCCTTCAAACTAACTGTCCTAATTTGTTTATGCTTCTAACTAACTATTATATTAAGCCACAGTACAAATGACCCCCTGAGAAGAGGTAACTGAAGCTTTTGTTGAAGAATGCATGCTGGCTGGCTCTATGCCCCTTTCTTCCAAGCTTGAAGAAAAAAGGGGGCACTGCTTTATTTATCTTGACTTAATATCTTCCTGTATTTTGTTGACCTTAACTCTCCATTTTCTAATGAAGCTTGAAGACACTCATGAGTTGGATTTATTAATGCTTCCTTTTGTTGTGAAATGACTTACTTTTGTTTAGCCCTTATCTCTTGCCCTTTGGAGTTCTCATGTATTCCTGAGGAGCAGCAATGAATGGATGTTTCCTGCTCTAGGTGTGTGCAAGCATTGCTCCAAAATTTAAGTTTGGTTGTGGAAGTAAAGTGAAGCTGTTAACCCACAATATCCTCTGTTACCTAGCAAAGGTATTCTTTGTGGGTTTTAACAGCTTTGAGTTCAGGCAACATCCTAAGTTTACTGGAATAGCTGTGTATTTTCTGCCTCATCAGCTCATGAGCTGGTGATGAAATTGCCTAACTTCTTATTGCTCAAAGTTGTTGACATCCTGTTTCAGATTTTTTGAGATTTACTTTTTTCTTGCCTAATTGTTCAATCCTATTAATATTAAAAAATGAACCCAGTTATTATTTGGCTTCATTCCTAATTGAGATTTGACTCCTAGCGATGCTGTTCCACAATGTAGTCCTCCTTACTGCATGAAAATAGGGAATGTCTTGTCACTTTGATGGACTGATGTTGATAAAACATGGCTTAAATCTAGTCATGCCACAGATCTACTTTTCAGCCTGGTGCCTTTTTTAATATTCTGACTTTGATTTCAATGCTGCAGAGTTCATACATTCCAGAAATCTCTGGAGGATTCAGGGACCCGACTAGATTATTTATCTACCTAAGACTTTGTCTGGAAAACTGAACTGTTAGTGAAAGGTGTTCCTATGTGAGGAATATGAAGAGACTTTTCTGTGGGAACACAGAGAATGGTGGGACAACATGTAAGACACCCCCCCCACCCCTCACCCCATAGTTTCTGGAGTGGCTCTCTGTTTTAATTGATAGCATTGGAAGATGATCATGGATGCTCCCACTGTTACTAGTTTAACCTCCTATGCTGAATCAAGGTTATAATGTGCCTTCCTGTGCCTCCGTTCTGTATGTGTCACTGTGAGTAGATTTAGCCCTTAATCAAATTCAGTGGAAGAACATTACATGTAGGATTTGGGTGGGAGGTGTTCTTGTGTGATGTGATAGTGGAGGTCATTCTGTGCGTCACAGAATAATTTCCTTTGGAAGAAGCCTCTGGAGGTCATTTGGCGCAATGCCCCACGCTCATGGTTATGCTTTTAAAAGTGCTAGCTTTCACTTAGGGAGGGGATTGCTGGCTTGGAACCGACATGCTCAGACCCACTGCTGGCTTTAGCAAGGGGTGAACTCACTGAGATGGTGGGCACAGTAATTTCTGATTCGTTTTGTGTTTCTGTCATTCTTTGGGGGTTGGACCTGGCCCACCTACCTGTAGCTGTTTGGGAGTGAGACTGTTCTAACAGGAATGAGGACAAAGCTCATTTTACACTGGCTTCTCAAAAGCTTTCAGGAGGTGGTGACTTCATGACCGTGGCTGATAAACAAACTCAACTTTTATAAAAATAGACTGATGGTCTGGCAGGAGTTCCAGCCTGTCCAAATGGGTTTGCTCCTGCCAAGCAGTGCAGCCACTGCTGTGTGAAGAGGGTGTGCCCCTTCTGCTCCTTCCCAGCTTTCACATTTCCCTGCTCCTTCCCAATCAGATGGTAAATACGTCTCTGCATATAGCACTAAGGTTGGTAAATCAGTTGTGCAAATACTGTCAAGTAAGTAAATACAGTAGAAAATGGAACATTCACTTCCTTTTGTTTAGTTATCAATACAGATTTAAAGGCAAGTCACCCTAAGTAATTGTGTTTAGGTCATTAAACATGGTTTAATAATGACAATAATAGGGTGTGTCCTGAGACAGGAGGGAAAACAGTACACCTATGATTGCCTAAGAGCAGGTTGTTTCTGATAACAAACCTGTCTCATTGGGATTAGTTCAGAGGGCAGTTTGATGAACACCCCCTTTTAGACATATCCCAAATGTTCTTATTGTCCGACAGCTTATTATTTGAGCCCACTAAGATGTGAAGATCTTTCCAGCACTATCTCTGTTTACTGAGTTAAACATTGAATAAAATCTCTCTTGACATAATGACTGCGGTTTATGTGCAGTGTATGACTGGAAAAAGGAAGATTCCCTACACCACAAGGTATAAAGTTCCTATCCATATTACTTGGGGTTTTTTCCAGTCTAAGCTAGCAGTGAATATTCCTCATTCTGCATGTTTGATCAAGATTACTCTTGGATGAAAAAAATGGGCAACGTTATAGTGGTAAGCAAGCAAATCTTTCAAGGTTAATTAAAAAAAAAAAAAAAAAAAAAGGCTTTTTTCTAAACTTCTCAGGGATTTTTAATCTTCGAAACCAGTCTCCGCAGAGATGGATTAGTGAGGAGAGAACAGATGAAGCAATCAAAGGTGCCAGATAAATGCAATTTATTATGTTTCCACAATTTATCGCCTAATTATCCTCCTCATTGTGTGCAAATGCGTCTATACGTGTATATTTATGTAATGTGTATGAGTATTAAATGTGTTTATGGAATGATACCACTCCTGGATTTTCCACTGCATGTTCTATAAACTGCTGGGGGTGGCGCACACTTTTTTTAATAAGTGTATTATGTGAAATCTTACCAGACATAACTAAACCAGAGTGCATTGCTGACATGCCAGCCATTTTATAGAAGACATGACCTATATGGAGTTAACAGATCCAATCCAAGTCTCTTAAATTCATGTAATGAAATGTCATAAACCTGATAAAATGCGTGATTCTTTTAAATCATAAAATAGTTTTTAAATACAGCCTATCATTTCCAGAGCATGAAATTTTGCATGATAGCAATTCTTTCCTGTCACGTTGTTATTACTAGTTTTGTTGCTGAACAGATTAAGGCTATAATCCACCTCCTCAGCTGTGTGGCTTTCCTGGTTGAGATGGTTCTTTATAAGTCAGGATACAAAGTTCAGCACTTATTAGGCCCTGTCCTAATCCTTTAGTCATACAGTGACTTTTCCATTTCTCAGGTCCAATAATATAACTATGACCTCACTTCTACATAGCGCTTCAACAGCTTGTTTTTCTGTGTTGGACTGTGGTTTACACATTTCAAGGGGACCTTTTATAAATTTTTGAAACTTTGCAGGCAAATAACCTAGTAAGGCTCTGCATTTTGACTGACTTAAAAAGCAGCATGCGAGTCTAAGGTTTTTTCTTCCCCCCTTATCCCATGTTTGTGTCTGTTCTATACAGGTCTCATATACTTTGAGGCATGCTGTCATTTCTACCCAAAGCCTATTTAAAACTTCGTTTTTGAAAGAGTAGAGGCAAAGTTGTTTCCACATGGAAGCAATCCATTGTGGCTTGCTTTTAAACCATCCAGGTCTCTCATGGAGTAGTCAAATAAGATTGGAAGATTGCATCTCATGGTGCCTCTAAGAATGGCTCAGTGAGTATGGGGCTCATGGTGTCCATCTTGGGGGGACCTCCACCCCAGCTGTGGTGGGCAGCAGCATATAGCCCAAGCAGAGGAGATGCATCCCATCTGGCTCTTTGGAATGAGTGTAAGAGCTGTGCTTTGCCTCAAAGGAGTGAGATGCAGTTACGAAAAGGGCTGCACTCTGGAATTGTACTAAACCAGAAGGCTTTATTGAACCCAGTATTAATTTCAGATTTCCAGTGAAGGACAACAGGGGGCATTTAGCTCACTCCAGATTTATTTTTCCCTTTGCAAAATCCAAGTTCTGATTTATTCTTTTACTATCTATAATTTTAACCCCTAGAAAAATTATTCTAAAGGGGTGGGGTGGGGGGGTGGGGTGGGGGGTGAAAGGGGGTGTCAGTCGCATCTCAGCCTCTTTATTGTGCTTCATAGTCTCCAGCCACCTTCTGCCTGACAGGCTCTTCACTCAGCCCCTTGGGTCCAGGCTCCGGCATCTGTCTTTCACCTCTTAGGAAAACAAAGTTGTCAGGGAGATAATGTTGGATTTAACATGATCTGCAGGATTGGGGTCAAGGGTGATCACGAGGGCCTTCAATCAGTAGACGTTCGTTTGAGCGTGTCATCACTGCCCGTGTTTTTCAGATCAGGCTTGTGTTTACAACAAGCTGAAGTGACAGGTGAGAAACCTGCTTTTCACAGCAGGCAGGAAAAAGCTGTTGGGTACTCGTGGCCAGAGAAGGATAAACATGGCTTGAAAACAGAGGTAAATTGGTTGCTGGCCTTTGCTCACTGGGAGAAGGAGAGCGGATGTCACGCTTCCCTTCATCCCAGTGAACACAACGCTGTTTGTGGAAGTGGCTGGGGTGACCCCTCTGATTCGTTTTGAAGATGTATTTCCAGCTTAGAAAAAGATGAGAAGACTGGCAGCGATGACAGTGAGCAGCAGTACAGCCAGACCAGACGGTGCAGCATGAGCCCAGAGCAGGGTCCAGCCCCTGGGTGGGGTGTTGGTGCGGGTGTCCCTGGCTGGCCCGTGGTGCACACGGCTGTGCTCAGACAGCACCGTGTCCCCAGGGCTTGTGAAAACCCCAGGGCCACCCTGGAGACAGCCAGATGTGAAATAAGAGCAATAAAACAACTTTCCTCCCTTGCCCCAACTCTTTTTAGTTGAGAAAGTGTGGGGTTCATAAGGACTTGTTGCTGCCCAGAGCAGGGAATGGGAACCCTGGATGTGAAGAAGGAAGAGGAGTTAAAGACATGGCTCTTCCTCCTCCTTCCGCACTTGGAACAGCACGAGGGTGATGTCCTTTCTGCTGTCCCTCCTGGAGGAGCAGGTGGGGTGGACCCCAGCCCAGACCTGCTGCCATCAGCACTCCCAGCTGCCCCTGTGGCATATGCGTGGGTCATTAGTCTGCTGTGTGTGTTCCTTCATTTTTTTGATGTTGTCTTCTAAGCAGATATAAATAACCCTGATGAGAGAAAACTAATCCCCTTTCCAGAGCTGTTTCATGCAAACTAAATGGCCTTCAGAGGTTTTTAAGTCTTGTGGTTTGGCTTCAGTTAGGGAGGGAGGGGTACTTAGGTGACCATGGCAGGAGATGGAAACCCAGCATGTTGTCCCCAGAGCAGAGCAACCGAGCAGTGCTGTGTCACTGCCGTGGGCTGGACATGCTTGAGTGAGTGTGGTACAACACTTCTGCTTTCAGCTCTGCTAAGGAATGTAATGGCAGCCTCCAGCAGGTAAATTCCTCTGTAATCTAATTCCTCTCTTTGTAAAGACTGGAGACCTGCAACTTCACCTGAGCAAGAAATTTAGGTAATTGATCCCAGTGTATAAGCCGAGGAAGGAGAGGAAGAGCAGAGGCAGAGAGTAAAGAAAACAGCAGCAGCTGATTTTGTGTTGTTTCTGATTTTTGTGTTGTAAGAGGGAAGCAGTTTTCCATCTGGAAATGGAAATGTTGCAAGTTGGAAAGGATCATCTTGAGCATTAAAACAGCAGACTGCAAATCAACGAGGTTGTTGCCCTTTTTGACTTTGGGTGTGTCACTTAACCTTGTACTTGCAGTAATAGAAATGGTTGGTCCCTATGCTGCTGAGGTGCAAAAGCATCCCTCGTTATCTGAAAATGCAAGTGAAAGACCTCTATAGATTATTCTTAATTGTACAATCACCAAATTCTGTGTAACAGTCTGTTACAGATCCACTCTCAGAGCTAGCTTTGGTCAAGTGTTAAATTCGCTACAAAAGAAATTAGTCAGCTGCAAGTAGGGCACTGAGTGATTTTTGTGAAGAAAACTCTTGGGCTTGTAGGAGGAGGGGTTTTTGGCTTTTTTTTTTTTTTTTTTTTTTTTTTTTTTTTTTTTTTAGCCAGGCAGTAAAAGCAAGGGGAAAAATAATAAATCCCTTGGTTTTGTTTGTGTGTCACTACGAGAATGACTCCAGTGACTTTCCATGCTACATTAGTAGATCGGTGATGGCCAAAGTGCAGTCAGCCCTCTTCTGTCCCGAATGCTGCCATCACGCTACCCTGCTCTGCAGTGGAGGTGTTTGCATGTGGCCTCTGCACAGCAGCGGCCGTGCGGTGTGGCAGCCAAGTGCTCAGTGACCTCCTTCCGCTTGCTCCTGTTGATGCTTCGCGTTAATGGGCAGAGAGGAGACAGGAGTTTGGCCAAGCGCAAAGCAAAAGAGAGGGGAGAGGAAAAAAAAACAAAACTGAAAAAAACCCCAGCCTATGCTGTCGCTATGCCAAAAGCAGACGGAGAATGGGAGCCACAACTAGGGTGGTCAAGAAATCAGCTGGCAGGCGATGGGTCAGTTGCAAATCACGACAATCTCCAGGCAGCTTGGCCAAGTAGAGTTTGTGTTTGTACTGGTTGTGTGGCTCTACATACCAGAAGCGTGGCTGTCCTTTTCTCTCGGGATAATGATTAGGTGGAGCAGCTCAAATATATGCATTATATTCTTGGTGTTCCTAGCCAGGAAAAAACCCTGGAGAAAGCACGCTTGGTTGTAGAATCTTTGTCTGGTTTCATTACTGGTGGTGTGGATTGCTGACAGGTGTGTGAGATGTTCCACGTAGATGACAGCATGGGGCTGGCACCCTGGAGATGTATGGAGTGCACTGGGAACTTGGAGTTTTTTATGAAATAGGTGGAAGTTGCTGAGGACCCTTGGAAAGGTGATGATGGAGACTCTGGTGACCCTGTACCCTAGCTGATATGATGGGCAGGAAGACAGTGGTGGCAAGTAAAGGGTGAAGCATCAGTATTAAGCTATGGCATTGTCACACCTGCAGATGGGATAATACCTAGTCGTGTGGTTTGCAACCCAGTTTCCATGAATTACATTTCTAAGCAGTACAATAGACACCCCCCTCTTCTTCAATTGCCATCTGAAACACAATATAGTTTCCATGAACTCCCACGTAAGCGGGTTTTTTTGGTGACAGATTACATGTTAAAGCACTGGAAGATGAAAGCACCAAATATTTGCTTTAGAAAAACACAGTGAAAGGTTCTCTCATCCTCCTTACTCAAACTGCATCAGCCAGAATGCCATTAACAAAAATGACTGTGTAGTTAAACTTATTGGCACCCCCTGGGCATCATTAAAACACTTTTTTTCCCCCTTGTCCCTGTGAAGGGAAGCTAATATAGGGCAGTAGTGGCTTGTGCTTGAATCCCACTTAATATCGTGGGATGAGTCTCCTCATCAGAATACAAGCCAAGCACACAGGCAGCCCCTTCCTGGGGGCTGGCTTCCCCAGCTACTCATCAAGTCAGGGGCTTCAGTAAGTCAAAAGCGGTTTCAGTGAGTAAAAGGCATCTCAGAATTATGCTGTACCAACTGTCTGTATGACCTGGGACCAGACCCCACCTCACTCCGTGCCTCAGTTTGCCTATAGAAATAAATAATGCTTGAGAGATACCACACTGTTGCCATAAAGTATTGTTGGCCATACAGAGCTGTGATTAATTTTATAGCTACTATGAATCTGCTTCAGGATCTCTTGATGAGAACGCTCAGCCCTGCGAGGCAGTTTGAAGCCTCCAGGTGGATGTGCTTTAGGAAGAGTGAAGTTGGGGTGTTCAGGACATCCCGCATCTGAAAACACATCTCACTAGTAACTTCATATTGACAGCAAATTGACTTGCTTAAAAGTAGTACATCTCCCTCTTTGCTCCAGCTTCCTGCAGGGGCTCATCCTGCAAGCCACAAGCCATCCTGCTGGTGATTTAGATTGACAGCCTCCTGCTATACTTAATACACTTTCCCCCTCCATTCTCTTAATTTTTATCTGCCTGGGTCAGTTCAGACCTTGCCTCAAACACAGATAATAATACTAGATTCTGGAAAACCAGTGTCTGATTCATCTCTAAAGGCAGATGCTTTGGCATTGGCCTTTCAGGGGTGTAAGCGGGAGCTGTGGAAGGTCCCTTTGCATGGAGAGGGATCTCCTGCTCCTTGCTGCATGGTCCACCCCTGCGTGCCTGGGCTTCCAGGCCAGCAACGGTGAGTCATTTACACGTATCCACACCCACATCTGAAACCGTGCAGAGGTCTGGCACATTTGATAAAATAATGTGTAGAAGACTTTAAGCAATATTTTCTGGGTGTTTTAAAATTCAAAACTTTATATGTAATACACAGCATTTCACAAAGTGAAGGGTGAGTATGAGCATGTTTGTCCTCCAGTACATGTGTATGTACACACATGTGTAGCCTGTGCGCTGTCAAAAGAAGGGAAAAAACAGACTGCAGGTGGGTTTGCATGTGCTCCGTATACGCACTTACTGATACAAGTGTTTACTGCTTCTCTCACAGGTAATCACTTCTTCAGCTCAGCTGACCAGCATGTTAGTGGTTGTGCACTTGACCACAACAGTTACCTGACAAAGTATTAATTTCGTTTTGAGGCTTATGTACTGTTACTATAGTAAGGCAAATTTCATTTCTGGAGATGGGAAAATTGTTCCTCAACCCAAAGCACTTGCTCAGAGTGAATTTTAACTGCTGTCATAAGGTCATAAGTTTGTCTAGATTTTTATCACAAATTAAAAAATGTTATTAGAGCAATTATTATAGACTATTTTTAATAATTAGAAATTATTTGGTTTTACTTGATGCTGGAGAGATGGATCCTGGATGCATTTTCCAGCATTAGTTTGAGGAATCAGTGGGACTTTGTGCATGGGGCAGTTCTCTCATGGTAACTCTTATTTCTACCCCAGCACTAGAATAGACTGATGCCGGTGCAAAAGTTGTGCAGTGTTGGACAATGACCTCCTGGTACTCGTAGGTCTTGCATTTAAGTCTATGTTAGGTTTGGGAATGAAACGTAGATTTGAGTGCAGTATTGGTGCAAAGTTTTGTTAGGCAAAAGCTTTTCCTTTCCTCCACTTACGTAACTCTTTGTCACTGAGCATCTTGAATGACTCTGTAGAAGAAGAGATTGCAAGCATTAAAATAGAATCATGTCCTGGAGCCAAGGTAGTGACAGAGTTAGGGCATGGAAACGTAGTTTTACCGAAACATATTTTGCTACGCATAATTCTTTTTATTTACTTAATTCTAATTGAGTTCTTGAATTAGTGTCCACTTCAGCAGCCATTGGCTAATGGATCGTTAATTTAAGTAGGTCTAATCTCCATGTTTGAAAGGTGTTTGTGCATAATTCTTTTCAGGCTAGTAGAAATTATCTATGGGAATAGTTGTCTTCTTGCTTAATGGTAGCTTTTCTCTGCATAGTGGGACTATCTGCTAGATTAACTTCAGCAGTGTGGGTATAATAGTTACAGAGGTCGCTTGCCCCTTGACAGATCAGTTAGTGACTAAAAAGGAGAATTTCCTCATCACTTCTGCCTGCAATTTCATCATCTGGGGAAAAGGCCTCACTTAATGATCTCACTTTGCCTTTTTGGGCAAGTTTGTTCCATTACTGACTTTTTTAAGGTGTCTTCTGTGTTTGGGGCAGGGTGGGGCGGGTGAGGGTCTTATTTTACTTTCTGGTGGGCACGTTTACTTACGAGCTTGTGACTGGAAAGGTGCCCCTTTGCTGAGAGCTGCAAGATCCTGTGAGACTCTCATGAGCTAGTAACAGAAACAGAAGGCAGCATCACACTGGTGACAACCTTCTCCCCCTGTGCCAGAAGCTATGGCCACAAGAGGAAGGAGAAGCAAATGAGGGGCGCATCCCTGCTGGACCATGCTGCCATGTCCTGGTACGCGTCTGTGTAGCAAAAGGATGTGGTGGCTATGATGGCAGCAGGCTTATTCAGACCAGCACTCAAGGTAGCTATCAGGTATGGCAAAATACCACCCAGTGGGGTGTCAGCTGTGAAAACTAATTCAGTCCTGCAGGTGGCTGGGATGGGTAGATGCTAAAATCGGATGAGACCTTGTGAATCCTCCTGATTTTGTTATTGGTGTCTGGTGAACATGCTGAGAGCACAACCCTATCTCTACCACTGTGGGTTTTTAGACCAGAATCCTTGAGGTCTTTGCATCCCTCCTGGCAAATCCAATGATGCTTTAACATGTACACTCTTGAAAGCAAGCTGTGGCAGTCTGCAATTATTTTTTTTCAGACTTCCCATATTTTTGCTTAAGCTTTGATTGTCAGTTCTCCCACACACATCCATCTGGGCTAAGTCAGGGTGTCATCTGTGCAGCTCTTCTGGGATGCTGGGGCTGCTGTGATGCCCTGCTGGTAGTGCCCAGCTACCATGGAGGTGCCAAGAGAGCAAAAGTGAAAGGAGCCAAGACCCAGTTGTGTCCTGGCTTTGCCTGTGTGGCCACAGGAGAGAAGCGAAGTGGGGAGAGAAACTGCTGTCAGCGGGTCCTGGGTTGCAGGGATGTTTTCCATGAGTGCTGCCCCCAGGGAGCTCACTGTCTAGGCACAAGGAACGGCTGTGGCCATCCTTCCCCTCCAGCTTGAGGTGGTGTATCTGCTTCTGGATTAGCTCCTCATTTGAGAAAACACTCATCCACCCAAACAGGGCCACTGGAAGGTGGCAAGTTGTTCATGTGGCTTACCTCCTTCATAGTGGTGAACAAATAACATCACGTGAGGAAAGGGCGAAGGTAGGTATGGAGGGGGCAAAGAGCTGGCTGAGCCCATTTTCTTCACTAAAGCAGAGCCTGGCATTGCGGTCCTTGGGAGCTGCTGTTGTAGTTCTGCATGGAGCAGACACAATGACATCGTGGGAGGAAACTGTCTGGTTTGTATTAGAGCAGCCACAGACTAGGGGGAAAACCAAGAAAGAGGCACACAGAGACAGTCAGCGTGACTGAGACCCCAAAGCCTGTCCTCCTGCTCTGCAGTGGCCTTGTCCAGTGTGCCAGGCAGATGTCACCTCAGCTCACACAGGACTGACTGAGCACCGCCCTAGTCCCCCATTCCAACAAATGGCCTCCTATCTGAGATGCAGAGGTGGCAAATTAGTCTCAAAAATGGCCATTTGGGGTCAGATGATGTTATTGCAGTATTTCTAAGCCGCCACAGTTTATTGTTCATCTTGGACAAATAACAAGGCCCTGAGGATTTGCTGGTTGAAGACACGAGCTACAGTCTGCTGACTGTAGTTGACGTAGTTGCTCTCGCTGCAGATTTGTAGGACAGTCTTGTGGGGAGCACTTAAGCAATGTGGTTAAAAAGCTACTAGGCTAACTTAAAAAAACCCCACCACTGTTGGCAGTTTCCAGCCAGGAAGGATAGATAGTCTTGTAATTTGCAGACACTGCAGGGAGTACAAGCCATGAGTTTCAGGGCTTTGACCCACGAGCTGGCACTGGAGCTGTCTGCCCTGGCCCACCATCGGAGCGGGAGAAGCTGCGGAGCAGGATGGGTGCTAACTCCAGTGCATGACCTTAAACCACCGTCAGCATGTCGGGCTGCAGACTGCAGCGGCTGATATATGGGCACATGTTGTCTTCTGCCATCTCTGTGGGGGTATTAGCCCTCAGCAGAGGGGTACAAGTGACAACCTCTTAAATCAACCCAGTGTGAATTGCTGGAGGTCATGAGTTAGAGCTACTATTCTCTGCTCTACAGGGTGTATAATTCATTAATATTACTTGAGCCACTTGGTAAAAACACAGATGCTTTCAGGAAGCGTAGCAGAATCCTTTTCTCTCTTTTCTTCCGCATACTGGTAAGGGCTCTGCTTTGTAGAGGTGCCCAACACTCTCTGAATTCAGGCTCCCCTCCAGTAGAGAAGTGATTGGGGAAAAAAAAAAAGGAAAAGAAAAAAGGTACACATCAAGCAGTCTTGCCCTTAACTCTGGGTTTGCCAGGTATGGAGTAGGAAGAGAATTCTTCCTTAAGATTTTGCAGTTGTAAAATGATGGAGAGGTAATCTTAAACCTGCACTTATATTCTATTACCCGTTTTAGCTCTTAAGCCAGTTTTAAAACTTTCAGTTCACTTTTAGGAAACAGAGTTGCTCTTCTCATGTAAATTCCCCCGGTAACTGGGACAAAGAAAGGCACAAAAGGTACAAGCGAGCAAGACCCAGCAGTTTTTTCTGGATGGAGTGTTTTCCAAAGTTTGAGCTTTGGCTGGGCTGGTGGCAGGAGGAGGCTGCAGGGCCGGTGCCTCTGCCTGGGGCTGGGGTGGCCATGGGGCTCTGTTGTCTGTCTGCTGAAAGGAGCCAAGTACTCACTGAGGCTGGAAACTTGCCGTGGTGCCTCCACGCTCCTCGGACGGGCAGCTAAGGGTGGGGCAACCGCTGTGGATGCTGGCAGGGGGATGGGGCGGGGGGGGCTGCTCCGATGTCAGTGTGGGCACACTGATGCTTTTGTTTTCCAGAATGAAGAGTGTGGAGAAGCTCAGCAACCACAGGCTGAGGTGCATCCCATGCAAACATGCTCTGTCTCTTCAGCAGCAGCTATAAAGTAAATGAAGAAGCTTGCAGGAGCGATTCATTTGAATTTTAGTGTGAGGGTATGGCACAGTCCTGTTAACGCAGCGAGCATGTCAACCAGGTGACAAAACGCATGTGTCTGTATACAGTCCAGCGAGCGGCTGTTGCCTCCTGTGCTTGTTCTTGTGGTGGGCATCATCCCCACATGATTTTCCCATTAACATCTGAAGAGAGACTTCAGAATTTTATACCTATTTTTATCATCCTAACAGGGGCCAATCAACATTGACTGGAAGACAGGGTTGCTGATTGTGGGGGCTAAGTTAGGGTGCTTGTGTATGTCTGCAGTTATATGTTTGCTAGCTAGCAACTATCTACCTATGTAATGGTTATAGAAACCTGCCTGCACGCTTAGTAAAGAGAGTTCCTGTTATTAGCAATAGTGATAAAGAGTTTCTCACAACCAGGATTCCCTCTGCTTTTTGTGAAAAATTGTATCTACAAAGCCCATTCAAGAGGAAGACAGTTGGTTTTAAACTCCCCCCTGCAGTATTTGAAATCCATAAGGTCTGTAAACCTGAAAATGGGGATTGGGCATAAGCAGAAGCAAAAATAAGTTGGTTTCTATTGCACAAACTGCAGAGCTTAAACTAGGCAGCAGAGGTAATGGAGAAAAATAATTTTTCTGATATGAGGTGTGATAGTAATCCAGGCCAGCTCTACTATAAGGACTTTTGCTAGCACAGCTACATTGGTCAAGGATATGATGAAGTGTAGTTCTTTTTTTTTTTTTTTTTCCGTTTTACGCCACGGTAACTGTTCAGGCAAAATCCCCTGTGATTCTGTAGATGCAATTATGCCAGTAAAACTGTGCTTTTGATGATATGGTTGATTTTGCTCACTGGAGGGCAAAGCGTTGTGAAGCCATGCTAGCAAAAGCTTGCTTTCGCCAGTTTAAATTGTGTGTGCTCCAAGGGTATAGCTTGACAAGCTTTTCTTTCAGTGCCCGTGCCAGCTTCAGCAGTCATCCCCCCATGCACGCTGTCTTTGGGATACAGTTTTGCACTCTGGCTGACACAGCATCAGGCTGAAAGCAGCTGAAGGGAATAGCCTCACCGTGGCTCTGCTGTATTTCTCCTTACCCCAGTGCTCGTGTTTCTGACTCCTGTCTGCTAACTCAGAAAGCTGTAGTGGCAGATAACCTGGCAGAGGAGGGCTTCTTTTTTTTTCTTTTCTTTTCTTTTTTTTTTTTTCCCCTTTTTCTTAGTGCATGGATTTAGCCTCCCATACTGGTGCACTGTGGGATCAGATGAGCCGTGGTGAAAACCAGAGACCTGTAGGCCTGGGCTGCAGCCCGTGATTGGACCCACTCAGGCAGATGATAAACCATGCTCTCGTCTGTACTGCCGTGATTGGGAGACCAAGTCAGAGAAGGGTTCTGGGTTAAAAATAACCCACCCTTGACGCAGACAGACCAAGGGCTGTGGCCCAGGTCGGTCCCACTGTCCGGTTCACCATGCACGTTGGCCACCAGCTGCACTGCCAAGATGCAGGCCAGGGCAGGGTGCAGGGGCAAGCAGCCATGATCGGCTGACCTGGCATGGCTGCCTGGAGAAATACGAGACAAGTTATGGTTTTAGAGAACTTAGCTTACTGGCAGAGTGCTGCTGGAGCAGGTCTATACTGGGAATGTCTCACACCACAGTCTAGGAATGCTGGATTAGCCTTAATGGTCTTCACAGCGCAGATGGAGCTTGTGCCGTTGGAGCTGCATTTTTGTGGTTTCACACAGCCCATCTCAGGGTGAGACAGTGCACAAAAGCATGTCTTTGCAGGTGGAAGGATTTCTACCAGATCAGCTGTAGGAAGAGTCATTTGTGGATATTTTCTTTGTGGATATTTGAGCCTTCTGTGGGGCCCCGTAGCATGGGAGTCTGTTACGTAAATAGAAAGACACAAGACATTTCATTGAGGACCATATTACAGGGTAAAGGCCTAAGACTGATTGAAATCAACAGCTCCCTCTTAAATCCCCGCCCCTAAAGAAAAAAAAAATTTCTTTTACTCATACCAGAGAAGCAGAAGGTGAAGCTCAAAAGCTAATTAGAGCAACATCAAGAATTGTTGACATCCATAAGCAGCAAATCTTGGGTTGGGGGCAACTCTGCTGTGTGTAGTATTAGCTATTCACTTTAAATGATTTTTAATGAATGGATTTTTGAATTTTTTAATTAATTTTCCCTTTAAATGATTTTGTGATTAAATTTTTCCCAGGGTTTCTAATTGTTTTAAAATTCAGTCTGTTAGTGAATGTAGGAGAAAGTGAAGCTTTTCTCTCTTTTGATAGCCTCCAGTATTTGAATACCTGCTTCTGTGAAATGCAAAGAGGAATCCTTTTCTTCATGTTCTGCGTGATGTTGTCTGAAAAGAAACGGACAAAATGCTGCCCTCAGGGAAAATGGGTTGCAAAGCTTCTCATTCTTTGTTGAGGCCAGGTTTCACCCAAAGTATTCCCACTTCCCATATTTGCAAACCAAAAAATGAACTTTAACCAAAAGTAGAGCTGTCGGGCAAGTGCTGGGCTGCACTGTAGATCATTCAGTGCATCTAGCTTGGCCTTTGTAAAACATTACTGCTCACTGCCCTCGGCCCCATTGATCTACTGGGGGGCTGCCATACCACTTCATGGAGAAGGGGCTACATCCCTGTTTCTGAGCTGTTACAGCTCAGGAGGGTATGACAGTTCAGCAGGTTAGATACCAGCAGATTGTGCTTGAGGTTTACTCATATCTGGTGGAGCTGCAGGACAGGCAGCAGAGCATTGTATTGCTCTAGGCTGTGATTGTTTCCCCCAGTGGAGGCCATGGGCTGTGAGCGTCCTTTGTGCAAGGAGTCTCACCAAGGGTGACTCACATTTTGCAAGAGCAAGGCCTTAAGTAACTCTCACAGGGAAGGCTGGAAGTTAGCAGAGATATGGGTTCTCCTGCTTTAAAGGGTTATTTGATGAGTCAGCACACATATGTAAGCACACCATTCATTCATGCAGATCTCTGCAGTTGTTGGGCATAATAGGACATGTTGGTATGCTCTTTCTTGGTGAATAGAATTAATCCGCTGACACAATAGACTAGAATGTCTCTTGAGCCCTACAGAACCTATCACGTTAAAACAGGTTTATTCACTTTTTAAAAAGTATTATGTAAAAACTTATTTAAAGAGTTCATTAAAACCAGGGTTTCTTTGTCCTTGTAAGACATTGGGGCTCACTAAGAAAAGCCTACTGAATGTGGATTTGTTTTTCAAACATGCATTCTACGTCTGATTCTAAAACCTTTCTGAAAATAGCTCTTCTGGTTATGCAGGAACCACATTTCTTTCCGTGCTAATGTATTTTCTTTAAAAATATTAGTGAAAGTCTATGGAGGAACAAAGTTCCTCAATACATGTATTAATCTTGGCATGCAATCCCATAACTGCATCAGTTCTGGCTTACTGACACTAGTTCACATCTTTCAGAAAACGTGAGTCTGAAGTGAAGGATATGGCAAGAACATTGTAACCTGCTAGGATTGCTGCCTTTGTTCGCTTTGCAATCATTGGGCCAAACTTGTGCCTGAAGGTTTGGTTGTTAGGTCTGGAGATGTGCTGCAAAGATGCTTTGACAAGTGTATTAATGCCAGGAAGCACCATGATGAGTCTTGAAAAAGTTACCTGACCAGATGAAAATAGCTTATGTGATGGTAATCTCTTGCACACTGTTGCAGTTGCAGGTAAAATGTACTTCTAAGCTCAGGAAAAAGTCAAAATTTAGAGGAAAATCAACTGGGTGGCGATCTGTTGGACTACTGCTACAGGCCATAGCTGAACTGGGTCTCAAGGTACCTGCACGGTCTTTGAATGATCTGTGCTGCACCAAATGCACTGACTGCACAGCAGCTTAGTGGCATTCCTCACTGTTTCAGTGTACAAAGTGGGGTGATCATTAGTGTACACCCTGTGCAAAGCTGTAGTGTCTGATTTTTGGAGGTCAAAGAGTACCATCTCCCTAGTGTGGGAGAGCAGTGGGCACCACTACATCTTCTTAGTGGATCACCTTGCATGCTTCTTGCCAGGTCAGCTTCAACCCATGCCTAATTCCTCTGCAAAAGAAACAGATGTCAGGATTAATTCATTTGTATCTCTACATCACAGCACAATGTCTTTTCTTACTACTGTAATTTGGGTCTTGTAATATATTTCCTTGCTTTTTCCCTGTAGCTATTATTCAAGTATGAATATCATTAATCTCCATCCCCTCTGAACAATTGGATTTTGGGGGGAGGGAAGAAATGGGAATAAAGAGGATATTAGGTTGTTCTGGGATAGTGTCTGGGGTTTTGACCATATTTAAGTATTACACATCAGTTAAGGCTCAAAGCTTTATCTTATTTACAGAAATAACTGCATTCAGCCTGACCATGGCTGGGTCTCATTATACCTTGTTATTTTCGAGATAGAGAACAAGAGGAAGATTTAATTTTTAACTAGTGAGTTCCTATTATTTGTTTGAGGTCAGACACATGATTACTTTGACTGTCTTGTGGGATGTTAGCTCCAGATGTGGGTTCAGGATCATGCCCCATTGCTAGCCAAATGAGGCAAATTACATGGTCTTTCTCACGTCTTGTGGCCTGTCTGTACATTGGGGATGGTGGCCTTCCCTGCTTTGCGGAAGTGTTGTGAAGATGAGTTTCTTTAAGATGGGAAGATTCTCCGTATTGGGAGGGTGGTTTAAGGAGGAAGGATGGACCTTTGGCAATGCCACCCTCTCAGAGTGGAATTGCTACTTAGATCTTTTGCTGTTGGATAACTTCTAGCTCTAGACTGCCTCCAGACTTCCTATGTGTAGATACAGCATCAGCAGAAATTCCAAGAACGGTGTCTTTTTATTGATAGATAGTCCATCCAGCTCAGCACAGAAGGGTGATACAAGAGACACTGGTACTGCCTTTGTATTCCATAGAAAAAGGGTTGCATTCTGGGTTATGCCAGTTTTCCTAACACTTGAGAGCCCCATCTCACCACAGAGAGCACTGGTTTCTCTGGAAAGCCCCAAACACATTAATTTTAATTTGTTTAAAACATTTTTAATAATAATTTAATATTCCTGGAAACAGATGTTGTATAGCTATATTTCACCCCAGAGCAAAAGTTAGAGGCCAGGTTGTAAACACATGAAAAACAAGGCTGAAATAACTTTAAGCTATGTTATAAAAGAGCCACTGAAGTTTGCTGTTACGTGTGCAGATATGTAATAGCAATTGACTGCGTATGTGGTCTGTAGACATACAGTGCAGCACATGTGTATGTGTATTCCTCCACTGGAAAACTGCTTTAAAAAAGATCCATCCCAGTCTTTTTTCTGCTTTTCAGGTTACTTTTCAAGATCCTGGCTCACTGGTTTATTTTGGCTTGTGTATATTTATGCTCATTGTATTCAGAATAAAAAATTTCAAAGTGCATGTTAAAGCAGCCAGGTTTTCCTGGTTTCGAGTTGCATTTGCGATGAGAGTAAGTGGTAGATTTTGGATCAGGTTCACGTTCAGAGCATTGTCTGGAGATCTTCAAAGCCATGTTTAGTTTGGCCCATGTCTAGATAGTAGTCTGTAATAACACTTGTTTTCAGCTTGTAACCGTCATTTGGCTTGGACTCTTAAACTGTGAAGCAGCTCATTCAGAATTTGAGTCAGGTTGTCTGAAAAGCTTTTACTTAATTATTTTTTTAATTAACAAGACACTTTCTAATTTCCTTCTTCTCCTGTTCCGTGTTTTACTTGGAGTTGTGGTAGTTCCATTTTTTTAAACCTGCAGTGTGTGTGCTCATATAAAGAGAGAGGGAGCGCTATAGAGGGAAAAATTGGCAGTACTCACTGGTAATCATAAAGTGGGAGTGCTTTGGGCTTTTGGGGTGTGTGGGTGAATTCTAGAAGTGCTTCCTGATATCTCCTGATCTAGTCTGCTCCAGCACAGTCCAAACTCACCGACTGGAGGGTTTGGATCCCAGGTGAGGGGCTTCTCCTCTGGGTTGTGCTGCTTTGCTCAGCGTAGTCCTTGTCCACCTGCTAGAGACCAACACAGGGTGTTACGTCAATACCTGGACAGCTTTGAGTGCATGTACAAGGTTATTCATTTATCAGTTGTAATGACCCAGGTCAGATGATTTATACCTTCTGCTTATCAGCTGACCTGAAATGCTCCAGCTGATCACTGCTTGTCATGCAGCGTCCCGTGTCCCCTCCACCCAGTCACTCATTTCAGCTTAATTCTACTTCACAAATAGCCTTTAAGGAGACCACTGCACATGGCTCTAAATTGAGGTCTGCTTCCCGTTGGTTAACTGATAAAGAGTTTTCCAGCTCAGAAATTCATGCCATGTAATCATCTTAACTTATAACCATAGACACATACTCTTGAGACAATGTATTCTTTGCATATTGATTAATGAACATGCTGTCTGTATGTAGTCTGTAATTCTGTGCAGTGATTAGCAAATACATGATTGACATTAACATGGAGAACTCTGTTGTTTGCTGATAGGGATATTTAAAAAAAAACCACAAAAACAACTCACCACTAAACCCCTAAATTCATATACCAAACTTCTGTGAGCATTGCAGACTCCTGTGCCTCCTGCATGAATTTTTCTCGTGTGTTTTTAATAATTTTGACTGTATCCCTTCAACTTTCAATCCTACACCTATTAACTGCTGTATCTGTTTAAAGCCAACTTCATGAGGAAGTTCTGCAAATAACAGTCCTCTAATAGTCTGTCAACAGCAATGCCCATTTTATCCAACATTAGCAGTCAAGCAGGGAAGCACCAATAGCTTTGAATGAATGCCTTGCATGCTATTTTATTACAAGAAGAACAAAAGCCTAACTTCGCAAAATGTCAACATCTGAATTGGTCACAGAGGTATTTTCTATATGTTAACACTCCGTGGATTTGGTTTGACTTGCACGCCATGCCCCACTGATGAGAGCAGGTGGGATGCAACACTTGGCTCTAGAATCCATGCAGGAAAATCGAATGGAGGAAAAAATAGTAAGCGTGAAAAGTGAATCCATTTTACTCTTCCCCCTCCTTCCCAACATCAGCTTTTTCAGCCAAGTATAATGCTTGTGCTAGATCAGACGTTAAACCCCTCATTTAGCCATCATTTGTGTTTCTGGAAACTGTTATTTAACTATTATATGGAAAGTCAGCAGGATTATAATTTGAAATAGAAATGCATGTTGGTTCCTTGGCTTTATAATGACATGTTTATCTGCACCTCTAATGCTCTCATTGCCCAAGTCTGCACTTTTGGTTAATACGTTTGCCATGGAACAATTGTTTTGCATCAAAATTGCACTAAAACAACAGCATTATGTTGTCTATATAATTTGTATTCTCTATACACCACCTCCCCCCACCCCCACCCCCAACGTTTAGCTTAAATCTGTTTTGTGTTCAGGGTGAAATGTGCAGTAATGGTGGTGTACTCAGCGCATATTACTGTGTAGCTTCAGCACCGTTAGGTCCTTACTGACACCAGTCTGTAGGTTAAGAACACTTCAATTGGTCTAATTTGCAACCTGATCAGAAACACTGACCTGGTTAGTCTTTAACAATGAATGTGTCTAATGATAACTTGTAGACACCCTTAGTGAAGGCAATGATGTCTTTAACAATGAATGTGTCTAATGATAACTTGTAGACACCCTTAGTGAAGGCAATGATGTGTATACAAGGAGTCATTTCCAGCTCCGCAGCATTAGAAGGTCTCAGGCTGCCTTATCTAGGATATCACCTTGTCCTGCATTTTTCTGCAGCGTGATGCTTTGTCACTTCTAATGATACCTATCCGTCAAGCTGCATTGATTGAGATGAAGATAAATTGAATTGATACAAACAGGAGTTAGATGACTCATTGATATAATTAGGCTGTCGGAATATCTTAAGTGTAACTTAACACATTTTACTAACATTAATTATATGGTCTTTTATATGGGAAACTTCAGTTAATTCTGTTCTCCACAAAAGGAGAATACAGCCATTTATTAATTGTGAGATGGCTGTTCACTTTATAGAAGCCGTTTTCTAGAGGAGAGGAGGTATGTTTACTGAATTTCCTTTAAGCTGTCAAAAGCCTGAAATTGATAACAACTTAAAAGAATCTGAACTGTTAATAGTTTACATTTATAATTCATCTAATGTGATAGTTTATAACATGAGAACCAAATATAGAGCGTAATAAAAGAAGATATTTATTGCAAATAGAAACGTGCTGAATAATGAAACAATACTAATTGCAGTTTAAACACTTTTGATATGAGCTGTTTCTGAGAGGATGTTCCAAGCACAGGAGATGAGATATTCTTCATAATAAGGATGCAAAGCCCATTCAAAATATTTTCAGAAATACAGTTAGGCTGCACATCTATACCTCTTGGTTTTTCCTTCCCGCCCCCACCCCCCCGAAAATTCTGGGTTTTATCTTATGTCAGAATTGATCACAGGAGTCAGTTTAATTGGGAAATTCATTTAAAATAGTTTCTAATTGGCATCAGAGAGTTGAAAGTTCAGTACAAAGGTGAGATCTAAGCTTTCTAATTAGAATGAATGCAGTATGACTTAAAGAATAGTCTTGATAATTACAGAATTTAATGCAAAATTATATTTTAATGAAAAATGATTATTTTTACAATGAGAACTCCTGCAATTCTCATTCAGTCTTCCATCTTACTTTTTAAAGAGGAGATAAATTGTTTTGTGCATCTGTGTGTAAATTTTACTTTAAAACCTCACATAGTTTTATTAAAAACCAAGACTATTATCATTTAAACTGTTCTGGATGGAGCTGATAGACCTGCAGTTTGGATGCAAAACCTTATTCCAGGCATTCTGAATTGTCTCACTCCAGTATAATTTTCTCTTGCATAGAATTATATTATGAACTCAAGTTTTCCCCCCTCCCCTCCCATTCGCCCCCCC